>JAUMJK010000004.1:0-600000 GCA_033558105.1 Coccyzus lansbergi
CTTTAAAAAGGCCCCCAGACCCTTCTGGACCCCCTCAGGACGCTTCTAATAGCCCCCAGACCCTTCTAGAGCCCCTCAGGGCCTTACTAAAGGCCTCCACACCCTTCTAATGACCCTCAAGACCCATGTAAAGGCCCCCAGACCCTTCTAGATTGCCTCAGGACCCATCTAAAAGCCCCCAGACCCTTCTAATGCCTTTCAGGGCCTTTCTAAAGGCCTCCACACCCTTCTAATGACCCTCAAGACCCATGTAAAGTCCCCTAGACCCTTCTAGATTGCCTCAGGACCCATCTAAAAGCCCCCAGACCCTTCTAATGCCTTTCAGGACCCTTATGAAGGCCACAAGACCCTTCTAATGCCCCTCAGGACCTTTCTAAAGGCCCTCAGACCCTTCTAATGCCCCTCAGGGCATTTATAAAGGTTCCCAGACCCTTCTAGAGCCCGTCAGGACCTTTATAAAGGCCCCCAGACCCTTCTAGAGCCCCTCAGGACCCTTCTAAAGTCCCCCAGACCCTGCTAATTCCCCTCAGGGCTTTTATAATGGCACCCAGACCCTTCTAATGACCCTCAGGTCTCTTATAAAGGCACCCAGACCCTTCTAGAGCCTCTCAGGACAGTTTTAAATGCCTCCAGACCCTTCTAGACACCCTCAGGACCATTCTAAAGGCCCCCAGACCATTCTAATGCCCCTCAGGACCTTCTAAAGGCCCCCAGACCCTTCTAATGCCACTCAGGGCCTTTCTAAAGTACCCCAGACACTTCTAGAACTTCTCAGGGCCTTTCTATATGACCCCAGACCCTTGTAATGTCACTCAGGACCTTTCTAAAGGCCGCGAGACCATTATAATCCCCCTGAGGGCCTTTAAAAAGGCCCCCAGACCCTTCTGGACCCCCTCAGTACGCTTCTAATAGCCCCCAGACCCTTCTAGAGCCCCTCAGGGCCTTTCTAAAGGCCTCCACACCCTTCTAATGACCCTAAAGACCCATGTAAAGTCCCCTAGACCCTTCTAGATAGCCTCAGGACCCATCTAAAAGCCCCCAGACCCTTCTAATGCCATTCAGGGCCTTTCTAAAGGCCTCCACACCCCTCTAATGACCCTCAAGACCCATGTAAAGGCCCCCAGACCCTTCTAGATTGCCTCAGGACCCATCTAAAAGCCCCCAGACCCTTCTAATGCCTTTCAGGGCCTTTCTAAAGGCCTCCACACCCTTCTAATGATACTCAAGACCCATGTAAAGGCCCCCAGACCATTCTAGATTGCCTCAGGACCCATCTAAAAGCCCCCAGACCCTTCTAATGCCTTTCAGGACCCTTATAAAGGCCACAATACCCTTCTAATGCCCCTCAGGACCTTTCTAAAGGCCCTCAGACCCTTCTAATGCCCCTCAGGGCATTTATTAAGGTTCCCAGACCCTTCTAGAGCCCGTCAGAACCCTTATAAAGGCCCCCAGACCATTCTAGAGCCCCTCAGGACACTTCTAAAGGCCCGCAGACCATTCTAATGCCCGTCAGGGCCTTAATAAAGGTACCCAGACCCTTCTACTGCCCCTCAGGAGCATTCTAAAGACCCCCAGACCCTTCTAATGCCACTCAGGGCCTTTCTAAAGGTCCCCAGACCCTTCTAGAGCCCCTGAAGGACCCTTCTAAAGGCCCCCAGACCCTTATAGAGCCCCTCAGGACCCTTCTAAAGACCCCCAAGACCCTGCTAATTCACTCAGGGCTTTTATAAGGGCCACAAGACAATTCTAATGCCCCTCAGGACCCTTCTAAAGTCCCCCAGACCCTGCTAATTCCCCTCAGGGCTTTTATAAGGGCACCCAGACCCTTCTAATGCCCCTCAGGACCCTTATAAAAGCACCCAGACCATTCTAGAGCCTCTCAGGACAGTTTTAAATGCCTCCAGACCTTTCTAGACCACCTCAGGGACCATTCTAAAGGGCCCCCAGACCCTTCTAAAGGCCCCCAGACCCTTCTAATGCCCATCAGGGCCTTTCTAAAGTACCCCAGACACTTCTAGAACCTCTCAGGTCCTTTCTATTATGACGCCAAACCCTTGTAATGCCCCTCAGGGCCTTTCTAAAGGCCCCCATACCCTTCTAATGCCCCACAGGACATTTCTAAAGGCCCCCAGACCCTTCTAGAGCCCCTCAGGACATTTCTAAAGGCACCCAGACCCTTGTAATGCCACTCAGGCCTTTCTAAAGGCCGCGAGACCCTTATAGTCCCCCTGAGGGCCTTTAATAGCCCCCAGACCCTTCTGGACCCCCTCAGGACGCTTCTAATAGCCCCAGACCCTTCTAGAGCCCCCTCAGGGGCCTTTCTAAAGGCCTCCACACCCTTCGAATGACCCTCAAGACCCATGTAAAGGCCCCCCAGAACCCTTCTAGATTGCCTCAGGACCCATCTAAAAGCCCCCAGACCCTTCTAATGCCTTTCAGGGCCTTTCTAAAGGCCTCCACACCCTTCTAATGACCCTCAAGACCCATGTAAAGGCCCCTAGACCCTTCTAGATTGCCTCAGGACCCATCTAAAAGCCCCCAGACCCTTCTAATGCCTTTCAGGACCCTATGAAGGCCACAAGACCCTTCTAATGCCCCTCAGGACCTTTCTAAAGGCCCTCAGACCCTTCTAATGCCCCTCAGGCATTTATAAAGGTTCCCAGACCCTTCTAGAGCCCGTCAGGACCCTTATAAAGGCCCCCAGGACCATTCTAGAGCCCCTCAGGACACTTCTAAAGGCCCGCAGACCATTCTAATGCCCGTCAGGTCCTTTCTAAAGGTCCCAGACCCTTCTACTGCCCCTCAGGAGCATTCTAAAGGCCCCCAGACCCTTCTAATGCCCTACAGGGCCTTTCTAAAGGTCCCAGACCCTTCTAGGAGCCCCTGAAGACCCTTCTAAATGCCCCCAGACCCTTATAGAGCCCCTCAGGACCCTTCTAAAGTCCCCCAGACCCTGCTAATTCCCCTCAGGGCTTTTATAAGGGCACCCAGACCCTTCTAATGACCCTCAGGACCTTATAAAGGCACCCAGACCCTTCTAGAGCCTCTCAGGACAGTTTAAATGCCTCCAGACCCTTCTAGACCCCCTCAGGACCATTCTAAATGCCCCCAGACCCTTCTAATGCCCTCAGGACCCTTCTAAAGGCCCCCAGACCCTTCTAATGGCCCCTCAGGCCTTACAAAGTACCCCAGACACTTCTAGAACCTCTCAGGTCCTTTATAAAGTACCCCAGGACCCTTGTAATGCCCCTCAGGGCCTTTCTAAAGGCCCCCAGACCCTTCTAATGCCCCTCAGGACATTTCTAAAGGCCCCCAGACCCTTCTAGAGCCCCTCAGGACATTTCTAAAGGCACCCAGACCTTCTAATGCCACTCAGGGCCTTTCTAAAGGCCGCGAGACCCTTATAATCCCCCTGAGGGCCTTTAAAAAGGCCCCCAGACCCTTCTGGACCGCCCTCAGGACGATTCCTAATAGCCCCCAGACCCTTCTAGAGCTCCTCAGGTCCTTTGTAAAGGCCTCCACACACCCTTCTAATGACCCTCAAGACCCATGTAAAGGCCCCCAGACCCTTCTAGATTGCCTCAGGACCCATCTAAAAGCCCCCAGACCCTTCTAATGCCTTTCAAGACCCTTATGAAGGCCACAAGACCCTTCTAATGCCCATCAGGACCTTTCTAAAGAACCTCAGACCCTTCTATTGCCCCTCAGGGCATTTATAAAGGTTCCCAGACCCTTCTAGAGCCCGTCAGGACCCTTATAAAGGCCCCCAGACCATTCTAGAGCCCCTCAGGACACTTCTAAAGTCCCGCAGACCATTCTAATGCCTGTCAGGGCCTTTCTAAAGGACCCCAGACCCTTCTACTGCCCCTCAGGAGCATTCTAAAGGCCCCCAGACCCTTCTAATGCCCCACAGGGCCTTTCTAATGGTCCCCAGACCCTTCTAGAGACCCTGAAGACCCGTCTAAAGGCCCCCAGTCCCTTATAGAGCCCCTCAGGACCCTTCTAAAGTCCCCCAGACCTTGCTAATTCCCCTCAGGGCTTTTATAAGGGCCACAAGACCCTTCTAATGCCCCTCAGGACCCTTATAAAGGCACCCAGACCCTTCTAGAGCCTCTCAGGACAGTTTTAAATGCCTCCAGACCCTTCTAGACCCCCTCAGGACCATTCTAAAGGCCCCCAGACCCTTCTAATGCCCCTCAGGACCCTTCTAAAGGCCCCCAGACCCTTCTAATGCCCCTCAGGGCCTTTCCAAATGCCCCCAGACCCTTCTGGACCCCCTCAGGACACTTCTAATAGCCCCCAGACCCTTCTAGAGCCCTCAGCGCCTTTCTAAAGGCCTCCACACCCATCTAATGACCCTCAAGACCCATGTAAAGGCCCCCAGACCCTTCTAGATTGCCTCAGGACCCATCTAAAAGCCCCCAGACCCTTCTAATGCCTTTCAGGGCCTTTCTAAAGGCCTCCACACCCTTCTAATGACCCTCAAGACCCATGTAAAGGCAACTAGACCCTTCTAGATTGCCTCAGGACCCATCTAAAAGCCCCCAGACCCTTCTAATGCCTTTCAGGACCCTTATGAAGGCCACAAGACCCTTCTAATGCCCCTCAGGACCTTTCTAAAGGCCCTCAGACCCTTCTAATGCCCCTCAGGGCATTTATAAAGGTTCCCAGACCCTTCTAGAGCCCGTCAGGACCCTTATAAAGGCCCCCAGACCATTCTAGAGCCCCTCAGGACACTTCTAAAGGCCCGCAGACCATTCTAATGCCCGTCAGGGCCTTTCTAAAGGTCCCCAGACCCTTCTACTGCCCCTCAGGAGCATTCTAAAGGCCCCCAGACCCTTCTAATGCCCCACAGGGCCTTTCTAAAGGTCTCCAGACCCTTCTAGAGCCCCTGAAGACCCTTCTAAAGGCCCCCAGACCCTTATAGAGCCCCTCAGGACCCTTCTAAAGTCCCCCAGACCCTGCTAATTCCCCTCAGGGCTTTTATAAGGGCACCCAGACCCTTCTAATGCCCCTCAGGACCCTTATAAAGGCACCCAGACCCTTCTAGAGCCTCTCAGGACAGTTTTAAATACCTCCAGACCCTTCTAGACCCCCTCAGGACCATTCTAAAGGCCCCCATACCCTTCTAATGCACCTCAGGGCCCTTCTAAAGGCCCCCAGACCATTCTAATGCCCCTCAGGACCCTTCTAAAGGCCCCCAGACCCTTCTAATGCCCCTCAGGGCCTTTCTAAAGTACCCCAGACACTTCTAGAACCTCTCAGGGCCTTTCTATATGACCCCAGACCCTTCTAATGCCCCTCAGGGCCTTTCTAAAGGCCCCCAGACCCTTCTAATGCCCCTCAGGACATTTCTAAAGGCCCCCAGACCCTTCTACAGCCCCTCAGGACATTTCTAAAGGCACCCAGACCCTTGTAATGCCACTCAGGGCCTTTCTAAAGGCCGCGAGACCCTTATAGTCCCCCTGAGGGCCTTTAAATAGGACCCCAGACCCTTCTGGACCCCCTCAGGACGCTTCTAATAGACCCCAGACCCTTCTAGAGCCCCTCAGGGCCTTTCTAAAGGCCTCCACACCCTTCTAATGACCCTCAAGACCCATGTAAAGGCCCCCAGACCCTTCTAGATTGCCTCAGGACCCATCTAAAAGTACCCAGACCCTTCTAATGCCTTTCAGGACCCTTATGAAGGCCACAAGACCCTTCTAATGCCCCTCAGGACCTTTCTAAAGGCCCTCAGACCCTTCTAATGCCCCTCAGGGCATTTATAAAGGTTCCCAGACCCTTCTAGAGCCCGTCAGGACCCTTATAAAGGCCCCCAGACCATTCTAGAGCCCCTCAGGACACTTCTAAAGGCCCGCAGACCATTCTAATGCTCGTCAGGGCCTTTCTAAAGGTCCCCAGACCCTTCTACTGCTCCTCAGGAGCATTCTAAAGGCCCCCAGACCCTTCTAATGCCCCACAGGGCCTTTCTAAAGGTCCCCAGACCCTTCTAGAGCCCCTGAAGACCCTTCTAAATGCCCCCAGACCCTTATAGAGCCCCTCAGGACCCTTCTAAAGTCCCCCAGACCCTGCTAATTCCCCTCAGGGCTTTTATAAGGGCACCCAGACCCTTCTAATGCCCCTCAGGACCCTTATAAAGGCACCCAGACCCTTCTAGAGCCTCTCAGGACAGTTTTAAATGCCTCCAGACCCTTCTAGACCCCCTCAGGACCATTCTAAAGGCCCCCAGACCCTTCTAATGCCCCTCAGGACCCTTCTAAAGGCCCCCAGACCCTTCTAATGCCCCTCAGGGCCTTTCTAAATGCCCCCAGACCCTTCTGGACCCCCTCAGGACACTTCTAAAGGCCCCCAGACCCTTCTAGAGCCCCTCAGGGCCTTTCTAAAGGCCTCCACACCCATCTAATGACCCTCAAGACCCATGTAAAGGCCCCCAGACCCTTCTAGATTGCCTCAGGACCCATCTAAAAGCCCCCAGACCCTTCTAATGCCTTTCAGGGCCTTTCTAAAGGCCACAAGACCCTTCTAATGCCCCTCAGGACCTTTCTAAAGGCCCTCAGACCCTTCTAATGCCCCTCAGGGCATTTATAAAGGTTCCCAGACCCTTCTAGAGCCCGTCAGGACCCTTATAAAGGCCCCCAGACCATTCTAGAGCCCCTCAGGACACTTCTAAAGGCCCGCAGACCATTCTAATGCCCGTCAGGGCCTTTCTAAAGGTCCCGAGACCCCTCTACTGCCCCTCAGGAGCATTCTAAAGGCCCCCAGACCCTTCTAATGCCACTCAGGGCCTTTCTAAAGGTCCCCAGACCCTTCTAGAGCCCCTGAAGACCCTTCTAAAGGCCCCCAGACCCTTATAGAGCCCCTCAGGACCCTTCTAAACTCCCCCAGACCCTGCTAATTCCACTCAGGGCTTTTATAAGGGCCACAAGACACTTCTAATGCCCCTCAGGACATTTATAAAGGCCCTCAGACCCTTATAGAGCCCCTCAGGACCCTTCTAAAGTCCCCCAGACCCTGCTAATTCCCCTCAGGGCTTTTATAAGGGCACCCAGACCCTTCTAATGCCCCTCAGGACCCTTATAAAAGCACCCAGACCATTCTAGAGCCTCTCAGGACAGTTTTAAATGCCTCCAGACCTTTCTAGACCACCTCAGGACCATTCTAAAGGCCCCCAGACCCTTCTAAAGGCCCCCAGACCCTTCTAATGCCCCTCAGGGCCTTTCTAAAGTACCCCAGACACTTCTAGAACCTCTCAGGTCCTTTCTATATGACGCCAAACCCTTGTAATGCCCCTCAGGGCCTTTCTAAAGGCCCCCATACCCTTCTAATGCCCCACAGGACATTTCTAAAGGCCCCCATACCCTTCTAGAGCCCCTAAGGACATTTCTAAAGGCACCCAGACCCTTGTAATGCCACTCAGGGCCTTTCTAAAGGCCGCGAGACCCTTATAGTCCCCCTGAGGGCCTTTAAATAGGCCCCCAGACCCTTCTGGACCCCCTCAGGACGCTTCTAATAGCCCCCAGACCCTTCTAGAGCCCCTCAGGGCCTTTCTAAAGGCCTCCACACCCTTCTAATGACCCTCAAGACCCATGTAAAGGCCCCCAGACCCTTCTAGATTGCCTCAGGACCCATCTAAAAGCCCCCAGACCCTTCTAATGCCTTTCAGGGCCTTTCTAAAGGCCTCCACACCCTTCTAATGACCCTCAAGACCCATGTAAAGGCCCCTAGACCCTTCTAGATTGCCTCAGGACCCATCTAAAAGCCCCCAGACCCTTCTAATGCCTTTCAGGACCCTTATGAAGGCCACAAGACCCTTCTAATGCCCCTCAGGACCTTTCTAAAGGCCCTCAGACCCTTCTATTGCCCCTCTAGGCATTTATAAAGGTTCCCAGACCCTTCTAGAGCCCGTCAGGACCCTTATAAAGGCCCCCAGACCATTCTAGAGCCCCTCAGGACACTTCTAAAGGCCCGCAGACCATTCTAATGCCCGTCAGGGCCTTTCTAAAGGTCCCCAGACCCTTCTACTGCCACTCAGGAGCATTCTAAAGGCCCCCAGACCCTTCTAATGCCCCACAGGGCCTTTCTAAAGGTCCCCAGACCCTTCTAGAGCCCCTGAAGACCCTTCTAAAGGCACCCAGACCCTTCTAATGCCACTCAGGGCCTTTCTAAAGGCCGCGAGATCCTTATCATCCCCCTGAGGGCTTTTAAAAAGGCCCCCAGACCCTTCTGGACCCCCTCAGGACGCTTCTAATAGCCCCCAGACCCATCTAGAGCCCCTCAGGGCCTTACTAAAGGCCTCCACACCCTTCTAATGACCCTCAAGACCCATGTAAAGGCTCACAGACCCTTCTAGATTGCCTCAGGACCCATCTAAAAGCCCCCAGACCCTTCTAATGCCTTTCAGGGCCTTTCTAAAGGCCTCCACACCCTTCTAATGACCCTCAAGACCCATGTAAAATCCCCTAGACCCTTCTAGATTTCCTCAGGACCCATCTAAAAGCCCCCAGACCCTTCTA
Source organism: Coccyzus lansbergi (assembly GCA_033558105.1). Classification (NCBI taxonomy): domain Eukaryota; kingdom Metazoa; phylum Chordata; class Aves; order Cuculiformes; family Coccyzidae; genus Coccyzus; species Coccyzus lansbergi. The sequence continues at coordinate 8,514 of JAUMJK010000004.1, forward strand.
ATGCCTTTCAGGACCCTTATGAAGGCCACAAGACCCTTCTAATGCCCCTCAGGACCTTTTTAAAGGCCCTCAGACCCTTCTAATGCCCCTCAGGGCATTTATAAAGGTTCCCAGACCCTTCTAGAGCCAGTCAGGACCCTTATAAAGGCCCCCAGACCATTCTAGAGCCCCTCAGGACACTTCTAAAGGCCCGCAGACCATTCTAATGCTCGTCAGGGCCTTTCTAAAGGTCCCCAGACCCTTCTACTGCTCCTCAGGAGCATTCTAAAGGCCCCCAGACCCTTCTAATGCCCCACAGGGCCTTTCTAAAGGTCCCCAGACCCTTCTAGAGCCCCTGAAGACCCTTCTAAATGCCCCCAGACCCTTATAGAGCCCCTCAGGACCCTTCTAAAGTCCCCCAGACCCTGCTAATTCCCCTCAGGGCTTTTATAAGGGCACCCAGACCCTTCTAATGCCCCTCAGGACCCTTATAAAGGCACCCAGACCCTTCTAGAGCCTCTCAGGACAGTTTTAAATGCCTCCAGACCCTTCTAGACCCCCTCAGGACCATTCTAAAGGCCCCCAGACCCTTCTAATGCCCCTCAGGACCCTTCTAAAGGCCCCCAGACCCTTCTAATGCCCCTCAGGGCCTTTCTAAATGCCCCCAGACCCTTCTGGACCCCCTCAGGACACTTCTAAAGGCCCCCAGACCCTTCTAGAGCCCCTCAGGGCCTTTCTAAAGGCCTCCACACCCATCTAATGACCCTCAAGACCCATGTAAAGGCCCCCAGACCCTTCTAGATTGCCTCAGGACCCATCTAAAAGCCCCCAGACCCTTCTAATGCCTTTCAGGGCCTTTCTAAAGGCCACAAGACCCTTCTAATGCCCCTCAGGACCTTTCTAAAGGCCCTCAGACCCTTCTAATGCCCCTCAGGGCATTTATAAAGGTTCCCAGACCCTTCTAGAGCCCGTCAGGACCCTTATAAAGGCCCCCAGACCATTCTAGAGCCCCTCAGGACACTTCTAAAGGCCCTCAGACCATTCTAATGCCCGTCAGGGCCTTTCTAAAGGTCCCGAGACCCCTCTACTGCCCCTCAGGAGCATTCTAAAGGCCCCCAGACCCTTCTAATGCCACTCAGGGCCTTTCTAAAGGTCCCCAGACCCTTCTAGAGCCCCTGAAGACCCTTCTAAAGGCCCCCAGACCCTTATAGAGCCCCTCAGGACCCTTCTAAACTCCCCCAGACCCTGCTAATTCCACTCAGGGCTTTTATAAGGGCCACAAGACACTTCTAATGCCCCTCAGGACATTTATAAAGGCCCTCAGACCCTTATAGAGCCCCTCAGGACCCTTCTAAAGTCCCCCAGACCCTGCTAATTCCCCTCAGGGCTTTTATAAGGGCACCCAGACCCTTCTAATGCCCCTCAGGACCCTTATAAAAGCACCCAGACCATTCTAGAGCCTCTCAGGACAGTTTTAAATGCCTCCAGACCTTTCTAGACCACCTCAGGACCATTCTAAAGGCCCCCAGACCCTTCTAAAGGCCCCCAGACCCTTCTAATGCCCCTCAGGGCCTTTCTAAAGTACCCCAGACACTTCTAGAACCTCTCAGGTCCTTTCTATATGACGCCAAACCCTTGTAATGCCCCTCAGGGCCTTTCTAAAGGCCCCCATACCCTTCTAATGCCCCACAGGACATTTCTAAAGGCCCCCATACCCTTCTAGAGCCCCTAAGGACATTTCTAAAGGCACCCAGACCCTTGTAATGCCACTCAGGGCCTTTCTAAAGGCCGCGAGACCCTTATAGTCCCCCTGAGGGCCTTTAAATAGGCCCCCAGACCCTTCTGGACCCCCTCAGGACGCTTCTAATAGCCCCCAGACCCTTCTAGAGCCCCTCAGGGCCTTTCTAAAGGCCTCCACACCCTTCTAATGACCCTCAAGACCCATGTAAAGGCCCCCAGACCCTTCTAGATTGCCTCAGGACCCATCTAAAAGCCCCCAGACCCTTCTAATGCCTTTCAGGGCCTTTCTAAAGGCCTCCACACCCTTCTAATGACCCTCAAGACCCATGTAAAGGCCCCTAGACCCTTCTAGATTGCCTCAGGACCCATCTAAAAGCCCCCAGACCCTTCTAATGCCTTTCAGGACCCTTATGAAGGCCACAAGACCCTTCTAATGCCCCTCAGGACCTTTCTAAAGGCCCTCAGACCCTTCTATTGCCCCTCTAGGCATTTATAAAGGTTCCCAGACCCTTCTAGAGCCCGTCAGGACCCTTATAAAGGCCCCCAGACCATTCTAGAGCCCCTCAGGACACTTCTAAAGGCCCGCAGACCATTCTAATGCCCGTCAGGGCCTTTCTAAAGGTCCCCAGACCCTTCTACTGCCACTCAGGAGCATTCTAAAGGCCCCCAGACCCTTCTAATGCCCCACAGGGCCTTTCTAAAGGTCCCCAGACCCTTCTAGAGCCCCTGAAGACCCTTCTAAAGGCACCCAGACCCTTCTAATGCCACTCAGGGCCTTTCTAAAGGCCGCGAGATCCTTATCATCCCCCTGAGGGCTTTTAAAAAGGCCCCCAGACCCTTCTGGACCCCCTCAGGACGCTTCTAATAGCCCCCAGACCCATCTAGAGCCCCTCAGGGCCTTACTAAAGGCCTCCACACCCTTCTAATGACCCTCAAGACCCATGTAAAGGCTCACAGACCCTTCTAGATTGCCTCAGGACCCATCTAAAAGCCCCCAGACCCTTCTAATGCCTTTCAGGGCCTTTCTAAAGGCCTCCACACCCTTCTAATGACCCTCAAGACCCATGTAAAATCCCCTAGACCCTTCTAGATTTCCTCAGGACCCATCTAAAAGCCCCCAGACCCTTCTAATGCCTTTCAGGACCCTTATGAAGGCCACAAGACCCTTCTAATGCCCCTCAGGACCTTTTTAAAGGCCCTCAGACCCTTCTAATGCCCCTCAGGGCATTTATAAAGGTTCCCAGACCCTTCTAGAGCCAGTCAGGACCCTTATAAAGGCCCCCAGACCATTCTAGAGCCCCTCAGGACACTTCTAAAGGCCCGCAGACCATTCTAATGCCCGTCAGGGCCTTTCTAAAGGTCCCCAGACCCTTCTACTGCCCCTCAGGAGCATTCTAAAGGCCCCCAGACCATTCTAATGCCCCACAGGACCTTTCTAAAGGTCCCCATACCCATCCAGAGCCCCTGAAGACCCTACTAAAGGCCCCCAGACCCTTCTAGAGCCCCTCAGGACCCTTCTAAAGTCCCCCAGACCCTGCTAATTCCCCTCAGGGCTTTTATAAGGGCACCCAGACCCTTCTAATGACCCTCAGGACCCTTATAAAGGCACCCAGACCCTTCTAGAGCCTCTCAGGACAGTTTTAAATGCCTCCAGACCCTTCTAGACCCCCTCAGGACCATTCTAAAGGCCCCCAGACCCTTCTAATGCCCCTCAGGACCCTTCTAAAGGCCCCCAGACCCTTCTAATGCCCCTCAGGGCCTTTCTAAAGTACCCCAGACACTTCTAGAACTTCTCAGGGCCTTTCTATATGACCCCAGTCCCTTGTAATGTCACTCAGGGCCTTTCTAAAGTACCCCAGACAGTTCTAGAACCTCTCAGGGCCTTTCTATATGACGCCAAACCATTGTAATGCCCCTCAGGGCCTTTCTAAAGGCCCCCATACCCTTCTAATGCCCCACAGGACATTTCTAAAGGCCCCCAGACCCTTCTAGAGCCCCTCAGGGCACTTCTAAAGGCACCCAGACCCTTGTAATGCCACTCAGGGCCTTTCTAAAGGCCGCGAGACCCTTATAGTCCCCCTGAGGGCCTTTAAAAAGGCCCCCAGACCCTTCTGGACCCCCTCAGGACGCTTCTAATAGCCCCCAGACCCTTCTAGAGCCCCTCAGGGCCTTTCTAAAGGCCTCCACACCCTTCTAATGACCCTCAAGACCCATGTAAAGGCCCCCAGACCCTTCTAGATTGCCTCAGGACCCATCTAAAAGCCCCCAGACCCTTCTAATGCCTTTAAGGACCATAATGAAGGCCACAAGACCCTTCTAATGCTCCTGAGGACCTCTCTAAATGCCCTCAGACTATTCAAATGCCCCTCAGGACTGTTTTAAAGGCCCCCAGACCATTCTAATGCCACTCAGGACACTTATAAAGGCCCCCAGACCCTTCTAATGCCCCTCAGGACCATTGTGAAGGTCCCCAGACACTTCTAGAACCTCTCACAGCCATTCTATATGACCCCAGGCCCTTGTAATGCCACTCAGGGCCTTTCTAAAGGTCCCCAGACCCTTCTAGAGCCCCTGAAGACCCGTTTAAAGGCCCCCAGACCCTTATAGAGCCCCTCAGGACCCTTCTAAAGTCCCCCAGACCCTGCTAATTCCCCTCAGGGCTTTTATAAGGGCACCCAGACCATTCTAATGCCCCTCAGGACCCTTATAAAGGCACCCAGACCCTTCTAGAGCCTCTCAGGACAGTTTTAAATGCCTCCAGACCCTTCTAGACCCCCTCAGGACCATTCTAAAGGCCCCCAGACCCTTCTAATGCCCCTCAGGGCCTTTCTAAAGTACCCCAGACACTTCTAGAACCTCTCAGGGCCTTTCTATATGACCCAAAACCCTTGTAATGCCTCTCAGGGCCTTTCTAAAGGCCTCCAGACCCTTCTAATGCCACTCAGGGCCTTTCCAAATTACCCCAGACACTTCTAGAACCTCTCAGAGCCTTTCTATATGACCCCAGACTCTTGTAATGTCACTCAGGGCCTTTCTAAAGGCCGCGAGACCCTTATAATCCTCCTGAGGGCCTTTAAAAAGGCCCCCAGACCCTTCTGGACCCACTCAGGACGCTTCAAATAGCCCCCAGACCCTTCTAGAGCCCCTCAGGGCCTTTCTAAAGGCCTCCACACCCTTCTAATGACCCTCAAGACCCATGTAAAGGACCCCAGACTATTCTAGATCCCCTCAGGACCCTTCAAAATGCCCCCAGACCATTCTAATGCCGGTCAGGGCCTTTCTAAACGTGCCCTGACCCTTCTACTGCCCCTCAAGAGCATTCTAAAGGCCCCCATACCCTTCTAATGCCCCTCAGGACATATCTAAATGCCCCCAGACCCTTATAATGCCACTCAGGGCATTTATAAAGGTCCCCAGACCCTTCTAGAGCCCCTCAGGACCATTCTAAAGGCCCCCAGACTCTTTTAGAGCCCCTCAGGGCCATTCTAAAGGCCCGCAGACCCATCAAAAGCCCCTCAACATCCTTCTAACTGCTCCCTGACCCTTCTAAAGCCCCTCAGGGCCTTTTTAAAGGCCCCCAGACCCTTCTAATGCACCTCAGGACACTTCTAAAGGCCCCCAGACCCTTCTAGATCCCCTCAAGACCCTTCTAAAAGGCCCCAGACCTTTCTAATGCCACTCATGACCCTTCTAAAGGCACCGAGACAATTTTAGAGCACCTCAGGACATTTCTAAAGGACCCCAGATCTTTCTAGAGCCCCTCAGGACACTTCTAGAGGCCCTCAGGACGATTCTAAAGGCCCCCAGACCCTTCTAATGCTCCTCAGGACATTTCTAAATTACCCCAGACACTTCTAGAAACTCTCAGAGCCTTTCTATATGACCCCAGACCCTTGTAATGCCACTCAGGGCCTTTCTAAAGGCCGCGAGACCCTTATAATCCCCCTGAGGGCCTTTTAAATGGCCCGCAGACCCCTCTGGACCCCCTCAGGACGATTCTAAAGGCCCCCAGACCCTTCTAATGCCACTCAGGACCCTTCTAAAGGCCCTCAGACCATTCTAATGCCCCTCAGGGCCTTTCTAAAGTACCCCAGACACATATAGAACCTCTCAGGGCCTTTCTATATGACCCCAGACCCTTCTAATGCCCCTCAGGGCCTTTCTAAATGCCCCCATACCCTTCTAGAGCCCCTCAGGACATTTCTAAAGGCACCCAGACCCTTCTAATGCCACTCAGGGCCTTTCTAAAGGCCGCGAGACACTTATAATCCCCTGAGAGCCTTTAAAAAGGCACTTAGAACCTTGTGGACCCCATCAGGACGCTAATAAGAGCCCCAAGACCCTTCTAAAGCCCCTCAGGGCCTTTCTAAAGGCCTTCACACCCTTCTAATGACACTCAAGACCCATGTAAAGGCACCCAGACCCTTCTAGATTGCCTCAGGACCAATCTAAAAGCCCCCAGACCCTTCTAGAGCCCCTCAGGGCCTTTCTAAAGGCCTCCACACCCTTCTAATGACCCTCAAGACCCATGTAAATGCCCCTAGACCCTTCTAGATTGCCTCAGGACCCATCTAAAAGCCCCCAGACCCTTCTAATGCCTTTCAGGACCCTTATGAAGGCCACAAGACCCTTCTAATGCCCCTCAGGACCTTTCTAAAGGCCCTCAGACCCTTCTAATGCCCCTCAGGGCATTTATAAAGGTTCCCAGACCCTTCTAGAGCCCGTCAGGACCCTTATAAAGGCCCCCAGACCATTCTAGAGCCCCTCAGGACACTTCTAAAGGCCCGCAGACCATTCTAATGCCCGTCAGGGCCTTTATAAATGTCCCCAGACCCTTCTACTGCCCCTCAGGAGCATTCTAAAGGCCCCCAGACCCTTCTAATGCCCCACAGGGCCTTTCTAAAGGTCCCCAGACCCTTCTAGAGCCACTGAAGACCCTTCTAAAGGCCCCCAGAACCTTATAGAGCCCCTCAGGACCCTACTAAAATCACCCAGACCCTGCTAATTCCCCTCAGGGCTTTTATAAGGGCACCCAAACCCTTCTAATGCCCCTCAGGACCCTTATAAAGGCACCCAGACCCTTCTAGAGCCTCTCAGGACAGTTTTAAATGCCTCCAGACCCTTCTAATGACCCTCAGGACCATTCCAAATACCCCCAGACCCTTCTAATGCCTTTCAGGACCTTTATGAAGGCCCCCAGACCCTTCTAATGCCCCTCAGGGCCTTTCTAAAGTACCCCAGACACTTATAGAACCTCTCAGGGCCTTTCTATATGACGCCGGACCCTTCTAATGCCCCTCAGGGCCTTTCTAAAGGCCCCCATACCCTTCTAATGCCCCTCAGGGCCTTTCTAAAGGCCCCCAGACCCTTCTAGAGCCAATCAGGACATTTCTAAAGGCACCCAGACCATTCTAATGCCACTCAGGGCCATTCTAAAGGCCGCGATACCCTTATAATCCCCCTGAGAGCCTTTAAAAAGGCCCCCAGACCCTTCTAGATTGCCTCAGGACCCATCTAAAAGCCCCCAGACCCTTCTAATGCCTTTCAGGACCCTTATGAAGGCCACAAGACGCTTCTAATGCCCCTCAGGACATTTCTAAAGGCCCTCAGACTATTCAAATGCCCCTCAGGACTCTTTTAATGGCCCCCCAGACCCTTCTAGAGCCCGTCACGACCCTTATAAAGGCCCCCAGATCCTTCTAATGCCCCTCAGGACACTTCTAAAGGCCTCCAGACCCTTCTAATGCCCCTGAGGGCCTTTCTAAATTACCCCAGACACTTCTAGAACCTCTCAGAGCCTTTCTATATGACCCCAGACCCTTGTAATGCCACTCAGGGCCTTTCTAAAGGCCGCGAGACCCTTATAATCCCCCTGAGGGCCTTTAAAAAGGCCCCCAGACACTTCTGGACCCCCTCAGGACGCTTCAAATAGCCCCCAGACGCTTCTAGAGCCCCTCAGGGCCTTTCTAAAGGCCTCCACACCCTTCTAATGACCCTCAAGACCCATGTAAAGGCCCCCAGATCATTCTAGAGCCCCTCAGGACACTTCTAAAGGCCCGCAGACCATTCTAATGCAAGTCAGGGCCTTTATAAAGGTCCTCAGACCCTTCTACTGCCTCTAAGGAGCATTCTAAAGGCCCACAGACCCTTCTAATGCCCCACAGGGCCTTTCTAAAGGCCCCCAGACCCTTATAGAGCCCCTCAGGACCCTTCTAAAGTCCCCTAGACCCTGCTAATTCCCCTCTGGTCTTTTATAAGGGCCACAAGACCCTTCTAATGCACCTCAGGACCCTTATAAAGGCACCCAGACCCTTCTAGAGCCTCTCAGGACAGTTTAAAATGCTTCCAGACCATTCTAGACCCCCTCAGGACCATTCTAAACGCCCCCAGACCCTTCTAATGCCCCTCAGGGCCTTTCTATAGTACCCCAGACACTTCTAGAACCTCTCAGGGCCTTTCTATATGACCCCAGACCCTTGTAATGCCCCTCAGGGCCTTTCTAAAGGCCCCCATACCCTTCTAATGCCCCTCAGGACATTTCTTAAGGCCCCCAGACCCTTCTAGAGCTCCTCAGGACATTTCTAAAGGCACCCAGACCCTTCTAATGCCACTCAGGGCCTTTGTATAGGCCGCGAGACCCTTATAATCCTCATGAGGGACTTTATAAAGGCCCCCAAACCCTTCTGGACCCCCTCAGGATGCTTCTAATAGCCCCCAGACCCTTCTAGAGCCCCTCAGGGCCTTTCTAAAGGCCTCCACACCCTTCTAATGACCCTCAAGACCCATGTAAAGGCCCCCAGACCCTTCTAGATTGCCTCAGGACCCATCTAAAAGCCCCCAGACCATTCTAATGCCTTTCAGGACCCTTATGAAATCCACAAGACCCTTCTAATGCCCCTCAGGACCTTTCTAAAGGCCCTCAGACCCTTCTAATGACCCTCAGGGCATTTATAAAGGTTCCCAAACCCTTCTAGAGCCCGTCAGGACCCTTATAAAGGCCCCCAGACCATTCTAGAGCCCCTCAGGACACTTCTAAAGGCCCGCAGACCATTCTAATGCCCGTCAGGGCCTTTCTAAAGGTCCCCAGACCCTTCTACTGCCCCTCAGGAGCATTCTAAAGGCCCCCAGACCCTTCTAATGCCCCACAGGGCCTTTCTAAAGGTCCCCAGACCCTTCTAGAGCCCCTGAAGACCCTTCTAAAGGCCTCCACAACCTTCTAATAACCCTCAAGACCCATGTAAAGGCCCCCAGACCCTTTTAGATTGCCTCAGGACCCATCTAAAAGCCCCCACACCCTTCTACTGCCCCTCAGAACCCTTCTAAAGGCCCCAAGACCCTTCTAATGCCCCTCAGGACCTTTCTAATTTACCCCAGACACTTCTAGAACCTCTCAGAGCCTTTCTATATGACCCCAGACCCTTATAATGCCACTCAGGGCCTTTGTAAATGCCGCGACACCCTTACAATCCCCCTGAGGGCCTTTAAAAAGGCCCCCATACCCTTCTGGACCCCCTCAGGACACTTCTAAAGGCCCGCAAACCATTCTAATGCCCGTCAGGGCCTTTATAAAGGTCCCCAGACCCTTCTTCTGCCCCTCAGGAGCATTCTAAAGTACCCCAGACCCTTCTAATGCCCCACAGGGCCTTTCTAAAGGTCCCCAGACCCTTCTAGAGCCCCTGAAGACCCTTCTAAAGGCCCCCAGACCCTTATAGAGCCCCTCAGGACCCTTATAAAGTCCCCCAGACCCTGCTAATTCCCCACAGGGCTTTTATAAGGGCCACACGACCCTTCTAATGCCCCTCAGGACCCTTATAAAGGCCCCCAGACCCTTATAGAGCCCCTCAGGACCCTTCTAAAGTCCCCCAGACCCTGCTAATTCCCCTCAGGGCTTTTATAAGGGCACCCAGACCCTTCTAATGCCCCTCAGGACCCTTATAAAGGCACCCAGACCCTTCTAGAGCCTCTCAGGACAGTTTTAAATGCCTCCATACCCTTCTAGACCCCCTCAGGACCATTCTAAAGGCCCCCAGACCCTTCTAATGCCTTTCAGGACCCTTATGAAGGCAAAAAGACCATTCTAATGCCCCTCAGGACCTTTCTAAAGGCCCTCAAACTATTCAAATGCCCCTCAGGACTCTTTTAAAGGTCCCCTGACCCTTCTACTGCCCCTCAGAACCCTTCTAAATGCCCCAAGACCATTCTAATGCCCCTCAGGACCTTTCTAATTTACCCCAGACACTTCTAGAACCTCTCAGAGCCTTTTAATTTGACCCCAGACCCTTATAATGCCACTCAGGGCCTTTGTAAATGCCGCGACACCCTTACAATCCCCCTGAGGGCCTTTAAAAAGGCCCCCAGACCCTTCTGGACCCCCTCAGGACACTTCTAAAGGCCCGCAGACCATTCTAATGCCCGTCAGGGCCTTTCTAAAGGTCCCCAGACCCTTCTTCTGCCCCTCAGGAGCATTCTAAAGGACCCCAGACCCTTCTAATACCCCACAGGGCCTTTCTAAAGGTCCCCAAACCCTTCTAGAGCACCTGAAGACCCTTCTAAAGGCCCCCAGACCCTTATAGAGCCCCTCAGGACCCTTATAAAGTCCCTCAGACCCTGCTAATTCCCCACAGGGCTTTTATAAGGGCCACAAGACCCTTCTAATGCCCCTCAGGACCCTTATAAAGGCCCCCAGACCCTTATAGAGCCCCTCAGGACCGTTCTAAAGTCCCCCAGAGCCTGTTAATTCCCCTCAGGGCTTTTATAAGGGCACCCAGACCATTCTAATGCCCCTCAGGACCCTTATAAAGGCACCCAGACCCTTCTAGAGCCTCTCAGGACAGTTTTAAATGCCTCCAGACCCTTCTAGACCCCCTCAGGACCATTCTAAAGGACCCCAGACCCTTCTAATGCCCCTCAGGATTCTTCTAAATGCCCCCAGACCCTTCTAATGCCCCTCAGGGCCTTTCTAAATTACCCCAGACACTTCTAGAACCTCTCATGGCCTTTCTATATGACTCCAAACCCTTGTAATGCCTCTCAGGGCCTTTCTAAAGGCCCCCATGCCCTTCTAATGCCCCTCAGGACATTTCTAAAGGCCCCCAGACCCTTCAAGAGCCCCTCAGGACATTTCTAATGGCACCCAGACCCTTCTAATGCCCCTCAGGGTCTTTCTAAAGGCCGCGAGACCCTTATAATCCCCCTGAGGGCCTTTAAAAAGCCCCCCAGACCCTTTAGGACCCCCTCAGGACGCTTCTAATAGCCCCCAGACCCTTCTAGAGCCCCTCAGGGCCTTTCTAAAGGCCTCCACACCCTTCTAATGACCCTCAAGACCCATGTAAAGGCCCCTAGACCCTTCTAGATTGCCTCAGGACCAATCTAAAAGCCCCCAGACCCTTCTAATGCTTTTCAGGACCCTTATGAAGGCCACAAGACCCTTCTAATGCCACTTAGGACCTTTCTAAAGGCCCGCAGATCCTTCTAATGCCCCTCAGGGCATTTATAAAGGTTCCCAGACCCTTCTAGAGTCCGTCAGGACCCTTAGAAAGGCCCCCAGACCATTCTAGAGCCCCTCAGCACACTTCTAAAGGCCCGCAGACCATTCTAATGCCCGTCAGGGCCTTTCTAAAGGTCCCCAGACCCTTCTACTGCACCTCAGGGCCTTTCTAAAGGCCGCGAGACCCTTATCATCGCCCTGAGGGCCTTTAAAAAGGCCCCCAGACCGTTCTGGACCCCCTCAGGACGCTTCTAATAGCCCCCAGACCCTTCTAGAGCCCCTCAGGGCCTTTCTAAAGGCCTCCACACCCTTCTAATGACAATCAAGACCTATGTAAAGGCCCCCAGACCCTTCTAGATTGCCTCAGGACCCATCTAAAAGCACCCAGACCCTTCTAATGCCTTTCAGGACCCTTATGAAGGCCACAAGACGCTTCTAATGCCCCTAAGGACCTTTCTAAAGGCCCTCAGACTATTCAAATGCCCCTCAGGACTCTTTTAAAGGCCCCCCAGACCCTTCTAATGCCCCTCAGGACACTTCTAAAGGCCCCCAGACCCTTCTAATGACCCTCAGGACATTTCTAAAGGCCCTCAGACTATTCAAATGCCCATCAGGACTCTTTTAAAGGCCCCCCAGACCCTTCTCATGCCCATCAAAACACTTCTAAAGGCCCCCAGACCCTTCTAATGCCTCTCAGGACACTTCTAAAGGCCTCCAGACCCTTCTAATGCCCCTGAGGGCCTTTCTAAATTACCCCAGACACTTCTAGAACCTCTCAGAGCCTTTCTATATGACCCCAGACCCTTGTAATGCCACTCAGGGCCTTTCTAAAGGCCACGAGACCCTTATAATCCCCCTGAGGGCCTTTAAAAATGCCCCCAGACCCTTCTGGACCCCCTCAGGACGCTTCAAATAGCCCCCAGACCCTTCTAGAGCCCCTCAGGGCCTTTCTAAAGGCCTCCACACCCTTCTAATGACCCTCAAGACCCATGTAAAGGCCCCCAGATCCTTCTAGATTGCCTCAGGACATTTCTAAAGGCCCGCAGACCATTCTAATGCAAGTCAGGGCCTTTATAAAGGTCCTCAGACCCTTATACTGCCTCTCAGGAGCATTCTAAAGGCCCCCAGACCCTTCTAATGCCCCACAGGGCCTTTCTAAAGGTCCCTAGACCCTTCTAGAGCCCCTGAAGACCCTTCTAAAGGCCCCCAGACCTTTATAGAGCCCCTCAGGACCCGTCTAAAGTCCCCCAGACCCTGCTAATTCCCCTCAGGTCTTTTATAAGGGCCACAAGACCCTTCTAATGCACCTCAGGACCCTTATAAAGGCACCCAGACCCTTCTAGAGCCTCTCAGGACAGTTTAAAATGCTTCCAGACCATTCTAGACCCCCTTAGGACCATTCTAAACGCCCCCAGACCCTTCTAATGCCCCTCAGGGCCTTTCTAAAGTACCCCAGACACTTCTAGAACCTCTCAGGGCCTTTCTATATGACCCCAGACCCTTCTAATGCCCCTCAGGGCCTTTCTAAAGGCACCCAGACCCTTCTAATGCCACTCAGGGCCTTTGTAAAGGCCGCGAGACCCTTATAATCCCCCTGAGGGCCTTTATAAAGGCCCCCAAACCCTTCTGGACCCCCTCAGGATGCTTCTAATAGCCCCCAGACCCTTCTAGAGCCCCTCAGGGCCTTTCTAAAGGCCTCCACACCCTTCTAATGACCCTCAAGACCCATGTAAAGGCCCCCAGACCCTTCTAGATTGCCTCAGGACCCATCTAAAAGCCCCCAGACCCTTCTAATGCCTTTCAGGACCCTTATGAAGGCCACAAGACCCTTCTAATGCCCCTCAGGACCTTTCTAAAGGCCCTCAGACCCTTCTAATGATCCTCAGGGCATTTATAAAGGTTCCCAAACCCTTCTAGAGCCCGTCAGGACCCTTATAAAGGTCCCCAGACCATTCCAGAGCCCCTCAGGACACTTCTAAAGGCCTGCAGACCATTCTAATGCCCGTCAGGGCCTTTCTAAAGGTCCCCAGACCTTTCTACTGCCCCTCAGGAGCATTCTAAAGGCCCCCAGACCCTTCTAATGCCCCACAGGGCCTTTCTAAAGGTCCCAAGACCCTTCTAGAGCCCCTGAAGACCCTTCTAAAGGCCTCCACACCAACCATTACAAGGGTCTGGGGTCATATAGAAAGGCCCTGAGAGGTTCTAGAAGTGTCTGGGGTACTTTAGAAAGGCCCTGAGGGGAATTAGAAGGGTCTGGGGGCCTTTGGAAGGGTCCTGAGGGGCATTATAAGGGTCTGGGGGCCTTAAGAAATGTCCTGAGGGGGATTAGAAGGGTATGGGTGCCTTTATAAGGGCCCTGAGGGGCATTACAAGGGTCTGGGGTCATATAGAAAGGCCCTGAGAGGTTCTAGAAGTGTCTGGGGTACTTTAGAAAGGCCCTGAGGGGCATTAGAAGGGTCTGGGGGCCTTTAGAAGGGTCCCGACGGGCATTAGAAGGGTCTGGGGGCCTTTAGAATGGTCCTGAGGGGGTCTAGAAGGGTCTGGAGGCATTTAAAACTGTCCTGAGAGGCTCTAGAAGGGTCTGGGTGCCTTTATAAGGGTCCTGAGGGGCATTAGATGGGTCTTGTGGCCCTTTATAAAATCCCTGAGGGGAATTAGCAGTGTCTGGGGGACTTTAGAAGGGTCCTGAGGGGCTCTATAAGGGTCTGGGGGCCTTTAGAAAAGTCTTCAGGGGCTCTAGAAGGATCTGGGGACCTTTAGAAAGGCCCTGTGGGGCATTAGAAGGGTCTGGGGGCCTTTAGAATGCTCCTGAGGGGCAGTAGAAGGGTCTGGGGACCTTTAGAAAGGCCCTGACAGGCATTAGAATGGTCTGCGGGCCTTTAGAAGTGTCCTGAGGGGCTCTAGAAGGGTCTGGGGGCCTTTATAAGGGTCCTGATTGGCTCTAGAAGGGTCTGGGAACCTTTATAAATGCCCTGAGGGTCATTAGAAGGGTCTGAGGGCCTTTAGAAAGGTCCTGAGGGGGATTAGAAAGGTCTTGTTGCCTTTATAAGGGTCCTGAAAGGCATTAGAAGGGTCTGGGGGCCTCTTGAAGGGTCCTGAGGGGAATTAGAAGGGTCTGAAGGCCTTTAAAAAGGCCCTGAGGGGCATTTGAATGGTCTGGGGGCATTTAGAAAGGCCCTGAGGTGGATTAGAAGGGTCTAGGGGCCTTTAGAAAGGTCCTGAGGGGCATTAGAAGGGTCTGAGTGCCTCTGGAAGGGTCCTGAGGGGCTCTAGAAAGATCTGGGGTCCTTTAGAAATGTCCTGAGGTGCTCTAAAAGTGTCTCGGGGCATTTCGAAGGGTCCAGAGGGGCATTAGAAGGGTCTGGGTGCCCTTATAAAAGCCCTGAGGGGAATTAGCTGGGTCTGGGGGTCTTTAGAATGCTCCTGAGGGGCAGTAGAAGGGTTTGGGGACCTTTATTAATGCCCTGACGGGCATTAGAATGATCTGCGGGCCTTTAGAAGTGTCCTTATTGGCTCTACAATGGTCTGGGGTCCTTTATAAGGGTCCTGACGGGCTCTAGAAGGGTCTGGGAACCTTTATAAATGCCCTGAGGGGCATTAGAAGGGTCTGAGGGCCTTTAGAAATGCCCTGAGGGGCATTAGAATGGTCTGGGGCCTTTTAGAAGGGTCTTGAAAGGATCTAGAAAGGTCTGGGGGCCTTTAGAAGTGTACTGAGGGGCTCTAGAAGGGTCTGGGGTCCTTTAGAAAGGCCCTGAGGTGCTCTAGAAGGGTCAGGGAGCCGTTAGAAGGATGTTTCGGGGCTCTTGAATGGTCTGCGGGCCTTTAGCATGGCCCTGAAGGGCTCTAAAAGAGTCTGGGGGCCTTTAGAGTGGTCTTGAGGGGCCCTAGAAGGGTGTGGGGACCTTTAGAAAAGCCCTGAGGGGCTTTAGAAGGGTCTGGGGGCATTTAGAAGGGTCTTCAGGGGCTCTAGAAGGGTCTAGGGACCTTTAGAAAGGCCCTATGAGGCATTTGAAGGGTCTGGGGGCCTTTAGAATGCTCCTGAGGTGCAGTAGAAGGGTCTGGGGACCTTTAGAAAGGCCCTGACGGGCATTAGAATGGTCTGCAGGCCTTTAGCATTGTCCTGAGGGGCTCTAGAATGGTCTGGGGGCCTTTATAAGGGTCCTGAAGGGATCTAGAAGGGTCTGGGAACCTTTATAAATGCCCTGAGGGGCATTAGAAGGGTCTGAGGGCCTTTAGAAAGGTCCTGAGGGGTATTAGAAGGGTCTTGTGGCCTTCATAAGGGTCCTGAAAGGCATTAGAAGGGTCTGGGGGCTTTTAGATGGGTCCTGAGGCAATCTAGAAGGGTCTGGGGGCCTTTACATGGGTCTTGAGGGTCATTAGAAGGGTGTGCAGGCCTTTAGAAAGGCCCTGAGGGGCTCTAGAAGGGTCTGGGGGCTATTAGAAGTGACCTGAGTGGGTCCAGAATGGTCTGGGGGCCTTTTTAAAGGCCCTCAGGGGGATTATAAGGGTCTCGCGGCCTTTAGAAAGGCCCTGAGTGGCATTAGAAGGGTCTGGGTGCCTTTAGAAATGTCCTGAGGGGCTCTAGAAGGGTCTGGGGGCCTTTAGAAATGTCCTGAGGGTCATTAGAAGGGTATGTGGGCCTTTAGAAAAGCCCTGAGTGGCATTAGAAGGGTCTGGGGTCATATAGAAAGGACCTGAGAGGTTCTAGAAGTGTCTGGGGTACTTTAGAAAGGCCCTGAGGGGCATTAGAAGGGTCTGGGGGCCTTTAGAAGGGCCCTGAGTGGCATTAGAAGGGTCTGAGGGCATTTACAATGGTCCTGAGGGGCATTAGAAGGGTCTTGTGGCCTTCATAAGGGTCCTGAAAGGCATTAGAAGGGTCTCGGGGCTTTTAGATGGGTCCTGAGGCAATCTAGAAGGGTCTAGAGGCCTTTACATGGGTCTTGAGGGTCATTAGAAGGGTGTGGAGGCCTTTAGAAAGGCCCTGAAAGGCATTAGACGGGTCTGGGGGCTTTTAGATGGGTCCTGAGGCAATCTAGAAGGGTCTGGGGGCCTTTACATGGGTCTTGAGGGTCATTAGAAGGGTGTGGAGGCCATTAGAAAGACCCTGAGGGGCTCTAGAAGGGTCTGGGGGCTATTAGAAGCGTCCTGAGGGGGTCCAGAAGGGTCTGGGGGCCTTTTTAAAGGCCCTCAGGGGGATTATAAGGGTCTCGTGGCCTTTAGAAAGGCCCTGAGTGGCATTAGAAGGGTCTGGGTGCCTTTAGAAATGTCCTGAGGGGCTCTAGAAGGGTCTGGGGGCCTTTAGAAATGTCCTGAGGGGCATTAGAAGGGTATGGGGGCCTTTAGAAAAGCCCTGTTGGGTATTACAAGGGTCTGGGGTCATATAGAAAGGCCCTGAGACGTTCTAGGAGTGTCTGGGGTACTTTAGAAAGCCCCTGAGGGGCATTAGAAGGGTCTGGGGGCCTTTACAATGGACCTGAGGCGCATTAGAAGGGTCTTGTGGCCTTCATAAGGGTCCTGAAAGGCATTAGAATGGTCTGGGGGCTTTTAGATGGGTCCTGAGGCAATCTAGAAGGGTCTAGAGGCCTTTACATGGGTCTTGAGGGTCATTAGAAGGGTGTGGAGGCCTTTAGAAAGGCCCTGAAAGGCATTAGAAGGGTCTGGGGGCTTTTAGATGGGTCCTGAGGCAATCTAGAAGGGTCTGGGTGCCTTTAGAAATGTACTCAGGGGCTCTAGAAGGTTCTGGGGGCCTTTAGAAATGTCCTGAGGGGCATTAGAAGGGTCTGGGGGCCCTTATAAAAGCCCTGAGGGGAATTAACAGGGTCTGGGGGACTTTAGAAGGGTCCTGAGGGGCTCTATAAGGGTCTGGGGGCCTTTAGAAGGGGCATCAGGGGCTCTAGAAGGGTCTGGGGACCTTTAGAAAGGCCCTGTGGAGCATTAGAAGGGTCTGGGGGCCTTTAGAATGCTCCTGAGGGGCAGTAGAAGGGTCTGGGGACCTTTAGAAAGGTCCTGACGGGCATTAGAATGGTCTGCGGGCCTTTAGAAGTGTTCTGAGGTGCACTAGAATGGTCTGGGGGCCTTTATAAGGGTCCTGACAGGTTCTGGAAGGGTCTGGGAACCTTTATAAATGCCCTGAGGGTCATTAGAAGGGTCTGAGGGCCTTTAGAAAGGTCCTGAGGGGCATTAGAAGGGTCTTGTGGCCTTCATAAGGGTCCTGAAAGGCATTAGAAGGGTCTGGGGGCTTTTAGATGGGTCCTGAGGCAATCTAGAAGGGTCTGGGGGCCTTTACATGGGTCTTGAGGGTCATTAGAAGGGTGTGGAGGCCTTTAGAAAGGCCCTGAAAGGCATTAGAAGGGTCTGGGGGCTATTAGAAGCGTCCTGAGGGGGTCCAGATGGGTCTGGGGGCCTTTTTAAACGCCCTCAGGGTGATTATAAGGGTCTCGCGGCCTTTAGAAAGGCCCTGAGTGGCATTAGAAGGGTCTGGGTGCCTTTAGAAATGTCCTGAGGGGCTCTAGAAGGGTCTGGGGGCCTTTAGAAATGTCCTGAGGGGCATTAGAAGGGTATGGGGGAATTTAGATAAGCCCTGAGTGGCATTAGAAGGGTCTGGGGTCATATAGAAAGGCCCTGAGAGGTTCTAGAAGTGTCTGGGGTACTTTAGAAAGGCCCTGAGGGGCATTAGAAGGATCTGAGGGCCTTTAGAAAGGTCCTGAGGGGCATTAGAAGGGTCTTGTTGCCTTCATAATGGTCCTGAAAGGCATTAGAAGGGTCTGGGGTCTTTTAGATGGGTCCTGAGGCAATTTCAGAAGGGTCTAGAGGCCTTTACATGGGTCTTGAGGGTCATTAGAAGGGTGTCGAGGCCTTTAGAAAGGCCCTGAGGGGCTCTAGAATGGTCTGGGGGCTATTAGAAGCGTCCTGAGGGGGTCCAGAAGGGTCTGGGGTCCTTTTTAAAGGCCCTCAGGGGGATTATAAGGGTCTCGCGGCCTTTAGAAAGTCCTTGAGTGGCATTAGAAGGCTCTGGGTGCCTTTAGAAATGTCCTGAGGGGCTCTAGAAGGGTCTGGGGGCCTTTAGAAATGTCCTGAGGGGCATTAGAAGGGTCTGGGGGCCTTTAGAATGCTCCTGAGGGGCAGTAGAACGGTCTTGGGACCTTTAGAAAGGCCCTGACGGGCATTAGAATGGTCTGCAGGCCTTTAGAAGTGTCCTGAGGGGCTCTAGAATGGTCTGGGTGCCTTTATAAGGGTCCTGAAGGGCTCTAGAAGGGTCTGGGAACCTTTATAAATGCCCTGAGGGGCATTAGAAGGGTCTGAGGGCCTTTAGAAAGGTCCTGAGGGGTATTAGAAGGGTCTTGTGGCCTTCATAAGGGTCCTGAAAGGCATTAGAAGGGTCTGGGGGCTTTTAGATGGGTCCTGAGGCAATCTAGAAGGGTCTAGAGGCCTTTACATGGGTCTTGAGGATCATTAGAAGGGTGTGGAGGCCTTTAGAAAGGCCCTGAAAGGCATTAGACGGGTCTGGGGGCTTTTAGATGGGTCCTGAGGCAATCTAGAAGGGTCTGGGTGCCTTTACATGGGTCTTGAGGGTCATTAGAAGGGTGTGGAGGCCTTTAGAAAGGACCTGAGGTGCTCTAGAAGGGTCTGGGGGCGATTAGAAGCATCCTGAGGGGGTCCAGAAGGGTCTGGGGGCCTTTAGAAATATCCTGAGGGGCATTAGAAGGGTATGGGTGCCTTTAGAAAAGCCCTGTTGGGCATTACAAGGGTCTGGGGTCATATAGAAAGGCCCTGAGAGGTTCTAGAAGTGTCTGGGGTACTTTAGAAAGCCCCTGAGGGGCATTAGAAGGGTCTGGGGGCCTTTACAATGGTCCTGAGGCGCATTAGAAGGGTCTTGTGGCCTTCATAAGGGTCCTGAAAGGCATTAGAAGGGTCTTGGGGCTTTTAGATGGGCCCTAAGGCAATCTAGAAGGGTCTAGGGGCCTTTACATGGGTCTTGAGGGTCATTAGAAGGGTGTGGAGGCC
Organism: Coccyzus lansbergi; assembly: GCA_033558105.1. Taxonomy (NCBI): domain Eukaryota; kingdom Metazoa; phylum Chordata; class Aves; order Cuculiformes; family Coccyzidae; genus Coccyzus; species Coccyzus lansbergi. The sequence continues at coordinate 27,724 of JAUMJK010000004.1, forward strand.
TTTAGAAAGGCCCTGAAAGGCATTAGAAGGGTCTGGGGGCTTTTAGATTGGTCCTGAGGCATTCTAGAAGGGTCTGGGGGCCTTTACATGGGTCTTGAGGGTCATTAGAAGGGTGTGGAGGCCTTTAGAAAGGCCCTGAGGGGCTCTAGAAGGGTCTGGGGGCTATTAGAAGCGTCCTGAGGGGGTCCAGAAGGGTCTGGGTGCCTTTTTAAAGGCCCTCAGGGGGATTATAAGGGTCTCGCGGCCTTTAGAAAGGCCCTGAGTGGCATTAGAAGGGTCTGGGTGCCTTTAGAAATGACCTGAGGGGCATTAGAAGGGTCTGGGGGCCTTTAGAATGCTCCTGAGGGGCAGTAGAAGGGTCTGGGGACCTTTATAAGTGTCCTGACGGGCTCTAGAAGGGTCTGGGAACCTTTATAAATGCCCTGAGGGGCATTTGAAGGGTCTGAGGGCATTTAGAAAGGTCCTGAGGGGCATTAGAAGGGTCTTGTGGCCTTCATAAGGGTCCTGAAAGGCATTAGAAGGGTCTGGGGGCTTTTAGATTGGTCCTGAGGCAATCTAGAAGGGTCTGGGGGCCTTTACATGGGTCTTGATGGTCATTAGAAGGGTGTGGATGCCTTTAGAAAGGCCCTGAAGAGCTCTAGAAGGGTCTGGGAGCTATTAGAAGCGTCCTGAGGGGGTCCAGAAGGGTCTGGGGGCCTTTTTAAAGGCCCTCAGGGGGATTATAAGGGTCTCGCGGCCTTTAGAAAGGCCCTGAGTGGCATTACATAGGCCTGGGGACATATAGAAAGGCCCTGAGATGTTCTAGAAGTGTCTGGGGTACTTTAGAAAGGCCCTGAGGGGCATTAGAAGGGTCTGGGGGCCTTTAGAATGGTCCTGAGGGGGTCTAGAAGAGTCTGGAGGCATTTAAAACTGTCCTGAGAAGCTCTAGAAGAGTCTGGGTGCCTTTATAAGAGTCCTGAGGGGCATTACAAGGGTCTGGGTGCCCTTATAAAAGCCCTGAAGGGAATTAGCAGGGTCTGGGAAACTTTAGAAGGGTCCTGAGGGGCTCTATAAGGGTCTGGGGGCCTTTATAACGGTCCTGACGGGCTCTAGAAGGGTCTGGGAACCTTTATAAATGCCTAGAGGGGTATTAGAAGGGTCTGGGGGCCTTTAGAAAGGCCCTGAGGGGCTCTAGAAGGGTCTGGGGGCTTTTAGAATCGTCCAGAGGCAATCTAGAAGGGTCTGGGGGCCTTTACATGGGTCTTGACGGTAATTAGAAGGGTGTGGAGGCCTTTAGAAAGGCCCTGAAAGGCATTAGAAGTGTCTGGGGGCTATTAGAAGCGTCCTGAGGGGGTCCAGAAGGGTCTGGGGGCCTTTTTAAAGGCCCTCAGGGTGATTATAAGGGTCTCGCGGCCTTTAGAAAGGCCCTGAGTGGCATTAGAAGGGTCTGGGTGCCTTTAGAAATGTCCTGAGAGGCTCTAGAAGGGTCTGGGGGCCTTTAGAAATGTCCTGAGGTTCATTAGAAGGGTATGGTGGCCTTTAGAAAAGCCCTGAGGGGCATTACAAGGGTCTGGGGTCATATAGAAAGGCCCTGAGAGGTTCTAGAAGTGTCTGGGGTATTTAGAAAGGCCCTGAGGGGCATTAGAAGGGTCTGGGGGCCTTTAGAAGGGCCCTGAGGGGCATTAGAAGGGTCTGAGGGCCTTTAGAAATGTCCTGAGGGGCATTAGAATGGTCTTGTGGCCTTCATAAGGGTCCTGAAAGGCATTAGAAGGGTCTGGGGGCTTTTAGATGGGTCCTGAGGCAATCTAGAAGGGTCTAGAGGCCTTTACATGGGTCTTGAGGGTCATTAGAAGGGTGTGGAGGCCTTTAGAAAGGCCCTGAGTGGCTCTAGAAGGGTCTGGGGGCTATTAGAAGCGTCCTGAGGGGGTCCGGAATGGTCTGGGGGCCTTTTTAAAGGTCCTCAGGGGGATTATAAGGGTCTCGCGGCCTTTAGAATGGCCCTGAGTGGCATTAGAATGGTCTGGGTGCATTTAGAAAAGCCCTGAGGGGCATTAGAAGGGTCTGGGGGCCTTTAGAATGCTCCTGAGATGCAGTAGAAGGATCTGGGGGCATTTAGAAGGGTCTTCAAGGGCTCTAGAAGGGTCTAGGGACCTTTAGAAAGGCCCTGTGAGGCATTTGAAGGGTCTGGGGTTCTTTAGAATGCTCCTGAGGGGCAGTAGAAGGGTCTGGGGACCTTTAGAAAGGACCTGACGGGCATTAGAATGGTCTGCAGGCCTTTAGAAGTGTCCTGCGTGGCTCTAGAATGGTCTGGGGGCCTTTATAAGGGTCCTGACGGGCTCTAGAAGGGTCTGGGAACCTTTATAAATGCCCTGAGGGGCATTAGAAGGGTCTGAGGGCCTTTAGAAATGTCCTGAGGGGCATTAGAAGGGTCTTGTGGCCTTCATAAGGGTCCTGAAAGGCATTAGAAGGGTCTGGGGGCTTTTAGATGGGTCCTGAGGCAATCTAGAATAATCTAGAGGCCTTTACATGGGTCTTGAGGGTCATTAGAAGGGTGTGGAGGCCTTTAGAAAGGCCCTGAAAGGCATTAGACGGGTCTTGTGGCCTTCATAATGGTCCTGAAAGGCATTAGAAGGGTCTGGGGGCTTTTAGATGGGTCCTGAGGCAATCTAGAAGGGTCTGGGGGCCTTTACATGGGTCTTGAGGGTCATTAGAAGGGTGTGGAGGCCTTTAGAAAGGCCCTGAGGTGCTCTAGAAGGGTCTGGGGGCGATTAGAAGCATCCTGAGGGGGTACAGAAGGGTCTGGGGGCCTTTAGAAATGTCCTGAGGGGCTCTAGAAGGGTCTGGGGGCCTTTACATGGGTCTTGAGGGTCATTAGAAGGGTGTGGATGCCTTTAGAAAGGCCCTGAAGAGCTCTAGATGGGTCTGGGAGCTATTAGAAGCGTCCTGATGGGGTCCAGAAGGGTCTGGGGGCCTTTTTAAAGGCCCTCAGGGGGATTATAAGGGTCTCGCGGCCTTTAGAAAGGCCCTGAGTGGCATTACATAGGCCTGGGGACATATAGAAAGGCCCTGAGATGTTCTAGAAGTGTCTGGGGTACTTTAGAAAGGCCCTGAGGGGCATTAGAAGGGTCTGGGGGCCTTTAGAATGGTCCTGAGGGGGTCTAGAAGAGTCTGGAGGCATTTAAAACTGTCCTGAGAAGCTCTAGAAGAGTCTGGGTGCCTTTATAAGAGTCCTGAGGGGCATTACAAGGGTCTGGGTGCCCTTATAAAAGCCCTGAAGGGAATTAGCAGGGTCTGGGAAACTTTAGAAGGGTCCTGAGGGGCTCTATAAGGGTCTGGGGGCCTTTATAACGGTCCTGACGGGCTCTAGAAGGGTCTGGGAACCTTTATAAATGCCTAGAGGGGTATTAGAAGGGTCTGGGGGCCTTTAGAAAGGCCCTGAGGGGCTCTAGAAGGGTCTGGGGGCTTTTAGAATCGTCCAGAGGCAATCTAGAAGGGTCTGGGGGCCTTTACATGGGTCTTGACGGTAATTAGAAGGGTGTGGAGGCCTTTAGAAAGGCCCTGAAAGGCATTAGAAGTGTCTGGGGGCTATTAGAAGCGTCCTGAGGGGGTCCAGAAGGGTCTGGGGGCCTTTTTAAAGGCCCTCAGGGTGATTATAAGGGTCTCGCGGCCTTTAGAAAGGCCCTGAGTGGCATTAGAAGGGTCTGGGTGCCTTTAGAAATGTCCTGAGAGGCTCTAGAAGGGTCTGGGGGCCTTTAGAAATGTCCTGAGGTTCATTAGAAGGGTATGGTGGCCTTTAGAAAAGCCCTGAGGGGCATTACAAGGGTCTGGGGTCATATAGAAAGGCCCTGAGAGGTTCTAGAAGTGTCTGGGGTATTTAGAAAGGCCCTGAGGGGCATTAGAAGGGTCTGGGGGCCTTTAGAAGGGCCCTGAGGGGCATTAGAAGGGTCTGAGGGCCTTTAGAAATGTCCTGAGGGGCATTAGAATGGTCTTGTGGCCTTCATAAGGGTCCTGAAAGGCATTAGAAGGGTCTGGGGGCTTTTAGATGGGTCCTGAGGCAATCTAGAAGGGTCTAGAGGCCTTTACATGGGTCTTGAGGGTCATTAGAAGGGTGTGGAGGCCTTTAGAAAGGCCCTGAGTGGCTCTAGAAGGGTCTGGGGGCTATTAGAAGCGTCCTGAGGGGGTCCGGAATGGTCTGGGGGCCTTTTTAAAGGCCCTCAGGGGGATTATAAGGGTCTCGCGGCCTTTAGAATGGCCCTGAGTGGCATTAGAATGGTCTGGGTGCATTTAGAAAAGCCCTGAGGGGCATTAGAAGGGTCTGGGGGCCTTTAGAATGCTCCTGAGATGCAGTAGAAGGATCTGGGGGCATTTAGAAGGGTCTTCAAGGGCTCTAGAAGGGTCTAGGGACCTTTAGAAAGGCCCTGTGAGGCATTTGAAGGGTCTGGGGTTCTTTAGAATGCTCCTGAGGGGCAGTAGAAGGGTCTGGGGACCTTTAGAAAGGACCTGACGGGCATTAGAATGGTCTGCAGGCCTTTAGAAGTGTCCTGCGTGGCTCTAGAATGGTCTGGGGGCCTTTATAAGGGTCCTGACGGGCTCTAGAAGGGTCTGGGAACCTTTATAAATGCCCTGAGGGGCATTAGAAGGGTCTGAGGGCCTTTAGAAATGTCCTGAGGGGCATTAGAAGGGTCTTGTGGCCTTCATAAGGGTCCTGAAAGGCATTAGAAGGGTCTGGGGGCTTTTAGATGGGTCCTGAGGCAATCTAGAATAATCTAGAGGCCTTTACATGGGTCTTGAGGGTCATTAGAAGGGTGTGGAGGCCTTTAGAAAGGCCCTGAAAGGCATTAGACGGGTCTTGTGGCCTTCATAATGGTCCTGAAAGGCATTAGAAGGGTCTGGGGGCTTTTAGATGGGTCCTGAGGCAATCTAGAAGGGTCTGGGGGCCTTTACATGGGTCTTGAGGGTCATTAGAAGGGTGTGGAGGCCTTTAGAAAGGCCCTGAGGTGCTCTAGAAGGGTCTGGGGGCGATTAGAAGCATCCTGAGGGGGTACAGAAGGGTCTGGGGGCCTTTAGAAATGTCCTGAGGGGCTCTAGAAGGGTCTGGGGGCCTTTACATGGGTCTTGATGGTCATTAGAAGGGTGTGGATGCCTTTAGAAAGGCCCTGAAGAGCTCTAGAAGGGTCTGGGAGCTATTAGAAGCGTCCTGATGGGGTCCAGAAGGGTCTGGGGGCCTTTTTAAAGGCCCTCAGGGGGATTATAAGGGTCTCGCGGCCTTTAGAAAGGCCCTGAGTGGCATTACATAGGCCTGGGGACATATAGAAAGGCCCTGAGATGTTCTAGAAGTGTCTGGGGTACTTTAGAAAGGCCCTGAGGGGCATTAGAAGGGTCTGGGGGCCTTTAGAATGGTCCTGAGGGGGTCTAGAAGAGTCTGGAGGCATTTAAAACTGTCCTGAGAAGCTCTAGAAGAGTCTGGGTGCCTTTATAAGAGTCCTGAGGGGCATTACAAGGGTCTGGGTGCCCTTATAAAAGCCCTGAAGGGAATTAGCAGGGTCTGGGAAACTTTAGAAGGGTCCTGAGGGGCTCTATAAGGGTCTGGGGGCCTTTATAACGGTCCTGACGGGCTCTAGAAGGGTCTGGGAACCTTTATAAATGCCTAGAGGGGTATTAGAAGGGTCTGGGGGCCTTTAGAAAGGCCCTGAGGGGCTCTAGAAGGGTCTGGGGGCTTTTAGAATCGTCCAGAGGCAATCTAGAAGGGTCTGGGGGCCTTTACATGGGTCTTGACGGTAATTAGAAGGGTGTGGAGGCCTTTAGAAAGGCCCTGAAAGGCATTAGAAGTGTCTGGGGGCTATTAGAAGCGTCCTGAGGGGGTCCAGAAGGGTCTGGGGGCCTTTTTAAAGGCCCTCAGGGTGATTATAAGGGTCTCGCGGCCTTTAGAAAGGCCCTGAGTGGCATTAGAAGGGTCTGGGTGCCTTTAGAAATGTCCTGAGAGGCTCTAGAAGGGTCTGGGGGCCTTTAGAAATGTCCTGAGGTTCATTAGAAGGGTATGGTGGCCTTTAGAAAAGCCCTGAGGGGCATTACAAGGGTCTGGGGTCATATAGAAAGGCCCTGAGAGGTTCTAGAAGTGTCTGGGGTATTTAGAAAGGCCCTGAGGGGCATTAGAAGGGTCTGGGGGCCTTTAGAAGGGCCCTGAGGGGCATTAGAAGGGTCTGAGGGCCTTTAGAAATGTCCTGAGGGGCATTAGAATGGTCTTGTGGCCTTCATAAGGGTCCTGAAAGGCATTAGAAGGGTCTGGGGGCTTTTAGATGGGTCCTGAGGCAATCTAGAAGGGTCTAGAGGCCTTTACATGGGTCTTGAGGGTCATTAGAAGGGTGTGGAGGCCTTTAGAAAGGCCCTGAGTGGCTCTAGAAGGGTCTGGGGGCTATTAGAAGCGTCCTGAGGGGGTCCGGAATGGTCTGGGGGCCTTTTTAAAGGCCCTCAGGGGGATTATAAGGGTCTCGCGGCCTTTAGAATGGCCCTGAGTGGCATTAGAATGGTCTGGGTGCATTTAGAAAAGCCCTGAGGGGCATTAGAAGGGTCTGGGGGCCTTTAGAATGCTCCTGAGATGCAGTAGAAGGATCTGGGGGCATTTAGAAGGGTCTTCAAGGGCTCTAGAAGGGTCTAGGGACCTTTAGAAAGGCCCTGTGAGGCATTTGAAGGGTCTGGGGTTCTTTAGAATGCTCCTGAGGGGCAGTAGAAGGGTCTGGGGACCTTTAGAAAGGACCTGACGGGTATTAGAATGGTCTGCAGGCCTTTAGAAGTGTCCTGCGTGGCTCTAGAATGGTCTGGGGGCCTTTATAAGGGTCCTGACGGGCTCTAGAAGGGTCTGGGAACCTTTATAAATGCCCTGAGGGGCATTAGAAGGGTCTGAGGGCCTTTAGAAATGTCCTGAGGGGCATTAGAAGGGTCTTGTGGCCTTCATAAGGGTCCTGAAAGGCATTAGAAGGGTCTGGGGGCTTTTAGATGGGTCCTGAGGCAATCTAGAATAATCTAGAGGCCTTTACATGGGTCTTGAGGGTCATTAGAAGGGTGTGGAGGCCTTTAGAAAGGCCCTGAAAGGCATTAGACGGGTCTTGTGGCCTTCATAATGGTCCTGAAAGGCATTAGAAGGGTCTGGGGGCTTTTAGATGGGTCCTGAGGCAATCTAGAAGGGTCTGGGGGCCTTTACATGGGTCTTGAGGGTCATTAGAAGGGTGTGGAGGCCTTTAGAAAGGCCCTGAGGTGCTCTAGAAGGGTCTGGGGGCGATTAGAAGCATCCTGAGGGGGTACAGAAGGGTCTGGGGGCCTTTAGAAATGTCCTGAGGGGCTCTAGAAGGGTCTGGGGGCCTTTAGAAATGTCCTGAGGGGCATTAGAAGGGTATGGGGGCCTTTAGAAAAGCCCTGTTGGGCATTACAAGGGTCTGGGGTCATATAGAAAGGCCCTGAGAAGTTCTAGAAGTGTCTGGGGTACTTTAGAAAGCCCCTGAGGAGCATTAGAAGGGCCTGGGGGCCTTTACAATGGTCCTGAGGCGCATTAGAAGGGTCTTGTGGCCTTCATAAGGGTCCTGAAAGGCATTAGAAGGGTCTGGGGTCTTTTAGATGTGTCCTGAGGCAATCTAGAAGGGTCTAGAGGCCTTTACATGGGTCTTGAGGGTCATTAGAAGGGTGTGGAGGCCTTTAGAAAGGCCCTGAAAGGCATTAGAATGGTCTGGGGGCTTTTAGATGGGTCCTGAGGCAATCTAGAAGGGTCTGGGTGCCTTTAGAAATGTACTCAGGGGCTCTAGAATGTTCTGGGGGCCTTTAGAAATGTCCTGAGGGGCATGAGAAGGGTCTGGGTGCCCTTATAAAAGCCCTGAGGGGCATTAGATGGGTCTGGGGGACTTTAGAAGGGTCCTGAGGGGCTCTATAAGGGTCTGGGGGCCTTTAGAAGGGTCTTCAGGGGCTCTAGAATGGTCTGGGGACCTTTAGAAAGGCCCTGTGGGGCATTAGAAGGGTCTGGGGGCCTTTAGAATGCTCCTGAGGGGCAGTAGAAGGGTCTGGGGACCTTTAGAAAGGTCCTGACGGGCATTAGAATGGTCTGCAGGCCTTCATAAGGGTCCTGAAATGCATTAGAAGGGTCTGGGGGCTTTTAGATGGGTCCTTAGGCAATCTAGAAGGGTCTAGAGGCCTTTACATGGGTCTTGAGGGTCATTAGAAGGGTGTGGAGGCCTTTAGAAAGGCCCTGAAAGGCATTAGAAGGGTCTGGGGGCTATTAGAAGCGTCCTGAGGGGGTCCAGAAGGGTCTGGGGGCCTTTTTAAACGCCCTCAGGGTGATTATAAGGGTCTCGCGGCCTTTAGAAAGGCCCTGAGTGGCATTAGAAGGGTCTGGGTGCCTTTAGAAATGTCCTGAGGGGCTCTAGAAGGGTCTGGGGGCCTTTAGAAATGTCCTGAGGGGCATTAGAAGGGTATGGGGGCCTTTAGAAAAGCCCTGAGGGGCATTACAAAGGTCTGGGGTCATATAGAAAGGCCCTGAGAGGTTCTAGAAGTGTCTGGGGTACTTTAGAAAGGCCCTGAGGGGCATTAGAAGGCTCTGGGGTCCTTTAGAAGGGCCCTGAGGGGCATTAGAAGGATCTGAGGGCCTTTAGAAAGGTCCTGAGGGGCATTAGAAGGGTCTTGTTGCCTTCATAATGGTCCTGAAAGGCATTAGAAGGTTCTGGGGTCTTTTAGATGGGTCCTGAGGCAATTTCAGAACGGTCTAGAGGCCTTTACATGGGTCTTGAGGGTCATTAGAAGGGTGTGGAGGCCTTTAGAAAGGCCCTGAGGGGCTCTAGAATGGTCTGGGGGCTATTAGAAGCGTCCTGAGGGGGTCCAGAAGGGTCTGGGGGCCTTTTTAAAGGCCCTCAGGGGGATTATAAGGGTCTCGCGGCCTCTAGAAAGTCCTTGAGTGGCATTAGAAGGCTCTGGGTGCCTTTAGAAATGTCCTGAGGGGCTCTAGAAGGGTCTGGGGGCCTTTAGAAATGTCCTGAGGGGCATTAGAAGGGTCTGGGGGCCTTTAGAATGCTCCTGAGGGGCAGTAGAACGGTCTTGGGACCTTTAGAAAGGCCCTGACGGGAATTAGAATGGTCTGCGGGCCTTTAGAAGTGTCCTGAGGTGCTCTAGAATGGTCTGGGGGCCTTTATAAGGGTCCTGAAAGGCTCTAGAAGGGTCTGGAAACCTTTATAAATGCCCTGAGGGGCACTAGATGGGTCTGAGGGCCTTTAGAAAGGTCCTGAGGGGCATTAGAAGGGTCTTGTGGCCTTCATAAGGGTCCTGAAAGGCATTAGAAGGGTCTGGGGGCTTTTAGATGGGTCCTGAGGCAATCTAGAAGGGTCTAGAGGCCTTTACATGGGTCTTGAGGGTCATTAGAAGGGTGTGGAGGCCTTTAGAAAGGCCCTGAAAGGCATTAGACGGGTCTGGGGGCTTTTAGATGGGTCCTGAGGCAATCTAGAAGGGTCTGGGTGCCTTTACATGGGTCTTGAGGGTCATTAGAAGGGTGTGGAGGCCTTTAGAAAGGACCTGAGGTGCTCTAGAAGGGTCTGGGGGCGATTAGAAGCATCCTGAGGGGGTCCAGAAGGGTCTGGGGGCCTTTAGAAATATCCTGAGGGGCATTAGAAGGGTATGGGGGCCTTTAGAAAAGCCCTGTTGGGCATTACAAGGGTCTGGGGTCATATAGAAAGGCCCTGAGAGGTTCTAGAAGTGTCTGGGGTACTTTAGAAAGCCCCTGAGGGGCATTAGAAGGGTCTGGGGGCCTTTACAATGGTCCTGAGGCGCATTAGAAGGGTCTTGTGGCCTTCATAAGGGTCCTGAAAGGCATTAGAAGGGTCTTGGGGCTTTTAGATGGGCCCTAAGGCAATCTAGAAGGGTCTAGGGGCCTTTACATGGGTCTTGAGGGTCATTAGAAGGGTGTGGAGGCCTTTAGAAAGGCCCTGAAAGGCATTAGAAGGGTCTGGGGGCTTTTAGATGGGTCCTGAGGCATTCTAGAAGGGTCTGGGGGCCTTTACATGGGTCTTGAGGGTCATTAGAAGGGTGTGGAGGCCTTTAGAAAGGCCCTGAAGAGCTCTAGAAGGGTCTGGGAGCTATTAGAAGCGTCCTGAGGGGGTCCAGAAGGGTCTGGGTGCCTTTTTAAAAGCCCTCAGGGGGATTATAAGGGTCTCGCGGCCTTTAGAAAGGCCCTGAGTGGCATTAGAAGGGTCTGGGTGCCTTTAGAAATGACCTGAGGGGCATTAGAAGGGTCTGGGGGCCTTTAGAATGCTCCTGAGGGGCAGTAGAAGGGTCTGGGGACCTTTATAAGTGTCCTGACGGGCTCTAGAAGGGTCAGGGAACCTTTATAAATGCCCTGAGGGGCATTTGAAGGGTCTGAGGGCATTTAGAAAGGTCCTGAGGGGCATTAGAAGGGTCTTGTGGCCTTCATAAGGGTCCTGAAAGGCATTAGAAGGGTCTGGGGGCTTTTAGATGGGTCCTGAGGCAATCTAGAAGGGTCTGGGGGCCTTTACATGGGTCTTGATGGTCATTAGAAGGGTGTGGATGCCTTTAGAAAGGCCCTGAAGAGCTCTAGAAGGGTCTGGGAGCTATTAGAAGCGTCCTGAGGGGGTCCAGAAGGGTCTGGGGGCCTTTTTAAAGGCCCTCAGGGGGATTATAAGGGTCTCGCGGCCTTTAGAAAGGCCCTGAGTGGCATTACATAGGCCTGGGGACATATAGAAAGGCCCTGAGATGTTCTAGAAGTGTCTGGGGTACTTTAGAAAGGCCCTGAGGGGCATTAGAAGGGTCTGGGGGCCTTTAGAATGGTCCTGAGGGGGTCTAGAAGAGTCTGGAGGCATTTAAAACTGTCCTGAGAAGCTCTAGAAGAGTCTGGGTGCCTTTATAAGAGTCCTGAGGGGCATTACAAGGGTCTGGGTGCCCTTATAAAAGCCCTGAAGGGAATTAGCAGGGTCTGGGAAACTTTAGAAGGGTCCTGAGGGGCTCTATAAGGGTCTGGGGGCCTTTATAACGGTCCTGACGGGCTCTAGAAGGGTCTGGGAACCTTTATAAATGCCTAGAGGGGTATTAGAAGGGTCTGGGGGCCTTTAGAAAGGCCCTGAGGGGCTCTAGAAGGGTCTGGGGGCTTTTAGAATCGTCCAGAGGCAATCTAGAAGGGTCTGGGGGCCTTTACATGGGTCTTGACGGTAATTAGAAGGGTGTGGAGGCCTTTAGAAAGGCCCTGAAAGGCATTAGAAGTGTCTGGGGGCTATTAGAAGCGTCCTGAGGGGGTCCAGAAGGGTCTGGGGGCCTTTTTAAAGGCCCTCAGGGTGATTATAAGGGTCTCGCGGCCTTTAGAAAGGCCCTGAGTGGCATTAGAAGGGTCTGGGTGCCTTTAGAAATGTCCTGAGAGGCTCTAGAAGGGTCTGGGGGCCTTTAGAAATGTCCTGAGGTTCATTAGAAGGGTATGGTGGCCTTTAGAAAAGCCCTGAGGGGCATTACAAGGGTCTGGGGTCATATAGAAAGGCCCTGAGAGGTTCTAGAAGTGTCTGGGGTATTTAGAAAGGCCCTGAGGGGCATTAGAAGGGTCTGGGGGCCTTTAGAAGGGCCCTGAGGGGCATTAGAAGGGTCTGAGGGCCTTTAGAAATGTCCTGAGGGGCATTAGAATGGTCTTGTGGCCTTCATAAGGGTCCTGAAAGGCATTAGAAGGGTCTGGGGGCTTTTAGATGGGTCCTGAGGCAATCTAGAAGGGTCTAGAGGCCTTTACATGGGTCTTGAGGGTCATTAGAAGGGTGTGGAGGCCTTTAGAAAGGCCCTGAAAGGCATTAGACGGGTCTGGGGGCTTTTAGATGGGTCCTGAGGCAATCTAGAAGGGTCTGGGGGCCTTTACATGGGTCTTGAGGGTCATTAGAAGGGTGTGGAGGCCTTTAGAAAGGCCCTGAGGTGCTCTAGAAGGGTCTGGGGGCGATTAGAAGCATCCTGAGGGGGTACAGAAGGGTCTGGGGGCCTTTAGAAATGTCCTGAGGGGCTCTAGAAGGGTCTGGGGGCCTTTAGAAATGTCCTGAGGGGCATTAGAATGGTATGGGGGCCTTTAGAAAAGCCCTGTTGGGCATTACAAGGGTCTGGGGTCATATAGAAAGGCCCTGAGAAGTTCTAGAATTGTCTGGGGTACTTTAGAAAGCCCCTGAGGAGCATTAGAAGGGCCTGGGGGCCTTTACAATGGTCCTGAGGCGCATTAGAAGGGTCTTGTGGCCTTCATAAGGGTCCTGAAAGGCATTAGAATGGTCTGGGGGCTTTTAGATGGGTCCTGAGGCAATCTAGAAGGGTCTAGAGGCCTTTACATGGGTCTTGAGGGTCATTAGAAGGGTGTGGAGGCCTTTAGAAAGGCCCTGAAAGGCATTAGAAGGGTCTGGGGGCTTTTAGATGGGTCCTGAGGCAATCTAGAAGGGTCTGGGTGCCTTTAGAAATGTACTCAGGGGCTCTAGAATGTTCTGGGCGCCTTTAGAAATGTCCTGAGGGGCATGAGAAGGGTCTGGGTGCCCTTATAAAAGCCCTGAGGGGCATTAGATGGGTCTGGGGGACTTTAGAAGGGTCCTGAGGGGCTCTATAAGGGTCTGGGGGCCTTTAGAAGGGTCTTCAGGGGCTCTAGAATGGTCTGGGGACCTTTAGAAAGGCCCTGTGGGGCATTAGAAGGGTCTGGGGGCCTTTAGAATGCTCCTGAGGGGCAGTAGAAGGGTCTGGGGACCTTTAGAAAGGTCCTGACGGGCATTAGAATGGTCTGCGGGCCTTCATAAGGGTCCTGAAATGCATTAGAAGGGTCTGGGGGCTTTTAGATGGGTCCTTAGGCAATCTAGAAGGGTCTAGAGGCCTTTACATGGGTCTTGAGGGTCATTAGAAGGGTGTGGAGGCCTTTAGAAAGGCCCTGAAAGGCATTAGAAGGGTCTGGGGGCTATTAGAAGCGTCCTGAGGGGGTCCAGAAGGGTCTGGGGGCCTTTTTAAACGCCCTCAGGGTGATTATAAGGGTCTCGCGGCCTTTAGAAAGGCCCTGAGTGGCATTAGAAGGGTCTGGGTGCCTTTAGAAATGTCCTGAGGGGCTCTAGAAGGGTCTGGGGGCCTTTAGAAATGTCCTGAGGGGCATTAGAAGGGTCTGGGGGCCTTTAGAATGCTCCTGAGGGGCAGTAGAACGGTCTTGGGACCTTTAGAAAGGCCCTGACGGGAATTAAAATGGTGTGCGGGCCTTTAGAAGTGTCCTGAGGTGCTCTAGAATGGTCTGGGGGCCTTTATAAGGGTCCTGAAAGGCTCTAGAAGGGTCTGGAAACCTTTATAAATGCCCTGAGGGGCACTAGATGGGTCTGAGGGCCTTTAGAAAGGTCCTGAGGGGCATTAGAAGGGTCTTGTGGCCTTCATAAGGGTCCTGAAAGGCATTAGAAGGTTCTGGGGGCTTTTAGATGGGTCCTGAGGCAATCTAGAAGGGTCTGGGGGCCTTTACATGGGTCTTGAGGGTCATTAGAAGGGTGTGGAGGCCTTTAGAATGGCCCTGAGGGGCTCTAGAAGGGTCTGGGGGCTTTTAGAATCGTCCAGAAGCAATCTAGAAGGGTCTGGGGGCCTTTACATGGGTATTGACGGTAATTAGAAGGGTGTGGAGGCCTTTAGAAAGGCCCTGAAAGGCATTAGAAGGGTCTGGGGGCTATTAGAAGCGTCCTGAGGGGGTCCAGAAGGGTCTGGGGGCCTTTTTAAAGGCCCTCAGGGGGATTATAAGGGTCTCGCGGCCTTTAAAAAGGCCCTGAGTGGCATTATAAGGGTCTGGGTGCCTTTAGAAATGTCCTGAGGGGCTCTAGAAGGGTCTGTGGGCCTTTAGAAATGTCCTGAGGGGCATTAGAAGGGTATGGGGGCCTTTAGAAAAGCCCTGTTGGGCATTAGAAGGGTCTGGGGTCATATAGAAAGGCCCTGAGAGGTTCTAGAAGTGTCTGGGGTACTTTAGAAAGGCCCTGAGGGGCATTAGAAGGGTCTGGGGGCCTTTAGAAGGGCCCTGAGGGGCATTAGAAGGGTCTGAGGGCCTTTACAAAGGTCCTGAGGGGCATTAGAAGGGTCTTGTGTCCTTCGTAATGGTCCTGAAAGGCATTAGAAGGGTCTGGGGGCTTTTAGATGGGTCCTGAGGCAATCTAGAAGGGTCTAGAGGCCTTTACATGGGTCTTGAGTGTCATTAGAAGGGTGTGGAGGCCTTTAGAAAGGCCCTGAGGGTCTCTAGAAGGGTCTGGGGGCGATTAGAAGCATCCTGAGGGGGTCCAGAAGGGTCTGGGGGCCTTTTTAAAGGCCCTCAGGGGGATTATAAGGGTCTCGCGGCCTTTAGAATGGCCCTGAGTGGCATTACAAGGGTCTGGGTGCCTTTAGAAATGTCCTCAGGTGCTCTAGAAGGTTCTGGGGGCCTTTAGAAATGTCCTGAGGGGCATTAGAAGGGTCTGGGTTCCCTTATAACAGCCCTGAGGGGAATTAACAGTGTCTGGGGGACTTTAGAAGGGTCCTGAGGGGCTCTATAAGGGTCTGGGGGCCTTTAGAAGGGTCTTCAGGGGCTCTAGAAGGGTCTGGGGACCTTTAGAAAGGCCCTGTGGGGCATTAGAAGGGTCTGGGGGCCTTTAGAATGCTCCTGAGGGGCAGTAGAATGGTCTGGGGACCTTTATAAAGGTCCTGACGGGCATTAGAATGGTCTGCGGGCCTTTAGAAGTGTTCTGAGGTGCACTAGAATGGTCTGGGGGCCTTTATAAGGGTCCTGACAGGCTCTAGAAGGGTCTGGGAACCTTTATAAATGCCCTGAGGGGCATTAGAAGGGTCTGAGGGCCTTTAGAAAGGTCCTGAGGGGCATTAGAAGGGTCTTGTGGCCTTCATAAGGGTCCTGAAAGGCATTAGAAGGGTCTGGGGGCTTTTAGATGGATCCTGAGGCAATCTAGAAGGGTCTGGGGGCCTTTACATGGGTCTTGAGGGTCATTAGAAGGGTGTGGAGGCCTTTAGAAAGGCCCTGAAAGGCATTAGAATGGTCTGGGGGCTATTAGAAGCGTCCTGAGGGGGTCCAGAAGGGTCTGGGGGCCTTTTTAAACGCCCTCAGGGTGATTATAAGGGTCTCGCGGCCTTTAGAAAGGCCCTGAGTGGCATTAGAAGGGTCTGGGTGCCTTTAGAAATGTCCTGAGGGGCTCTAGAAGGGTCTGGGGGCCTTTAGAAATGTCCTGAGGGGCATTAGAAGGGTATGGGGGCCTTTAGAAAAGCCCTGAGTTGCATTAGAAGGGTCTGGGGTCATATAGAAAGGCCCTGAGAGGTTCTAGAAGTGTCTGGGGTACTTTAGAAAGGCCCTGAGGGGCATTAGAAGGGTCTGGGGTCCTTTAGAAGGGCCCTGAGGGGCATTAGAAGGATCTGAGGGCCTTTAGAAAGGTCCTGAGGGGCATTAGAAGGGTCTTGTGGCCTTCATAAGGGTCCTGAAAGGCATTAGAAGGGTCTGGGGGCTTTTAGATGGGTCCTGAGGCAATCTAGAAGGGTCTAGAGGCCTTTACATGGGTCTTGAGGGTCATTAGAAGGGTGTGGAGGCCTTTAGAAAGGCCCTGAGGGGCTCTAGAATGGTCTGGGGGCTATTAGAAGCGTCCTGAGGGGGTCCAGAAGGGTCTGGGGGCCTTTTTAAAGGCCCTCTGGGGGATTATAAGGGTCTCAAGGCCTTTAGAAAGGCCTTGAGTGGCACTAGAAGGGTCTGGGTGCCTTTAGAAATGTCCTGAGGGGCTCTAGAAGGGTCTGGGGGCCTTTAGAAATGTCCTGAGGGGCATTAGAAGGGTCTGGGGGCCTTTAGAATGCCCCTGAGGGGCAGTAGAACGGTCTTGGGACCTTTAGAAAGGCCCTGACGGGCATTAGAATGGTCTGCGGGCCTTTAGAAGTGTCCTGAGGTGCTCTAGAATGGTTTGGGGGCCTTTATAAGGGTCCTGACAGGCTCTAGAAGAGTCTGGGAACCTTTATAAATGCCCTGAGGGGCACTAGAAGGGTCTGAGGGCCTTTAGAAAGGTCCTGAGGGGCATTAGAAGGGTCTTGTGATCTTTATAAGGGTCCTGAAAGGTATTAGAAGGGTCTGGGGGCTTTTAGATGGGTCCTGAGGCAATCTAGAAGGGTCTGGGGGCCTTTACATGTGTCTTGAGGGTCATTAGAAGGGTGTGGAGGCCTTTAGAAAGGCCCTGAAAGGCATTAGAAGGGTCTGGGGGCTTTTAGATGGGTCCTGAGGGGGTCCAGAAGGGTCTGGGGGCCTTTTTAAAGGCCCTCAGGGGGATTATAAGGGTCTCGCGGCCTTTAGAAAGGCCCTGAGTGGCATTAGAAGGGTCTGGGTGCCTTTAGAAATGTCCTGAGGGGCTCTAGAAGGGTCTGGGGGCCTTTAGAAATGTCCTGAGGGGCATTAGAAGGGTATGGGGGCCTTTAGAAAAGCACTGAGGGGCATTACAAGGGTCTGGGGTCATATAGAAAGGCCCTGAGAGGTTCTAGAAGTGTCTGGGGTACTTTAGAAAGGCTCTGAGGGGCATTAGACGGGTCTGGGGGCCTTTAGAAGGGCCCTGAGGGGCATTAGAGGGGTCTGAGGGCCTTTAGAAAGGTCCTGAAAGGCATTAGAATGGTCTTGTGGCCTTCATAAGGGTCCTGAAAGGCATTAGAAGGGTCTGGGGGCTTTTAGATGGGTCCTTAGGCAATCTAGAAGGGTCTAGAGGCCTTTACATGGGTCTTGAGGGTCATTAGAAGGGTGTGGAGGCCTTTAGAAAGGCCCTGAGGGGCTCTAGAAGGGTCTGGGGGCTATTTGAAGCGTCCTGAGGGGGTCCAGAAGGGTCTGGGGGCCTTTTTAAAGGCCCTCAGGGGGATTATAATGGTCTCGCGGCCTTTAGAAAGGCCCTGAGTGGCATTAGAATGGTCTGGGTGCCTTTAGAAATGCCCTGAGGGGCTCTAGAAGGGTCTGAGGGCCTTTAGAAATGTCCTCAGGGGCATTAGAAGGATAAGGGGGCTTTAGAAAAGCCCTGAGGGGCATTACAAGGGTCTGGGGTCATATAGAAAGGCCCTGAGAGGTTCTAGAAGTGTCTGGGGTACTTTAGAAAGGCCCTGAGGGGCAGTAGAAGGGTCTGGGGGCCTTTAGAAGAGCCCTGAGGGGCATTAGAAGGGTCTGAGGGCATTTACAAAGGTCCTGAGGGTCATTAGAAGGGTCTTCTGGCCTTCATAAGGGTCCTGAAAGGCATTAGAAGGGTCTGGGGGACTTTAGAAGGGTCCTGAGGGGCTCTATAAGGGTCTGGGGGCCTTTAGAAGGGTCTTCAGGGTTTCTAGAAAGGTCTGGGGACCTTTAGAAAGGCCCTGTGTGGCATTAGAAGGGTCTGGGGGCCTTTAGAATGCTCCTGAGGGGCAGTAGAAAGGTCTGGGGACCTTTAGAAAGGCCCTGACAAGCATTAGAATGGTCTGCGGGCCTTTAGAAGTGTCCTGAGGGGCTCTAGATTGGTCTGGGGGCCTTTATAAGGGTCCTGACGGGCTCTAGAATGGTCTGGGAACCTTTATCAATGCCCTGAGGGGCATTAGAAGGGTCTGAGGGCCTTTAGAAAGGTCCTGAGGGGCATTAGAAGGGTCTTGAGGCCTTCATAAGGGTCCTGAAAGGCAATAGAAGGCTCTAGGGGCTTTTAGATGGGTCCTGAGGCAATCTAGAAGGGTCTGGGGGCCTTTAGAAAAGCCCTGATGGGCATTACAAGGGTCTGGGGTCACATAGAAAGGCCCTGAGAGGTTCTAGAAGTGTCTGGGATACATTAGAAAGGCCCTGAGGGGCATTAGAAGGGTCTGGGGTCCTTTAGAAGGGCCCTGAGGGGCATTAGAAGGGTCTGAGGGCCTTTAGAAAGGTCCTGAGGGGCATTAGAAGGGTCTTGTGGCCTTCATAAGGGTCCTGAAAGGCATTAGAAGGGTCTGGGGGCTTTTAGATGGGTCCTGAGGCAATCTAGAAGGGTCTAGAGGCATTTACATGGGTCTTGAGGGTCATTAGAAGGGTGTGGAGGCATTTAGAAAGGCCCTGAAAGGCATTAGAAGGGTCTGGGGGCTTTTAGATGGGTCCTTAGGCAATCTAGAAGGGTCTGGGGGCCTTTACATGGGTCTTGAGGGTCATTAGAAAGGTCTGGGGACCTTTAGAAAGGCCCTGAGGGGCTCTAGAAGGGTCTGGGGCTATTAGAAGCGTCCTGAGGGGTCCAGAAGTGTCTGGGGGCCTTTTTAAAGGCCCTCAGGGGGATTATAAGGGTCTCGCGGCCTTTAGAAAGGCCCTGAGTGGCATTATAAGGGTCTGGGTGCCTTTAGAAATGTCCTGAGGGGCTCTAGAAGGGTCTGGGGGCCTTTAGAATTGTCCTGAGGGGGTCTAGAAGGGTCTGGAGGCATTTAAAACTGTCCTGAGAGGCTCTAGAAGGGTCTGGGTGCCTTTATAAGGGTCCTGAGGGGCATTAGAAGGGTCTGGGTGCCTTTATAAAAGCCCTGAGGGGAACTAGCATGGTCTGGGGGACTTTATAAGGGTCCTGAGGGGCTCTATAAGGGTCTGGGGGCCTTTAGAAGGGTCTTCAGGGGCTCTAGAAGGGTCTGGGGACCTTTAGAAAGGCCCTGTGGGGCATTAGAAGGGTCTGGGGGCCTTTAGAATGCTCCTTAGGGGCAGTAGAAGGGTCTGGGGACCTTTAGAAAGGCCCTGACGGGCATTAGAATGGTCTGCAAGCCTTTAGAAGTGTCCTGAGGGGCTCTAGAATGGTCTGGGGGCATTTATAAGGGTCCTGAAGGGCTCTAGAAGGGTCTGGGAACCTTTATAAATGCCCTGAGGGGCATTAGAAGGGTCTGAGGGCCTTTAGAAAGGTCATGTGAGGCATTAGAAGGGTCTTGTGGCCTTCATAAGGGTCCTGAAAGGCATTAGAAGGGTCTGGGGGCTTTTAGAGGGGTCCTGAGGTGCTCTAGAATGGTTTGGGGGCCTTTATAAGGGTCCTGACAGGCTCTAGAAGGGTCTGGGAACCTTTATAAATGCCCTGAAGGGCACTAGAAGCGTCTGAGGGCCTTTAGAAAGGTCCTGAGGGGCATTAGAAGGGTCTTGTGGTCTTTATAAGGGTACTGAAAGGTATTAGAAGGGTCTGGGGGCTTTTAGATGGGTCCTGAGGCAATCTAGAAGGGTCTGGGGGCCTTTACATGTGTCTTGAGGGTCATTAGAAGGGTGTGGAGGCCTTTAGAATGGCCCTGAAAGGAATTAGAAGGGTCTGGGGGCTTTTAAAAACGTCCAGAGGCAATCTAGAAAGGTCTGGGTGCCTTTACATGGGTCTTGAGGGTCATTAGAAGGGTGTGGAGGCCTTTAGAAAGGCCCTGAAAGGCATTAGAAGGGTCTGGGGGCTATTAGAAGCGTCCTGAGGGGGTCCAGAAGGGTCTGGGTGCCTTTTTAAAGGCCCTCAGGGGGATTATAAGGGTCTCGCGGCCTTTAGAAAGGCCCTGAGAGGCATTAGAAGGGTCTGGGATCATATAGATAGGTCCTGATAGGTTCTAGAAGTGTCTGGGGTACTTTAGAAAGGCCCTGTGGGGCATTAGAAGGGTCTGGGGGGCCTTTAGAATGCTCCTGAGGGGCAGTAGAAGGGTCTGGGGACCTTTATAAAGGCCCTGACGGGCATTAGAATGGTCTGCGGGCCTTTAGAAGTGTCCTGAGGGGCTCTAGAATGGTCTGGGGGCCTTTTTAAGGGTCCTGACGGGCTCTAGAAGGGTCTGGGAACCTTTATAAATGCCCTGAGGGGCATTAGAATGGTCTGAGGGCCTTTAGAAATGTCCTGAGGGGCATTAGAAGGGTCTTGTGGCCTTCATAAGGGTCCTGAAAGGCATTAGAAGGGTCTGGGGGCTTTTAGATGGGTCCTGAGGCAATCTAGAAGGGTATGGGGGCCTTTACATGGGTCTTGAGGGTCATTAGAAGGGTGTGGAGGCCTTTAGAAAGGCCCTGAAAGGCATTAGAAGGGTCTGGGGGCTTTTAGATGGGTCCTGAGGCAATCTAGAAGGGTCTGGGGGCCTTTACATGGGTCTTGAGGGTCATTAGAAGGGTGTGGAGGCCTTTAGAAAGACCCTGATGGGCTCTAGAAGGGTCTGGGGGCTATTAGAAGCGTCCTGATGGGGTCCAGAAGGGTCTGGGGGCCTTTTTAATGGCCCTCAGGGGGATTATAAGGGTCTCGCGGCCTTTAGAAAGACCCTGAGTGGCATTAGAAGTGTCTGGGGTCATATAGAAAGGCCCTGAGAGGTTCTAGAATTGTCTGCGGTACTTTAGAAAGGCCCTGAGGGGCATTATAAGGGTCTGGGTGCCTTTAGAAATGTCCTGAGGGGCTCTAGAAGGTTCTGGGGGCCTTTAGAAATGTCCTGAGGGGCATTAGAAGGGTCTGGGTGCCCTTATAAAAGCCCTGAGGGGAATTAACAGGGTCTGGGGGAGTTTAGAAGGGTCCTGAGGGGCTCTATAAGGGTCTGGGGGCCTTTAGAAAGGCCCTGAGGGGCATTAGAAGGGTCTGGGGGCCTTTAGAATGCTCCTGAGTGGCAGTAGAAGGGTCTGGGGACCTTTAGAAAGGCCCTGACGGGCATTAGACTCGTCTGCGGGCTTTTAGAAGCGTCCTGAGGGAATCTAGAATGGTCTGGGGGCCTTTATAAGGGTCCTGACGGGCTCTAGAAGGGTCTGGGAACCTTTATAGATGCCCTGACGGGCGTTAGAAGGTTCTGAGGGCCTTTAGAAAGGTCCTGAGGGGCATTAGAAGGGTCTTGTGTCCTTCATAAGGGTCCTGAAAGGCATTAGAAGGGTCTGGGGGCTTTTAGATGGGTCCTGAGGCAATCTAGAAGGATCTGGGGGCCTTTACATGGGTCTTGAGGGTCATTAGAAGGGTGTGGAGGCGTTTAGAAAGGCCCTGAAAGGCATTAGAAGGGTCTGGGGGCTTTTAGATGGGTCCTGAGTAAATCTAGAAGGGTCTGGGGGCCTTTACATGGGTCTTGAGGGTCATTAGAAGGGTGTGGAGATCTTTAGAAAGGCTCTGAGCGGCTCTAGAAGGGTCTGGGGGCTATTAGAAGCGTCCTGAGGGGGTCCAGAAGGGTCTGGGGGCATTTTTAAAGGCCCTGAGGGGGATTATAAGGGTCTCGCGGCCTTTAGAAAGGCCCTGAGTGGCATTAGAAGAGTCTGGGGTCATATAGAAAGGCCCTGAGAGGTTCTAGAATTGTCTGGGGTACTTTAGAAAGACCCTGAGGGGCATTAGAAGGGTCTGGGGACATTTAGAAGGGTCTTCAGGGGCTCTAGAAGGGTCTGGGGACCTTTAGAAAGGCCCTGTGGGGCATTAGAAGGGTCTGGGGGCCTTTAGAATGCTCCTGAGTGGCAGTAGATGGGTCTGGGGACCTTTAGAAAGGCCCTGACGGGCATTAGAATGGTCTGCGGGCCTTTAGAAGTGTCCTGAGGGGCTCTAGAATGGTCTGGGGCCTTTATAAGGGTCCTGACGGGCTCTAGAAGGGTCTGGGAACCTTTATAAATGCCCTGAGGGGCATTAGAAGGGTCTGAGGGCCTTTAGAAAGGTCCTGAGGGACATTAGAAGGGTCTTGTGGACTTCATAAGGGTCCTGAAAGGCATTAGAAGGGTCTGGGGGCTTTTAGATGGGTCCTGAGGCAATCTAGAAGGGTCTAGAGGCCTTTACATGGGTCTTGACGGGCATTAGAAGGGTGTGGAGGCCTTTAGAAAGGTCCTGAAAGGCATTAGAAAGGTCTGGGGGCTTTTAGATGGGTCCTGAGGCAATCTAGAATGGTCTGGGGGCCTTTACATGGGTCTTGAGGGTCATTTGAATGGTGTGGAGGCCTTTAGAAAGGCCCTGAGGGGCTCTAGAAGGGTCTGGGGGCTATTAGAAGCGTCCTGAGGGGGTCCAGAAAGGTCTGGGGGCCTTTTTAAAGGCCCTCAGGGGGATTATAAGGGTATTGCGGCCTTTAGAAAGGCCCTGAGTGGCATTAGAAGGGTCTGGGTGCCTTTAGAAATGTCCTGAGGGGCTCTAGAAGGGTCTGGGGGCCTTTAGAAATGTCCTGAGGGGCATTAGAAGGGTATGGGGGCCTTTAGAAAAGCCCTGTTGGGCATTACAAGGGTCTGGGGTCATATAGAAAGGCCCTGAGAGGTTCTAGAAGTGTCTGGGGTACTTTAGAAAGGCCCTGAAGGGCATTAGAAGGGTCTGGGGGCATTTAGAAGGGCCCTGAGGGGCATTAGAACGGTTTGAGGGCCTTTACAAAGGTCCTGAGGGGCATTAGAAGGGTCTTGTGGCCTTCATAAGGGTCCTGAAATGCATTAGAATGGTCTGGGGGCTTTTAGATGGGTCCTGAGGCAATCTAGAAGGGTCTAGAGGCATTTACATGGGTCTTGAGGGTCATTAGAAGGGTGTGGAGGCCTTTAGAAAGTCCCTGAAAGGCATTAGAAGGGTCTGGGGGCTTTTAGATGGGTCCTGAGGCAATCTAGAATGGTCTGGGGGCCTTTACATGGGTCTTGAGGGTCATTAGAAGGGTGTGGCGGCCTTTAGAAAGGCCCTGAGGGGCTCTAGAATGGTCTGGGGGCTATTAGAAGCGTCCTGAGGGGGTCTAGAAGGGTCTGGGGGCCTTTTTAAAGGCCCTCAGGAGGATTATAAGGGTCTCGCGGCCTTTAGAAAGGCCCTGATTGGCATTATAAGGGTCTGGGTGCCTTTAGAAATGTCCTGAGGGGCTCTAGAAGGTTCTGTGGGGCTTTATAAATGTCCTGAGGGGCATTAGAAGGGTCTGGGTGCCCTTATAAAAGCCCTGAGGGGAATTAACAGGGTCTGGGGGAGTTTAGAAGGGTCCTGAGGGGCACTATAAGGGTCTGGGGGCCTTTAGAAGGGTCTTCAGGGGCTCTAGAAGGGTCTGGGGACCTTTAGAAAGGCCCTGTGGGGCATTAGAAGAGTCGGGGGGCCTTTAGAATGCTCCTGAGGGGCAGTAGAAGGGTCTGGGGACCTTTATAAAGGCCTTGACGGTCATTAGCATGGTCTGCGGGCCTTTAGAATTGTTCTGAGGTGCACTAGAATGGTCTGGGGGCCTTTATAAGGGTCCTGACAGGCTCTAGAAGGGTCTGGGAACCTTTATAAATGCCCTGAGGGTCACTAGAAGGGTCTGAGGGCCGTTAGAAAGGTCCTGAGGGGCATTAGAAGGGTCTTGTGGCCTTCCTAAGGGTCCTGAAAGGCATTAGAAGGGTCTGGGGTCTTTTAGATGGGTCCTGAGGCAATCTAGAAGGGTCTAGAGGCCTTTACATGGGTCTTGAGGGTCAGTAGAAGGGTGTGGAGGCCTTTAGAAAGGCCCTGAAAGGCATTAGAAGGGTCTGGGGGCTATTAGAAGCGTCCTGAGGGGGTCCAGAAGGGTCTGGGGGCCTTTACATGGGTCTTGAGGGTCATTAGAAGGGTGTGGAGGCCTTTAGAAAGGCCCTGAGGGGCTCTAGAAGGGTCTGGGGGCTATTAGAAGCGTCCTGAGGGGGTCCAGAAGGGTCTGGGGGCCTTTTTAAAGGCCCTCAGGGGGATTATAAGGGTCTCGCGGCCTTTAGAAAGGCCTTGAGTGGCATTAGAAGGTCCTGGGTGCCTTTAGAAATGTCCTGAGGGGCTCTAGAAGGGTCTGGGGGCCTTTAGAAATGTCCTGAGGGGCATTAGAAGGGTCTGGGGCCCTTTAGAATGCTCCTGAGGGGCAGTAGAAGGGTCTTGGGACCTTTAGAAAGGCCCTGACGGGCATTAGAATGGTCTGCGGGCCTTTAGAAGTGTCCTGAGGTGCTCTAGAATGGTCTGGGGGCCTTTATAATGGTCCTGACAAGCTCTAGAAGGGTCTGTGAACCTTTATAAATGCCCTGAGGGGCACTAGAATGGTCTGAGGGCCTTTAGAAAGGTCCTGAGGGGCATTAGAAGGGTCTTGTGGCCTTCATAAGGGTCCTGAAAGGCATTAGAATGGTCTGGGGGCTTTTAGATGGGTCCTGTGGCAATCTAGAAGGGTCTGGGGGCCTTTACATGGGTCTTGAGGGTCATTAGAAGGGTGTGGAGGCCTTTAGAAAGGCCCTGAAAGGCATTAGAAGGGTCTGGGGGCTTTTAGAAGCGTCCTGAGGCAATCTAGAAGGGTCTGGGGGCCTTTACATGGGTCTTGAGGGTCATTAGAAGGGTGTGGAGGCCTTTAGAAAGGCCCTGAAATGCATTAGAAGGGTCTGGGGGCTTTTAGATGGGTCCTGAGGCAATCTAGAAGGGTCTAGAGGCCTTTACATGGGTCTTGAGGGTCATTAGAAGGGTGTGGAGGCCTTTAGAAAGGCCCTGAGGGGCTCTAGAAGGGTCTGGGGGTATTAGAAGCGTCCTGAGGGGGTCCAGAATTGTCTGGGGGCCTTTTTAAAGGCCCTCAGGGGGATTATAAGGGTCTCGCGGCCTTTAGAATGGCATTGAGTGGCATTAGAATGGTCTGGGTGCCTTTAGAAATGTCCTGAGGGGCTCTAGAAGGGTCTGGGGGCCTTTAGAAATGTCCTGAGGTGCATTAGAAGGGTATGGTGGCCTTTAGAAAAGCCCTGATGGGCATTACAAGGGTCTGGGTTCATATAGAAAGGCCCTGAGAGGTTCTAGAAGTGTCTGGGGTACTTTAGAAAGGCCCTGAGGGGCATTAGAAGGGTCTGGGGTCCTTTAGAAGGGCCCTGAGGGGCATTAGAAGGGTCTGAGGGCCTTTAGAAAGGTCCTGAGGGGCATTAGAAGGGTCTGGTGGCCTTCATAAGGGTCCTGAAAGGCATTAGAAGGGTCTGGGGGCTTTTAGATGGGTCCTGAGGCAATCTAGAAGGATCTGGGGGCCTTTACATGGGTCTTGAGGGTCATTAGAAGGGTGTGGAGGCCTTTAGAAAGGCCCTGAAAGGCATTAGAAGGGTCTGGGGGCTTTTAGATGGGTCCTGAGTAAATCTAGAAGGGTCTGGGTGCCTTTACATGGGTCTTGAGGGTCATTAGAAGGGTGTGGAGGTCTTTAGAAAGGCTCTGAGCGGCTCTAGAAGGGTCTGGGGGCTATTAGAAGCGTCCTGAGGGGGTCCAGAAGGGTCTGGGGGCCTTTTTAAAGGCACTCAGGGGGATTATAAGGGTCTCGCGGCATTTAGAAAGGCCCTGAGTGGCATTAGAAGAGTCTTGGGTCATATAGAAAGGCCCTGAGTGGTTCTAGAATTGTCTGGGGTACTTTAGAAAGACCCTGAGGGGCATTAGAAGGGTCTGGGGGCCTTTAGAAGGGTCTTCAGGGGCTCTAGAAGGGTCTGGAGACCTTTAGAAAGGCCCTGTGGGGCATTAGAAGGGTCTGGGGGCCTTTAGAATGCTCCTGAGTGGCAGTAGAAGGGTCTGGGGACCTTTAGAAAGGCCCTGACGGGCATTAGAATGGTCTGCGGGCCTTTAGAAGTGTCCTGAGGGGCTCTAGAATGGTCTGGGGCCTTTATAAGGGTCCTGACGGGCTCTAGAAGGGTCTGGGAACCTTTATAAATGCCCTGAGGGGCATTAGAAGGGTCTGAGGGCCTTTAGAAAGGTCCTGAGGGATATTAGAAGGGTCTTGTGGACTTCATAAGGGTCCTGAAAGGCATTAGAAGGGTCTGGGGGCTTTTAGATGGGTCCTGAAGCAATCTAGAAGGGTCTGGGGGCCTTTACATGGGTCTTGAGGGTCATTAGAAAGGTGTGGAGGCCTTTAGAAAGGCCCTGAGGGGCTCTAGAAGGGTCTGGGGGCTATTAGAAGCATCCTGAGGGGGTCCAGAAATGTCTGGGGGCCTTTTTAAAGGCCCTCAGGGGGATTATAAGGGTCTCGCGGCCTTTAGAAAGGCCCTGAGTGGCATTAGAAGGGTCTGGTTTCCTTTAGAAATGTCCTGAGGGCCTCTATAATGGTCTGGGGGCCTTTAGAAATGTCCTGAGGGGCATTAGAAGGGTATGGAGGACTTTAGAAAAGCCCTGAGGGGCATTACAAGGGTCTGGGGTCATATAGAAAGGCCCTGAGAGGTTCTAGAAGTGTCTGGGGTACTTTAGAAAGGCCCTGAGGGGCATTAGAAGCTTCTGGGGGCCTTTAGAAGGGTCCTGAGGGGCATTAGAAGGGTCTGGGGGCCTTTAGATTGGTCTTCAGGTGGTCTAGAAGGGTCTGGAGGCATTTAAAACTGTCCTGAGAGGCTCTAGAAGGGTCTGGGTGCCTTTATAAGGGTCCTGAGGGGCATTAGAAGGGTCTGGGTGCCCTTATAAAAGCCCTGAGGGGAATTAGCAGGGTCTGGGGGCATTTAGAAGGGTCCTGAGGGGCTCTATAAGGGTCTGGGGGCCTTTAGAAGGGTCTTCAGGGGCTCTAGAAGGGTCTGGGGACCTTTAGAAAGGCCCTGTGGGGCATTAGAAGGGTCTGGGGGCCTTTAGAAGTGTCCTGAGGGGATCTAGAATGGTCCGGGGGTCTTTATAAGGGTCCTGACGGGCTCTAGAAGGGTCTGGGAACCTTTATAAATGCCCTGAGGGGCATTAGAAGGGTCTGAGGGCCTTAAGAAAGGTCCTGAGGGGCATTAGAAGGGTCTTGTGTCCTTCATAAGGGTCCTGAAAGGCATTAGAAGGGTCTGGGGGCTTTTAGATGGGTCCTGAGGCAATCTAGAAGGGTCTAGGGGCCTTTACATGGGTCTTGAGGGTCATTAGAAGGTTGTGGAGGCCTTTAGAAAGGCCCTGAAAGGCATTAGAAGGATATGGGGACTTTTAGATGGGTCCTGAGGCAATCTAGAAGGGTCTGGGGGCCTTTACATGGGTCTTGAGGGTCATTAGAAGGGTGTGGAGGCCTTTAGAAAGACCCTGAGGGGCTCTAGAAGGGTCTGGGGGCTATTAGAAGCGTCCTGAGGGGGTCCAGAAGGGTCTGGGGGCCTTTTTAAAGGCCCTCAGGCGGATTATAAGGGTCTCGTGGCCTTTAGAAAGGTTCTGAGTGGCGTTACAAGGGTCTGGGTGCCTTTAGAAATGTCCTGAGGGGCTCTAGAAGGGTCTGGGGGCCTTTAGAATTGTCCTGAGGGGCATTAGAAGGGTCTGGGTGCCTTTATAAAAGCCCTCAGGGGAATTAGCAGGGTCTGGGGGACTTTAGATTGGTCCTGAGGGGCTCTAGAAGGGTCTGGGGGCCTTTAGAAGGGTCTTCAGGGGCTCTAGAAGGGTCTGGGGACCTTTAGAAAGGCCCTGTGGAGCATTAGAAGGGTCTGGGGGCCTTTAGAATGCTCCTGAGGGGCAGTAGAAGGGTCTGGGGACCTTTATAAAGGCCCTGACGGGCATTAGAATGGTCTGCGGGCCTTTAGAAGTGTCCTGAGGGGCTCTAGAATGGTCTGGGAGCCTTTATAAGGGTTCTGACAGGCTCTAGAAGGGTCTGGGAACCTTTATAAATGCCCTGAGGGGCACTAGAATGGTCTGATAGCCTTTAGAAAGGTCCTGAGGGGCATTAGAAGGGTCTTGTGGCCTTTATAAGGGTCCTGAAAGGCATTAGAAGGGTCTGGGGGCTTTTGGATGGGTCCTGAGGCAATCTAGAAGGGTCTGGGGGCATTTACATGGGTCTTGAGGGTCATTAGAAGGGTGTGGAGGCCTTTAGAAAGGCCCTGAAAGGCATTAGAAGGGTCTGGGGGCTTTTAGATGGGTCCTGAGGCAATCTAGAAGGGTCTGGGGGCCTTTACATGGGTCTTGAGGGTCATTAGATGGGTGTGGAGGCCTTTAGAAAGGCTCTTGAGGGGCTCTAGAAGGGTCTGGGGACCTTTATAAATGCCCTGACGGGCATTAGAATGATCTGCGGGCCTTTAGAAGTGTCCTGAGGGGTTCTAGAAGGGTCTGGGGGCCTTTATAAGGGTCCTGACAGGCTCTAGAAGGGTCTGGGAACCTTTATAAATGCCCTGAGGGGCACTAGAATGGTCTGAGGGCCTTTAGAAAGGTCCTGAGGCGCATTAGAATGGTCTTGTGGCATTTATAATGGTCCTGAAAGGCATTAGAAGGGTCTGGGGGCTTTTGGATGCGTCCTGAGGCAATCTAGAAAGGTCTGGGGGCCTTTACATGGGTCTTAATGGTCATTAGAAGGGTGTGGAGGCCTTTAGAAAGACCCTGAAAGGCTCTAGAATGGTCTGGGGGTTATTAGAAGCGTCCTGAGGGGGTCCAGAAGGGTCTGGGGGCCTTTTTAAAGGCCCTCAGGGGGATTATAAGGGTCTCGAGGCTTTTAGAAAGGCCCTGAGTGGCATCAGAAGGGTCTGGGTTCCTTTAGAAATGTCCTTAGGGGCTCTAGAATGGTCTGGGGGCCTTTAGAAATGTCCTGAGGGGCATTAGAAGGGTCTGGGGGCCTTTAGAATGCTCCTGAGGGGCAGTAGAAGGGTCTGGGGACCTTTAGAAAGGCCCTGACAGGCATTAGAATGGTCTGCGGGCCTTTAGAAGTGTCCTGAGTGGCTCTAGAATGGTCGGGGGGCCTTTATAATGGTCCTGACAGGCTCTAGAAGGGTCTGGGAACCTTTATAAATGCCCTGAGGGGCATTAGAAGGGTCTTGTGGCCTTCATAAGGGTCCTGAAAGGCATAAGAAGGGTCTGGGGGCTTTTAGATGGGTCCTGAGTCAATCTAGAAGGGTCTGGGGGCCTTTACATGGGTCTTGAGTGTCATTAGAAGGGTGTGGAGGCATTTAGAAAGGCCCTGAAAGGCATTAGAAGGGTCTGGGGGCTTTTAGATGCGTCCTGAGGCAATCTAGAAGGGTCTGGGGGCCTTTACATGGGTCTTGAGGGTCATTAGAAGGGTGTGGAGGCCTTTAGAAAGGACCTGAGTGGCTTTAGAAGGGTCTGGGGGCTATTAGAAGCGTCCTGAGGGGGTCCAGAAGGGTCTGGGGGCCTTTTTAAAGGCCCTCAGGGGGATTATAAGGGTCTCGCGCCCTTTAGAAAGGCCCTGAGTGGCATTAGAAGGGTCTGGGTGCCTTTAGAAATGTCCTGAGGGGCTCTAGAAGGGTCTGGGGGCCTTTACAAAGGTCCTGAGGGGCATTAGAAGGGTCTTGTGGCCTTCATAAGGGTCCTGAAAGGCATTAGAAGGGTCTGGGGGCATTTAGATGGGTCCTGAGGCAATCTAGAAGGGTCTAGAGGCCTTTACATGGGTCTTGAGGGTCATTAGAAGGGTGTGGAGGCCTTTAGAAAGGCCCTGAAAGGCATTAGAAGGGTCTGGGGGCTTTTAGAAGCGTCCTGAGGGTGTCCAGAAGGGTCTGGGGTCCTTTTTAAAGGCCCTCAGAGGGATTATAAGGGTCTCGCGGCCTTTAGAAAGGCCCTAAGTGGCATTACAATGGTCTGGGTGCGTTTAGAAATGTCCTGAGGGGCTCTAGAAGATTCTGTGGGCCTTTAGAAATGTCCTGAGGGGCATTAGAAGGGTCTGGGTGCCCTTATAAAAGCCCTGAGGGGAATTAGCAGGGTCTGGGGGACTTTAGAAGGGTCCTGAGGGGCTCTATAATGGTCTGGGGGCCTTTAGAAGCGTCTGAGGGCCTTTAGAAAGGTCCTGAGGGGCATTAGAAGGGTCTTGTGGCCTTGATAAGGGTCCTGAAAGGCATTAGAAGGGTCTGGTAGCTTTTAGATGGGTCCTGAGGCAATCTAGAAGGGTCTAGGGGCCTTTACATGGGTCTTGAGGGACATTAGAAGGGTGTGGAGGCCTTTAGAAAGGCCCTGAAATGCATTAGAAGGGTCTGGGGGCTTTTAGATGGGTCCTCAGGCATTCTAGAAGGGTCTGGGGGCCTTTACATGGGTCTTGAGGGTCATTAGAAGGGTGTGGAGGCCTTTAGAAAGGCCCTGAGGGGCTCTAGAAGGGTCTGGGGGCTATTAGAAGCGTCCTGAGGGGGTCCAGAAGGGTCTGGGGGCCTTTCTAAAGGCCCTCAGGAGGATTCTAAGGGTCTCGCGGCATTTAGAAAGGCCCTGAGTGGCATTACAAGGGCCTGGGGTCATATAGAAAGGCCCTGAGAGGTTCTAGACGTGTCTGGGGTAATTTAGAAAGGCCCTGAGGGGCATTAGAAGGGTCTGGGTGCCCTTATAAAAGCCCTGAGGGGAATTAGCAGGGTCTGGGGGACTTTAGAAGTGTCCTGAGGGGCTCTATAAGGGTCTGGGGGCCTTTAGAAGGGTCTTCAGGGGCTATAGAAGGGTATGGGGTCCTTTAGAAAGGCCCTGTGGGGCATTAGAAGGGTCTGGGGGCCTTTAGAATGCTCCTGAGGGGCAGTAGAAGGGTCTGGGGACCTTTAGAAAGGCCCTGACGGGCATTAGAATGGTCTGCGGAATTTAGAAGTGTCCTGAGGGGCTCTAGAATGGTCTGGGGGCCTTTATAACGGTCCTGACGTGCTCTAGAAGGGTCTGGGAACCTTTATAAATGCCCTGAGGGGCATTAGAAGGGTCTGAGGGCCTTTAGAAAGGTCCTGAGGGGCTTTAGAAGGGTCTTGTGGCTTTCATAAGGGTCCTGAAAGGCATTAGAAGGGTCTGGGGGCTTTTAGATGGGTCCTGGGGCAATCTAGAAGGGTCTAGGGGCCTTTACATGGGTCTTGAGGGTCATTAGAAGGGTGTGGAGGCCTTTAGAAAGGCCCTGAAAGGCATTAGAAGGGTCTGGGGGCTTTTAGATGGGTCCTGAGGCAATCTAGAAGGGTCTGGGGGCCTTTACATGGGTCTTGAGGGTCATTAGAAGGGTGTGGAGGCCTTTAGAAAGGCCCTGAGGGGCTCTAGAAATGTCTGGGGGCTATTAGAAGTGTCCAGAGGGGATCCAGAAGGGTCTGGGGTCCTTTTTAAAGGCCCTCGGGGGGATTATAAGGGTCTCGCGGCCTTTAGAAAGGCCCTGAGTGGCATTACAGGGGTCTGGGTTCATATAGAACGGCCCTAAGAGGTTCTAGAAGCGTCTGGTTTACTTTAGAAAGGCCCTGAGGGGCATTAGAAGGGTATGGGTGCCTGTAGAATGGTCCTGAGTGGGTCTAGAAGGGTCTGGAGGCATTTAAAACTGTCCTGAGAGGCTCTAGAAGGGTCTGGGTGCCTTTATAAGGGTCCTGAGGGGCATTAGAATATTCTGGGTGCCCTTATAAAAGCCTTGAGGGGAACTAGCAGGGTCTGGGGGACTTTAGAAGGGTCCTGAGGGGCTCTATAAGGGTCTGGGGGCCTTTATAAGGGTCTTCAGGGTCTCTAGAAGGGTCTGGGGACCTTTAGAAAGGCCCTGTGGGGCATTAGAAGGGTCTGGGGGCATTTAGAATGCTCCTGAGGGGCAGGAGAAGGGTCTGGGGACCTTTATAAAGGCCTTGACGGGCATTAGAATGGTCTGCTGGCATTTAGAAGTGTCCTGAGGGGCTCTAGAATGGTCTGGGGGCCTTTATAAGTGTCCTGACGGGCTCTAGAATGGTCTGGAGGCCTTTATAAATGCCCTGAGGGGCATTAGAAGGGTCTGAGGGCCTTTATAAATGCCCTGAGGGGCATTAGAAGGGTCTGAGTGCCTTTAGAATGGTCCTGAGGGGCATTAGAAGGGTCTTGTGGCCTTCATAAGGGTCCTGAAAGGCATTAGAAGGGTCTGGGGGCTTTTAGATGGGTCCTGAGGCAATCTAGAAGGGTCTAGGGGCCTTTACATGGGTCTTGAGGGTCATTAGAAGGGTGTGGAGGCCTTTAGAAAGGCCCTGAAAGGCATTAGAAGGGTCTGGGGGCTTTTAGATGGGTCCTGAGGCAATCTAGAAGGGTCTGGGGGCATTTACATGGGTCTTGAGGGTCATTAGAAGGGTGTGGAGGCCTTTAGAAAGGCCCTGAGGGGCTCTAGAAGGGTCTGGGGGCTATTAGAAGCTTCCTGAGGGGGTCCAGAAGGGTCTGGGGGCCTTTTTAAAGGCCCTCAGGGGGATGATAAGGGTCTCACGGCCTTTAGAAAGGCCCTGAGTGGCATTAGAAGGGTCTGGGTGCCTTTAGAAATGACCTGAGGGGCATTAGAAGGGTATGAGGGCCTTTAGAAAGGCCCTGAGGGGCATTAGAAGGGTCTGGGGGCCTTTAGAATGGTCCTTAGGGGGTCTAGAAGGGCTTGGACGCATTTAAACTGTCCTGAGAGGCTCTAGAATGGTCTGGGTGCCTTTATAAGGGTCCTGAGGGGCATTAAAAGGGTCTGGGTACCTTTATAAAAGCCCTGAGGGGAATTAGCAGGGTCTGGGGGACTTTAGAAGGGTCCTGAGGGGCTCTAGAAGGGTCTGGGGGCCTTTAGAAGGGTCTTGAGGGGCTCTAGAAGGGTCTGAGGACCTTTAGAAAGGCCCTGTGGGGCATTAGAAGGGTCTGGGGTCCTTTAGAATGCTCCTGAGGGGCAGTAGAAGGGTCTGGGGACCTTTGTAAAGGCCCTGACGGGCATTATAATGGTCTGCGGGATTTAGAAGTGTCCTGAGGGGCTCTAGAATGGTCTGGGGGCCTTTATAAGGGTCCTGACGGGCTCTAGAAGGGTCTGGGAACCTTTATAAATGCCCTGAGGGGCATTAGAAGGGTCTGAGGGCCTTTTGAAAGGTCCTGAGGGGCATTAGAAGGGTCTTGTGGCCTTCATAAGGGTCCTGAAAGGTATTAGAAGGGTCTGGGGGCTTTTAGATTGGTCCTGAGGCAATCTAGAAGGGTCTGGGGGCCTTTACATGGGTCTTGATGGTCATTAGAATGGTGTGGAAGCCTTTAGAAAGGCCCTGAGGGGCTCTAGAAGGGTCTGGGGGCTATTAGAAGTGTCCTGAGGGGGTCCAAAAGGGTCTGGGGGCCTTTTAATGGCCCTCAGGGGGATTATAAGGGTCTTGCGGCCTTTAGAAAGGCTCTGAGTGGCATTACAAGGGTCTGGGTTCTTATAGAAAGGCCTTGAGAGGTTCTAGAAGTCTCTGGTTTACTTTAGAAAGCCCCTGAGGGGCATTAGAAGGGTTTGGGGGCCTTTAGAATGGTCCTGAGGGGGTCTAGAAGGGTCTGGAGGCATTTAAAACTGTCCTGAGAGGCTCTAGAAGGGTCTGGGTGCCTTTATAATGGTCCTGAGGGGCATTAGAAGATTCTGGGTGCCCTTATAAAAGCCCTGAGGGGAACTAGCAGGGTCTGGGGGACTTTAGAAGTGTCCTGAGGGGCTCTAGAATGGTCTGGGGGCCTTTATAAGGGTCCTGACGGGCTCTAGAAGGGTCTGGGAACCTTTATAAATGCCCTGAGGGGCATTAGAAGGGTCTGAGGGCCTTTAGAAAGGTCCTGAGGGGCATTAGAAGGGTCTTGTGGCCTTCATAAGGGTCCTGAAAGGCATTAGAAGGGTCTGGGGGCTTTTAGATGGGTCCTGAGGCAATCTAGAAGGGTCTAGGGGCCTTTACATGGATCTTGAGGGTCATTAGAAGGGTGTGGAGGCCTTTAGAAAGGCCCTGAAAGGCATTAGAAGGATCTGGGGGCTATTAGATGGGTCCTGAGGCAATCTAAAAGGGTCTAGGGGCCTCTACATGGGTCTTGAGGGTCATTAGAAGGGTGTGGAGGCCTTTAGAAAGGCGCTGAGGGGCTCTAGAAGAGTCTGGGGGCTATTAGAAGCATCCTGAGGGGGTCCAGAAGGGTCTGGGGGCCTTTTTAAAGGCCATCAGGGGGATTATAAGGTTCTCGCGGCGTTTAGAAAGGCCCTGAGTGGCATTAGAAGGGTCTGCGTGCCTTTAGAAATGTCCTGAGGGGCTCTAGAAAGGTCTGGGGACCTTTAGAAATGTCCTGAGGGGCATTAGAAGGGTATGGGGGCCTTTAGAAAGGCCCTGAGGGGTATTAGAAGGGTCTGGGGTCATATAGAAAGGCCCTGAGAGGTTCTAGAAGTGTCTGGGGTACTTTAGAAAGGCCCTGAGGGGCATTAGAAGGGTCTGGGGGCCTTTAGAAATGTCCTGAGGGGCATTAGAAGTGTCTGGGGGCATTTAGAATGGTCCTGAGGGGCTCTAGAAGGGTCTGGGGGCTATTAGAAGCACCCTGAGTGGGTCCAGAAGGGTCTGGGGGCCTTTTTAAAGGCCCTCAGATGGATTATAAGGGTCTCGCTGCCTTTAGAAAGGCCCTGAGTGGCATTACAAGGGCCTGGGGTCATATAGAAAGGCCCTGAGAGGTTCTAGAAGTGTCTGGGGTACTTTAGAAAGGCCCTGAGGGGCATTAGAAGGGTCTGGGGGCCTTTAGAATGGTCCTGGGGGGTTCTAGAAGGGTCTTTAGGCATTTAAAACTGTCCTGAGAGGCTTTAGAAGGGTCTGGGTGCCTTTATAAGGGTCCTGAGGGGCATTAGAAGGGTCTGGGTGCCCTTATAAAAGCCCTGAGGGGAATTAGCAGGGTCTGGGGGACTTTAGAAGGGTCCTGAGGGGCTCTATAAGGGTCTGGGGGCCTTTAGAAGGGTCTTCAGGGGCTCTAGAAGGGTCTGGGGACCTTTAGAAAGGCCCTGTGGGGCATTAGAAGGGTCTGGGGGTCTTTAGAATGCTCCTGAGGGGCAGTAGAAGGGTCTGGGGACCTTTATAAGTGTCCTGACGTGAACTAGAAGGGTCTGGGAACCTTTATAAATGCCCTGAGTGGCATTAGAAGGGTCTGAGGGCCTTTAGAAAGGTCCTGAGGGGCATTAGAAGGGTCTTGTGGCCTTAATAAGGGTCCTGAAAGGCATTAGAAGGGTCTGGGGGCTTTTAGATGGGTCCTGAGGCAATCTAGAAGGGTCTAGGGGCCTTTACATGGGTCTTGAGGGTCATTAGAAGGGTGTGGATGCCTTTAGAAAGACCCTGAGGGGCTCTAGAACGGTCTGGGGGCTATTAGAAGTGTCCAGAGGTGGTCCAGAAGGGTCTGGGGGCCTTTTTAAAGGCCCTCAGGGGGATTATAAGGGTCTCGCGGCCTTTAGAAAGGCCCTGAGTGGCATTACAGTGGTCTGGGTTGATATAGAAAGGCCCTGAGAGGTTCTAGAAGCGTCTGGTTTACTTTAGAAAGGCCCTGAGGGGCATTAGAAGGGTCTGGGTGCCTTTAGAATGGTCCTGAGGGGGTCTAGAAGGGTCTGGAGGCATTTAAAACTGCCCTGAGAGGGTCTAGAAGGGTCTGGGTGCCTTTATAAGGGTCCTGAGGGGCATTAGAAGATGCTGGGTGCCCTTATAAAAACCCTGAGGGGAACTAGCAGGGTCTGGGGGACTTTAGAAGGGTCCTGAGGGGCTCTATAAGGGTCTGGGGGCCTTTAGAAGGGTCTTCAGGGGCTCTAGAAGGGTCTGGGGACCTTTAGAAAGGCCCTGTGGGGCATTAGAAGGGTCTGGGGGCCTTTAGAATGATCCTGAGGGGCAGGAGAAGGGTCTGGGCACCTTTGTAAAGTCCCTGACGGGCATTAGAATGGTTTGCGGGCCTTTAGAAGTGTAGTGAGGGGCTCTAGAACGGTCTGGGGGCCTTTATAAGGGTCCTGACGGGCTCTAGAAGGGTCTGGGAACCTTTATAAATGCCCTGAGGGGCATTAGAATGGTCTAAGGGCCTTTAGAATGGTCCTGAGGGGCATTAGATGGGTCTTGTGGCCTTCATAAGGGTCCTGAAAGGCATTAGAAGGGTCTGGGGGCTTTTAGATGGGTCCTGAGGCAATCTAGAAGGGTCTAGGGGCCTTTACATGGGTCTTGAGGGTCATTAGAAGGGTGTGGAGGCCTTTAGAAAGGCCCTGAGGGGCTCTAGAATGGTCTGGGGGCTATTAGAAGTGTCCAGATGGGGTCCAGAAGGATCTGGGGGCCTTTTAAAGGCCCTCAGGGGGATTATAAGGGTCTCGCGGCCTTTAGAAAGGCCCTGAGTTGTATTACAGGGGTCTAGGTTCATATAGAAAGGCCCTGAGAGGTTCTAGAAGCGTCTGGTTTACTTTAGAAAGGCCCTGAGGGGCATTAGAAGGGTATGGGTGCCTTTAGAATGGTCCTGAGGGGGTCTAGAAAGGTCTGGAGGCATTTAAAACTGTCCTGAGAGGCTCTAGAAGGGTCTGGGTGCGTTTATAAGGGTCCTGATGGGCATTAGAAGATTCTGGGTGCCCTTATAAAAGCCCTGAGGGGAACTAGCAGGGTCTGGGGGAATTTAGAAGGGTCCTGAGGGGCTCTATAAGGGTCTGGGGGCCTTTAGAAGGGTCTTCAGGGTCTCTAGAAGGGTCTGGGGACATTTAGAAAGGCCCTGTGGGGCATTAGAAAGGTCTGGGGGCCTTTAGAATGCTCCTGAGGGGCAGGAGAAGGGTCTGGGGACCTTTATAAAGGCCCTGACGGGCATTAGAATGGTCAGCGGGCCTTTAGAAGTGTCCTGAGGGGCTCTAGAATGGTCTGGGGGCCTTTATAAGGGTCCTGACGGGCTCTAGAAGGGTCTGCGAACATTTATAAATGCCCTGAGGGGCATTAGAAGGGTCTGAGGGCCTTTAGAAAGGTCCTGAGGGGCATTAGAAGGGTCTTGTGGCCTTGATAAGGGTCCTGAAAGGCATTAGAAGGGTCTGGGGGCTTTTAGATGGGTCCTGAGGCAATCTAGAAGGGTCTAGGGGCCTTTACATGGGTCTTGAGGGACATTAGAAGGGTGTGGAGGCCTTTAGAAAGGCCCTGAAATGCATTAGAAGGGTCTGGGGGCTTTTAGATGGGTCCTGAGGCATTCTAGAAGGGTCTGGGGGCCTTTACATGGGTGTTGAGGGTCATTAGAAGGGTGTGGAGGCCTTTAGAAAGGACCTGAGGGGCTCTAGAAGGGTCTGGGGGCTATTAGAAGCGTCCTGAGGGGGTCCAGAAGGGTCTGGGGGCCTTTCTAAAGGCCCTCAGGAGGATTCTAAGGGTCTCGCGGCCTTTAGAAAGGCCCTGAGTGGCATTAGAAGGGTCTGGGTGCCTTTAGAAATGACCTGAGGGGCATTAGAAGGGTCTGGGGGCCTTTAGAATGCTCCTGAGGGGCAGTACAAGGGTCTGGGGACCTTTATAATTGTCCTGACGGGCTCTAGAAGGGTCTGGGAACCTTTATAAATGCCCTGAGGGGCATTAGAATGGTCTGACGGCCATTAGAAAGGACCTGAGTGGCATTAGAATGGTCTGAGGGCCTTTAGAAAGGTCCTGAGGGGCATTAGAAGGGTCTGAGGGCCTTTAGAAAGGTCCTGAGGGGCATTAGAAGGGTCTTGTGGCCTTCATAAGGGTCCTGAAAGGCATTAGAAGGGTCTGGGGGCTTTTAGATGGGTCCTGAGGCAATCTAGAAGGGTCTAGGGGCCTTTACATGGGTCTTGAGGGTCATTAGAAGGGTGTGGAGGCCTTTAGAAAGGCCCTGAAAGGCATTAGAATGGTCTGGGTGCTTTTAGATGGGTCCTGAGGCAATCTAGAAGGGTCTGGGGGCCTTTACATGGGTCTTGAGTGTCATTAGAAGGGTGTGGAGGCCTTTAGAAA
Source organism: Coccyzus lansbergi (assembly GCA_033558105.1). NCBI lineage: Eukaryota > Metazoa > Chordata > Aves > Cuculiformes > Coccyzidae > Coccyzus > Coccyzus lansbergi. The sequence continues at coordinate 65,009 of JAUMJK010000004.1, forward strand.
GGCCCTGAGGGGCTCTAGAAGGGTCTGGGGGCTATTAGAAGCGTCCTGAGGGGGTCCAGAAGGGTCTGGGGGACTTTTTAAAGGCCCTCAGGGGGATTATAAGGGTCTCGCGGCCTTTAGAAAGGCCCTGAGTGGCATTACAAGGGCCTGGGGTCATATAGAAAGGCCCTGAGAGGTTCTAGACGTGTCTGGGGTAATTTAGAAAGGACCTGAGGGGCATTAGAAGGGTCTGGGTGCCCTTATAAAAGCCCTGAGGAGAATTAGCAGGGTCTGGGGGACTTTAGAAGTGTCCTGAGGGGCTCTATAAGGGTCTGGGGCCTTTAGAAGGGTCTTCAGGGGCTATAGAAGGGTCTGGGGTCCTTTAGAAAGGCCCTGTGGGGCATTAGAAGGGTCTGAGGGCCTTTAGAATGCTCCTGAGGGGCAGTAGAAGGGTCTGGGGACCTTTAGAAAGGCCCTGACGGGCATTAGAATGGTCTGCGGAATTTAGAAGTGTCCTGAGGGGCTCTAGAATGGTCTGGGGGCCTTTATAAGGGTCCTGACGTGCTCTAGAAAGGTCTGGGAACCTTTATAAATGCCCTGAGGGGCATTAGAAGGGTCTGAGGGCCTTTGGAAAGGTCCTGAGGGGCTTTGGAAGGGTCTTGTGGCCTTCATAAGGGTCCTGAAAGGCATTAGAAGGGTCTGGGGGCTTTTAGATGGGTCCTGGGGCAATCTAGAAGGGTCTAGGGGCCTTTACATGGGTCTTGAGGGTCATTAGAAGGGTGTGGAGGCCTTTAGAAAGGCCCTGAAAGGCATTAGAAGGGTCTGGGGGCTTTTAGATGGGTCCTGAGGCAATCTAGAAGGGTCTGGGGCCCTTTACATGGGTCTTGAGGGTCATTAGAAGGGTGTGGAGGCCTTTAGAAAGGCCCTGAGGGGCTCTAAAAATGTCTGGGGGCTATTAGAAGTGTCCAGAGGGGGTCCAGAAGGGTCTGGGGTCCTTTTTAAAGGCCCTCAGGGGGATTATAAGGGTCTCGCGGCCTTTAGAAAGGCCCTGAGTTGCATTACAGGGGTCTGGGTTCATATAGAACGGCCCTAAGAGGTTCTAGAAGTGTCTGGTTTACTTTAGAAAGGCCCTGAGGGGCATTAGAAGGGTATGGGTGCCTTTAGAATGGTCCTGAGGGGGTCTAGAAGGGTCTGGAGGCATTTAAAACTGTCCTGAGAGGCTCTAGAAGGGTCTGGGTGCCTTTATAAGGGTCCTGAGGGGCGTTAGAATATTCTGGGTGCCCTTATAAAAGCCCTGAGGGGAACTAGCAGGGTCTGGGGGACTTTAGAAGGGTCCTGAGGGGCTCTATAAGGGTCTGGGGGCCTTTAGAAGGGTCTTCAGGGGCTCTAGAAGGGTCTGGGGACCTTTAGAAAGGCCCTGTGGGGCATTAGAAGGGTCTGGGGGCCTTTAGAATGCTCCTGAGGGGCCGGAGAAGGGTCTGGGGACCTTTATATAGGCCCTGACGGGCATTAGAATGGTCTGCCGGCATTTAGAAGTGTCCTGAGGGGCTCTAGAATGGTCTGGGGGCCTTTAAAAGGGTCCTGACGGGCTCTAGAATGGTCTGGGGGCCTTTATAAATGCCCTGAGGGGCATTAGAAGGGTCTGAAAGCCTTTATAATTGCCCTGAGGGGCATTAGAAGGGTCTGAGTGCCTTTAGAATGGTCCTGAGGGGCATTAGAAGGGTCTTGTGGCCTTCATAAGGGTCCTGAAAGGCATTAGAAGGGTCTGGGGGCTTTTAGATGGGTCCTGAGGCAATCTAGAAGGGTCTAGGGGCCTTTACATGGGTCTTGAGGGTCATTAGAAGGGTGTGGAGGCCTTTAGAAAGGCCCTGAAAGGCATTAGAAGGGTCTGGGGGCTTTTAGATGGGTCCTCAGGCATTCTACAAGGGTCTGGGGTCCTTTACATGGGTCTTGAGGGTCATTAGAAGGGTGTGGAGGCCTTTAGAAAGGCCCTGAGGGGCTCTAGAAAGGGCTGGGGTCTATTAGAAGGGTCCTGAGGGGGTCCAGAAGGGTCTGGGGGCCTTTTTAAAGGCCCTCAGGGGGATTCTTAGGGTCTCGTGGCCTTTAGAAAGGCCCTGAGTGGCATTACAAGGGTCTGGGTGCCTTTAGAAATGACCTGAGGGGCATTAGAAGGGTCTGGTTTACTTTAGAAATGTCCTGAGGGGCATTAGAAGGGTCTGGGGGCCTTTAGAATGGTCCTGAGGGGGTCTAGAAGGGTTTGGAGGCATTTAAAACTGTCCTGAGAGGCTCTAGAAGGGTCTGGGTGCCTTTATAAGGGTCCTGAGGGGCATTAGAAGGGTCTGGGTGCCCTTATAAAAGCCCGGAGGGGAATTAGCAGGGTCTGGGGGCCTTTAGAGGGGTCCTGAAGGGCTCTATAAGGGTCTAGGGGTCTTTAGAAGTGTCTTCATGGGATCTAGAAGGGTCTGGGGACCTTTAGAAAGGCCCTGTGGGGCATTAGAAGGGTCTGGGGGCCTTTAGAAGGCTCCTGAGGGGCAGTAGAAGGTCTGGGAACCTTTATATATGCCCTGAGGGGCATTAGAAGGGTCTGAGTGCCTTTAGAAAGGTCCTGAGGGGCATTAGAAGGGTCTTGTGGCCTTCATAAGGGTCCAGAAAGGCATTAGAAAGGTCTGGGTGCTTTTAGATGGGTCCTGAGGCAATCTAGAAGGGTCTAGGGGCCTTTACATGGGTCTTGAGGGTCATTAGAAGGGTGTGGAGGCCTTTAGAAAGGCCCTTAGGGGCTCTAGAAGGGTCTGGTTTCTATTAGAAGCGTCCTGAGGGGGTCCAGAATGGTCTGGGGGCCTTTTTAAAGGCCCTCAGGGGGATTATAACGGTCTCGCGGCCTTTAGAAAGGCCCTGAGTGGCATTAGAAGGGTCTGGGTGCCTTTAGAAATGACCTGAGGGGCATTAGAAGGGTCTTTGGGCCTTTATAATGCTCCTGAGGGGCAGTAGAAGGGTCTGGGGACCTTTATAAGTGTCCTGACGGGCTCTAGAAGGGTCTGGGAACCTTTATAAATGCCCTGAGGGGCATTAGAAGGGTCTGAGGGCCTTTAGAAAGGTCCTGAGGGGCATTAGAAGGGTCTTGTGGCCTTCATAAGGGTCCTGAAAGGCATTAGAAGGGTCTGGGGGCTTTTAGATGGGTCCTGAGGCAATCTAGAAGGGTCTAGGGGCCTTTACATGGGTCTTGAGGGTCATTAGAAGGGTGTGGAGGCCTTTAGAAAGGCCCTGAAAGGCATTAGAAGGGTCTGGGGGCTTTTAGATGGGTCCTGAGGCAATCTAGAAGGGTCTGGGGGCCTTTACATGGGTCTTGAGGGTCATCAGAAGGGTGTGGATGCCTTTAGAAAGGCCCTGAGGGGCTCTAGAAGGGTCTGGGGGCTATTAGAAGCTTCCTGAGGGGGTCCAGAAGGGTCTGGGGGCCTTTTTAAAGGCCCTCAGGGGGATGATAAGGGTCTCGCGGCCTTTAGAAAGGCCCTGAGTGGCATTAGAAGGGTCTGGGTTCCTTTAGAAATGACCTGAGGGGCATTAGAAGGGTATGAGGGCCTTTAGAAAGGCCCTGAGGGGCATTAGAAGGGTCTGGGGGCCTTTAGAATGGTCCTGAGGGGGTCTAGAAGTGCTTGGACGCATTTAAAACTGTCCTGAGAGGCTCTAGAATGGTCTGGGTGCCTTTATAAGGGTCCTGAGGGGCATTAAAAGGGTCTGGGTACATTTATAAAAGCCCTGAGGGGAATTAGCAGGGTCTGGGGGACTTTAGAAGGGTCCTGAGGGGCTCTAGAAGGGTCTGGGGGCCTTTAGAAGGGTCTTGAGGGGCTCTAGAAGGGTCTGAGGACCTTTAGAAAGGCCCTGTGGGGCATTAGAAGGGTCTGGGGGCCTTTAGAATGCTCCTGAGGGGCAGTAGAAGGGTCTGGGGACCTTTGTAAAGGCCCTGACGGGAATTAGAATGGTCTGCGGGATTTAGAAGTGTCCTGAGGGGCTCTAGAATGGTCTGGGGGCCTTTATAAGTGTCCTGACGGGCTCTAGAAGGGTCTGGGAACCTTTATAAATGCCCTGAGGGGCATTAGAAGGGTCTGAGGGCCTTTTGAAAGGTCCTGAGGGGCATTAGAAGGGTCTTGTGGCCTTCATAAGGGTCCTGAAAGGTATTAGAAGGGTCTGGGGGCTTTTAGATTGGTCCTGAGGCAATCTAGAAGGGTCTGGGGGCCTTTACATGGGTCTTGATGGTCATTAGAATGGTGTGGAAGCCTTTAGAAAGGCCCTGAGGGGCTCTAGAAGGGTCTGGGGGCCTTTTAATGGCCCTCAGGGGGATTATAAGGGTCTTGCGGCCTTTAGAAAGGCTCTGAGTGGCATTACAAGGGTCTGGGTTCTTATAGAAAGGCCTTGAGAGGTTCTAGAAGTGTCTGGTTTACTTTAGAAAGCCCCTGAGGGGCATTAGAAGGGTTTGGGGGCCTTTAGAATGGTCCTGAGGGGGTCTAGAAGGGTCTGGAGGCATTTAAAACTGTCCTGAGAGGCTCTAGAAGGGTCTGGGTGCCTTTATAATGGTCCTGAGGGGCGTTAGAAGATTCTGGGTGCCCTTATAAAAGCCCTGAGGGGAACTAGCAGGGTCTGGGGGACTTTAGAAGGGTCCTGAGGGGCTCTATAAGGGTCTGGGGGCCTTTAGAAGGGTCTTCAGGGGCTCTAGAAGGGTCTGGGGACCTTTAGAAAGGCCCTGTGGGGCATTATAAGGGTCTGGGGGCCTTTAGAATGCTCCTGAGGGGCAGTAGAAGGGTCTGGGGACCTTTATAAAGGCCCTGACGGGCATTAGAATGGTCTGCCGGCATTTAGAAGTGTCCTGAGGGGCTCTAGAATGGTCTGGGGGCCTTTATAAGGGTCCTGACGGGCTCTAGAATGGTCTGGGGGCCTTTATAAATGCCCTGAGGGGCATTAGAAGGGTCTGAAAGCCTTTATAATTGCCCAGAGGGGCATTAGAAGGGTCTGAGTGCCTTTAGAATGGTCCTGAGGGGCATTAGAAGGGTCTTGTGGCCTTCATAAGGGTCCTGAAAGGCATTAGAAGGGTCTGGGGGCTTTTAGATGGGTCCTGAGGCAATCTAGAAGGGTCTAGGGGCCTTTACATGGGTCTTGAGGGTCATTAGAAGGGTGTGGAGGCCTTTAGAAAGGCCCTGAAAGGCATTAGAAGGGTCTGGGGGCTTTTAGATGGGTCCTCAGGCATTCTACAAGGGTCTGGGGTCCTTTACATGGGTCTTGAGGGTCATTAGAAGGGTGTGGAGGCCTTTAGAAAGGCCCTGAGGGGCTCTAGAAGGGTCTGGGGTCTATTAGAAGGGTCCTGAGGGGGTCCAGAAGGGTCTGGGGGCCTTTTTAAAGGCCCTCAGGGGGATTCTAAGGGTCTCGTGGCCTTTAGAAAGGCCCTGAGTGGCATTAGAAGGGTGTGGGTGCCTTTAGAAATGACCTGAGGTGCATTAGAAGGGTCTGGTTTACTTTAGAAATGTCCTGAGGGGCATTAGAAGGGTCTGGGGGCCTTTAGAATGCTCCTGAGGGGCAGTAGAAGGGTCTGGGGACCTTTGTAAAGGCCCTGACGGGCATTAGAATGGTCTGCGGGATTTAGAAGTGTCCTGAGGGGCTCTAGAATGGTCTGGGGGCCTTTATAAGGGTCCTGACGGGCTCTAGAAGGGTCTGGGAACCTTTATAAATGCCCTGAGGGGCATTAGAAGGGTCTGAGGGCCTTTTGAAAGGTCCTGAGGGGCATTAGAAGGGTCTTGTAGCCTTCATAAGGGTCCTGAAAGGTATTAGAAGGGTCTGAGGGCTTTTAGATTGGTCCTGAGGCAATCTAGAAGGGTCTGGGGGCCTTTACATGGGTCTTGATGGTCATTAGAATGGTGTGGAAGCCTTTAGAAAGGCCCTGAGGGGCTCTAGAAGGGTCTGGGGGCTATTAGAAGTGTCCTGAGGGGGTCCAGAAGGGTCTGGGGGCCTTTTAATGGCCCTCAGGGGGATTATAAGGGTCTTGCGGCCTTTAGAAAGGCTCTGAGTGGCAATTCAAGGGTCTGGGTTCTTATAGAAAGGCCTTGAGAGGTTCTAGAAGTGTCTGGTTTACTTTAGAAAGCCCCTGAGGGGCATTAGAAGGGTTTGGGGGCCTTTAGAATGGTCCTGAGCGGGTCTAGAAGGGTCTGGAGGCATTTAAAACTGTCCTGAGAGGCTCTAGAAGGGTCTGGGTGCCTTTATAATGGTCCTGAGGGGCATTAGAAGATTCTGGGTGCCCTTATAAAAGCCCTGAGGGGAACTAGCAGGGTCTGGGGGACTTTAGAAGGGTCCTGAGGGGCTCTATAAGGGTCTGGGGGCCTTTAGAAGGGTCTTCAGGGGCTCTAGAAGGGTCTGGGGACCTTTAGAAAGGCCCTGTGGGGCATTAGAAGGGTCTGGGGGCCTTTAGAATGCTCCTGAGGGGCAGTAGAAGGGTCTGGGGACCTTTAGAAAGGCCCTGACGGGCATTAGAATTGTCTGCTGGCCTTTAGAAGTGTCATGAGGGGCTCTAGAATGGTCTGGGGGCCTTTAAAAGGGTCCTGAAGGGCTCTAGAAGGGTCTGGGAACCTTTATAAATGCCCTGAGGGGCATTAGAAGGGTCTGAGGTCCTTTAGAAAGGTCCTGAAATGCATTAGAAGGGTCTGGGGGCTTTTAGATGGGTCCTTAGGCAATCTAGAAGGGTCTGGGGGCCTTTACATGGGTCTTGAGGGTCATTAGAAGGGTGTGGATGCCTTTAGAAAGGCCCTGAGGGGCTCTAGAAAGGTCTGGGGGCTATTAGAAGCGTTCTGAGGGGGTCCAGAAGGGTCTGGGGGCCTTTTAAAAGGCCCTCAGGGGGATGATAAGGGTCTCGCGGCCTTTAGAAAGGCCCTGAGTGGCATTACAAGGGCCTGGGTTCATATAGAAAGGCCCTGAGAGGATCTAGAAGTGTCTGATTTACTTTAGAAAGGCCCTGAGGGGCATTAGAAGGGTCTGGGTGCCTTTATAAGGGTCCTGTGGGGCATTAGAAGATTCTGGGTGCTCTTATAAAAGCCCTGAGGGGAACTAGCAGGGTCTAGTGGACTTTAGAAGGGTCCTGAGGGGCTCTATAAGGGTCTGGGGGCCTTTAGAAGGGTCTTCAGGGGCTCTAGAAGGGTCTGGGGACCTTTAGAAAGGCCCTGTGGGGCATTAGAAGGGTCTGGGGGCCTTTAGAATGCTCCTGAGGGGCAGTAGAAGGGTCTGGGGACCTTTAGAAAGGCCCTGACGGGCATTAGAATGGTCTGCCGGCATTTAGAAGTGTCCTGAGGGGCTCTAGAATGGTCTGGGGGCCTTTATAAGGGTCCTGACGGGCTCTAGAATGGTCTGGGGGCCTTTATAAATGCCCTGAGGGGCATTAGAAGGGTCTGAAAGCCGTTATAATTGCCCAGAGGGGCATTAGAAGGGTCTGAGTGCCTTTAGAATGGTCCTGAGGGGTATTAGAAGGGTCTTGTGGCCTTCATAAGGGTCCTGAAAGGCATTAGAAGGGTCTGGGGGCTTTCAGATGGGTCCTGAGGCAATCTAGAAGGGTCTAGGGGCCTTTACATGGGTCTTGAGGGTCATTAGAAGGGTGTGGAGGCCTTTAGAAAGGCCCTGAAAGGCATTAGAAGGGTCTGGGGGCTTTTAGATGGGTCCTGAGGCATTCTACAAGGGTCTGGGGTCCTTTACATGGGTCTTGAGGGTCATTAGAAGGGTGTGGAGGCCTTTAGAAAGGCCCTGAGGGGCTCTAGAAGGGTCTGGGGTCTATTAGAAGGGTCCTGAGGGGGTCCAGAAGGGTCTGGGGGCCTTTTTAAAGGCCCTCAGGGGGATTCTAAGGGTCTCGTGGCCTTTAGAAAGGCCCTGAGTGGCATTAGAAGGGTGTGGGTGCCTTTAGAAATGACCTGAGGGGCATTAGAAGGGTCTGGTTTACTTTAGAAATGTCCTGAGGGGCATTAGAAGGGTCTGGGGGCCTTTAGAATGCTCCTGAGGGGCAGTAGAAGGGTCTGGGGACCTTTGTAAAGGCCCTGACGGGCATTAGAATGGTCTGCTGGATTTAGAAGTGTCCTGAGGGGCTCTAGAATGGTCTGGGGGCCTTTATAAGGGTCCTGACGGGCTCTAGAAGGGTCTGGGAACCTTTATAAATGCCCTGAGGGGCATTAGAAGGGTCTGAGGGCCTTTAGAAAGGTCCTGAGGGGCATTAGAAGGGTCTTGTGGCCTTCATAAGGGTCCTGAAAGGTATTAGAAGGGTCTGGGGGCTTTTAGATTGGTCCTGAGGCAATCTAGAAGGGTCTGGGGGCCTTTACATGGGTCTTGATGGTCATTAGAATGGTGTGGAAGCCTTTAGAAAGGCCCTGAGGGGCTCTAGAAGGGTCTGGGGGCTATTAGAAGTGTCCTGAGGGGGTCCAGAAGGGTCTGGGGGCCTTTTAATGGCCCTCAGGGGGATTATAAGGGTCTTGCGGCCTTTAGAAAGGCTCTGAGTGGCATTACAAGGGTCTGGGTTCTTATAGAAAGGCCTTGAGAGGTTCTAGAAGTGTCTGGTTTACTTTAGAAAGCCCCTGAGGGGCATTAGAAGGGTTTGGGGGCCTTTAGAATGGTCCTGAGGGGGTCTAGAAGGGTCTGGAGGCATTTAAAACTGTCCTGAGAGGCTCTAGAAGGGTCTGGGTGCCTTTATAATGGTCCTGAGGGGCATTAGAAGATTCTGGGTGCCCTTATAAAAGCCCTGAGGGGAACTAGCAGGGTCTAGTTGACTTTAGAAGGGTCCTGAGGGGCTCTATAAGGGTCTGGGGGCCTTTAGAAGGGTCTTCAGGGGCTCTAGAAGGGTCTGGGGACCTTTAGAAAGGCCCTGTGGGGCATTAGAAGGGTCTGGGGGCCTTTGGAATGCTCCTGAGGGGCAGTAGAAGGGTCTGGGGACCTTTAGAAAGGCCCTGACGGGCATTAGAATGGTCTGCGGGCCTTTAGAAGTGTCCTGAGGGGCTCTAGAATGGTCTGGGGGCCTTTATAAGGGTCCTGACTGGCTCTAGAAGGGTCTGGGAACGTTTATAAATGCCCTGAGGGGCATTAGAAGGGTCTGAGTGCCTTTAGAAAGGTCCTGAGGGGCATTAGAAGGGTCTTGTGGCCTTCATAAGGGTCCTGAAAGGCATTAGAAGGGTCTGGGGGCTTTTAGATGGGTCCTGAGGCAATCTAGAAGGGTCTAGGGGCCTTTACATGGATCTTGAGGGTCATTAGAAGGGTGTGGAGGCCTTTAGAAACGCCCTGAAAGGCATTAGAAGGATCTGGGGGCTATTAGATGGGTCCTGAGGCAATCTAGAAGGGTCTAGGGGCCTTTACATGGGTCTTGAGGTTCATTAGAAGGGTGTGGAGGCCTTTAGAAAGGCGCTGAGGGGCTCTAGAAGAGTCTGGGGGCTATTAGAAGCATCCTGAGGGGGTCCAGAAGGGTCTGGGGGCCTTTTTAAAGGCCATCAGGGGGATTATAAGGTTCTCGCGGCGTTTAGAAAGGCCCTGAGTGGCATTAGAAGGGTCTGCGTGCCTTTAGAAATGTCCTGAGGGGCTCTAGAAGGGTCTGGGGACCTTTAGAAATGTCCTGAGGGGCATTAGAAGGGTATGGGGGCCTTTAGAAAGGCCCTGAGGGGCATTAGAAGTGTCTGGGGTACTTTAGAAAGGCCCTGAGGGGCATTAGAAGGGTCTGGGGGCCTTTAGAAATGTCCTGAGGGGCATTAGAAGTGTCTGGGGGCCTTTAGAATGGTCCTGAGGGGCTCTAGAAGGGTCTGGGGGCTATTAGAAGCACCCTGAGTGGGTCCAGAAGGGTCTGGGGGCCTTTTTAAAAACCCTCAGTGGGATTATAAGGGTCTCGCTGCCTTTAGAAAGGCCCTGAGTGGCATTACAAGGGCCTGGGGTCATATAGAAAGGCCCTGAGAGGTTCTAGAAGTGTCAGGGGTACTTTAGAAAGGCCCTGAGGGGCATTAGAAGGGTCTGGGGGCCTTTAGAATGGTCCTGGGGGGTTCTAGAAGGGTCTTTAGGCATTTAAAACGGTCCTGAGAGGCTCTAGAAGGGTCTGGGTGCCTTTATAAGGGTCGTGAGGGGCATTAGAAGGGTCTGGGTGACCTTATAAAAGCCCTGAGGGGAATTAGCAGGGTCTGGGGGACTTTAGAAGGGTCCTGAGGGGCTCTATAATGGTCTGGGGGCCTTTAGAAGGGTCTTCAGGGGCTCTAGAAGGGTCTGGGGACCTTTATAAGTGTCCTGACGTGATCTAGAAGGGTCTGGGAACCTTTATAAATGCCCTGAGTGGCATTAGAAGGGTCTGAGGGCCTTTAGAAAGGTCCTGAGGGGCATTAGAAGGGTCTTGTGGCCTTAATAAGGGTCCTGAAAGGCATTAGAAGGGTCTGGGGGCTTTTAGATGGGTCCTGAGGCAATCTAGAAGGGTCTAGGGGCCTTTACATGGGTCTTGAGGGTCATTAGAAGGGTGTGGATGCCTTTAGAAAGACCCTGAGGGGCTCTAGAAGGGTCTGGGGGCTATTAGAAGTGTCCAGAGGTGGTCCAGAAGGGTCTGGGGGCCTTTTTAAAGGCCCTCAGGGGGATTATAAGGGTCTCGCAGCCTTTAGAAAGGCACTGAGTGGCATTAGAAGGGTCTGGGTGCCTTTAGAATGGTCCTGAGGGGGTCTAGAAGGGTCTGGAGGCATTTAAAACTGCCCTGAGAGGCTCTAGAAGGGTCTGGGTGCCTTTATAAGGGTCCTGAGGGGCATTAGAAGATGCTGGGTGCCCTTATAAAAGCCCTGAGGGGAACTAGCAGGGTCTGGGGGACTTTAGAAGGGTCCTGAGGGGCTCTATAAGGGTCTGGGGGCCTTTAGAAGGGTCTTCAGGGGCTCTAGAAGGGTCTGGGGACCTTTAGAAAGGCCCTGTGGGGCATTAGAAGGGTCTGGGGGCCTTTAGAATGCTCCTGAGGGGCAGTAGAAGGGTCTGGGGACCTTTAGAAAGGCCCTGACGGGCATTAGAATGGTCTGCGGGCCTTTAGAAGTGTCCTGAGGGGCTCTAGAATGGTCTGGGGGCCTTTATAAGTGTCCTGACGGGCTCTAGAAGGGTCTGGGAACCTTTATAAATGCCCTGAGGGGCATCAGAATGGTCTGAGGGCCTTTAGAAAGGTCCTGAGGGGCATTACAAGGGTCTTGTGGCCTTCATAAGGGTCCTGAAAGGCATTAGAAGGGTCTGGGGGCTTTTAGATGGGTCCTGAGGCAATCTAGAAGGGTCTAGGGGCCTTTATATGGGTCTTGAGGGTCATTAGAAGGGTGTGGAGGCCTTTAGAAAGGCCCTGAAAGGCATTAGAAGGGTCTGGGGGATTTTAGATGGGTCCTGAGGCATTCTACAAGGGTCTGGGGGCCTTTACATGGGTCTTGAGGGTCTTTAGATGGGTGTGGAGTCCTTTAGAAAGGCCCTGAGGGGCTCTAGAAGGGTCTGGGGCTATTAGAAGCGTCCTGAGGGGGTCCAGAAGGGTCTGGGGGCCTTTTTAAAGGCCCTCAGGAGGATTATAAGGGTCTCGCGTATTTTAGAAATGCCCTGAGTGGCATTAGAAGGGTCTGGGTGCCTTTAGATATGACCTGAGAAACATTAGAAGAGTCTGGGGGCCTTTAGAATGCTCCTGAGGGGCAGTAGAAGGGTCTGGGGACCTTTATAAGTGTCCTGACTGGCTCTAGAAGGGTCTGGGAACCTTTATAAATTCCCTGAGGGGAATTAGAAGGGTCTGAGGGCGTTTAGAAAGGTCCTGAGGGGCATTAGAAGGGTCTTGTGGCCTTCATAAGGGTCCTGAAAAGCATTAGAAGGGTCTGGGGGCTTTTAGATGGGTCCTGAGGCAATCTAGAAGGGTCTAGGGGCCTTTACATGGGTCTTGAGGGTCATTAGAAGGGTGTGGAGGCCTTTAGAAAGGCCCTGAGGGGCTCTAGAAGGGTCTGGGGTCTATTAGAAGCGTCCTGAGGGGGTCCAGAATGGTCTGGGGGCCTTTTTAAAGGCCCTCAGGGGGATTATAAGGGTCTCGCGGCCTTTAGAAAGGCCCTGAGTGGCATTAGAAGGGTCTGGGTGCCTTTAGAAATGACCTGAGGGGCATTAGAAGGGTATGGGGGCCTTTAGAAAGGCCCTGAGGGGCATTAGAAGGGTCTGGGGGCCTTTAGAATGGTCCTTAGAGGCTCTAGAAGGGTCTGGGTTCCTTTATAAGGGTCCTGAGGGGCATTAGAAGGGTCTGGGTGCCCTTATAAAAGCCCTGAGGGGAATTAGCAGGGTCTGGGGGCCTTTAGAAGGGTCCTGAGGGGCTCTATAAGGGTCTGGGGGCCTTTAGAAGGGTCTTCAGGGGCTCTAGAACGGTCTGGGGACCTTTAGAAAGGCCCTGTGGGGCATTAGAAGGGTCTGGGGGCCTTTAGAATGATCCTGAGGGGCAGGAGAAGGGTCTGGGCACCTTTGTGAAGTCCCTTACGGGCATTAGAATGGTTTGCGGGCCTTTAGAAGTGTAGTGAGGGGCTCTAGAATGGTCTGGGGGCCTTTATAAGGGTCCTGACGGGCTCTAGAAGGGTCTGGGAACCTTTATAAATGCCCTGAGGGGCATTAGAATGGTCTGAGGGCCTTTAGAATGGTCCTGAGGGGCATTAGATGGGTCTTGTGGCCTTCATAAGGGTCCTGAAAGGCATTAGAAGGGTCTGGGGGCTTTTAGATGGGTCCTGAGGCAATCTAGAAGGGTCTAGGGGCCTTTACATGGGTCTTGAGGGTCATTAGAAGGGTGTGGAGGCCTTTAGAAAAGCCCTGAGGGGCTCTAGAATGGTCTGGGGGCTATTAGAAGTGTCCAGATGGGGTCCAGAAGGATCTGGGGGCCTTTTAAAGGCCCTCAGGGGGATTATAAGGGTCTCGCGGCCTTTAGAAAGGCCCTGAGTTGTATTACAGGGGTCTAGGTTCATATAGAAAGGCCCTGAGAGGTTCTAGAAGCGTCTGGTTTACTTTAGAAAGGCCCTGAGGTGCATTAGAAGGGTATGGGTGCCTTTAGAATGGTCCTGAGGGGGTCTAGAAAGGTCTGGAGGCATTTAAAACTGTCCTGAGAGGCTCTAGAAGGGTCTGGGTGCGTTTATAAGGGTCCTGAGGTGCATTAGAAGATTCTGGGTGCCTTTATAAAAGCCCTGATGGGAACTAGCAGGGTCTGGGGGAATTTAGAAGGGTCCTGAGGGGCTCTATAAGGGTCTGGGGGCCTTTAGAAGGGTCTTCAGGGTCTCTAGAAGGGTCTGGGGACCTTTAGAAAGGCCCTGTGGGGCATTAGAAAGGTCTGGGGGCCTTTAGAATGCTCCTGAGGGGAAGGAGAAGGGTCTGGGGACCTTTATAAAGGCCCTGACGGGCATTAGAATGGTCTGCGGGCCTTTAGAAGTGTCCTGAGGGGCTCTAGAATGGTCTGGGGGCCTTTATAAGGGTCCTGACGGGCTCTAGAAGGGTCTGGGAACCTTTATAAATGCCCTGAGGGGCATTAGAAGGGTCTGAGGTCCTTTAGAAAGGTCCTGAGGGGCATTAGAAGGGTCTTGTGGCCTTGATAAGGGTCCTGAAAGGCATTAGAAGGGTCTGGGGGCTTTTAGATGGGTCCTGAGGCAATCTAGAAGGGTCTAGGGGACTTTACATGAGTCTTGAGGGACATTAGAAGGTTGTGGAGGCCTTTAGAAAGGCCCTGAAATGCATTAGAAGGGTCTGCGGGCTTTTAGATGGGTCCTGAGGCATTCTAGAAGGGTCTGGGGGCCTTTACATGGGTCTTGAGGGTCATTAGAAGGGTGTGGAGGCCTTTAGAAAGGACCTGATGGGCTCTAGAAGGGTCTGGGGGCTATTAGAAGCGTCCTGAGGGGGTCCAGAAGGGTCTGGGGGCCTTTCTAAAGGCCCTCAGGAGGATTCTAAGGGTCTCGCGGCCTTTAGAAAGGCCCTGAGTGGCATTAGAAGGGTCTGGGTGCCTTTAGAAATGACCTGAGGGGCATTAGAAGGGTCTGGGGGCCTTTAGAATTCTCCTGAGGGGCAGTAGAAGGGTCTGGGGACCTTTATAAGTGTCCTGACGGGCTCTAGAAGGGTCTGGGAACCTTTATAAATGCCCTGAGGGGCATTAGAAGGGTCTGACGGCCATTAGAAAGGTCCTGAGTGGCATTAGAATGGTCTGAGGGCCTTTAGAAAGGTCCTGAGGGGCATTAGAAGGGTCTGAGGGCCTTTAGAAAGGTCCTGAGGGGCATTAGAAGGGTCTTGTGGCCTTCATAAGGGTCCTGAAAGGCATTAGAAGGGTCTGGGGGTTTTTAGATGGGTCCTGAGGCAATCTAGAAGGGTCTAGGGGCCTTTACATGGGTCTTGAGGGTCATTAGAAGGGTGTGGAGGCCTTTAGAAAGGCCCTGAAAGGCATTAGAATGGTCTGGGTGCTTTTAGATGGGTCCTGAGGCAATCTAGAAGGGTCTGGGGGCCTTTACATGGGTCTTGAGTGTCATTAGAAGGGTGTGGAGGCCTTTAGAAAGGCCCTGAGGGGCTCTAGAAGGGTCTGGGGGCTATTAGAATCGTCCTGAGTGGGTCCAGAAGGGTCTGGTGGCCTTTTTAAAGGCCCTCAGGGGGATTATAAGGGTCTCGCGGCCTTTAGAAAGGCCCTGAGTGGCATTACAAGGGCCTGGGGTCATATAGAAAGGCCCTGAGAGGTTCTAGACGTGTCTGGGGTAATTTAGAAAGGCCCTGAGGGGCATTAGAAGGGTCTGGGTGCCCTTATAAAAGCCCTGAGGGGAATTAGCAGGGTCTGGGGGACTTTAGAAGTGTCCTGAGGGGCTCTATAAGGGTCTGGGGTCCTTTAGAAGGGTCTTCAGGGGCTATAGAAGGGTCTGGGGTCCTTTAGAAAGGCCCTGTGGGGCATTAGAAGGGTCTGAGGGCCTTTAGAATGCTCCTGAGGGGCAGTAGAAGGGTCTGGGGACCTTTAGAAAGGCCCTGACGGGCATTAGAATGGTCTGCGGAATTTAGAAGTGTCCTGAGGGGCTCTAGAATGGTCTGGGGGCCTTTATAAGGGTCCTGACGTGGTCTAGAAAGGTCTGGGAACCTTTATAAATGCCCTGAGGGGCATTAGAAGGGTCTGAAAGCATTTATAATTGCCCTGAGGGGCATTAGAAGGGTCTGAGTGCCTTTAGAATGGTCCTGAGGGGCATTAGAAGGGTCTTGTGGCCTTCATAAGGGTCCTGAAAGGCATTAGAAGGGTTTGGGTGCTTTTAGATGGGTCCTGAGGCAATCTAGAAGGGTCTAGGGGCCTTTACATGGGTCTTGAGGGTCATTAGAAGGGTGTGGAGGCCTTTAGAAAGGCCCTGAAAGGCATTAGAAGGGTCTGGGGGCTTTTAGATGGGTCCTCAGGCATTCTACAAGGGTCTGGGGTCCTTTACATGGGTCTTGAGGTTCATTAGAAGGGTGTGGAGGCCTTTAGAAAGGCCCTGAGGGGCTCTAGAAGGGTCTGGGGTCTATTAGAAGCGTCCTGAGGGGGTCCAGAAGGGTCTGGGGGCCTTTTTAAAGGCCCTCAGGGGGATTCTAAGGGTCTCGTGGCCTTTAGAAAGGCCCTGAGTGGCATTAGAAGGGTGTGGGTGCCTTTAGAAATGACCTGAGGGGCATTAGAAGGGTCTGGTTTACTTTAGAAATGTCCTGAGGGGCATTAGAAGGGTCTGGGGGCCTTTAGAATGGTCCTGAGGGGGTCTAGAAGGGTTTGGAGGCATTTAAAACTGTCCTGAGAGGCTCTAGAAGGGTCTGGGTGCCTTTATAAGGGTCCTGAGGGGCATTAGAAGGGTCTGGGTGCCTTTATAAAAGCCCTGAGGGGAATTAGCAGGGTCTGGGGGCCTTTAGAGGGGTCCTGAAGGGCTCTATAAGGGTCTAGGGGCCTTTAGAAGGGTCTTCAGGGGATCTAGAAGGGTCTGGGGACCTTTAGAAAGGCCCTG
The DNA here is from genome assembly GCA_033558105.1 of Coccyzus lansbergi. Lineage (NCBI taxonomy): Eukaryota > Metazoa > Chordata > Aves > Cuculiformes > Coccyzidae > Coccyzus > Coccyzus lansbergi. The sequence goes on from JAUMJK010000004.1 coordinate 80,953, forward strand.
TGGGGCATTAGAAGGGTCTGGGTGCCTTTAGAAATGACCTGAGGGGCATTAGAAGGGTATGGGGACCTTTAGAAAGGCCCTGAGGGGCATTAGAATGGTCTGAGTGCCTTTAGAAAGGTCCTGAGGGGCATTAGAAGGGTCTTGTGGCCTTCATAAGGGTCCTGAAAGGCATTAGAAGGGTCTGGGTGCTTTTAGATGGGTCCTGAGGCAATCTAGAAGGGTCTAGGGGCCTTTACATGGGTCTTGAGGGTCATTAGAAGTGTGTGGAGGCCTTTAGAAAGGCCCTTAGGGGCTCTAGAAGGGTCTGGGGTCTATTAGAAGCGTCCTGAGGGGGTCCAGAAGGGTCTGGGGGCCTTTTTAAAGGCCCTCAGGGGGATTATAACGGTCTCGCGGCCTTTAGAAAGGCCCTGAGTGGCATTAGAAGGGTCTGGGTGCCTTTAGAAATGCCCTGAGGGGCATTAGAAGGGTCTGAGGGCCTTTAGAAAGGTCCTGAGGGGCAGTAGAAGGGTCTTGTGGCCTTCATAAGGGTCCTGAAAGGCATTAGAAGGGTCTGGGGGCTTTTAGATGGGTCCTGAGGCAATCTAGAAGGGTCTAGGGGCCTTTACATGGGTCTTGAGGGTCATTAGAAGGGTGTGGAGGCCTTTAGAAAGGCCCTGAAAGGCATTAGAAAGGTCTGGGGGGTTTAAGATGGGTCCTGAGGCATTCTAGATGGGTCTGGGGGCCTTTACATGGGTCTTGACGGTCATTAGAAGGGTGTGGAGGCCTTTAGAAAAGCGCTGAGGGGCTCTAGAAGGGTCTGGGGGCTATTAGAAGCATCCTGAGGGGGTCCAGAAGGGTCTGGGGGCATTTTAAAGGCCCTCAGGGGGATTATAAGGGTCTCGCGGCCTTTAGAAAGGCCCTGAGTGGCATTAGAAGGGTCTGGGTGCCTTTAGAAATGACCTGAGGGGCATTAGAAGGGTATGGGGACCTTTAGAAAGGCCCTGAGGGGCATTAGAAGGGTCTGGGTGCCTTTAGAATGGTCCTGAGGGGGTCTAGAATGGTCTGGACGCATTTAAAACTGTCCTGAGAGGCTCTAGAAGGGTCTGGGTGCCTTTATAAGGGTCCTGAGGGGCATTAGAAGATTCTGGGTGCCCTTATAAAAGCCCTGAGGGGAATTAGCAGGGTCTGGGGGACTTTAGAAGGGTCCTGAGGGGCTCTATAAGGGTCTGTGGGCCTTTAGAATGGTCTTCAGGGTCTCTAGAAGGGTCTGGAGACCTTTAGAATGGCCCTGTGGGGCATTAGAAGGGTCTGGGGGCCTTTAGAAGGCTCCTCAGGGGCAGTAGAAGTGACTGGGGACCTTTATAAAGGCCCTGACATGCATTAGAATGGTCTGCGGGATTTAGAAGTGTCCTGAGGGGCTCTAGAATGGTCTGGGGGCCTTTATAAATGCCCTGAGGGGCATTAGAAGGGTCTGAGGGCCTTTAGAAAGGTCCTGAGGGGCATTAGAAGGGTCTTGTGGCCTTCATAAGGGTCCTGAAAGGCATTAAAAGGGTCTGGGGGCTTTTAGATGTGTCCTGAGGCAATCTAGAAGGGTCTAGGGGCCTTTACATGGGTCTTGAGAGTCATTAGAAGGGTGTGGAGGCCTTTAGAAAGGCCCTGAAAGGCATTAGAATGGTCTGGGGGCTTTTGGATGGGTCCTGAGGCAATCTAGAATGGTCTGGGGGCCTTTACATGGGTCTTGAGGGTCATTAGAAGGGTGTGGAGGCCTTTAGAAAGGCCCTGAGGGGCTCTAGAAGGGTCTGGGGGCTATTAGAAGCGTTCTAAGGGGGTCCAGAATGGTCTGGGGGCCTTTTTAAAGGCCCTCAGGGGGATTATAAGGGTCTCGCGGCCTTTAGAAAGGCCCTGAGTGGCATTAGAAGGGTCTGGGTGCCTTTAGAAATGACCTGAGGGGCATTAGAAGGGTCTGGGGGCCTTTAGAATGCTCCTGAGGGGCAGTAGAATGGTCTGGGGACCTTTATAAGTGTCCTGACGGGCTCTAGAAGGGTCTGGGAACCTTTATAAATGCCCTGAGGGGCATTACAATGGTCTGAGGGCCTTTAGAAAGGTCCTGAGGGGCATTAGAAGGGTCTTGTGGCCTTCATAAGGGTCCTGAAAGGCATTAGAAGGGTCTGGGGGCTTTTAGATGGGTCCTGAGGCAATCTAGAAGGGTCTGGGGGCCTTTACATGGGTCTTGAGGGTCATTAGAAGGGTGTGGATGCCTTTAGAAAGGCCCTGAGGGGCTCTAGAAGGGTCTGGGGGCTATTAGAAGCGTCCTGAGGGGGTCCAGAAGGGTCTGGGGGCCTTTTTAAAGGCCCTCAGGGGGATTATAAGGGTCTCGCGGCCTTTAGAAAGGCCCTGAGTTGCATTACAGGGGTCTGGGTTCATATAGAACGGCCCTAAGAGGTTCTAGAAGCGTCTGGTTTACTTTAGAAAGGCCCTGAGGGGCATTAGAAGGGTATGGGTGCCTTTAGAATGGTCCTGAGGGGGTCTAGAAGGGTCTGGAGGCATTTAAAACTGTCCTGAGAGGCTCTAGAAGGGTCTGGGTGCCTTTATAAGGGTCCTGAGGGGCGTTAGAATATTCTGGGTGCCCTTATAAAAGCCCTGAGGGGAACTAGCAGGGTCTGGGGGACTTTAGAAGGGTCCTGAGGGGCTCTATAAGGGTCTGGGGGCCTTTAGAAGGGTCTTCAGGGGCTCTAGAAGGGTCTGGGGACCTTTAGAAAGGCCCTGTGGGGCATTAGAAGGGTCTGGGGGCCTTTAGAATGCTCCTGAGGGGCCGGAGAAGGGTCTGGGGACATTTATAAAGGCCCTGACGGGCATTAGAATGGTCTGCGGGCATTTAGAAGTGTCCTGAGGGGCTCTAGAATGGTCTGGGGGCCTTTATAAGGGTCCTGACGGGCTCTAGAATGGTCTGGGGGCCTTTATAAATGCCCTGAGGGGCATTAGAAGGGTCTGAAAGCCTTTATAATTGCCCTGAGGGGCATTAGAAGGGTCTGAGTGCCTTTAGAATGGTCCTGAGGGGCATTAGAAGGGTCTTGTGGCCTTCATAAGGGTCCTGAAAGGCATTAGAAGGGTTTGGGGGCTTTTAGATGGGTCCTGAGGCAATCTAGAAGGGTCTAGGGGCCTTTACATGGGTCTTGAGGGTCATTAGAAGGGTGTGGAGGCCTTTAGAAAGGCCCTGAAAGGCATTAGAAGGGTCTGGGGGCTTTTAGATGGGTCCTCAGGCATTCTACAAGGGTCTGGGGTCCTTTACATGGGTCTTGAGGGTCATTAGAAGGGTGTGGAGGCCTTTAGAAAGGCCCTGAGGGGCTCTAGAAGGGTCTGGGGTCTATTAGAAGCGTCCTGAGGGGGTCCAGAAGGGTCTGGGGGCCTTTTTAAAGGCCCTCAGGGGGATTCTAAGGGTCTCGTGGCCTTTAGAAAGGCCCTGAGTGGCATTAGAAGGGTGTGGGTGCCTTTAGAAATGACCTGAGGGGCATTAGAAGGGTCTGGTTTACTTTAGAAATGTCCTGAGGGGCATTAGAAGGGTCTGGGGGCCTTTAGAATGGTCCTGAGGGGGTCTAGAAGGGTTTGGAGGCATTTAAAACTGTCCTGAGAGTCTCTAGAAGGGTCTGGGTGCCTTTATAAGGGTCCTGGGGGGCATTAGAAGGGTCTGGGTGCCCTTATAAAAGCCCTGAGGGGAATTAGCAGGGTCTGGGGGCCTTTAGAGGGGTCCTGAAGGGCTCTATAAGGGTCTAGGGGCCTTTAGAAGGGTCTTCAGGGGATCTAGAAGGGTCTGGGGACCTTTAGAAAGGCCCTGTGGGGCATTAGAAGGGTCTGGGTGCCTTTAGAAATGACCTGAGGGGCATTAGAAGGGTATGGGGACCTTTAGAAAGGCCCTGAGGGGCATTAGAATGGTCTGAGTGCCTTTAGAAAGGTCCTGAGGGGCATTAGAAGGGTCTTGCGGCCTTCATAAGGGTCCTGAAAGGCATTAGAAGGGTCTGGGTGCTTTTAGATGGGTCCTGAGGCAATCTAGAAGGGTCTAGGGGCCTTTACATGGGTCTTGAGGGTCATTAGAAGGGTGTGGAGGCCTTTAGAAAGGCCCTTAGGGGCTCTAGAAGGGTCTGGGGTCTATTAGAAGCGTCCTGAGGGGGTCCAGAAGGGTCTGGGGGCCTTTTTAAAGGCCCTCAGGGGGATTATAACGGTCTCGCGGCCTTTAGAAAGGCCCTGAGTGGCATTAGAAGGGTCTGGGTGCCTTTAGAAATGCCCTGAGGGGCATTAGAAGGGTCTGAGGGCCTTTAGAAAGGTCCTGAGGGGCAGTAGAAGGGTCTTGTGGCCTTCATAAGGGTCCTGAAAGGCATTAGAAGGGTCTGGGGGCTTTTAGATGGGTCCTGAGGCAATCTAGAAGGGTCTAGGGGCCTTTACATGGGTCTTGAGGGTCATTAGAAGGGTGTGGTGGCCTTTAGAAAGGCCCTGAAAGGCATTAGAAAGGTCTGGGGGCTTTAAGATGGGTCCTGAGGCATTCTAGATGGGTCTGGGGGCCTTTACATGGGTCTTGACGGTCATTAGAAGGGTGTGGAGGCCTTTAGAAAAGCGCTGAGGGGCTCTAGAAGGGTCTGGGGGCTATTAGAAGCATCCTGAGGGGATCCAGAAGGGTCTGGGGGCATTTTAAAGGCCCTCAGGGGGATTATAAGGGTCTCGCGGCCTTTAGAAAGGCCCTGAGTGGCATTAGAAGGGTCTGGGTGCCTTTAGAAATGACCTGAGGGGCATTAGAAGGGTATGGGGACCTTTAGAAAGGCCCTGAGGGGCATTAGAAGGGTCTGGGTGCCTTTAGAATGGTCCTGAGGGGGTCTAGAATGGTCTGGACGCATTTAAAACTGTCCTGAGAGGCTCTAGAAGGGTCTGGGTGCCTTTATAAGGGTCCTGAGGGGCATTAGAAGATTCTGGGTGCCCTTATAAAAGCCCTGAGGGGAATTAGCAGGGTCTGGGGGACTTTAGAAGGGTCCTGAGGGGCTCTATAAGGGTCTGGGGGCCTTTAGAATGGTCTTCAGGGTCTCTAGAAGGGTCTGGAGACCTTTAGAATGGCCCTGTGGGGCATTAGAAGGGTCTGGGGGCCTTTAGAAGGCACCTCAGGGGCAGTAGAATTGTCTGGGGACCTTTATAAAGGCCCTGACATGCATTAGAATGGTCTGCGGGATTTAGAAGTGTCCTGAGGGGCTCTAGAATGGTCTGGGGGCCTTTATAAGGGTCCTGACGGGCTCTAGAAGGGTCTGGGAACCTTTATAAATGCCCTGAGGGGCATTAGAAGGGTCTGAGGGCCTTTAGAAAGGTCCTGAGGGGCATTAGAAGGGTCTTGTGGCCTTCATAAGGGTCCTGAAAGGCATTAAAAGGGTCTGGGGGCTTTTAGATGGGTCCTGAGGCAATCTAGAAGGGTCTAGGGGCCTTTACATGGGTCTTGAGAGTCATTAGAAGGGTGTGGAGGCCTTTAGAAAGGCCCTGAAAGGCATTAGAATGGTCTGGGGGCTTTTGGATGGGTCCTGAGGCAATCTAGAATGGTCTGGGGGCCTTTACATGGGTCTTGAGGGTCATTAGAAGGGTGTGGAGGCCTTTAGAAAGGCCCTGAGGGGCTCTAGAAGGGTCTGGGGGCTATTAGAAGCGTTCTAAGGGGGTCCAGAATGGTCTGGGGGCCTTTTTAAAGGCCCTCAGGGGGATTATAAGGGTCTCGCGGCCTTTAGAAAGGCCCTGAGTGGCATTAGAAGGGTCTGGGTGCCTTTAGAAATGACCTGAGGGGCATTAGAAGGGTCTGGGGGCCTTTAGAATGCTCCTGAGGGGCAGTAGAATGGTCTGGGGACCTTTATAAGTGTCCTGACGGGCTCTAGAAGGGTCTGGGAACCTTTATAAATGCCCTGAGGGGCATTACAATGGTCTGAGGGCCTTTAGAAAGGTCCTGAGGGGCATTAGAAGGGTCTTGTGGCCTTCATAAGGGTCCTGAAAGGCATTAGAAGGGTCTGGGGGCTTTTAGATGGGTCCTGAGGCAATCTAGAAGGGTCTGGGGGCCTTTACATGGGTCTTGAGGGTCATTAGAAGGGTGTGGATGCCTTTAGAAAGGCCCTGAGGGGCTCTAGAAGGGTCTGGGGGCTATTAGAAGCGTCCTGAGGGGGTCCAGAAGGGTCTGGGGGCCTTTTTAAAGGCCCTCAGGGGGATTATAAGGGTCTCGCGGCCTTTAGAAAGGCCCTGAGTTGCATTACAGGGGTCTGGGTTCATATAGAACGGCCCTAAGAGGTTCTAGAAGCGTCTGGTTTACTTTAGAAAGGCCCTGAGGGGCATTAGAAGGGTATGGGTGCCTTTAGAATGGTCCTGAGGGGGTCTAGAAGGGACTGGAGGCATTTAAAACTGTCCTGAGAGGCTCTAGAAGGGTCTGGGTGCCTTTATAAGGGTCCTGAGGGGCGTTAGAATATTCTGGGTGCCCTTATAAAAGCCCTGAGGGGAACTAGCAGGGTCTGGGGGACTTTAGAAGGGTCCTGAGGGGCTCTATAAGGGTCTGGGGGCCTTTAGAAGGGTCTTCAGGGGCTCTAGAAGGGTCTGGGGACCTTTAGAAAGGCCCTGTGGGGCATTAGAAGGGTCTGGGGGCCTTTAGAATGCTCCTGAGGGGCCGGAGAAGGGTCTGGGGACATTTATAAAGGCCCTGACGGGCATTAGAATGGTCTGCGGGCATTTAGAAGTGTCCTGAGGGGCTCTAGAATGGTCTGGGGGCCTTTATAAGGGTCCTGACGGGCTCTAGAATGGTCTGGGGGCCTTTATAAATGCCCTGAGGGGCATTAGAAGGGTCTGAAAGCCTTTATAATTGCCCTGAGGGGCATTAGAAGGGTCTGAGTGCCTTTAGAATGGTCCTGAGGGGCATTAGAAGGGTCTTGTGGCCTTCATAAGGGTCCTGAAAGGCATTAGAAGGGTTTGGGGGCTTTTAGATGGGTCCTGAGGCAATCTAGAAGGGTCTAGGGGCCTTTACATGGGTCTTGAGGGTCATTAGAAGGGTGTGGAGGCCTTTAGAAAGGCCCTGAAAGGCATTAGAAGGGTCTGGGGGCTTTTAGATGGGTCCTCAGGCATTCTACAAGGGTCTGGGGTCCTTTACATGGGTCTTGAGGGTCATTAGAAGGGTGTGGAGGCCTTTAGAAAGGCCCTGAGGGGCTCTAGAAGGGTCTGGGGTCTATTAGAAGCGTCCTGAGGGGGTCCAGAAGGGTCTGGGGGCCTTTTTAAAGGCCCTCAGGGGGATTCTAAGGGTCTCGTGGCCTTTAGAAAGGCCCTGAGTGGCATTAGAAGGGTGTGGGTGCCTTTAGAAATGACCTGAGGGGCATTAGAAGGGTCTGGTTTACTTTAGAAATGTCCTGAGGGGCATTAGAAGGGTCTGGGGGCCTTTAGAATGGTCCTGAGGGGGTCTAGAAGGGTTTGGAGGCATTTAAAACTGTCCTGAGAGGCTCTAGAAGGGTCTGGGTGCCTTTATAAGGGTCCTGAGGGGCATTAGAAGGGTCTGGGTGCCCTTATAAAAGCCCTGAGGGGAATTAGCAGGGTCTGGGGGCCTTTAGAGGGGTCCTGAAGGGCTCTATAAGGGTCTAGGGGCCTTTAGAAGGGTCTTCAGGGGATCTAGAAGGGTCTGGGGACCTTTAGAAAGGCCCTGTGGGGCATTAGAAGGGTCTGGGTGCCTTTAGAAATGACCTGAGGGGCATTAGAAGGGTATGGGGACCTTTAGAAAGGCCCTGAGGGGCATTAGAATGGTCTGAGTGCCTTTAGAAAGGTCCTGAGGGGCATTAGAAGGGTCTTGCGGCCTTCATAAGGGTCCTGAAAGGCATTAGAAGGGTCTGGGTGCTTTTAGATGGGTCCTGAGGCAATCTAGAAGGGTCTAGGGGCCTTTACATGGGTCTTGAGGGTCATTAGAAGGGTGTGGAGGCCTTTAGAAAGGCCCTTAGGGGCTCTAGAAGGGTCTGGGGTCTATTAGAAGCGTCCTGAGGGGGTCCAGAAGGGTCTGGGGGCCTTTTTAAAGGCCCTCAGGGGGATTATAACGGTCTCGCGGCCTTTAGAAAGGCCCTGAGTGGCATTAGAAGGGTCTGGGTGCCTTTAGAAATGCCCTGAGGGGCATTAGAAGGGTCTGAGGGCCTTTAGAAAGGTCCTGAGGGGCAGTAGAAGGGTCTTGTGGCCTTCATAAGGGTCCTGAAAGGCATTAGAAGGGTCTGGGGGCTTTTAGATGGGTCCTGAGGCAATCTAGAAGGGTCTAGGGGCCTTTACATGGGTCTTGAGGGTCATTAGAAGGGTGTGGTGGCCTTTAGAAAGGCCCTGAAAGGCATTAGAAAGGTCTGGGGGCTTTAAGATGGGTCCTGAGGCATTCTAGATGGGTCTGGGGGCATTTACATGGGTCTTGACGGTCATTAGAAGGGTGTGGAGGCCTTTAGAAAAGCGCTGAGGGGCTCTAGAAGGGTCTGGGGGCTATTAGAAGCATCCTGAGGGGGTCCAGAAGGGTCTGGGGGCATTTTAAAGGCCCTCAGGGGGATTATAAGGGTCTCGCGGCCTTTAGAAAGGCCCTGAGTGGCATTAGAAGGGTCTGGGTGCCTTTAGAAATGACCTGAGGGGCATTAGAAGGGTATGGGGACCTTTAGAAAGGCCCTGAGGGGCATTAGAAGGGTCTGGGTGCCTTTAGAATGGTCCTGAGGGGGTCTAGAATGGTCTGGACGCATTTAAAACTGTCCTGAGAGGCTCTAGAAGGGTCTGGGTGCCTTTATAAGGGTCCTGAGGGGCATTAGAAGATTCTGGGTGCCCTTATAAAAGCCCTGAGGGGAATTAGCAGGGTCTGGGGGACTTTAGAAGGGTCCTGAGGGGCTCTATAAGGGTCTGGGGGCCTTTAGAATGGTCTTCAGGGTCTCTAGAAGGGTCTGGAGACCTTTAGAATGGCCCTGTGGGGCATTAGAAGGGTCTGGGGGCCTTTAGAAGGCACCTCAGGGGCAGTAGAAGTGTCTGGGGACCTTTATAAAGGCCCTGACATGCATTAGAATGGTCTGCGGGATTTAGAAGTGTCCTGAGGGGCTCTAGAATGGTCTGGGGGCCTTTATAAGGGTCCTGACGGGCTCTAGAAGGGTCTGGGAACCTTTATAAATGCCCTGAGGGGCATTAGAAGGGTCTGAGGGCCTTTAGAAAGGTCCTGAGGGGCATTAGAAGGGTCTTGTGGCCTTCATAAGGGTCCTGAAAGGCATTAAAAGGGTCTGGGGGCTTTTAGATGGGTCCTGAGGCAATCTAGAAGGGTCTAGGGGCCTTTACATGGGTCTTGAGAGTCATTAGAAGGGTGTGGAGGCCTTTAGAAAGGCCCTGAAAGGCATTAGAATGGTCTGGGGGCTTTTGGATGGGTCCTGAGGCAATCTAGAATGGTCTGGGGGCCTTTACATGGGTCTTGAGGGTCATTAGAAGGGTGTGGAGGCCTTTAGAAAGGCCCTGAGGGGCTCTAGAAGGGTCTGGGGGCTATTAGAAGCGTTCTAAGGGGGTCCAGAATGGTCTGGGGGCCTTTTTAAAGGCCCTCAGGGGGATTATAAGGGTCTCGCGGCCTTTAGAAAGGCCCTGAGAGGCATTAGAAGGGTCTGGGTGCCTTTAGAAATGACCTGAGGGGCATTAGAAGGGTCTGGGGGCCTTTAGAATGCTCCTGAGGGGCAGTAGAATGGTCTGGGGACCTTTATAAGTGTCCTGACGGGCTCTAGAAGGGTCTGGGAACCTTTATAAATGCCCTGAGGGGCATTACAATGGTCTGAGGGCATTTAGAAAGGTCCTGAGGGGCATTAGAAGGGTCTTGTGGCCTTCATAAGGGTCCTGAAAGGCATTAGAAGGGTCTGGGGGCTTTTAGATGGGTCCTGAGGCAATCTAGAAGGGTCTGGGGGCCTTTACATGGGTCTTGAGGGTCATTAGAAGGGTGTGGATGCCTTTAGAAAGGCCCTGAGGGGCTCTAGAAGGGTCTGGGGGCTATTAGATATGTCCAGAGGGGATCCAGAAGGGTCTGGGGGCCTTTTTAAAGGCCCTCAGGGGGATTATAAGGGTCTCGCGGCCTTTAGAAAGGCCCTGAGTGGCATTACAGGGGTCTGGGTTCATATAGAAAGGCCCTAAGAGGTTCTAGAATCGTCTGGTTTACTTTAGAAAGGCCCTGAGGGGCATTAGAAGGGTGTGGGTGCCTTTAGAATGGTCCTGAGGGGGTCTAGAAGGGTCTGGAGGCATTTAAAACTGTCCTGAGAGGCTCTAGAAGGGTCTGGGTGCCTTTATAAGGGTCCTGAGGGGCATTAGAAGATTCTGGGTGCCCTTATAAAAGCCCTGAGGGGAACTAGCAGGGTCTGGGGGACTTTAGAAGGGTCCTCAGGGGCTCTATAAGGGTCTGGGGGCCTTTAGAAGGGTCTTGAGGGGCTCTAGAATGGTCTGGGGACCTTTAGAAAGGCGATGAGGGGCATTAGAAAGGTCTGGGGGCCTTTAGAATGCTCCTGAGGGGCAGGAGAACGGTCTGGGGACCTTTATAAAGGCCCTGACGGGCATTAGAATGGTCTGCGGGCCTTTAGAAGTGTCCTGAGGGGCTCTAGAATGGTCTGGGGGCCTTTATAAGGGTCCTGACGGGCTCTAGAAGGGTCTGGGAACCTTTATAAATGCCTAGAGGGGTATTAGAAGGGTCTGAGGGCCTTTAGAAAGGTCCTGAGGGGCATTAGAAGGGTCTGGGGGCCTTTAGAAAGGTCCTGAGGGGCATTAGAAGGGTCTGAGGGCCTTTAGAAAGGTCCTGAGGGGCATTAGAAGGGTCTTGTGGCCTTCATAAGGGTCCTGAAAGGCATTAGAAGGGTCTGGGGTCTTTTCGATGGGTCCTGAGACAATCTAGAAGGGTCTAGGGGCCTTTACATGGGTCTTGAGGGTCATTAGAAGGGTGTGGAGGCCTTTAGAAAGGCCCTGAAAGGCATTAGAAGGGTCTGGGGTCTATTAGAAGCGTCCTGAGTGGGTCCAGAAGGGTCTGGGGGCCTTTAGAAGTGTCTTGAGGGGCTCTAGAAGGGTCTGGGGACCTTTAGAAAGGCCCTGAGGGGTATTAGAAGGGTCTGGGGGCATTTAGAATGCTCCTGAGGGGCAGGAGAAGGGTCTGGGGACCTTTATAAAGGCCCTGACGGGCATTAGAATGGTCTGCGGGCCTTTAGAAGTGTCCTGAGGTGCTCTAGAATGGTCTGGGGGCCTTTATTAGGGTCCTGACAGGCTCTAGAAGGGTCTGAGGGCCTTTAGAAAGGTCCTGAGGGGCATTAGAAGGGTCTGAGGGCCTTTAGAAAGGTCCTGAGGGGCATTAGAAGGGTCTGAGGGCCTTTAGAAAGGTCCTGAGGCGCATTAGAAGGGTCTGGGTGCTTTTAGATGGGTCCTTATGCAATCTAGAAGGGTCTGGTGGCTTTACATGGGTCTTGAGGGTCATTAGAAGGGTGTGGAGGCCTTTAGAAAGGCGCTGAGGGGCTCTAGAAGGGTCTGGGGGCTATTAGAAGCGTCCTGAGGGGGTCCAGAAGGGTCTGGGTGCATTTTTAAAGGCCCTCAGGGGGATTATAAGGGTCTCGCGGCCTTTAGAAAGGCCCTGAGTGGCATTATAAGGGTCTGGGTGCCTTTAGAAATGACCTGAGGGGCATTAGATGGGTCTTGGGGCCTTTATAATGCTCCTGAGGGGCAGTAGAAGGGTCTGGAAACCTTTATAAGTGTCCTGACGGGCTCTAGAATGGTCTGGGAACCTTTATAAATGCCCTGAGGGGCATTAGAAGGGTCTGAGTGACTTTAGAAAGGTCCTGAGGGGCATTAGAAGGGTCTTGTGGCCTTCATAAGGGTCCTGAAAGGCATTAGAAGGGTCTTGGGGCTTTTAGATGGGCCCTAAGGCAATCTAGAAGGGTCTAGGGGCCTTTACATGGGACTTGAGGGTCATTAGAAGGGTGTGGAGGCCTTTAGAAAGGCCCTGAAAGGCATTAGAAGGGTCTGGGGGCTTTTAGATGGGTCCTGAGGCATTCTAGAAGGGTCTGGGGGCCTTTACATGGGTCTTGAGGGTCATTAGAAGGGTGTGGAGGCCTTTAGAAAGGCCCTGAGTGTCTCTAGAAGGGTCTGGGGGCTATTAGAAGCGTCCTGAGGGGGTCCAGAAGGGTCTGGGTGCCTTTTTAAAGGCCCTCAGGGGGATTATAAGGGTCTCGCGGCCTTTAGAAAGGCCCTGAGTGGCATTAGAAGGGTCTGAGTGCCTTTAGAAATGACCTGAGGGGCATTAGAAGGGTCTGGGGGCCATTAGAATGCTCCTGAGGGGCAGTAGAGTGGTCTGGGGACCTTTATAAGGGTCCTGACGGGCTCTAGAAGGGTCTGGGAACCTTTATAAATGCCCTGAGGGGCATTTGAAGGGTCTGAGGGCCTTTAGAAAGGTCCTGAGGGGCATTACAAGGGTCTTGTGGCCTTCATAAGGGTCCTGAAAGGCATTAGAAGGGTCTGTGGGCTTTTAGATTGGTCCTGAGGCAATCTAGAAGGGTCTGGGGGCCTTTACATGGGGCTTGAGGGTCATTAGAAGGGTGTGGAGGCTTTAGAAGGGTCCTGAGGGGCATTAGAAGGGTCTGGTGGCTTTTAGATGGGTCCTGAGGCAATCTAGAAGGGTCTGGCGGCCTTTACATGGGTCTTGATGGTCATTAGAAGGGTGTGGATGCCTTTAGAAAGGCCCTGCGGGGCTCTAGAAGGGTCTGGGGGCTATTAGAAGCGTCCTGAGGGGGTCCAGAAGGGTCTGGGGCCTTTTTAAAGGCCCTCAGGGGGATTATAAGGGTCTCGCGGCCTTTAGAAAGGCCCTGAGTGGCATTAGAAGGGTCTGGGTGCCTTTAGAAATGACCTGAGGGGCATTAGAAGGGTATGGAGGCCTTTAGAAAGGCCCTGAGGGGCATTAGAAGGGTCTGGGTGCCTTTAGAATGGTCCTGAGGGGGTCTAAAAGGGTCTGGAGGCATTTAAAACTGTCCTGAGAGGCTCTAGAATGGTCTGGGTGCCTTTATAAGGGTCCTGAGGGGCATTAGAAGATTCTGGGTGCCCTTATAAAAGCCCTGAGGGGAACTAGCAGGGTCTGGGGGAGTTTAGAAGGGTCCTGAGGGGCTCTATAAGGGTCTGGGGGCCTTTAGAAAGGCCCTGTGAGGCATTAGAAGGGTCTGGGGGCCTTTAGAATGCTCCTGAGGGGCAGTAGAAGGGTCTGGGGACCTTTATAAATGCCCTGACGGGCATTAGAATGGTCTGCGGGCCTTTAGAAGTGTCCTGAGGGGCTCTAGAATGGTCTGGGGGCCTTTATAAGGGTCCTGACGGGCTCTAGAAGGGTCTGGGAACCTTTATAAATGCCCTGAGGGGCATTAGAAGGGTCTTAGGGCCTTTTGAAAGGTCCTGAGGGGCATTACAAGGGACTTGTGGCCTTCATAATGGTCCTGAAAGGCATTAGAAGGGTCTGGAGGCTTTTAGATGGGTCCTGAGGCAATCTAGAAGGGTCTAGGGGCCTTTACATGGGTCTTGAGGGTCATTAGAAGGGTGTGGAGGCCTTTAGAAAGGCCCTGAAAGGCATTAGAAGGGTCTGGGGGCTTTTAGATGGGTCCTGACGCAATCTAGAAGGGTCTGGGGGCCTTTACATGGGTCTTGAGGGTCATTAGAAGGGTGTGGAGGCCTTTAGAAAGGCCCTGAGGGGCTCTAGAAGGGTCTGGGGTCTATTAGAAGCGTCCTGAGGGGGTCCAGAAGGGTCTGGGTGCCTTTATAAAGGTCCTCAGGGGGATTATAAGGGTCTCGCAGCCTTTAGAAAGGCCCTGAGTGGCATTAGAAGGTTCTGGGTGCCTTTAGAAATGTCCTGAGGGGCTCTTGAAGGGTCTGGGGGCCTTTAGAAATGTCCTGAGGGGAATTAGAAGGGTCTGGGGGCCTTTAGAAAGGCCTTGATGGGCATTAGAAGGGTCTGGGGTCATATAGAAAGGCCCTGAGAGGTTCTAGAATGTCTGGGGTACTTTAGAAAGGCCCTGAGGGGCATTAGAAGGGTCTGGGTGCCTTTAGAAGGGTCTTCAGGGGCTCTAGAAGGGTCTCGTGACCTTTAGAAAGGCCCTGAGAGGCATTAGAATGGTCTTGGGGCCTTTAGAATGCTCCTGAGGGGCAGTAGAAGGGTCTGGGGTCCTTTATAAAGGCCCTGACGTGCATTAGAATGGTCTGCGGGCCTTTAGAAGTGTCCTGAGGGGCTCTAGAATGATCTGGGGGCCTTTATAAGGGTCCTGACTGGCTCTAGAAGGGTCTGGGAACCTTTATAAATGCCCTGAGGGGCATTAAAAGGGTCTGAGGGCCTTTAGAAAGGTCCTGAGGGGCATTAGAAGGGTCTTGTGGCATTCATAATGGTCCTGAAAGGCATTGGAAGGGTCTGGAGGCTTTTAGATGGGTCCTGAGGCAATCTAGAAGGGTCTGGGGGCCTTTACATGGGTCTTGAGGGTCATTAGAAGGGTGTGGAGGCCTTTAGAAAGGCCCTGAGGGGCTCTAGAAGGGTCTGGGGTCTATTAGAAGCGTCCTGAGGGGGTCCAGAAGGGTCTGGGGGCCTTTTTAAAGGTCCTCAGGGGGATTATAAGGGTCTCGCAGCCTTTAGAAAGGCCCTGAGTGGCATTAGAAGGGTCTGGGTGCCTTTAGAAATGTCCTGAGGGGCTCTTGAAGGGTCTGGGTGCCATTAGAAATGTCCTGAGGGTCATTAGAAGGGTATGGGGGTCTTTAGAAAGGCCCTGAGGGGCATTACAAGGGTCTGGGGTCATATAGAAAGGCCCTGAGAGGTTCTAGAAGTGTCTGGGGTACTTTAGAAAGGCCCTGAGGGGCATTAGAAGGGTCTGGGGGCCTTTAGAAGGGTCCTGAGGGGCATTAGAAGTGTATGGGGGCCTTTAGAAAGGCCCTTAGGGTCATTACAAGGGTCTGGGGTCATATAGAAAGGCCCTGAGAGGTTCTAGAAGTGTCTGGGGTACTTTTGAAAGGCCATGAGGTGCATTAGAAGGGTCTGGGGGCCTTTAGAAGGGTCCTGAGGGGCATTAGAAGGGTCTGCGGGCCTTTAGAAGTGTCCTGAGGTGCTCTAGAATGGTCTGGGGGCCTTTATTAGGGTCCTGACAGGCTCTAGAAGGGTCTGAGGGCCTTTAGAAAGGTCCTGAGGGGCATTAGAAGGGTCTGAGGGCCTTTAGAAAGGTCCTGAGGGGCATTAGAAGGGTCTGAGGGCCTTTAGAAAGGTCCTGAGGCGCATTAGAAGGGTCTGGGTGCTTTTAGATGGGTCCTTATGCAATCTAGAAGGGTCTGGTGGCTTTACATGGGTCTTGAGGGTCATTAGAAGGGTGTGGAGGCCTTTAGAAAGGCGCTGAGGGGCTCTAGAAGGGTCTGGGGGCTATTAGAAGCGTCCTGAGGGGGTCCAGAAGGGTCTGGGTGCATTTTTAAAGGCCCTCAGGGGGATTATAAGGGTCTCGCGGCCTTTAGAAAGGCCCTGAGTGGCATTATAAGGGTCTGGGTGCCTTTAGAAATGACCTGAGGGGCATTAGATGGGTCTTGGGGCCTTTATAATGCTCCTGAGGGGCAGTAGAAGGGTCTGGAAACCTTTATAAGTGTCCTGACGGGCTCTAGAATGGTCTGGGAACCTTTATAAATGCCCTGAGGGGCATTAGAAGGGTCTGAGTGACTTTAGAAAGGTCCTGAGGGGCATTAGAAGGGTCTTGTGGCCTTCATAAGGGTCCTGAAAGGCATTAGAAGGGTCTTGGGGCTTTTAGATGGGCCCTAAGGCAATCTAGAAGGGTCTAGGGGCCTTTACATGGGACTTGAGGGTCATTAGAAGGGTGTGGAGGCCTTTAGAAAGGCCCTGAAAGGCATTAGAAGGGTCTGGGGGCTTTTAGATGGGTCCTGAGGCATTCTAGAAGGGTCTGGGGGCCTTTACATGGGTCTTGAGGGTCATTAGAAGGGTGTGGAGGCCTTTAGAAAGGCCCTGAGTGTCTCTAGAAGGGTCTGGGGGCTATTAGAAGCGTCCTGAGGGGGTCCAGAAGGGTCTGGGTGCCTTTTTAAAGGCCCTCAGGGGGATTATAAGGGTCTCGCGGCCTTTAGAAAGGCCCTGAGTGGCATTAGAAGGGTCTGAGTGCCTTTAGAAATGACCTGAGGGGCATTAGAAGGGTCTGGGGGCCATTAGAATGCTCCTGAGGGGCAGTAGAGTGGTCTGTGGACCTTTATAAGGGTCCTGACGGGCTCTAGAAGGGTCTGGGAACCTTTATAAATGCCCTGAGGGGCATTTGAAGGGTCTGAGGGCCTTTAGAAAGGTCCTGAGGGGCATTACAAGGGTCTTGTGGCCTTCATAAGGGTCCTGAAAGGCATTAGAAGGGTCTGTGGGCTTTTAGATTGGTCCTGAGGCAATCTAGAAGGGTCTGGGGGCCTTTACATGGGGCTTGAGGGTCATTAGAAGGGTGTGGAGGCTTTAGAAGGGTCCTGAGGGGCATTAGAAGGGTCTGGTGGCTTTTAGATGGGTCCTGAGGCAATCTAGAAGGGTCTGGCGGCCTTTACATGGGTCTTGATGGTCATTAGAAGGGTGTGGATGCCTTTAGAAAGGCCCTGCGGGGCTCTAGAAGGGTCTGGGGGCTATTAGAAGCGTCCTGAGGGGGTCCAGAAGGGTCTGGGGCCTTTTTAAAGGCCCTCAGGGGGATTATAAGGGTCTCGCGGCCTTTAGAAAGGCCCTGAGTGGCATTAGAAGGGTCTGGGTGCCTTTAGAAATGACCTGAGGGGCATTAGAAGGGTATGGAGGCCTTTAGAAAGGCCCTGAGGGGCATTAGAAGGGTCTGGGTGCCTTTAGAATGGTCCTGAGGGGGTCTAAAAGGGTCTGGAGGCATTTAAAACTGTCCTGAGAGGCTCTAGAATGGTCTGGGTGCCTTTATAAGGGTCCTGAGGGGCATTAGAAGATTCTGGGTGCCCTTATAAAAGCCCTGAGGGGAACTAGCAGGGTCTGGGGGAGTTTAGAAGGGTCCTGAGGGGCTCTATAAGGGTCTGGGGGCCTTTAGAAAGGCCCTGTGAGGCATTAGAAGGGTCTGGGGGCCTTTAGAATGCTCCTGAGGGGCAGTAGAAGGGTCTGGGGACCTTTATAAATGCCCTGACGGGCATTAGAATGGTCTGCGGGCCTTTAGAAGTGTCCTGAGGGGCTCTAGAATGGTCTGGGGGCCTTTATAAGGGTCCTGACGGGCTCTAGAAGGGTCTGGGAACCTTTATAAATGCCCTGAGGGGCATTAGAAGGGTCTTAGGGCCTTTTGAAAGGTCCTGAGGGGCATTACAAGGGACTTGTGGCCTTCATAATGGTCCTGAAAGGCATTAGAAGGGTCTGGAGGCTTTTAGATGGGTCCTGAGGCAATCTAGAAGGGTCTAGGGGCCTTTACATGGGTCTTTAGGGTCATTAGAAGGGTGTGGAGTCCTTTAGAAAGGCCATGAAAGGCATTAGAAGGGTCTGGGGGCTTTTAGATGGGTCCTGAGGCATTCTAGAAGGGTCTGGGGGCCTTTACATGGGTCTTGAGGGTCATTAGAAGGGTGTGGAGGCCTTTAGAAAGGCCCTGAAGGGCTCTACAAGGGTCTGGGGGCTATTAGAAGCGTCCTTAGGGGGTCCAGAAGGGTCTGGGGGCCTTTTTAAAGGCCCTCAGGGGGATTATAAGGGTCTCGCGGCCTTTAGAAAGGCCCTGAGTGGCATTAGAAGGGTCTGGGTGCCTTTAGAAATGACCTGAGGGGCATTAGAAGGGTATGGGGGCCTTTAGAAAGGCCCTGACGGGCATTAGAAGGGTCTGGGGGCCTTTAGAATGGTCCTGAGCGGGTCTAGAAGGGTCTGGAGGCATTTAAAACTGTCCTGAGAGGCTCTAGAAGGGTCTGGGTGCCTTTATAAGGGTCCTGAGGGGCATTAGAAGATTCTGGGTGCCCTTATAAAAGACCTGAGGGGAACTAGCAGGGTCTGGGGGACTTTAGAAGGGTCCTGAGGGGCTCTATAAGGGTCTGGGGGCCTTTAGAAGGGTCTTCAGGGGCTCTAGAAGGGTCTGGGGACCTTTAGAAAGGCCCTGTGGGGCATTAGAAGGGTCTGGGGGCCTTTAGAATGCTCCTGAGGGGCAGGAGAAGGGTCTGGGGACCGTTATAAAGGACCTGACTGGCATTAGAATGGTCTGCGGGCCTTTAGAAGTGTCCTGAGGGGCTCTAGAATGGTCTGGGGGCCTTTATAAGGGTCCTGACGGGCTCTAGAAGGGTCTGGGAACCTTTATAAATGCCCTGAGGGGCATTAGAAGGGTCTGAGGGCCTTTAGAAAGGTCCTGAGGGGCATTAGAAGGGTCTTGTGGCCTTCATAAGGGTCCTGAAAGGCATTAGAAGGGTCTGGGGGCTTTTAGATGGGTCCTGAGGCAATCTAGAAGGGCCTGGGGGCCTTTACATGGGTCTTGAGGGTCATTAGAAGGGTGTGGAGGCCTTTAGAAAGGCCCTGAAAGGCATTAGAAGGGTCTGGGTGACTTTATAATGGTCCTGAGGGGCATTAGAAGGGTCTAGGGGCCTTTAGAAGGGTCCTGAGGGGCATTAGAAGGGTCTTGTGGCCCTTATAAAAGCCCTGAGGGGAATTAGCAGGGTCTGGGGGACATTAGAAGGGTCCTGAGGGGCTCTATAAGGGACTGGGGGACCTTTAGAAAGGCCCTGTGGGGCATTAGAAGGGTCTGGGTGCCTTCAGAATGCTCCTGAGGGGCAGTAGAAGGGTCTGGGG
Organism: Coccyzus lansbergi; assembly: GCA_033558105.1. NCBI lineage: Eukaryota > Metazoa > Chordata > Aves > Cuculiformes > Coccyzidae > Coccyzus > Coccyzus lansbergi. The sequence continues at coordinate 99,701 of JAUMJK010000004.1, forward strand.
ACCTTTATAAGTGTCCTGACAGGCTCTAGAAGGGTCTGGGAACCTTTATTAATTCCCTGAGGGGCATGAGAATGGTCTGGGGGCCTTTATAAATGCCCTGAGGGGCATTAGAAGGGTCTTGTGGCCTTCATAAGGGTCCTGAAAGGCATTAGAAGGGTCTGGGGTCTTTTAGATGGGTCCTGAGGCAATCTAGAAGGGTCTGGGGGCCTTTACATGGGTCTTGAGGGTCATTAGAAGGGTGTGGAGGCCTTTAGAAAGGCCCTGAAAGGCATTAGAAGGGTCTGGGTGCTTTTAGATGGGTCCTGATGCAATCTAGAAGGGTCTGGGGGCCTTTACATGGGTCTTGAGGGTCATTAGAAGGGTGTGGAGGCCTTTAGAAAGGCCCTGAGGGGCTCTAGAAGGGTCTGGGGGCTATTAGAAGCGTCCTGAGGGGGTCCAGAAGGGTCTGGGGGCCTTTTTAAAGGTCCTCAGGGGGATTATAACGGTCTCGCAGCCTTTAGAAAGGCCCTGAGTGGCATTAGAAGGGTCTGGGTGCGTTTAGAAATGTCCTGAGGGGCTCTTGAATGGTCTGGGGGCCTTTAGAAATGTCCTGAGGGTCATTAGAAGGGTGTGGGGGCCTTTAGAAAGGCCCTGAGAGGCATTACAAAGGTCTGGGTTCATATAGAAAGGCCCTCAGAGGTTCTAGAAGTGTCTGGGGTAATTTAGAAAGGCCCTGCGGGGCATTAGAAGGGTCTGGGGGCTTTTATAAGGGTCCTGAAGGGCATTAGAAGGGTCTGGGGGCCTTTAGAATGGTCCTGAGGGGGTCTAGAAGGGTCTGGAGGCTTTTAAATCTGTCCTGAGAGGCTCTAGAAGGGTCTGGGTGCCTTTATAAGGGTCCTGAGGGGCATTAGAAGGGTCTTGTGGCCCTTATAAAAGCCCTGAGGGGAATTAGCAGGTTCTGGGTGCCTTTAGAAATGTCCTGAGGGGCTCTTGAAGGGTCTGGGGGCCTTTAGAAATGTCCTGAGGGGCATTATAAGCGTCTCGTGGCTTTTAGAAAGGCCCTGAGTGGCATTACAAGGGTCTGGGGTCATATAGAAAGGCCCTGAGAGGTTCTAGAAGTGTCTGGGGTACTTTAGAAAGGCCCTGAGGGGCATTAGAATGGTCTGGGAGCCTTTAGAAGGGTCCTGAGGGGCATTAGAAGGGTCTGGGGGCCTTTAAAATGGTCCTGAGGGGGTCTAGAATGGTCTGGAGGCATTTAAAACTGTCCTGAGAGTCTCTAGAAGGGTCTGGGTGCCTTTATAAGGGTCCTGAGGGGCATTAGAAGGGTCTGGGTGCCCTTATAAAAGCCCTGAGGGCAATTAGCAGGGTCTGGGGGACTTTAGAAGGGTCCTGAGGGGCTCTATAAGGGTCTGGGGGCCTTTAGAAGGGTCTTCAGGGGCTCTAGAAGGGTCTGGGGACCTTTAGAATTGTCCTGAGGGGCTCTAGAATGGTCTGGGGGCCTTTATAAGGGTTCTGATGGGCTCTAGAAGGGTCTGGGAACCTTTATAAACGCCCTGAGGGGCATTAGAATGGTCTGCGGGATTTAGAAGTGTCCTGAGGGGCTCTATAAGGGTCTGGGGGCCTTTATAAGGGTCCTGACGGGCTCTAGAAGGGTCTGGGAACCTTTATAAATGCCCTGAGGTGCATTAGAAGGGTCTAAGGGCCTTTAGAAAGGTCCTGAGGGGCATTAGAAGGGTATTGTGGCCTTTAGAAGGGTCCTGAAAGGCATTAGAAGGGTCTGGCGGCTTTTAGATGGGTCCTGAGGCAATCTAGAAGGGTCTAGGGGCCTTTACATGGGTCTTGAGGGTCATTAGAAGGGTGTGGAGGCCTTTAGAAAGGCCCTGAAAGGCATTAGAAGGGTCTGGGGGCTTTTAGATGGGTCCTGACGCAATCTAGAAGGGTCTGGGGGCCTTTACATGGGTCTTGAGGGTCATTAGAAGGGTGTGGAGGCCTTTAGAAAGGCCCTGAGGGGCTCTAGAAGGGTCTGGGGTCTATTAGAAGCGTCCTGAGGGGGTCCAGAAGGGTCTGGGTGCCTTTATAAAGGTCCTCAGGGGGATTATAAGGGTCTCGCAGCCTTTAGAAAGGCCCTGAGTGGCATTAGAAGGTTCTGGGTGCCTTTAGAAATGTCCTGAGGGGCTCTTGAAGGGTCTGGGGGCCTTTAGAAATGTCCTGAGGGGAATTAGAAGGGTCTGGGGGCCTTTAGAAAGGCCTTGATGGGCATTAGAAGGGTCTGGGGTCATATAGAAAGGCCCTGAGAGGTTCTAGAATGTCTGGGGTACTTTAGAAAGGCCCTGAGGGGCATTAGAAGGGTCTGGGTGCCTTTAGAAGGGTCTTCAGGGGCTCTAGAAGGGTCTCGTGACCTTTAGAAAGGCCCTGAGAGGCATTAGAATGGTCTTGGGGCCTTTAGAATGCTCCTGAGGGGCAGTAGAAGGGTCTGGGGTCCTTTATAAAGGCCCTGACGTGCATTAGAATGGTCTGCGGGCCTTTAGAAGTGTCCTGAGGGGCTCTAGAATGATCTGGGGGCCTTTATAAGGGTCCTGACTGGCTCTAGAAGGGTCTGGGAACCTTTATAAATGCCCTGAGGGGCATTAAAAGGGTCTGAGGGCCTTTAGAAAGGTCCTGAGGGGCATTAGAAGGGTCTTGTGGCATTCATAATGGTCCTGAAAGGCATTGGAAGGGTCTGGAGGCTTTTAGATGGGTCCTGAGGCAATCTAGAAGGGTCTGGGGGCCTTTACATGGGTCTTGAGGGTCATTAGAAGGGTGTGGAGGCCTTTAGAAAGGCCCTGAGGGGCTCTAGAAGGGTCTGGGGTCTATTAGAAGCGTCCTGAGGGGGTCCAGAAGGGTCTGGGGGCCTTTTTAAAGGTCCTCAGGGGGATTATAAGGGTCTCGCAGCCTTTAGAAAGGCCCTGAGTGGCATTAGAAGGGTCTGGGTGCCTTTAGAAATGTCCTGAGGGGCTCTTGAAGGGTCTGGGTGCCATTAGAAATGTCCTGAGGGTCATTAGAAGGGTATGGGGGCCTTTAGAAAGGCCCTGAGGGGCATTACAAGGGTCTGGGGTCATATAGAAAGGCCCTGAGAGGTTCTAGAAGTGTCTGGGGTACTTTAGAAAGGCCCTGAGGGGCATTAGAAGGGTCTGGGGGCCTTTAGAAGGGTCCTGAGGGGCATTAGAAGTGTATGGGGGCCTTTAGAAAGGCCCTTAGGGTCATTACAAGGGTCTGGGGTCATATAGAAAGGCCCTGAGAGGTTCTAGAAGTGTCTGGGGTACTTTAGAAAGGCCATGAGGTGCATTAGAAGGGTCTGGGGGCCTTTAGAAGGGTCCTGAGGGGCATTAGAAGGGTCTGGGGGCCTTTAGAATGGTCCTGAGGGGGTCTAGAAGGGTCTGGAGGCATTTAAAACTGTCCTGAGAGGCTCTAGAAGGGTCTGGGTGCCTTTATAAGGGTACTGAGGGGCATTAGAAGGGTCTTGTGGCCCATATAATAGCCCTGAGTGGAATTAGCATGGTCTGGGGGACTTTAGAATGGTCCTGAGGGGCATTAGAATGGTCTGGGCGTCTTTAGAAGGGTCCTGAGGGGCATTAGAAGGGTCTGGGGGCTTTTAGATGGGTCCTGCGCAATCTAGAAGGGTCTGGGGGCCTTTACATGGGTCTTGAGGGTCATTAGAAGGGTGTGGAGGCCTTTAGAAAGGCCCTGAGGGGCTGTAGAATGGTCTGGGGGCTATTAGAAGCGTCCTGAGTGGGTCCAGAAGGGTCTGGGGACCTTTTTAAAGGTCCTTAGGGGGATTATAAGGGTCTCGCAGCCTTTAGAAAGGCCCTGAGTGGCATTAGAGGGTTCTGGGTGCCTTTAGAAATGTCCTGAGGGGCTCTAGAAGGGTCTGGGGGCCTTTAGAAGGGTCTTCAGGGGCATTAGAAGGGTATGGGGGCCTTTAGAAAGGCCCTGAGGGGCATTACAAGGGTCTGGGGTCATATAGAAAGGCCCTGAGAGGTTCTAGAAGTGTCTGGGGTACTTTAGAAAGGCCCTGAGGGGCATTAGAAGGGTCTGGGGGCCTTTAGAATGGACCTGAGGGGGTCTAGAAGGGTCTGGAGGCATTTAAAACTGTCCTGAGAGGCTCTAGAAGGGTCTGGGTGCCTTTATAAGGGCCCTGAGGGGAATTAGCAGGGTCTGGGGGACTTTAGAAGGGTCCTGAGGGCCTCTATAAGGGTTTGGGCGCCTTTAGAAAGGTCGTGAGCGGCATTAGAAGGGTCTGGGTGCCTTTAGAATGCTCCTGAGGGGCAGTAGAAGGGTCTGGCGACCTTTATAAAGGCCCTGACGGGCATTAGAATGGTCTGCGGGCCTTTAGAAGTGTCCTGAGGGGCTCTAGAATGGTCTGGGGGCCTTTATAAGGGTCCTGATTGGCTATAGAAGGGTCTGGGAACCTTTATAAATGCCCTGAGGGGCATTAGAAGGGTCTGAGGGCCTTTAGAAAGGTCCTGAGGGGCATTAGAAGGGTCTGGTGGCCTTCATAAGGGTCCTGAAAGGCATTAGAAGGGTCTGGGGTCTTTTAGATGGGTCCTGAGGCAATCTAGAAGGGTCTAGGGGCCTTTACATGGGTCTTGAGGGTCATTAGAAGGGTGTGGAGGCCTTTAGAAAGGCCCTGAGGGGCTCTAGAAGGGTCTCGGGGCTATTAGAAGTGCCCTGAGGGGGTCCAGAAGGGTCTGGGGGCCTTTTTAAAGGCCCTCAGGGGGATTATATGGGTCTCGCGGCCTTTAGAAAGGACCTGAGTGGCATTAGAAGGGTCTGGGTGCCTTTAGAAATGTCCTGAGGGGCTCTAGAAGGGTCTGGGCGCCTTTAGATATGTCCTGAGGGGCTCTAGAAGGGTCTGGGGGCCTTTAGAAATGTCCTGAGGGGCATTAGAAGGGTATGGGGGTCTTTAGAAAGGCCCTGAGGGGCATTACAAGGGTCTCGGATCATATAGAAAGGGCCTGAGAGGTTCTAGAAGTGTCTGGGGTACTTTAGAAAGGCCCTGAGGGGCATTAGAAATGTCTGGGGGCCTTTAGAAGGGTCCTGCGGGGCATTAGAAGGGTCTGGGTGCCCTTATAAAAGACCTGAAAGGAATTAGCAGGGTCTGGGGGACTTTAGAAGGGTCCTGAGGGGCTCTATAAGGGTCTGCGGGCCTTTAGAAGGGTCTTCAGGGGCTCTAGAAGGGTCTGGGGACCTTTAGAAAGGCCCTGTGGGGCATTAGAAGGGTCTGGGGGCCTTTATAATGCTCCTGAGGGGCAGTAGAAGGGTCTGGGGACCTTTATAAAGGCCCTGACGGGCATTAGAATAGTCTGTGGGCCTTTAGAAGTGTCCTGAGGGGCTCTAGAATGGTCTGGGGGCCTTTATATGGGTCCTGACGGGCTCTAGAAGGGTCTGGGAACCTTTATAAATGCCCTCAGGGGCATTAGAAGGGTCTGAGGGCCTTTAGAAAGGTCCTGAGGGGCTTTAGAAGGGTCTTGTGGCCTTCATAAGGGTCCGGAAAGGCATTAGAAGGGTCTGGGGGCTTTTAGATGGGTCCTGAGGCAATCTAGAAGGGTCTGGGGGCCTTTACATGGGTCTTGAGGGTCATTAGAAGGGTGTGGAGGCCTTTAGAAAGGCCCTGAAATGCACTAGAAGGGTCTGGCGGCTATTAGAAGCTTCCTGAGGGGGTCCCGGAGGGTCTGGGGGCCTTTTTAAAGGCCCTCAGGTGGATTATAAGGGTCTCGCGGCATTTAGAAAGGCCCTGAGTGGTATTAGAAGGGTCTGGGTGCCTTTAGAAATGTCCTGAGGGGCATTACAAAGGTTTGGGGTCATATAGAAAGGCCCTGAGAGGTTCTAGAAATGTCTGGGGTACTTTAGAAAGGCCCTGAGGGGCATTAGAAGGGTCTGGGGGCCTTTAGAAAGGCCCTGAGGGGCATTAGAAGGGTCTGGGGGCCTTTAGAATGGTCCTGAGGGGGTCTAGAAGGGTCTGGAGGCATTTAAAACTGTCCTGAGAGGCTCTAGAAGGATCTGGGTGCCTTTATAAGGGTCCTGACGGGCATTAGAAGGGTCTGGGTGCCCTTATAAAAGCCCTGAGAGGAATTAGCAGGGTCTGGGGGACTTTAGAAGGGTCCTGAGGGGCTCTATAATGGTCTGGGGGCCTTTTGAAGGGTCTTCAGGGGCTCTAGAAGGGTCTGGGGACCTTTAGAAAGGCCCTGTGGGGCATTAGAAGGGTCTGGGGGCCTTTAGAATGCTCCTGAGGGGCAGTAGAATCGTCTGGGGACCTTTATAAGTGTCCTGACGGGCTCTAGAAGGGTCTGGGAACCTTTATAAATGCCCTGAGGGGCATTAGAAGGGTCTGAGGGCCTTTAGAAAGGTCCTGAGGGGCATTAGAAGGGTCTTGTGGCCTTGATAAGGGTCCTGAAAGGCATTAGAAGGGTCTGGGGGCTTTTAGATGGGTCCTGAGGCAATCTAGAAGGGTCTGGGAGGCTTTATATGGGTCTTGAGGGTCATTAGGAGGGTGTGGATGCCTTTAGAAAGGCCCTGAGGAGCTCTAGAAGGGTCTGGGGTCTATTTGAAGCGTCCTGAGGGGGTCCAGAAGGGTCTGGGGGCCTTTTTAAAGGCCCTCAGGGGGATTATAAGGGTCTCGCGGCCTTTAGAAAGGCCCTGAGTGGCATTAGAAGGGTCTGGGTACCTTTAGAAATGACGTGAGGGGCATTACAAAAGTATGGGGGCATTTAGAAAGGCCCTGAGGGGCATTAGAAGGATCTGGGGGCCTTTAGAATGGTCCTGAGGGGAGTCTAGAAGGGTCTGGAGGCATTTAAAACTGTCCTGAGAGGCTCTAGAAGGGTCCTGGTGCATTTATAAGGGTCCTGAGGGGCATTAGAAGGGTCTGGGTGCCCTTATAAAAGCCCTGCAGGGAATTAGCAGGGTCTGGGGGCCTTTAGAAGGGTCCTGAGGGGCTCTATAAGGGTCTGGGGGCCTTTAGAAGGGTCTTCAGGGGCTCTAGAAGGGTCTGGGGACCTTTAGAAAGGCCCTGTGGGGCATTAGAAGGGACTGGGGGCCTTTAGAATGCTCCTGAGGGGCAGTAGAAGGGTCTGGGGACCTTTAGAAAGGCCCTGACGGGCATTAGAATGGTCTGCAGGCCTTTAGAAGTGTCCTGAGGGGCTCTAGAATGGTCTGGGGGCCTTTATAAGGGTCCTGACGGGCTCTAGAAGGGTCTGGGAACCTTTATAAATGCCCTGAGGGGCATTAGAAGGGTCTGAGGGCCTTTAGAAAGGTCCTGAGGGGCATTAGAAGGGTCTTGTGGCCTTCATAAGGGTCCTGAAAGGCATTAGAAGGGTCTTGGGGCTTTTAGATGGGTCCTGAGGCAATCTAGAAGGGTCTAGGGGCCTTTACATAGGTCTTGAGGGGCATTAGAAGGGTCTGAGGGCCTTTAGAAGGGTCCTGAGGGGCATTAGAAGGGTCTGGGGGCTTTTAGATGGGTCCTGAGGCAATCTAGAAGGGTCTGGGGGCCTTTACATGGGTCTTGAGGGTCATTAGAAGGGTGTGGAGGCCTTTAGAAAGGCGCTGAGGGGCTCTAGAAGGGTCTGGGGGCTATTAGAAGCGTCCTGAGGGGGTCCAGAAGGGTCTGGGGGCCTTTTTAAAGGCCCTCAGGGGGATTATAAGGATCTCGCGGCTTTTAGAATTGCCCTGAGTGCATTACAAGGGTCTGGGGTCATATAGAAAGGCCCTGAGAAGTTCTAGAAGTGTCTGGGGTACTTTAGAAAGGCCCTGAGGGGCATTAGAAGGGTCTGGGGGCCTTTATAATGGTCCTGAGGGGTTCTAGAAGGGTCTGGAGGCATTTAAAACTGTCCTGAGAGGCTCTAGAAGGGTCTGGGTGCCTTTATAAGGGTCCTGAGGGGCTTTAGAAGGGTCTGGGTGCCCTTATAAAAGCCCTGAGGGGAATTAGCAGGGTCTGGGGGACTTTAGAAGGGTCTTCAGGGGCTCTATAATGGTCTGGGGACCTTTAGAATGGCCCTGTCGGGCATTAGAAGGGTCTGGGGGCCTTTAGAATGCTCTTGAGGGGCTCTATAAGGGTCTGGGGACCTTTATAAGTGTCCTGACTGGCTCTAGAAGGGTCTGGGAACCTTTATAAATGCCCTGAGGGGCATTAGAAGGGTCTGAGGGCCTTTAGAAAGGTCCTGAGGGTCATTAGAAGGGTCTTGTGGCCTTGATAAGGGTCCTGAAAGGCATTAGAAGGGTCTGGGGGCTTTTAGATGGGTCCTGAGGCAATCTAGAAGGGTCTGGGGGCCTTTACATGGGTCTTGAGGGTCATTAGAAGGGTGTGGAGGCCTTTAGAAAGGCGCTGAGGGGCTCTAGAAGGGTCTGGGGGCTATTAGAAGCGTCCTGAGGGGGTCCAGAAGGGTCTGAGGGCCTTTTTAAAGGCCCTCAGGTGGATTATAAGGGTCTCGCGGCCTTTAGAAAGGCCCTGAGTGGCATTAGAAGGGTCTGGGTGCCTTTAGAAATGACCTGAGGGGCATTAGAAGGGTATGGGAGCCTTTAGAAAGGCCCTGAGGGGCATTAGAAGGGTCTGGGGGCCTTTAGAATGGTCCTGAGGGGGTCTAGAAGGGTCTGGAAGCATTTAAAACTGTCCTGAGAGGCTCTAGAAGGGTCTGGGTGCCTTTATAAGGGTCCTGAGGGGCATTAGAAGGGTCTGGGTGCCTTTATAAAAGCCCTGAGGGGAATTAGCAGAGTCCGGGGGACTTTAGAAGGGTCCTGAGGGGCTCTATAAGGGTCTTGGGGCCTTTAGAAGGGTCTTCAGGGGCTCTAGAAGGGTCTGGGGACCTTTATAAAGGCCGTGTGGGGCATTAGAAGGGTCTGGGGGCCTTTAGAATGCTCCTGAGGGGCAGTAGAAGGATCTGGGGACCTTTAGAAAGGCCCTGGACGGGCATTAGAATGGTCTGCGGGCCTTTAGAAATGTCCTGAAGGGCTGTAGAATGGTCTGGGGGCCTTTATAAGGGTCCTGATGGGCTCTAGAAGGGTCTGGGAACCTTTATAAATGCCCTGAGGGGCATTAGAAGGGTCTGAGGGCCTTTAGAAAGGTCCTGAAGGGCATTAGAAGGGTCTTGTGGCCTTCATAAGGGTTTTGAGGGGCATTAGAAGGGTCTGGGGGCTTTTAGATGGGTCCTGAGGCAATCTGGAAGGGTCTGGGGGCCTTTACATGGGTCTTGAGGGTCATTAGAAGAGTGTGGATGCCTTTAGAAAGGCACTGAGGGGCTCTAGAAGGGTCTGGGGGCTATTAGAAGCGTCCTGAGGGGGTCCAGAAGGGTCTGGGGGCCTTTTTAAAGGCCCTCAGGGGGATTATAAGGGTCTCGCGGCTTTTAGAAAGGCCCTGAGTGGCATTACAAGGGTCTGGGGTCATATAGAAAGGCCCTGAGAGGTTCTAGATGTGTCTGCGGTACTTTAGAAATGCCCTGAGGGGCATTAGAAGGGTCTGGGGGCCTTTAGAATGTTCCTGAGGGGTTCTAGAAGGGTCTGGAGGCATTTAAAACTGTCCTGAGAGGCTCTAGAAGGGTCTGGGTGCCTTTGTAAGGGTCCTAAGGGGCTTTAGAAGGGTCTGGGTGCCCTTATAAAAGACCTGAGGGGAATTAGCAGGGTCTGGGGGACTTTAGAAGGGTCCTGAGGGGCTCTATAAGGGTCTGCGGGCCTTTAGAAGGGTCTTCAGGGGCTCTAGAAGGGTCTGGGGACCTTTAGAAAGGCCCTGTGGGGCATTAGAAGGGTCTGGGGGCCTTTAGAATGCTCCTGAGGGGCTCTAAAAGGGTCTGGGAACCTTAATAAATGCCCTGAGGGGCATTAGAAGGGTCTGAGGGCCTTTAGAAAGGTCGTGAGGGGCATTAGAAGGGTCTTGTGGCCTTTAGAAAGGTCCTGAGGGTCATTAGAAGGGTCTTGCGGCCTTCATAAGGGTCCTGAAAGGCATTAGAAGGGTCTGGGGTCTTTTAGACGGGTCCTGAGGCAATCTAGAATGGTCTAGGGGCCTTTACATGGGTCTTGAGGGTCATTAGAAGGGTGTGGAGGCCTTTAGAAAGGCCCTGAAAGGCATTAGAAGGGTCTGGGGCTATTAGATGGGTCCTTAGGCAATCTAGAAGGGTCTGGGGGCCTTTACATGGGTCTTGAGGGTCATTAGAAGGGTGTAGAGGCCTTTAGAAAGGCCCTGATGGCCTCTAGAAGGGTCTGGGGGCTATTAGAAACGTCCTGAGGGGGTCCAGAAGGGTCTGGGGGCCTTTTTAAAGGCCCTCAGGGGGATTATAAGGGTCTCGCGGCCTTTAGAAAGGTCCTGAGTGGCATTACAAGGGTCTGGGGTCATATAGAAAGGACCTGAGAGGTTCTAGAAGTGTCTGGGGTACTTTAGAAAGGCCCTGAGGGGCATTAGAAGGGTCTGGGTGCCTTTAGAATGGTCCTGAGGGGGTCTAGAAGGGTCTGGAGGCATTTAAAACTGTCCTGAGAGGCTCTAGAAGGGTCTGGGTGCCTTTATAAGGGTCCTGAGGGGCATTAGAAGGGTCTGGGTGCCCTTATAAAAGCCCTGAAAGGAATTAACAGGGTCTGGGGGCCTTTAGAAGGGTCCTGAGGGGCTCTATAGGGGTCTGGGGGCCTTTAGAAGGGTCTTCAGGGGCTCTAGAAGGGTCTGGGGACTTTTAGAAAGGCCCTGAGGGGCATTAGAAGGGTCTGGGGGCCTTTAGAATGCTCCTGAGGGGCAGTAGAAGGGTCTGGGGACCTTTGGAAAGGCCCTGACGGGCATTAGAATGGTCTGCCGGCCTTTAGAAGTGTCCTGAGGGGCTCTAGAATGGTCTGCGGGCCTTTATATGTGTCCTGACGGGCTCTAGAATGGTCTGGGAACCTTTATAAATGCCCTGAGGGGCATTAGAAGGGTCTGAGGGCAATTAGAAAGGTCCTGACGGGCATTAGAAGGGTCCTGTGGCCTTGATAAGGGTCCTGAAAGGCATTAGAATGGCCTGGGGGCTTTTAGATGGGTCCTGAGGCAATCTAGAAGGGTCTGGGGGCCTTTACATGGGTCTTGAGGGTCATTAGAAGGGTGTGGAGGCCTTTAGAAAGGCCCTGAGGAGCTCTAGAAGGGTCTGGGGGCTATTAGAAGAGTCCTGAGGGGGTCCAGAAGGGTCTGGGGGCCTTTTTAAAGGCCCTCAGGGGGATTATAAGGGTCTCGCGGCCTTTAGAAAGGCCCTGAGTGGCATTAGAAGGGTCTGGGTGCCTTTAGAAATGACCTGAGGGGCATTAGAAGGGTATGGGAGCCTTTAGAAAGGCCCTGAGGGGCATTAGAAGGGTCTGGGGGCCTTTAGAATGCTCCTGAGGGGCAGTAGAAGGGTCTGGGGACCTTTATAAGGCCCTGACGGGCATTAGAATGGTCTGCAGGCCTTTAGAATTGTCCTGAGGGGCTCTAGAATGGTCTGGGGGCCTTTATAAGTGTCCTGACGGGCTCTAGAAGGGTCTGGGAACCTTTATAAATGCCCTGAGGGGCATTAGAATGGTCTGAGGGCCTTTAGAATGCTCCTGAGGGGCAGTAGAAGGGTCTGGGGACCTTTATAAATGCCCTGAGGGGCATTAGAATGGTCTGAGGGCCTTTAGAAACGTCCTGAGGGGCATTAGAAGGTTCTTGTGGCCTTCATAAGGGTCCTGAAAGGAATTAGAAGGGTCTGGGGGCTTTTAGATGGGTCCTGAGGCAATCTAGAAGGGTCTAGGGGCCTTTACATGGGTCTTGAGAGTCATTAGAAGGGTGTGGAGGCCTTTAGAAAGGCCCTGAAATGCATTAGAAGGGTCTGGGGGCTTTTAGATGGGTCCTGAGGCAATCTAGAAGGGTCTGGGGGCCTTTACATGGGTCTTGAGTGTCCTTAGAAGGGTGTGGAGGCCTTTAGAAATGTCCTGAGGGGCACTAGAAGGGTCTGGGGGCTATTAGAAGTGTCCTGAGGGGCATTAGAAGGGTCTTGTGGCCTTCATAAGGGTCCTGAAAGGCATTAGAAGGCTCTGGGTGCTTTTAGATGGGTCCTGAGGCAATCTAGAAGGGTCTAGGGGCCTTTACATGGGTCTTGAGGGTCATTAGAAGGGTGTGGAGGCCTTTAGAAAGGCCCTGAAAGGCATTAGAAGGGTCTGGGGGCTTTTAGATGGGTCCTGAGGCAATCTAGAAGGGTCTGGGGGCCTTTACATGGGTCCTGAGCATCATTAGAAGGGTGTGGAGGCCTTTAGAAAGGCCCTGAAATGCATTAGAAGGGTCTGGGGGCTTTTAGATGGGTCCTGAGGCAATCTAGAAGGGTCTGGGGGCATTTACATGGGTCTTGAGGGTCATTAGAAGGGTGTGGAGGCCTTTAGAAAGGCCCTGAGGAGCTCTAGAAGGGTCTGGGGGCTATTAGAAGCGTCCTTAGGGGGTCCAGAAGGGTCTGGGGGCCTTTTTAAAGGCCCTCAGGGGGATTATAAGGGTCTCGCGGCCTTTAGAAAGGCCCTGAGTGGCATTAGAAGGGTCTGGGTGCCTTTAGAAATGACGTGAGGGGCATTACAAAAGTATGGGGGCCTTTAGAAAGGCCCTGAGGGGCATTAGAAGGGTCTGGGGGCCTTTAGAATGGTCCTCAGGAGGGTCTAGAAGGGTCTGGAGGCATTTAAAACTGTCCTGAGAGGTTCTAGAAGGGTCTGGGTGCCTTTTTAAGGGTCCTGAGGGGCATTATAAGGGTCTGGGTGCCCTTATAAAAGCCCTGAGGGCAATTAGCAGGGTCTACGGAACTTTAGAAGGGTCCTGAGGGGCTCTATAAGGGTCTGGGGGCCCTTAGAAGGGTCTTCAGGGGCTCTAGAAGGGTCTGGGGACCTTTAGAAAGGCCCTGTGGGGCATTAGAAGGGTCTGGGGGCCTTTAGAATGCTCCTGAGGGGCAGTAGAAGGGTCTGGGGACCTTTATAAGGGTCCTGACGGGCTCTAGAAGGGTCTGGGGACCTTTATAAGGGTCCTGACAGGCTCTAGAAGGGTCTGAGGGCCTTTAGAAAGGTCCTGAGGGGCATTAGAAGGGTCTTGTGGCCTTCATAATGGTCCTGAAAGGCATTGGAAGGGTCTGGGGGCTTTTAGATCGGTCCTGAGGCAATCTAGAAGGGTCTAGGGGCCTTTACATGGGTCTTGAGGGTCATTAGAAGGGTGTGGAGGCCTTTAGAAAGGCCCTGAAAGGCATTAGAAGGGTCTGGGGGCTTATAGATGGGTCCTGAGGAAATCTAGAAGGGTCTGGCGGCATTTACATGGGTCTTGAGGGTCATTAGAAGGGTGTGGAGGCCTTTAGAAAGGCCCTGAGTTGCACTAGAAGGGTCTGGGGGCTATTAGAAGCGTCCTGAGGGGGTCTAGAAGGGTCTGGGGGCCTTTAGAAATGACCTGAGTGGCATTAGAAGGGTATGGGAGCCTTTAGAAAGGCCCTGATGGGCATTAGAAGGGTCTGGGGGCATTTAGAATGGTCCTGAGTTGGTCTAGAAGGGTCTGGAGGCATTTAAAACTGTCCTGAGAGGCTCTAGAAGGGTCTGGGTGCCCTTATAAGGGTCCTGAGGGGCATTAGAAGGGTCTGGGTGCCCTTATAAAAGCCCTGAAAGGAATTAACAGGGTCTGGGGGCCTTTAGAAGGGTCCTGAGGGGCTCTATAAGGGTCTGGGGGCCTTTAGAAGGGTCTTCAGGGGCTCTAGAAGGGTCTGGGGACCTTTAGAAAGGCCCTGTGGGGCATTAGAAGGGTCTGGGGGCCTTTAGAATGCTCCTGAGGGGCAGTAGAAGGGTCTGGGAACCTTTAGAAAGGCCCTGACGGGCATTAGAATGGTCTGCGGGATTTAGAAGTGTCCTGAGGGGCTCTAGAATGGTCTGGGGGCCTTTATAAGTGTCCTGACGGGCTCTAGAAGGGTCTGGGAACCTTTATAAATGCCCTGAGGGGCATTAGAAGGGTCTGAGGGCATTTAGAAAGGTCCTGAGGGGCATTAGAAGGGTCTTGTGGCCTTGATAAGGGTCCTGAAAGGCATTAGAAGGGTCTGGGGGCTTTTAGATGGGTCCTGAGTCAATCTAGAAGGGTCTGGGCGCCTTTACATGGGTCTTGAGGGTCATTAGAAGGGTGTGGAGGCCTTTAGAAAGGCCCTGAGGAGCTCTAGAAGGGTCTGGGGGCTATTAGAATAGTCCTGAGGGGGTCCAGAAGGGTCTGGGGGCCTTTTTAAAGGCCCTCAGGGGGATTATAAGGGTCTCGCGGCCTTTAGAAAGGCCCTGAGTGGCATTAGAAGGGTCTGGGTGCCTTTAGAAATGACCTGAGGGGCATTAGAAGGGTATGGGAGCCTTTAGAAAGGCCCTGAGGGGCATTAGAAGGGTCTGGGGGCCTTTAGAATGCTCCTGAGGGGCAGTAGAAGGGTCTGGGGACCTTTAAAAGGCCCTGACGGGCATTAGAATGGTCTGCAGGCCTTTAGAAGTGTCCTGAGGGGCTCTAGAATGGTCTGGGGGCCTTTATAAGGGTCCTGACGGGCTCTAGAAGGGTCTGGGAACCTTTATAAATGCCCTGAGGGGCATTAGAAGGGTCTGAGGGCCTTTAGAAAGGTCTTGAGGGGCATTAGAAGGGTCTTGTGGCCTTCATAAGGGTCCTGAAAGGCATTAGAAGGGTCTGGGGGCTTTTAGATGGGTCCTGAGGCAATCTAGAAGGGTCTAGGGGCCTTTACATGGGTATTGAGGTTCATTAGAAGGGTGTGGAGGCCTTTAGAAAGGCCCTGAAAGGCATTAGAAGGGTCTGGGGGCTTTTAGATGGGTCCTTAGGCAATCTAGAAGGGTCTGGGGGCATTTACATGGGTCTTGAGGTTCATTAGAAGGGTGAAGAGGCCTTTAGAAAGGCCCTGAGGGGCTCTAGAAGGGTCTGGGGGCTATTAGAAACGTCCTGAGGGGGTCCAGAAGGGTCTGGGGGACTTTTTAAAGGCCCTCAAGGGTTATTATAAGGGTCTCGCGGCCTTTAGAAAGGCCCGGAGTGGCATTACAAGGGCCTGGGGTCATATAGAAAGGCTCTGAGAGGTTCTAGAAGTGTCTGGGGTACTTTAGAAAGGCCCTGAGGGGCATTAGAAGGGTCTGGGGGCCTTTAGAATGGTTTTGAGGGACTCTAGAAGGGTCTGGAGGCATTTAAAACTGTCCTGAGAGGCTCTAGAAGGGTCTGGGTGCCTTTATAAGGGTCCTGACGGGCATTAGAAGGGTCTGGGTGACCTTATAAAAGCCCTGAGGGGAATTAGCAGGGTCTGGGGGACTTTAGAAGGGTCCTGAGGGGCTCTATAAGGGTCTGGGGGCCTTTAGAAGGGTCTTCAGGGGCTCTAGAAGGGTCTGGGGACCTTTAGAAAGGCCCTGTGGGGCGTTAGAAGGGTCTGGGGGCCTTTAGAATGCTCCTGAGGGGCAGTAGAAGGGTCTGGGGACCTTTATAAGGGTCCTGACAGGCTCTAGAATGGTCTGGGGACCTTTATAAGGGTCCTGACGGGCTCTAGAAGGGTCTGAGGGCCTTTAGAAAGGTCCTGAGGGGCATTAGAAGGGACTTGTGGCCTTCATAAGGGTCCTGAAAGGCATTGGAAGGGTCTGGGGGATTTTAGATCGGTCCTGAGGCAATCTAGAAGGGTCTAGGGGCCTTTACATGGGTCTTGAGGGTCATTAGAAGGGTGTGGAGACCTTTAGAAAGGCCCTGAAAGGCATTAGAAGGGTCTGGGGGCTTTTAGATGGGTCCTGAGGCAATCTAGAAGGGTCTGGGGGCCTTTACATGGGTCTTGAGGGTCATTAGAAGGGTGTGGAGGCCTTTAGAAAGGCCCTGAGGGGCTCTAGAAGGGTCTGGGGGCTAATAGAAGCGTCCTGAGGGGGTATAGAAGGGTCTGGGGGCCTTTACAAAATGACCTGAGGGGCATTAGAATGGTATGGGGGCCTTTAGAAAGGCCCTGAGGGGCATTAGAAGGGTCTGGGGGCCTTTAGAATGGTCCTGAGGGGGTCTAGAAGGGTCTGGAGGCATTTAAAACTGTCCTGAGAGGCTCTAGAAGGGTCTGGGTGCCTTTATAAGGGTCCTGAGGGGCATTAGAAGGGTCTGGGTGCCCTTATAAAAGCCCTGAAAGGAATTAACAGGGTCTGGGGGCCTTTAGAAGGGTCCTGAGGGGCTCTATAAGGGTCTGGGGGCCTTTAAAAGGGTCTTCAGGGGCTCTAGAAGGGTCTGGGGTCCTTTAGAAAGGCCCTGTGGGGCATTAGAAGGGTCTGGGGGCCTTTAGAATGCTCCTGAGGGGCAGTAGAAGGGTCTGGGGACCTTTGGAAAGGCCCTGACGGGCATTAGAATGGTCTGCGGGCCTTTAGAAGTGTCCTGAGGGGCTCTAGAATGGTCTGGGGGCCTTTATAAGTGTCCTGACGGGCTCTAGAAGGGTCTGGGAACCCTTATAAATGCCCTGAGGGGCATTAGAAGGGTCTGAGGGCCTTTAGAAAGGTCCTGAGGGGCATTAGAAGGGTCTTGTGGCCTTGATAAGGGTCCTGAAAGGCATTAGAAGGGTCTGGGGGCTTTTAGATTGGTCCTGAGGCAATCTAGAAGGGTCTGGGGGCCTTTACATGGGTCTTGAGGGTCATTAGAAGGGTGTGGAGGCCTTTAGAAAGGCCCTGAGGAGCTCTAGAAGGGTCTGGGGGCTATTAGAAGCGTCCTGAGGGGGTCCAGAAGGGTCTGGGGGCCTTTTTAAAGGCCCTCAGGGGAATCATAAGGGTCTCGCGGCCTTTAGAAAGGCCCTGAGTGGCATTACAAGGGCCTGGGGTCATATAGAAAGGCCCTGAGAAATTCTAGAAGTGTCTGGGGTACTTTAGAAAGGCCCTGAGGGGCATTAGAAGGGTCTGGGGGCCTTTAGAATGGTCCTGAGGGGGTCTAGAAGGGTCTGGAGGCATTTAAAACTGTCCTGAGAGGCTCTAGAAGGGTCTGGGTGCCTTTATAAGGGTCCTGAGGGGCATTAGAAGTGTCTGGGTTCTCTTATGAAAGCCCTGAGGGGAATTAGCAGGGTCTGGGGGCCTTTAGAAGGGTCCTGAGGGGCTCTATAAGGGTCTGGGGGCCTTTAGAAAGGCCCTGAAGAGCACTAGAAGGGTCTGGGGGCTATTAGAAGAGTCCTGAGGGGGTCCAGAAGGGTCTGGGGGCCTTTTTAAAGGCCCTCAGGGGGATTATAAGGGTCTCGCGGCCTTTAGAAAGGCCCTGAGTGGCATTAGAAGGGTCTGGGTGCCTTTAGAAATGACCTGAGGGGCATTAGAAGGGTATGGGAGCCTTTAGAAAGGCCCTGATGGGCATTAGAAGGGTCTGGGGGCCTTTAGAATGCTCCTGAGGGGCAGTAGAAGGGTCTGGGGACCTTTATAAGGCCCTGACGGGCATTAGAATGGTCTGCAGACCTTTAGAAGTGTCCTGAGGGGCTCTAGAATGGTCTGGGGGCCTTTAGAAATGACCTGAGGGGCATTAGAAGAGTATGGGGGCCTTGAGAAAGGCCCTGATGGGCATTAGAAGGGTCTGGGGGCCTTTAGAATGGTCCTGAGGGGGTCCAGAATGGTCTGGAGGCATTTAAAACTGTCCTGAGAGGCTCTAGAAGGGTCTGGGTGCCTTTATAAGGGTCCTGAGGGGAATTAGAAGGGTCTGGGTGCCCTTATAAAAGCCCTGAAAGGAATTAACAGGGTCTGGGGGCCTTTAGAAGGGTCCTGAGGGGCTCTATAAGGGTCTGGGGGCCTTTAGAAAGGCCCTGTGGGGCATTAGAAGGGTCTGGGGGCCTTTAGAATGCTCCTGAGGGGCAGTAGAAGGGTCTGGGAACCTTTAGAAAGGCCCTGACGGGCATTAGAATGGTCTGCAGGATTTAGAAGTGTCCTGAGGGGCTCTAGAATGGTCTGGGGGCCTTTATAAGTGTCCTGACGGGCTCTAGAAATGTCTGGGAACCTTTATAAATGCCCTGAGGGGCATTAGAAGGGTCTGAGGGCCTTTAGAAAGGTCTTGAGGGGTATTAGAAGGGTCTTGTGGCCTTCATAAGGGTCCTGAAAGGCATTAGAAGGGTCTGGGGGCTTTTAGATGGGTCCTGAGGCAATCTAGAAGGGTCTAGGGGCCTTTACATGGGTCTTGAGGTTCATTAGAAGGGTGTGGAGGCCTTTAGAAAGGCCCTGAAAGGCATTAGAAGGGTCTGGGGGCTATTAGATGGGTCCTTAGGCAATCTAGAAGGGTCTGGGGGCCTTTACATGGGTCTTGAGGTTCATTAGAAGGGTGTGGAGGCCTTTAGAAAGGCCCTGAGGTGCTCTAGAAGGGTCTGGGGGCTATTAGAAACGTCCTGAGGGGGTCCAGAAGGGTCTGGGGGACTTTTTAAAGCCTCAAGGGGAATTATAAGGGTCTCGCGGCCTTTAGAAAGGCCCTGAGTGGCATTACAAGGGCCTGGGGTCATATAGAAAGGTCCTGAGAGGTTCTAGAAGTGTCTGGGTTACTTTAGAAAGGCCCTGAGGGGCATTAGAAGGGTCTGGGGGCCTTTAGAATGGTCCTGAGGGGCATTAGAAGGGTCTTGTGGCCTTCATAAGGGTCCTGAAATGCATTAGAAGGGTCTGGGGGCTTTTAGATGGGTCCTGAGGCAATCTAGAAGGGTCTGGGGGCCTTTACATGGGTCTTGAGGGTCATTAGAAGGGTGTGGAGGCCTTTAGAAAGCCCCTGAGGGGCTCTAGAAGGGTCTGGGGGCTATTAGAAGCGTCCTGAGGGGGTCTAGAAGGGTCTGGGGGCCTTTTTAAAGGCCCACAGGGGGATTATAAGGTTCTCGCGGCCTTTAGAAAAGCCCTGAGTGGCATTAGAAGGGTCTGGGTGCCTTTAGAAATGACCTGAGGGGCATTAGAAAGGTATGGGGGCCTTTAGAAAGGCCCTGATGGGCATTAGAAGGGTCTGGGGGCCTTTAGAATGGTCCTGAGGGGGTCTAGAAGGGTCTGGAGGCATTTAAAACTGTCCTGAGAGGCTCTAGAAGGGTCTGGGTGCCTTTATAAGGGTCCTGAGGGGCATTAGAATGGTCTGGGTGCCTTTATAAAAGCACTGAAAGGAATTAGCAGGGTCTGGGGGCCTTTAGAAGGGTCCTTAGGGGCTCTATAACGGTCTGGGGGCCTTTAGAAGGGTCTTGAGGGGCTCTAGAAGGGTCTGGGGGCCTTTAGAAAGGCCCTGTGTGGCATTAGAAGGGTCTGGGGGCCATTAGAATGGTCTTCAGGGGCTCCAGAAGGGTCTGGGAACCTTTAGAAAGGCTCTGTGGGGCATAAGAAGGGTCTGAGGGCCTTTAGAATGCTCCTGAGGGGCAGTAGAAGGGTCTGGGGACCTTTATAAATGCCCTGAGGGGCATTAGAATGGTCTGAGGGCCTTTAGAAACGTCCTGAGGGGCATTAGAAGGGTCTTGTGGCCTTCATAAGGGTCCTGAAAGGCATTAGAAGGGTCTGGGGGCTTTTAGATGGGTCCTGAGGCAATCTAGAAGGGTCTAGGGGCCTTTACATGGGTCTTGAGGGTCATTAGAAGGGTGTGGAGGCCTTTAGAAAGGCCCTGAAAGGCATTAGAAGGGTCTGGGGGCTTTTAGATGGGTCCTGAGGCAATCTAGAAGGGTCTGGGGGCCTTTACATGGGTCCTGAGCATCATTAGAAGGGTTTGGAGGCCTTTAGAAAGGCCCTGAAGTGCTCTAGAAGGGTCTGGGGGCCTTTAGAAACGTCCTGAGGGGCTCTAGAATGGTCTGGGGGGCCTTTATAAGTGTCCTGACGGGCTCTAGAAGGGTTTGGGAACCTTTATAAATGCCCTGATGGGCATTAGAAGGGTCTGAGGGCCTTTAGAAAGGTCCTGAGGGGCATTAGAAGGGTCTTGTGGCCTTCATAAGGGTCCTGAAAGGCATTAGAAGGGTCTGGGGGCTTTTAGATGGGTCCTGAGGCAATCTAGAAGGGTCTAGGGGCCTTTACATGGGTCTTGAGGGTCATTAGAAGGGTGTGGAGGCCTTTAGAAAGGCCCTGAGGTGCTCTAGAAGGGTCTGGGGGCTATTAGAAACGTCCTGAGGGGGTCCAGAAGGGTCTGGGGGACTTTTTAAAGGCCCTCAAGGGGAATTATAAGGGTCTCGCGGCCTTTAGAAAGGCCCTGAGTGGCATTACAAGGGTCTGGGGTCATATATAAAGGCCCTGAGATGTTCTAGAAGTGTCTGGGGTACTTTAGAAAGGCCCTGAGGGGCATTAGAAGGGTCTGGGGGCATTTAGAATGGTCCTGAGGGGGTCTAGAAGGGTCTGGAGGCATTTAAAACTGTCCTGAGAGGCTCTAGAAGGGTCTGGGTGCCTTTATAAGGGTCCTGAGGGGCATTAGAAGGGTCTGGGTGCCCTTATAAAAGCCCTGAAAGGAATTAACAGGGTCTGGGGGCCTTTAGAAGGGTCCTGAGGGGCTCTATAAGGGTCTGGGGGCCTTTAGAAGGGTCTTCAGGGGCTCTAGAGGGGTCTGGGGACCTTTAGAAAGGCCCTGTGGGGCATTAGAAGGGTCTGGGGGCCTTTAGAATGCTCCTGAGGGGCAGTAGAAGGGTCTGGGGACCTTTATAAGGGTCCTGACGGGCTCTAGAAGGGTCTGGGGACCTTTATAAGGGTCCTGACGGGCTCTAGAAGGGTCTGAGGGACTTTAGAAAGGCCCTGAAAGGCATTAGAAGGGTCTGGGGGCTTTTAGATGGGTCCTGAGGCAATCTAGAAGGGTCTGGGGGCCTTTACATGGGTCTTGAGGGTCATTAGAAGGGTGTGGAGGCCTTTAGAAAGGCCCTGAGGGGCACTAGAAGGGTCTGGGGGCTATTAGAAGCGTCCTGAGGGGGTCTAGAAGGGTCTGGGGGCCTTTAGAAATGACCTGAGGGGCATTAGAAGGGTCTGGGGGCCTTTAGAATGCTCCTGAGTGGCAGTAGAAGGGTCTGGGAACCTTTAGAAAGGCCCTGACGGGCATTAGAATGGTCTGCGGGATTTAGAAGTGTCCTGAGGGGCTCTAGAATGGTCTGGGGGCCTTTATAAGTGTCCTGACGGGCTCTAGAAGGGTCTGGGAACCTTTATAAATGCCCTGAGGGGAATTAGAAGGGTCTGAGGGCCTTTAGAAAGGTCCTGAGGGGCATTAGAAGGGTCTTGTGGCCTTTAGAAGGGTCCTGAAAGGCATTAGAAGGGTCTGGGGGCTTTTAGATGGGTCCTCAGGCAATCTAGAAGGGTCTAGGGGCCTTTACAAGGGTCTTGAGGGTCATTAGAAGGGTGTGGAGGCCTTTAGAAAGGCCCTGAAATGCATTAGAAGGGTCTGGGGGCTTTTAGATGGGTCCTGAGGCAATCTAGAAGGGTCTGGGGGCCTTTACATGGGTCTTGAGTGTCCTTAGAAGGGTGTGGAGGCCTTTAGAAAGGCCCTGAGGGGCACTAGAAGGGTCTGGGGGCTATTAGAAGTGTCCTGAGGGGCTCTAGAATGGTCTGGGGGCCTTTATAAGTGTCCTGACGGGCTCTAGAAGGGTCTGGGAACCTTTATAAATGCCCTGATGGGCATTAGAAGGGTCTGAGGGCCTTTAGAAAGGTCCTGAGGGGCATTAGAAGGGTCTTGTGGCCTTGATAAGGGTCCTGAAAGGCATTAGAAGGGTCTCGGGGCTTTTAGATGGGTCCTCAGGCAATCTTGAACGGTCTCGTGGCCTTTACATGGGTCTTGAGGGTCATTAGAAGGGTGTGGAGGCCTTTAGAAAGGCCCTGAGGTGCTCTAGAAGGGTCTGGGGGCTATTTGAAGGGTCCTGAGGGGGTCCAGAATGGTCTGGGGTCCTTTTTAAAGGCCCTCAGGGGGATTATAAGGGTCTCGCGACCTTTAGAAAGGCCCTGAGGGGCATTAGAACGGTCTGGGTGCCCTTATAAAAGCCCTGAGAGGAATTAGCAGGGTCTGGGGGATTTTAGAAGGGTCCTGAGGGGCTCTATAAAGGTCTGGGGGCCTTTAGAAGGGTCTTCAAGGGCTCTACAAGGGTCTCGGGACATTTAGAAAGGCCTTGTGGGGCATTAGAAGGGTCTTGGGGCCTTTAGAATGCTCCTGAGGGGCAGTAGAAGGGTCTGGGGACCTTTATAAGGCCCTGATGGGCATTAGAATGGTCTGCAGGCCTTTAGAAGTGTCCTGAGGGGCTCTAGAATGGTCTGGGGGCCTTTATAAGGCTCCTGACAGGCTCTAGAAGGGTCTGGGAACCTTTATAAATGCCCTGAGGGGCATTAGAAGGGTCTGAGGGCCTTTAGAAAGGTCCTGAGGGGCATTAGAAGGGTCTTGTGGCCTTCATAAGGGTCCTGAAAGGCATTAGAATTGTCTGGGGGCTTTTAGATGGGTCCTGAGGCAATCTAGAAGGGTCTAGGGGCCTTTACATGGGACTTGAGGGTCATTAGAATGGTGTGGAGGCCTTTAGAAAGGCCCTGAAAGGCATTAGAAGGGTCTGGGGGCTATTAGATGGGTCCTTAGGCAATCTAGAAGGGTCTGGGGGCCTTTACATGGGTCTTGAGGTTCATTAGAAGGGTGTGGAGGCCTTTAGAAAGGCCCTGAGGGGCTCTAGAAGGGTCTGGGGGCTATTAGAAACGTCCTGAGGGGGTCCAGAAGGGTCTGGGGGACTTTTTAAAGGCCCTCAAGGTGAATTATAAGGGTCTCGCGGCCTTTAGAAAGGCCCTGAGTGGCATTACAAGGGTCTGGGGTCATATATAAAGGCCCTGAGATGTTCTAGAAGTGTCTGGGGTACTTCAGAAAGGCCCTGAGGGGCATTAGAAGGGTCTGGGGGCCTTTAGAATGGTCCTGAGGGGGTCTAGAAGGGTCTGGAGGCATTTAAAACTGTCCTGAGAGGCTCTAGAAGGGTCTGGGTGCCTTTATAAGGGTCCTGAGGGGCATTAGAAGGGTCTGGGTGCCCTTATAAAAGCCCTGAGGGGAATTAGCAGGGTCTGGGGGACTTTAGAAGGGTCCTGAGGAGCTCTATAAGGGTCTGGGGGCCTTTAGAAGGGTCTTCAGGGGCTCTAGAGGGGTCTGGGGACATTTAGAAAGGCCCTGTGGGGCATTAGAAGGGTCTGGGGGCCTTTAGAATGCTCCTGAGGGGCAGTAGAAGGGTCTGGGGACCTTTATAAGGGTCCTGACGGGCTCTAGAAGGGTCTGGGGACCTTTATAAGGGTCCTGACGGGCTATAGAAGGGTCTGAGGGCCTTTAGAAAGGTCCTGAGGGGCATTAGAAGGGTCTTGTGGCCTTCATAAGGGTCCTCAAAGGCATTAGAAGGGTCTGGAGGCTTTTAGATGGGTCCTGAGGCAATCTAGAAGGGTCTAGGGGCTTTTACATGGGTCTTGAGGGTCATTAGAAGGGTGTGGATGCCTTTAGAAAGGCCCTGAGGGGCACTAGAAGGGTCTGGGGGCTATTAGAAGCGTCCTGAGGAGGTCTAGAAGGGTCTGGGGGCCTTTAGAAATGACCTGAGTGGCATTAGAAGGGTATGGGGGCCTTTAGAAAGGCCCTGATGGGCATTAGAAGGGTCTGGGGGCCTTTAGAATGGTCCTGAGAGGGTCTAGAAGGGTCTGGAGGCATTTAAAACTGTCCTGAGAGGCTCTAGAAGAGTCTGGGTGCCTTTATAAGGGTCCTGAGGCGCATTAGAAGGGTCTGGGTGCCCTTATAAAAGCCCTGAAAGGAATTAACAGGGTCTGGGGGCCTTTAGAAGGGTCTTCAGGGGCTCTAGAATGGTCTGGGGACCTTTAGAAAGGCCCTGTGGGGCATTAGAAGGGTCTGGGGGCCTGTAGAATGCTCCTGAGGGGCAGTAGAAGGGTCTGGGGACCTTTAGAAAGGCCCTGACGGGCATTAGAATGGTCTGCGGGATTTAGAAGTGTCCTGAGGGGCTCTAGAATGGTCTGGGGGCCTTTATAAGGGTCCTGACGGGCTCTAGAAGGGTCTGGGAACCTTTATAAATGCCCTGAGGGGCATTAGAAGGGTCTGAGGGCCTTTAGAAAGGTCCTGAGGGGCATTAGAAGGGTCTTGTGGCCTTGATAAGGGTCCTGAAAGGCATTAGAAGGGTCTGGGGGCTTTTAGATTGGTCCTGAGGCAATCTAGAAGGGTCTGGGGGCCTTTACATGGGTCTTGAGGGTCATTAGAAGGGTGTGGATGCCTTTAGAAAGGCCCTGAGGGGCACTAGAAGGGTCTGGGGGCTATTAGAAGCGTCCTGAGGGGGTCTAGAAGGGTCTGGGGGCCTTTAGAAATGACTTGAGGGGCATTAGAAGGGTATGGGGGCCTTTAGAAAGGCCCTGATGGGCATTAGAAGGGTCTGGGGGCCTTTAGAATGGTCCTGAGAGGGTCTAGAAGGGTCTGGAGGCATTTAAAACTGTCCTGAGAGGCTCTAGAAGGGTCTGGGTGCCTTTATAAGGGTCCTGAGGGGAATTAGAAGGGTGTGGGTGCCCTTATAAAAGCCCTGAGGGGAATTAGCTGGGTCTGGGGGACTTTAGAAGGGTCCTCAGGGGCTCTATAAGGGTCTGGGTGCCTTTAGAAGGGTCTTCAGGGTCTCTAGAGGGGTCTGGGGACCTTTAGAAAGGCCCTGTGGGGCATTAGAAGGGTCTGGGGGCCTTTAGAATGCTCCTGAGGGGCAGTAGAAGGGTCTGGGGACCTTTATAAGGGTCCTGACGGGCTCTAGAAGGGTCTGAGGGACTTTAGAAAGGTCCTGAGGGGTATTAGAAGGGTCTGGGGGCTTTTAGATGGGTCCTGAGGCAATCTAGAAGGGTCTAGGGGCCTTTACATGGGTCTTGAGGGTCATTAGAAGGGTGTGGAGGCCTTTAGAAAGGCCCTGAAATGCATTAGAAGGGTCTGGGGGCATTCAGAATGCTCCTGAGGGGCAGTAGAAGGGTCTGGGGACCTTTATAAATGCCCTGAGGTGCATTAGAAGGGTCTGAGGGCCTTTAGAAACGTCCTCAGGGGCATTAGAAGGGTCTTGTGGCCTTCATAAGGGTCCTGAAAGGCATTAGAAGGCTCTGGGGGCTTTTAGATGGGTCCTGAGGCAATCTAGAAGGGTCTAGGGGCCTTTACATGGGTCTTGAGGGTCATTAGAAGGGTGTGGAGGCCTTTAGAAAGGCCCTGAAAGGCATTAGAAGGGTCTGGGGGCTTTTAGATGGGTCCTGAGGCAATCTAGAAGGGTCTGGGGGCCTTTATATGGGTCCTGAGCATCATTAGAAGGGTGTGGAGGCCTTTAGAAAGGCCCTGAAGGGATCTGGAAGGGTCTGGGGGCCTTTAGAAACGTCCTGAGGGGCATTAGAACGGTCTTGTGGCCTTCATAAGGGTCCTGAAAGGCATTAGAAGGCTCTGGGGGCTTTTAGATGGGTCCTGAGGCAATCTAGAAGGGTCTAGGGGCCTTTACATGGGTCTTGAGGGTCATTAGAAGGGTGTGGAGGCCTTTAGAAAGGCCCTGAAAGGCATTAGAAGGGTCTGGGGGCTTTTAGATGGGTCCTGCGGCAATCTAGAAGGGTCTGGGGGCCTTTACATGGGTCCTGAGCATCATTAGAAGGGTGTGGAGGCCTTTAGAAAGGCCCTGAAATGCACTAGAAGGGTCTGGGGGCTTTTAGATGGGTCCTGAGGCAATCTAGAAGGGTCTGGGGGCCTTTACATGGGTCTTCAGGGTCATTAGAAGGGTGTGGAGGCCTTTAGAAAGGCCCTGAGGAGCTCTAGAAGGGTCTGGCGGCTATTAGAAGCATCCTGAGGGGGTCCAGAAGGGTCTGGGGGCCTTTTTAAAGGCCCTCAGGGGGATTATAAGGGTCTCGCGGCCTTTAGAAAGGCCCTGAGTGGCATTAGAAGGGTCTGGGTGCCTTTAGAAATGACGTGAGGGGCATTACAAAAGTATGGGGGCCTTTAGAAAGGCCCTGAGTGGCATTAGAAGGGTCTGGGTGCCTTTAGAAATGACGTGAGGGGCATTACAAAAGTATGGGGGCCTTTAGAAAGGCCCTGAGGGGCTCTAGAAGGGTCTGGGGGCTATTAGAAGCGTCCTGAGGGGGTCCAGAAGGGTCTGGGGGCCTTTTAAAAGGCCCTCAGGGGGATTATAAGGGTCTCGCGGCTTTTAGAAAGGCCCTAAGTGGCATTACAAGGGTCTGGGGTCATATAGAAAGGCCCTGAGAGGTTCTAGAAGTGTCTGGGGTACTTTAGAAATGCCCTGAGGGGCATTAGAAGGGTCTGGGGGCCTTTAGAATGGTCCTGAGGTGTTCTAGAAGGGTCTGGAGGCATTTAAAACTGTCCTGAGAGGCTCTAGAAGGGTCTGGGTGCCTTTATAAGGGTCCTGAGGGGCTTTAGAAGGGTCTGGGTGCCCTTATAAAAGCCCTGAGGGGAATTAGCAGGGTCTGGGGGACTTTAGAAGGGTCCTGAGGGGCTCTATAAGGGTCTGGGGGCCCTTAGAAGGGTCTTCAGGGGCTCTAGAAGGGTCTGGGGACCTTTAGAAAGGCCCTGTGGGGCATTAGAAGGGTCTGGGGGCCTTTAGAATGCTCCTCAGGGGCAGTAGAAGGGTCTGTGGACCTTTATAAGGCCCTGACGGTCATTAGAATGGTCTGCAGGCCTTTAGAAGTGTCCTGAGGGGCTCTAGAATGGTCTGGGGGCCTTTATAAGGGTCCTGACGGGCTCTAGAAGGGTCTGGGAACCTTTATAAATGCCCTGAGGGGCATTAGAAGGGTCTGAGGGCCTTTAGAAAGGTCCTGAGGGGCATTAGAAGGGTCTTGTGGCCTTGATAAGGGTCCTGAAAGGCATTAGAAGGGTCTGGGGGCTTTTAGATGGGTCCTGAGGCAATCTAGAAGGGTCTAGGGGCCTTTACATGGGTCTTGAGAGTCATTAGAAGGGTGTGGAGGCCTTTAGAAAGGCCCTGAGGGGCTCTAGAAGGGTCTGGGGGCCTTTAGAAGGGTCTTCAAGGGCTCTAGAAGGGTCTGGGGACATTTAGAAAGGCCCTGTGGGGCATTAGAAGGGTCTGGGGGCCTTTAGAATGCTCCTGAGGGGCAGTAGAAGGGTCTGGGAACATTTATATATGCCCTGAGGGGCATTAGAAGGGTCTGAGGGCCTTTAGAAAGGTCCTGAGGGGCATTAGAAGGGTCTTGTGGCCTTGATAAGGGTCCTGAAATGCATTAGAAGGGTCTGGGGGCTTTTAGATGGTTCCTGAGGCAATCTAGAAGGGTCTGGGGGACTTTACATGGGTCTTGAGGGTCATTAGAAGGGTGTGGAGGCCTTTTGAAAGCCCCTGAGGGGCTCTAGAAGGGTCTGGGGGCTATTAGAAGCGTCCTGAGGGGGTCTAGAAGGGTCTGGGGGCCTTTTTAAAGGCCCTCAGGGGGATTATAAGGTTCTCGCGGCCTTTAGAAAAGCCCTGAGTGGCATTAGAAGGGTCTGGGTGCCTTTAGAAATGACCTGAGGGGCATTAGAAGGGTATGGGGGCCTTTAGAAAGGCCCTGATGGGCATTAGAAGGGTCTGGGGGCCTTTAGAATGGTCCTGAGGGGGTCTAGAAGGGTCTAGAGGCATTTAAAACTGACATGAGAGGCTCTAGAAGGGTCTGGGTGCCTTTATAAGGGTCCTGAGGGGCATTAGAAGGGTCTGGGTGCCCTTATAAAAGCACTGAAAGGAATTAGCAGGGTCTGGGGGCATTTAGAAGGGTCCTGAGGGGCTCTATAAGGGTCTGGCGGCCTTTAGAAGGGTCTTCAGGGGCTCTAGAAGGGTCTGGGGACCTTTAGAAAGGCCCTGTGGGGCATTAGAAGGGTCTGTGTACCTTTAGAATGCTCCTGAGGGGCAGTAGAAGGGTCTGGGGACCTTTATAAGGCCCTGACGGGCATTAGAATGGTCTGCGGGCCTTTAGAAGTGTCCTGAGGGGCTCTAGAATGGTCTGGGGGCCTTTATAAAGGTCCTGACATGCTCTAGAAGGGTCTGGGAACCTTTATAAATGCCCTAAGGGGCATTAGAAGGGTCTGAGGGCCTTTAGAAAAGTCCTGAGGGGCATTAGAAGGGTCTGGGGGCCTTTAGAATGGTCCTGAGGGGGTCTAGAAGGGTCTGGAGGCATTTAAAACTGCCCTGAGAGGCTCTAGAAGGGTCTGGGTGCCTTTATAAGGGTCCTAAGGGGCATTAGAAGGGTGTGGGTGCCCTTATAAAAGCCCTGAGGGGAATTAGCAGGGTCTGGGGTACTTTAGAAGGGTCTTCAGGGGCTCTAGAGGGGTCTGGGGTCCTTTAGAAAGGCCCTGTGGGGCATTAGAAGGGTCTGGGGGCCTTTAGAATGCTCCTGAGGGGCAGTAGAAGGGTCTGGGGACCTTTATAAGGGTCCTGACGGGCTCTAGAAGGGTCTGGGGACCTTTATAAGGGTCCTGACGGGCTCTAGAAGGGTCTGAGGGACTTTAGAAAGGTCCTGAGGGGCATTAGAAGGGTATGGGGGCCTTTAGAAAGGCCCTGATGGGCATTAGAAGGGTCTGGGGGCCTTTAGAATGGTCCTGAGAGGGTCTAGAAGGGTCTGGAGGCATTTAAAACTGTCCTGAGAGGCTCTAGAAGAGTCTGGGTGCCTTTATAAGGGTCCTGAGGCGCATTAGAAGGGTCTGGGTGCCCTTATAAAAGCCCTGAAAGGAATTAACAGGGTCTGGGGGCCTTTAGAAGGGTCTTCAGGGGCTCTAGAATGGTCTGGGGACCTTTAGAAAGGCCCTGTGGGGCATTAGAAGGGTCTGGG
Source organism: Coccyzus lansbergi (assembly GCA_033558105.1). Lineage (NCBI taxonomy): Eukaryota > Metazoa > Chordata > Aves > Cuculiformes > Coccyzidae > Coccyzus > Coccyzus lansbergi. The sequence continues at coordinate 128,351 of JAUMJK010000004.1, forward strand.
GGCCTGTAGAATGCTCCTGAGGGGCAGTAGAAGGGTCTGGGGACCTTTAGAAAGGCCCTGACGGGCATTAGAATGGTCTGCGGGATTTAGAAGTGTCCTGAGGGGCTCTAGAATGGTCTGGGGGCCTTTATAAGGGTCCTGACGGGCTCTAGAAGGGTCTGGGAACCTTTATAAATGCCCTGAGGGGCATTAGAAGGGTCTGAGGGCCTTTAGAAAGGTCCTGAGGGGCATTAGAAGGGTCTTGTGGCCTTGATAAGGGTCCTGAAAGGCATTAGAAGGGTCTGGGGGCTTTTAGATGGGTCCTGAGGCAATCTAGAAGGGTCTGGGGGCCTTTACATGGGTCTTGAGGGTCATTAGAAGGGTGTGGATGCCTTTAGAAAGGCCCTGAGGGGCACTAGAAGGGTCTGGGGGCTATTAGAAGCGTCCTGAGGGGGTCTAGAAGGGTCTGGGGGCCTTTAGAAATGACTTGAGGGGCATTAGAAGGGTATGGGGGCCTTTAGAAAGGCCCTGATGGGCATTAGAAGGGTCTGGGGGCCTTTAGAATGGTCCTGAGAGGGTCTAGAAGGGTCTGGAGGCATTTAAAACTGTCCTGAGAGGCTCTAGAAGGGTCTGGGTGCCTTTATAAGGGTCCTGAGGGGAATTAGAAGGGTGTGGGTGCCCTTATAAAAGCCCTGAGGGGAATTAGCTGGGTCTGGGGGACTTTAGAAGGGTCCTCAGGGGCTCTATAAGGGTCTGGGTGCCTTTAGAAGGGTCTTCAGGGTCTCTAGAGGGGTCTGGGGACCTTTAGAAAGGCCCTGTGGGGCATTAGAAGGGTCTGGGGGCCTTTAGAATGCTCCTGAGGGGCAGTAGAAGGGTCTGGGGACCTTTATAAGGGTCCTGACGGGCTCTAGAAGGGTCTGAGGGACTTTAGAAAGGTCCTGAGGGGTATTAGAAGGGTCTGGGGGCTTTTAGATGGGTCCTGAGGCAATCTAGAAGGGTCTAGGGGCCTTTACATGGGTCTTGAGGGTCATTAGAAGGGTGTGGAGGCCTTTAGAAAGGCCCTGAAATGCATTAGAAGGGTCTGGGGGCATTCAGAATGCTCCTGAGGGGCAGTAGAAGGGTCTGGGGACCTTTATAAATGCCCTGAGGTGCATTAGAAGGGTCTGAGGGCCTTTAGAAACGTCCTCAGGGGCATTAGAAGGGTCTTGTGGCCTTCATAAGGGTCCTGAAAGGCATTAGAAGGCTCTGGGGGCTTTTAGATGGGTCCTGAGGCAATCTAGAAGGGTCTAGGGGCCTTTACATGGGTCTTGAGGGTCATTAGAAGGGTGTGGAGGCCTTTAGAAAGGCCCTGAAAGGCATTAGAAGGGTCTGGGGGCTTTTAGATGGGTCCTGAGGCAATCTAGAAGGGTCTGGGGGCCTTTATATGGGTCCTGAGCATCATTAGAAGGGTGTGGAGGCCTTTAGAAAGGCCCTGAAGGGATCTGGAAGGGTCTGGGGGCCTTTAGAAACGTCCTGAGGGGCATTAGAACGGTCTTGTGGCCTTCATAAGGGTCCTGAAAGGCATTAGAAGGCTCTGGGGGCTTTTAGATGGGTCCTGAGGCAATCTAGAAGGGTCTAGGGGCCTTTACATGGGTCTTGAGGGTCATTAGAAGGGTGTGGAGGCCTTTAGAAAGGCCCTGAAAGGCATTAGAAGGGTCTGGGGGCTTTTAGATGGGTCCTGCGGCAATCTAGAAGGGTCTGGGGGCCTTTACATGGGTCCTGAGCATCATTAGAAGGGTGTGGAGGCCTTTAGAAAGGCCCTGAAATGCACTAGAAGGGTCTGGGGGCTTTTAGATGGGTCCTGAGGCAATCTAGAAGGGTCTGGGGGCCTTTACATGGGTCTTCAGGGTCATTAGAAGGGTGTGGAGGCCTTTAGAAAGGCCCTGAGGAGCTCTAGAAGGGTCTGGCGGCTATTAGAAGCATCCTGAGGGGGTCCAGAAGGGTCTGGGGGCCTTTTTAAAGGCCCTCAGGGGGATTATAAGGGTCTCGCGGCCTTTAGAAAGGCCCTGAGTGGCATTAGAAGGGTCTGGGTGCCTTTAGAAATGACGTGAGGGGCATTACAAAAGTATGGGGGCCTTTAGAAAGGCCCTGAGTGGCATTAGAAGGGTCTGGGTGCCTTTAGAAATGACGTGAGGGGCATTACAAAAGTATGGGGGCCTTTAGAAAGGCCCTGAGGGGCTCTAGAAGGGTCTGGGGGCTATTAGAAGCGTCCTGAGGGGGTCCAGAAGGGTCTGGGGGCCTTTTAAAAGGCCCTCAGGGGGATTATAAGGGTCTCGCGGCTTTTAGAAAGGCCCTAAGTGGCATTACAAGGGTCTGGGGTCATATAGAAAGGCCCTGAGAGGTTCTAGAAGTGTCTGGGGTACTTTAGAAATGCCCTGAGGGGCATTAGAAGGGTCTGGGGGCCTTTAGAATGGTCCTGAGGTGTTCTAGAAGGGTCTGGAGGCATTTAAAACTGTCCTGAGAGGCTCTAGAAGGGTCTGGGTGCCTTTATAAGGGTCCTGAGGGGCTTTAGAAGGGTCTGGGTGCCCTTATAAAAGCCCTGAGGGGAATTAGCAGGGTCTGGGGGACTTTAGAAGGGTCCTGAGGGGCTCTATAAGGGTCTGGGGGCCCTTAGAAGGGTCTTCAGGGGCTCTAGAAGGGTCTGGGGACCTTTAGAAAGGCCCTGTGGGGCATTAGAAGGGTCTGGGGGCCTTTAGAATGCTCCTCAGGGGCAGTAGAAGGGTCTGTGGACCTTTATAAGGCCCTGACGGTCATTAGAATGGTCTGCAGGCCTTTAGAAGTGTCCTGAGGGGCTCTAGAATGGTCTGGGGGCCTTTATAAGGGTCCTGACGGGCTCTAGAAGGGTCTGGGAACCTTTATAAATGCCCTGAGGGGCATTAGAAGGGTCTGAGGGCCTTTAGAAAGGTCCTGAGGGGCATTAGAAGGGTCTTGTGGCCTTGATAAGGGTCCTGAAATGCATTAGAAGGGTCTGGGGGCTTTTAGATGGTTCCTGAGGCAATCTAGAAGGGTCTGGGGGACTTTACATGGGTCTTGAGGGTCATTAGAAGGGTGTGGAGGCCTTTTGAAAGCCCCTGAGGGGCTCTAGAAGGGTCTGGGGGCTATTAGAAGCGTCCTGAGGGGGTCTAGAAGGGTCTGGGGGCCTTTTTAAAGGCCCTCAGGGGGATTATAAGGTTCTCGCGGCCTTTAGAAAAGCCCTGAGTGGCATTAGAAGGGTCTGGGTGCCTTTAGAAATGACCTGAGGGGCATTAGAAGGGTATGGGGGCCTTTAGAAAGGCCCTGATGGGCATTAGAAGGGTCTGGGGGCCTTTAGAATGGTCCTGAGGGGGTCTAGAAGGGTCTAGAGGCATTTAAAACTGACATGAGAGGCTCTAGAAGGGTCTGGGTGCCTTTATAAGGGTCCTGAGGGGCATTAGAAGGGTCTGGGTGCCCTTATAAAAGCACTGAAAGGAATTAGCAGGGTCTGGGGGCATTTAGAAGGGTCCTGAGGGGCTCTATAAGGGTCTGGCGGCCTTTAGAAGGGTCTTCAGGGGCTCTAGAAGGGTCTGGGGACCTTTAGAAAGGCCCTGTGGGGCATTAGAAGGGTCTGTGTACCTTTAGAATGCTCCTGAGGGGCAGTAGAAGGGTCTGGGGACCTTTATAAGGCCCTGACGGGCATTAGAATGGTCTGCGGGCCTTTAGAAGTGTCCTGAGGGGCTCTAGAATGGTCTGGGGGCCTTTATAAAGGTCCTGACATGCTCTAGAAGGGTCTGGGAACCTTTATAAATGCCCTAAGGGGCATTAGAAGGGTCTGAGGGCCTTTAGAAAAGTCCTGAGGGGCATTAGAAGGGTCTGGGGGCCTTTAGAATGGTCCTGAGGGGGTCTAGAAGGGTCTGGAGGCATTTAAAACTGCCCTGAGAGGCTCTAGAAGGGTCTGGGTGCCTTTATAAGGGTCCTAAGGGGCATTAGAAGGGTGTGGGTGCCCTTATAAAAGCCCTGAGGGGAATTAGCAGGGTCTGGGGTACTTTAGAAGGGTCTTCAGGGGCTCTAGAGGGGTCTGGGGTCCTTTAGAAAGGCCCTGTGGGGCATTAGAAGGGTCTGGGGGCCTTTAGAATGCTCCTGAGGGGCAGTAGAAGGGTCTGGGGACCTTTATAAGGGTCCTGACGGGCTCTAGAAGGGTCTGGGGACCTTTATAAGGGTCCTGACGGGCTCTAGAAGGGTCTGAGGGACTTTAGAAAGGTCCTGAGGGGAATTAGAAGGGTCTGGGGGCTTTTAGATGGGTCCTGAGGCAATCTAGAAGGGTCTAGGGGCCTTTACATGGGTCTTGAGGGTCATTAGAAGGGTGTGGAGGCCTTTAGAAAGGCCCTGAAATGCATTAGAAGGGTCTGGGGGCATTCAGAATGCTCCTGAGGGGCAGTAGAAGGGTCTGGGGACCTTTATAAATGCCCTGAGGGGCATTAGAAGGGTCTGAGGGCCTTTAGAAACGTCCTGAGGGGCATTAGAAGGGTCTTGTGGCCTTCATAAGGGTCCTGAAAGGCATTAGAAGGCTCTGGGGGCTTTTAGATGGGTCCTGAGGCAATCTAGAAGGGTCTAGGGGCCTTTACATGGGTCTTGAGGGTCATTAGAAGGGTGTGGAGGCCTTTAGAAAGGCCCTGAAAGGCATTAGAAGGGTCTGGGGGCTTTTAGATGGGTCCTGAGGCAATCTAGAAGGGTCTGGGGGCCTTTACATGGGTCTTCAGGGTCATTAGAAGGGTGTGGAGGCCTTTAGAAAGGCCCTGAGGAGCTCTAGAAGGGTCTGGCGGCTATTAGAAGCATCCTGAGGGGGTCCAGAAGGGTCTGGGGGCCTTTTTAAAGGCCCTCAGGGGGATTATAAGGGTCTCGCGGCCTTTAGAAAGGCCCTGAGTGGCATTAGAAGGGTCTGGGTGCCTTTAGAAATGACGTGAGGGGCATTACAAAAGTATGGGGGCCTTTAGAAAGGCCCTGAGTGGCATTAGAAGGGTCAGGGTGCCTTTAGAAATGACGTGAGGGGCATTACAAAAGTATGGGGGCCTTTAGAAAGGCCCTGAGGGGCTCTAGAAGGGTCTGGGGGCTATTAGAAGCGTCCTGAGGGGGTCCAGAAGGGTCTGGGGGCCTTTTAAAAGGCCCTCAGGGGGATTATAAGGGTCTCGCGGCTTTTAGAAAGGCCCTAAGTGGCATTACAAGGGTCTGGGGTCATATAGAAAGGCCCTGAGAGGTTCTAGAAGTGTCTGGGGTACTTTAGAAATGCCCTGAGGGGCATTAGAAGGGTCTGGGGGCCTTTAGAATGGTCCTGAGGTGTTCTAGAAGGGTCTGGAGGCATTTAAAACTGTCCTGAGAGGCTCTAGAAGGGTCTGGGTGCCTTTATAAGGGTCCTGAGGGGCTTTAGAAGGGTCTGGGTGCCCTTATAAAAGCCCTGAGGGGAATTAGCAGGGTCTGGGGGACTTTAGAAGGGTCCTGAGGGGCTCTATAAGGGTCTGGGGGCCCTTAGAAGGGTCTTCAGGGGCTCTAGAAGGGTCTGGGGACCTTTAGAAAGGCCCTGTGGGGCATTAGAAGGGTCTGGGGGCCTTTAGAATGCTCCTCAGGGGCAGTAGAAGGGTCTGTGGACCTTTATAAGGCCCTGACGGTCATTAGAATGGTCTGCAGGCCTTTAGAAGTGTCCTGAGGGGCTCTAGAATGGTCTGGGGGCCTTTATAAGGGTCCTGACGGGCTCTAGAAGGGTCTGGGAACCTTTATAAATGCCCTGAGGGGCATTAGAAGGGTCTGAGGGCCTTTAGAAAGGTCCTGAGGGGCATTAGAAGGGTCTTGTGGCCTTCATAAGGGTCCTGAAAGGCATTAGAAGGGTCTGGGGGCTTTTAGATGGGTCCTGAGGCAATCTAGAAGGGTCTAGGGGCCTTTACATGGGTCTTGAGAGTCATTAGAAGGGTGTGGAGGCCTTTAGAAAGGCCCTGAGGGGCTCTAGAAGGGTCTGGGGGCCTTTACAAGGGTCTTCAAGGGCTCTAGAAGGGTCTGGGGACATTTAGAAAGGCCCTCTGGGGCATTAGAAGGGTCTGGGGTCCTTTAGAATGCTCCTGAGGGGCAGTAGAAGGGTCTGGGAACATTTATATATGCCCTGAGGGGCATTAGAAGGGTCTGAGGGCCTTTAGAAAGGTCCTGAGGGGCATTAGAAGGGTCTTGTGGCCTTGATAATGGTCCTGAAATGCATTAGAAGGGTCTGGGGGCTTTTAGATGGTTCCTGAGGCAATCTAGAAGGGTCTGGGGGACTTTACATGGGTCTTGAGGGTCATTAGAAGGGTGTGGAGGCCTTTTGAAAGCCCCTGAGGGGCTCTAGAAGGGTCTGGGGGCTATTAGAAGCGTCCTGAGGGGGTCTAGAAGGGTCTGGGGGCCTTTTTAAAGGCCCTCAGGGGGATTATAAGGTTCTCGCGGCCTTTAGAAAAGCCCTGAGTGGCATTAGAAGGGTCTGGGTGCCTTTAGAAATGACCTGAGGGGCATTAGAAGGGTATGGGGGCCTTTAGAAAGGCCCTGATGGGCATTAGAAGGGTCTGGGGGCCTTTAGAATGGTCCTGAGGGGGTCTAGAAGGGTCTAGAGGCATTTAAAACTGACCTGAGAGGCTCTAGAAGGGTCTGGGTGCCTTTATAAGGGTCCTGAGGGGCATTAGAATGGTCTGGCTGCCCTTATAAAAGCACTGAAAGGAATTAGCAGGGTCTGGGGGCATTTAGAAGGGTCCTGAGGGGCTCTATAAGGGTCTGGCGGCCTTTAGAAGGGTCTTCAGGGGCTCTAGAAGGGTCTGGGGACCTTTAGAAAGGCCCTGTGGGGCATTAGAAGGGTCTGTGTACCTTTAGAATGCTCCTGAGGGGCAGTAGAAGGGTCTCGGGACCTTTATAAGGCCCTGACGGGCATTAGAATGGTCTGCGGGCCTTTAGAAGTGTCCTGAGGGGCTCTAGAATGGTCTGGGGGCCTTTATAAAGGTCCTGACATGCTCTAGAAGGGTCTGGGAACCTTTATAAATGCCCTAAGGGGCATTAGAAGGGTCTGAGGGCCTTTAGAAAAGTCCTGAGGGGCATTAGAAGGGTCTGGGGGCCTTTAGAATGGTCCTGAGGGGGTCTAGAAGGGTCTGGAGGCATTTAAAACTGTCCTGAGAGGCTCTAGAAGGGTCTGGGTGCCTTTATAAGGGTCCTGAGGGGCATTAGAAGGGTCATGTGGCCTTCATAAGGGTCCTCAAAGGCATTAGAAGGGTCTGGGGGCTTTTAGATGGGTCCTGAGGCAATCTAGAAGGGTCTAGGGGCCTTTACATGGGTCTTGATGGGCATTAGAAGGGTCTGAGGGCCTTTAGAAGGGTCCTGAGGGGCATTAGAAGGGTCTGGGGGCTTTTAGATGGGTCCTGAGGCAATCTAGAAGGGTCTAGGGGCCTTTACATTGGTCTTGAGGGTCATTAGAAGGGTGTGGAGGCCTTTAGAAAGGCGCTGAGGGGCTCTAGAAGGGTCTGGGGGCTATTAGAAGCGTCCTGAGGGGGTCCAGAAGGGTCTGGGGGCCTTTTTAAAGGCCCTCAGGGGGATTATAAGGGTCTCGCGGCTTTTAGAAAGGCCCTGAGTGGCATTAAAAGGGTCTGGGGTCATATAGAAAGGCCCTGAGATGTTCTAGAAGTGTCTGGGGTACTTTAGAAATGCCCTGAGGGGCATTAGAAGGGTCTTGTGGCCTTCATAAGGGTCCTGGAAGGCATTAGAAGGGTCTGGGGGCCTTTAGAAGGGTCTTCAGGGGCTCTAGAAGGGTCTGGGGACCTTTAGAAAGGCCCTGTGAGGCAGTAGAAGGGTCTGGGGACCTTTATAAAGGCCCTGACGGGCATTAGAATGGTCTGCGGGCCTTCAGAAGTGTCCTGAGGGGCTCTAGAATGGTCTGGGGGCCTTTATAAGGGTCCTGACGGGCTCTAGAAGGGTCTGGGAACCTTTATAAATGCCCTGTGGGGCATTAGAAGGGTCTGAGGGCCTTTAGAAAGGTCCTGAGGGGCATTAGAAGGGTCTTGTGGCCTTCATAAGGGTCCTGAAAGGCATTAGAAGGGTCTCGGGGCTTTTAGATGGGTCCTGAGGCAATCTAGAAGGGTCTAGGGGCCTTTACATGGGTCTTGAGGGGCATTAGAAGGGTCTGAGGGCCTTTAGAAGGGTCCTGAGGGGCATTAGAAGGGTCTGGGGGCTTTTAGATGGGTCCTGAGGCAATCTAGAAGGGTCTAGGGGCCTTTACATGGGTCTTGAGGGTCATTAGAAGGGTGTGGAGGCCTTTAGAAAGGCGCTGAGGGTCTCTAGAAAGGTCTGGGGGCTATTAGAAGCGTCCTGAGGGGGTCCAGAAGGGTCTGGGGGCCTTTTTAAAGGCCCTCAGGGGGATTATAAGGGTCTCGCGGCTTTTAGAAAGGCCCTGAGTGGCATTACAAGGGTCTGGGGTCATATAGAAAGGCCCTGAGAGGTTCTAGAAGTGTCTGGGGTACTTTAGAAATGCCCTGAGGGGCATTAGAAGGGTCTGGGGGCCTTTAGAATGGTCCTGAGGTGTTCTAGAAGGGTCTGGAGGCATTTAAAACTGTCCTGAGAGGCTCTAGAAGGGTCTGGGTGCCTTTATAAGGGTCCTGAGGGGCTTTAGAAGGGTCTGGGTGCCCTTATAAAAGCTCTGAGGGGAATTAGCAGGGTCTGGGGGACTTTAGAAGGGTCCTGAGGGTCTCTATAAGGATCTGGGGGCCCATAGAAGGGTCTTCAGGGACTCTAGAAGGGTCTGGGGACCTTTAGAAAGGCCCTGTGGGGCATTAGAAGGGTCTGGGGGCCTTTAGAATGCTCATGAGGGGCTCTATAAGGGTCTGGGGACCTTTATAAGTGTCCTGACTGGCTCTAGAAGGGTCTGGGAACCTTTATAAATGCCCTGAGGGGCATTAGAAGGGTCTAAGAGCCTTTGAATGGTCCTGAGGGGCATTAGAAGGTTCTTGTGGCCTTCATAAGGGTCCTGAAAGGCATTAGAAGGGTCTGGGGGCTTTTAGATGGGTCCTGAGGAAATCTAGAAGGGTCTAGGGGCCTTTACATGGGTCTTGAGGGTCATTAGAAGGGTGTGGAGGCCTTTAGAAAGGCCCTGAGGGGCTCTAGAAGGGTCTGGGGGCCTTTAGAAGGGTCTTCAAGGGCTCTAGAAGGGTCTGGGGACCTTTAGAAAGGCCCTGTGGGGCATTAGAAGGGTCTGGGGGCCTTTAGAATGCTCCTGAGGGGCAGTAGAAGGGTCTGGGAACCTTTACAAATGCCCTGAGGGGCATTAGAAGGGTCTGAGGGCCTTTAGAAAGGTCCTGAGGGGCATTAGAAGGGTCTTGTGGCCTTGATAAGGGTCCTGAAATGCATTAGAAGGGTCTGGGGGCTTTTAGATGGGTCCTGAGGCAATCTAGAAGGGTCTGGGGGCCTTTACATGGGTCTTGAGGGACATTAGAAAGGTGTGGAGGCCTTTAGAAAGCCCCTGAGGGGCTCTAGAAGGGTCTGGGGGCTATTAGAAGCGTCCTGAGGGGGTCTAGAAGGGTCTGGGGGCCTTTTTAAAGGCCCTCAGGGGGATTATAAGGTTCTCGCGGCCTTTAGAAAAGCCCTGAGTGGCATTAGAAGGTTCTGGGTGCCTTTAGAAATGACCTGAGGGGCATTAGAAGGGTATGGGGGCCTTTAGAAATGCCCTGATGGGCATTAGAAGGGTCTGGGGGCCTTTAGAATGGTCCTGAGGGGGTCTAGAAGGGTCTGGAGGCATTTAAAACTGTCCTGAGAGGCTCTAGACGGGTCTGGGTGCCTTTATAAGGGTCCTGAGGGGCATTAGAAGGGTCTGGGTGCCCTTATAAAAGCACTGAAAGGAATTAGCAGGGTCTGGGGGCCTTTAGAAGGGTCCTGAGGGGCTCTATAAGGGTCTGGCGGCCTTTAGAAGGGTCTTCAGGGGCTCTAGAAGGGTCTGGGGACCTTTAGAAAGGCCCTGTGGGGCATTAGAAGGGTCTGGGTACCTTTAGAATGCTCCTGAGGGGCAGTAGAATGGTCTGGGGACCTTTATAAGGCCCTGACGGGCATTAGAATGGTCTGCGGGCCTTTAGAAGTGTCCTGAGGGGCTCTAGAATGGTCTGGGGGCCTTTATAAGGGTCCTGACATGCTCTAGAAGGGTCTGGGAACCTTTATAAATGCCCTAAGGGGCATTAGAAGGGTCTGAGGGCCTTTAGAAAAGTCCTGAGGGGCATTAGAAGTGTCTGGGGGCCTTTAGAATGGTCCTGAGGGGGTCTAGAAGGGTCTGGAGGCATTTAAAACTGCCCTGAGAGGCTCTAGAAGGGTCTGGGTGCCTTTATAAGGGTCCTGAGGGGCATTAGAAGGGTCTGGGTGCCCTTATAAAAGCCCTGAGGAGAATTAGCAGGGTCTGGGGGACTTTAGAAGGGTCCTGAGGGGATCTATAAGGGTCTGGGGGCCCTTAGAAGGGTCTTCAGGGGCTCTAGAAGGGTCTGGGGACCTTTAGAAAGGCCCTGTGGGGCATTAGAAGGGTCTGGGGGCCTTTAGAAGGGTCTTCAGGGGCTCTAGTAGGGTCTGGGGACCTTTAGAAAGGCCCTGTGGGGCATAAGAAGGGTCTGAGGGCCTTTAGAATGCTCCTGAGGGGCAGTAGAAGGGTCTGGGGACCTTTATAAGTGTCCTGACGTGCTTTAGAAGGGTCTGGGAACCTTTATAAATGCCCTGAGGTGCATTAGAAGGGTCTGAGGGCCTTTAGAAAGGTCCTGAGGGGCATTAGAAGGGTCTTGTGGCCTTCATAAGGGTCCTGGAAGGCATTAGAAGGGTCTGGGGGCTTTTAGATGGGTCCTGAGGCAATCTAGAAGGGTCTAGGGGCCTTTACATGGGTCTTGAGGGTCATTAGAAGGGTGTGGAGGCCTTTAGAAAGGCCCTGAAAGGCATTAGAAGGGTCTGGGGGCTTTTAGATGGGTCCTGAGGCAATCTAGAAGGGTCTGGGGGCCTTTACATGGGTCTTGAGGGTCATCAGAAGGGTGTGGAGGCCTTTAGAAAGGCCCTGAGGAGCTCTAGAAGGGTCTGGGGGCTATTAGAAGCGTCCTGAGGGGGTCCAGAAGGGTCTGGGGGCCTTTTTAAAGGCCCTCAGGGGGATTATAAGGGTCTCACGGCCTTTAGAAAGGCCCTGAGTGGCATTAGAAGGGTCTGGGTGCCTTTAGAAATGACGTGAGGGGCATTAGAAAAGTATGGGGGCCTTTAGAAAGGCCCTGAGGGGCATTAGAAGGGTCTGTGTGCCTTTAGAAATGACCTGAGGGGCATTAGAAGGGTCTGGGGGCCTTTAGAATGGTCCTCAGGAGGGTCTAGAAGGGTCTGGAGGCATTTAAAACTGTCCTGAGAGGCTCTAGAAGGGTCTGGGTGCCTTTATAAGGGTCCTGAGGGGCATTATAAGGGTCTGGGTGCCCTTATAAAAGCCCTGAGGGCAATTAGCGGGGTCTGGGGGACTTTAGAAGGGTCCTGAGGGGCTCTATAAGGGTCTGGGGGCCTTTAGAAGGGTCTTCAGGGGCTCTAGAAGGGTCTGGGGACCTTTAGAAAGGCCCTGTGAGGCATTAGAAGGGTCTGGGGGCCTTTAGAATGCTCCTGAGGGGCAGTAGAAGGGTCTGGGGACCTTTATAAAGGCCCTGACGGGCATTAGAATGGTCTGCGGGTCTTTAGAAGTGTCCTGAGGGGCTCTAGAATGGTCTGGGGGCCTTTATAAGGGTCCTGACGGGCTCTAGAAGGGTCTGGGAACCTTTATAAATGCCCTGAGGGGCATTAGAAGGGTCTGAGGGCCTTTAGAAAAGTTCTTAGGGGCATTAGAAGGGTCTTGTGGCCTTCATAAGGGTCCTGAAAGGCATTAGAAGGGTCTGGGGGCTTTTAGATGGATCCTGAGGCAATCTAGAAGGGTCTAGGGGCCTTTACATGGGTCTTGAGGGGCATTAGAAGGGTCTGAGGGCCTTTAGAAGGGTCCTGAGGGGCATTAGAAGGGTCTGGGGGCTTTTAGATGGGTCCTGAGGCAATCTAGAAAAGTCTGGGGGCCTTTACATGGGTCTTGAGGGTCATTAGAAGGGTGTGGAGGCAATTAGAAAGGCGCTGAGGGGCTCTAGGAGGGTCTGGGGGCTATTAGAATCGTCCTGAGGGGGTCCAGAAGGGTCTGGGGGCCTTTTTAAATGCCCTCAGGGGGATTATAAGGGTCTCGCGGCTTTTAGAAAGGCCCTGAGTGGCATTACAAGGGTCTGGGGTCATATAGAAAGGCCCTGAGAGGTTCTAGAAGTGTCTGGGGTACTTTAGAAATGCCCTGAGGGGCATTAGAAGGGTCTGGGGGCCTTTAGAATGGTCCTGAGGGGTTCTAGAAGGTTCTGGAGGCATTTAAAACTGTCCTGAGAGGCTCTAGAAGGGTCTGGGTGCCTTTATAAGGGTCCTGAGGGGCATTATAAGGGTCTGGGTGCCCTTATAAAATCCCTGAGGGCAATTAGCAGGGTCTGGGGGACTTTAGAAGGGTCCTGAGGGGATCTATAAGGGTCTGGGGGCCCTTAGAAGGGTCTTCAGGGGCTCTAGAAGGGTCTGGGGACCTTTAGAAAGGCCCTGTGGGGCATTAGAAGAGTCTGGGGGCCTTTAGAATGCTCCTGAGGGGCTCTATAAGGGTCTGGGGACCTTTATAAGTGTCCTGACTGGCTCTAGAAGGGTCTGGGAACCTTTATAAATGCCCTGAGGGGCATTAGAAGGGTCTAAGGGCCTTTAGAATGGTCCTGAGGGGCATTAGAAGGTTCTTGTGGCCTTCATAAGGGTCCTGAAAGGCATTAGAAGGGTCTGGGGGCTTTTAGATGGGTCCTGAGGCAATCTAGAAGGGTCTAGGGGCCTTTACATGGGTCCTGAGCATCATTAGAAGGGTGTGGAGGACTTTAGAAAGGCCCTGAGGGGCTCTAGAAGGGTCTGGGGGCCTTTAGAAGGGTCTTCAAGGGCTCTAGAAAGGTCTTGGGACCTTTAGAAAGGCCCTGTGGGGCATTAGAAGGGTCTGGGGGCCTTTGGAATGCTCCTGAGGGGCAGTAGAAGGGTCTGGGAACCTTTATAAATGCCCTGAGGGGCATTAGAAGTGTCTGAGGGCCTTTAGAAAGGTCCTGAGGGGCATTAGAAGGGTCTTGTGGCCTTGATAAGGGTCCTGAAATGCATTAGAAGGGTCTGGGGGCTTTTAGATGGGTCCTGAGGCAATCTAGAAGAGTCTGGCGGCCTTTACATGGGTCTTGAGGGTCATTAGAAGGGTGTGGTGTCCTTTAGAAAGGCCCTGAAAGGCATTAGAAGGGTCTGGGTGCTTTTAGATGGGTCCTGAGGCAATCTAGAAGGGTCTGGGGGCCTTTACATGGGTCTTGAGGGTCATTAGAAGGGTGTGGAGGCCTTTAGAAAGGCCCTGAGGGGCTCTAGAAGGGTCTGGGGGCTATTAGAAGCGTCCTGAGGGGGTCTAGAAGGGTCTGGGGGCCTTTAGAATGGTCCTGAGGGGGTCTAGAAGGGTCTGGAGGCATTTAAAACTGCCCTGAGAGGCTCTAGAAGGGTCTGGGTGCCTTTATAAGGGTCCTGAGGGGCATTAGAAGGGTCTGGGTGCCCTTATAAAAGCCCTGAGGAGAATTAGCATGGTCTGGGGGACTTTAGAAGGGTCCTGAGGGGCTCTATAAGGGTCTCGGGGCCTTTAGAAGGGTCTTCAGGGGCTCTAGAAGGGTCTGGGGACCTTTAGAAAGGCCCTGTGGGGCATTAGAAGGGTCTGGGGGCCTTTAGAAGGGTCTTCAGGGGCTCTAGAAGGGTCTGGGGACCTTTAGAAAGGCCCTGTGGGCATAAGAAGGGTCTGAGGGCCTTTAGAATGCTCCTGAGGGGCAGTAGAAGGGTCTGGGGACCTTTATAAGTGTCCTGACGTGCTTTAGAAGGGTCTGGGAACCTTTATAAATGCCCTGAGGTGCATTAGAAGGGTCTGAGGGCCTTTAGAAAGGTCCTGAGGGGCATTAGAAGGGTCTTGTGGCCTTCATAAGGGTCCTGGAAGGCATTAGAAGGGTCTGGGGGCTTTTAGATGGGTCCTGAGGCAATCTAGAAGGGTCTAGGGGCCTTTACATGGGTCTTGAGGGTCATTAGAAGGGTGTGGAGGCCTTTAGAAAGGCCCTGAAAGGCATTAGAAGGGTCTGGGGGCTTTTAGATGGGTCCTGAGGCAATCTAGAAGGGTCTGGGGGCCTTTACATGGGTCTTGAGGGTCATCAGAAGGGTGTGGAGGCCTTTAGAAAGGCCCTGAGGAGCTCTAGAAGGGTCTGGGGGCTATTAGAAGCGTCCTGAGGGGGTCCAGAAGGGTCTGGGGGCCTTTTTAAAGGCCCTCAGGGGGATTATAAGTGTCTCACGGCCTTTAGAAAGGCCCTGAGTGGCATTAGAAGGGTCTGGGTGCCTTTAGAAATGACGTGAGGGGCATTACAAAAGTATGGGGGCCTTTAGAAAGGCCCTGAGGGGCATTAGAATGGTCTGGGGGCCTTTAGAATGGTCCTCAGGAGGGTCTAGAAGGGTCTGGAGGCATTTAAAACTGTCCTGAGAGGCTCTAGAAGGGTCTGGGTGCCTTTATAAGGGTCCTGAGGGGCATTATAAGGGTCTGGGTGCCCTTATAAAAGCCCTGAGGGCAATTAGCGGGGTCTGGGGGACTTTAGAAGGGTCCTGAGGGGCTCTATAAGGGTCTGGGGGCCTTTAGAAGGGTCTTCAGGGGCTCTAGAAGGGTCTGGGGACCTTTAGAAAGGCCCTGTGAGGCATTAGAAGGGTCTGGGGGCCTTTAGAATGCTCCTGAGGGACAGTAGAAGGGTCTGGGGACCTTTATAAAGGCCCTGACGGGCATTAGAATGGTCTGCGGGTCTTTAGAAGTGTCCTGAGGGGCTCTAGAATGGTCTGGGGGCCTTTATAAGGGTCCTGACGGGCTCTAGAAGGGTCTGGGAACCTTTATAAATGCCCTGAGGGGCATTAGAAGGGTCTGAGGGCCTTTAGAAAAGTTCTTAGGGGCATTAGAAGGGTCTTGTGGCCTTCATAAGGGTCCTGAAAGGCATTAGAAGGGTCTGGGGGCATTTAGATGGATCCTGAGGCAATCTAGAAGGGTCTAGGGGCCTTTACATGGGTCTTGAGGGGCATTAGAAGGGTCTGAGGGCCTTTAGAAGGGTCCTGAGGGGCATTAGAAGGGTCTGAGGGCCTTTAGAAGGGTCCTGAGGGGCATTAGAAGGGTCTGGGGGCTTTTAGATGGGTCCTGAGGCAATCTAGAAAAGTCTGGGGGCCTTTACATGGGTCTTGAGGGTCATTAGAAGGGTGTGGAGGCCATTAGAAAGGCGCTGAGGGGCTCTAGGAGGGTCTGGGGGCTATTAGAATCGTCCTGAGGGGGTCCAGAAGGGTCTGGGGGCCTTTTTAAAGGCCCTCAGGGGGATTATAAGGGTCTCGCGGCTTTTAGAAAGGCCCTGAGTGGCATTACAAGGGTCTGGGGTCATATAGAAAGGCCCTGAGAGGTTCTAGAAGTGTCTGGGGTACTTTAGAAATGCCCTGAGGGGCATTAGAAGGGTCTGGGGGCCTTTAGAATGGTCCTGAGGGGTTCTAGAAGGTTCTGGAGGCATTTAAAACTGTCCTGAGAGGCTCTAGAAGGGTCTGGGTGCCTTTATAAGGGTCCTGAGGGGCATTATAAGGGTCTGGGTGCCCTTATAAAATCCCTGAGGGCAATTAGCAGGGTCTGGGGGACTTTAGAAGGGTCCTGAGGGGATCTATAAGGGTCTGGGGGCCCTTAGAAGGGTCTTCAGGGGCTCTAGAAGGGTCTGGGGACCTTTAGAAAGGCCCTGTGGGGCATTAGAAGAGTCTGGGGGCCTTTAGAATGCTCCTGAGGGGCTCTATAAGGGTCTGGGGACCTTTATAAGTGTCCTGACTGGCTCTAGAAGGGTCTGGGAACCTTTATAAATGCCCTGAGGGGCATTAGAAGGGTCTAAGGGCCTTTAGAATGGTCCTGAGGGGCATTAGAAGGTTCTTGTGGCCTTCATAAGGGTCCTGAAAGGCATTAGAAGGGTCTGGGGGCTTTTAGATAGGTCCTGAGGCAATCTAGAAAGGTCTAGGGGGCTTTACATGGGTCCTGAGCATCATTAGAAGGGTGTGGAGAACTTTAGAAAGGCCCTGAGGGGCTCTAGAAGGGTCTGGGGGCCTTTAGAAGGGTCTTCAAGGGCTCTAGAAAGGTCTTGGGACCTTTAGAAAGGCCCTGTGGGGCATTAGAAGGGTCTGGGGGCCTTTGGAATGCTCCTGAGGGGCAGTAGAAGGGTCTGGGAACCTTTATAAATGCCCTGAGGGGCATTAGAAGGGTCTGAGGGCCTTTAGAAAGGTCCTGAGGGGCATTAGAAGGGTCTTGTGGCCTTGATAAGGGTCCTGAAATGCATTAGAAGGGTCTGGGGGCTTTTAGATGGTTCCTGAGGCAATCTAGAAGGGTCTGGCGGCCTTTACATGGGTCTTGAGGGTCATTAGAAGGGTGTGGTGTCCTTTAGAAAGGCCCTGAAAGGCATTAGAAGGGTCTGGGTGCTTTTAGATGGGTCCTGAGGCAATCTAGAAGGGTCTGGGGGCCTTTACATGGGTCTTGAGGGTCATTAGAAGGGTGTGGAGGCCTTTAGAAAGGCCCTGAGGGGCTCTAGAAGGGTCTGGGGGCTATTAGAAGCGTCCTGAGGGGGTCTAGAAGGGTCTGGGGGCCTTTTTAAAGGCCCTCAGTGGGATTATAAGGGTCTCGCGGCCTTTAGAAAAGCCCTGAGTGGCATTAGAAGGGTCTGGGTGCCTTTAGGAATGACCTGAGGGGCATTAGAAGGGTATGGGTGCCTTTATAAGGGTCCTGAGGGGCATTAGAAGGGTCTGGGTGCCCTTATAAAAGCACTGAAAGGAATTAGCAGGGTCTGGGGGCCTTTAGAAGGGTCCTGAGGGGCTCTATAAGGGTCTGGGGGCCTTTAGAAGGGTCTTCAGGGGCTCTAGAAGGGTCTGGGGACCTTTAGAAAGGCCCTGTGGGGCATTAGAAGGGTCTGGGTGCCTTTATAAGGACCTGACGGGCATTAGAATGGTCTGCGGGCCTTTAGAAGTGTCCTGAGGGGCTCTAGAATGGTCTGGGGGCCTTTATAAGGGTACTGACATGCTCTAGAAGGGTCTGGGAACCTTTATAAATGCCCTAAGGGGCATTAGAAGGGTCTGAGGGCCTTTAGAAAAGTCCTGAGGGGCATTAGAAGGGTCTGGGGGCCTTTAGAATGGTCCTGAGGGGGTCTAGAAGGGTCTGGAGGCATTTAAAACTGTCCTGAGAGGCTCTAGAAGGGTCTGGGTGCCTTTATAAGGGTCCTGAGGGGCATTAGAAGGGTCTGGGTGCCCTTATAAAAGCCCTGAGGAGAATTAGCAGGGTCTGGGGGACTTTAGAAGGGTCCTTAGGGGCTCTATAAGGGTCTGGGGGCCTTTAGAAGGGTCTTGAGGGGCTCTAGAAGGGTCTGGGGACCTTTAGAAAGGCCCTTTGTGGCATTAGAAGGGTCTGGGGGCCTTTAGAAGGGTCTTCAGGGGCTCTGGAACGGTCTGGGGACCTTTAGAAAGGCCCTGACGGGCATTAGAAGGGTCTGAGGGCCTTTAGAATGCTCCTGAGGGGCAGTAGAAGGGTCTGGGGACCTTTATAAGTGTCCTGACGTGCTCTAGAAGGGTCTGGGAACCTTTATAAAAGCCCTGATGTGTATTAGAAGGGTCTGAGGGCCTTTAGAAAGGTCCTGAGGGGCATTAGAAGGGTCTTGTGGTCTTCATAAGGGTCCTGGAAGGCATTAGAAGGGTCTGGGGGCTTTTAGATGGGTCCTGAGGCAATCTAGAAGGGTCTAGGGGCCTTTACATGGGTCTTGAGGGTCATTAGAAAGTTGTGGAGGCCTTTAGAAAGGCCCTGAGGGGCTCTAGAAGGGTCTGGGGGCTATTAGAAGCGTCCTGAGGGGGTCCAGAAGGGTCTGGGGGCCTTTTTAAAGGCCCTCAGGGGGATTATAAGGGTCTCGCGGCCTTTAGAAAGGCCCTGAGTGGCATTAGAAGGGTCTGGGTGCCTTTAGAAATGACCTGAGGGGCATTAGAAAGGTATGGGGGCATTTAGAAAGGCCCTGTGGGGCATTAGAAGGGTCTGGGGGCATTTAGAATGGTCCTGAGAGGGTCTAGAAGGGTCTGGAGGCATTTAAACTGTCCTGAGAGGCTCTAGAAGGGTCTGGGTGCCTTTATAAGGGTCCTGAGGGGCATTAGAAGGGTCTGGGAGCCCTTATAAAAGCCCTGAGGGGAATTAGCAGGGTCTGGGGGCCTTTAGAAAGGTCCTGAGGGGCTCTATAAGGGTCTGGGGGCCTTTAGAAGGGTCTTGAGGGGCTCTAGAAGGGTCTGGGGACCTTTAGAAAGGCCCTGTGGGGCATTAGAAGGGTCTGGGGGCCTTTAGAACGGTCTTCAGGGGCTCTAGAAGGGTCTGGGGACCTTTAGAAAGGCCCTGTGGGGCATTAGAAGGGTCTGAGGTCCTTTAGAATGCTCCTGAGGGGCTGTAGAAGGGTCTGGGGACCTTTATAAGTGTCCTGACGGGCTCTAGAAGGGTCTGGGAACCTTTATAAATGCCCTGATGGGCATTAGAAGGGTCTGAGGGCCTTTAGAAAGGTCCTGAGGGGCATTAGAAGGGTCTTGTGGCCTTGATAAGGGTCCTGAAAGGCATTAGAAGGGTCTTGGGGCTTTTAGATGGGTCCTGAGGCAATCTAGATGGGTCTAGGGGCCTTTACATGGGTCTTGAGGGGCATTAGAAGGGTGTGCAGGCCTTTAGAAAGGCCCTGAAAGGCATTAGAAGGGTCTGGGGGCTTTTAGATGGGTCCTGAGGCAATCTAGAAAAGTCTGGGGGCCTTTACATGGGTCTTGAGGGTCATTAGAAGGGTGTGGAGGCAATTAGAAAGGCGCTGAGGGGCTCTAGGAGGGTCTGGGGGCTATTAGAATCGTCCTGAGGGGGTCCAGAAGGGTCTGGGGGCCTTTTTAAATGCCCTCAGGGGGATTATAAGGGTCTCGCGGCTTTTAGAAAGGCCCTGAGTGGCATTACAAGGGTCTGGGGTCATATAGAAAGGCCCTGAGAGGTTCTAGAAGTATCTGGGGTACTTTAGAAATGCCCTGAGGGGCATTAGAAGGGTCTGGGGGCCTTTAGAATGGTCCTGAGGGGTTCTAGAAGGTTCTGGAGGCATTTAAAACTGTCCTGAGAGGCTCTAGAAGGGTCTGGGTGCCTTTATAAGGGTCCTGAGGGGCATTATAAGGGTCTGGGTGCCCTTATAAAATCCCTGAGGGCAATTAGCAGGGTCTGGGGGACTTTAGAAGGGTCCTGAGGGGATCTATAAGGGTCTGGGGGCCCTTAGAAGGGTCTTCAGGGGCTCTAGAAGGGTCTGGGGACCTTTAGAAAGGCCCTGTGGGGCATTAGAAGAGTCTGGAAGCCTTTAGAATGCTCCTGAGGGGCTCTATAAGGGTCTGGGGACCTTTATAAGTGTCCTGACTGGCTCTAGAAGGGTCTGGGAACCTTTATAAATGCCCTGAGGGGCATTAGAAGGGTCTAAGGGCCTTTAGAATGGTCCTGAGGGGCATTAGAAGGTTCTTGTGGCCTTCATAAGGGTCCTGAAAGGCATTAGAAGGGTCTGGGGGCTTTTAGATGGGTCCTGAGGCAATCTAGAAGGGTCTAGGGGCCTTTACATGGGTCCTGAGCATCATTAGAAGGGTGTGGAGGACTTTAGAAAGGCCCTGAGGGGCTCTAGAAGGGTCTGGGGGCCTTTAGAAGGGTCTTCAAGGGCTCTAGAAAGGTCTTGGGACCTTTAGAAAGGCCCTGTGGGGCATTAGAAGGGTCTGGGGGCCTTTGGAATGCTCCTGAGGGGCAGTAGAAGGGTCTGGGAACCTTTATAAATGCCCTGAGGGGCATTAGAAGTGTCTGAGGGCCTTTAGAAAGGTCCTGAGGGGCATTAGAAGGGTCTTGTGGCCTTGATAAGGGTCCTGAAATGCATTACAAGGGTCTGGGGGCTTTTAGATGGGTCCTGAGGCAATCTAGAAGAGTCTGGCGGCCTTTACATGGGTCTTGAGGGTCATTAGAAGGGTGTGGTGTCCTTTAGAAAGGCCCTGAAAGGCATTAGAAGGGTCTGGGTGCTTTTAGATGGGTCCTGAGGCAATCTAGAAGGGTCTGGGGGCCTTTACATGGGTCTTGAGGGTCATTAGAAGGGTGTGGAGGCCTTTAGAAAGGCCCTGAGGGGCTCTAGAAGGGTCTGGGGGCTATTAGAAGCGTCCTGAGGGGGTCTAGAAGGGTCTGGGGGCCTTTAGAATGGTCCTGAGGGGGTCTAGAAGGGTCTGGAGGCATTTAAAACTGCCCTGAGAGGCTCTAGAAGGGTCTGGGTGCCTTTATAAGGGTCCTGAGGGGCATTAGAAGGGTCTGGGTGCCCTTATAAAAGCCCTGAGGAGAATTAGCATGGTTTGGGGGACTTTAGAAGGGTCCTGAGGGGCTCTATAAGGGTCTCGGGGCCTTTAGAAGGGTCTTCAGGGGCTCTAGACGGGTCTGGGGACCTTTAGAAAGGCCCTGTGGGGCATTAGAAGGGTCTGGGGGCCTTTAGAAGGGTCTTCAGGGGCTCTAGAAGGGTCTGGGGACCTTTAGAAAGGCCCTGTGGGCATAAGAAGGGTCTGAGGGCCTTTAGAATGCTCCTGAGGGGCAGTAGAAGGGTCTGGGGACCTTTATAAGTGTCCTGACGTGCTTTAGAAGGGTCTGGGAACCTTTATAAATGCCCTGAGGTGCATTAGAAGGGTCTGAGGGCCTTTAGAAAGGTCCTGAGGGGCATTAGAAGGGTCTTGTGGCCTTCATAAGGGTCCTGGAAGGCATTAGAAGGGTCTGGGGGCTTTTAGATGGGTCCTGAGGCAATCTAGAAGGGTCTAAGGGCCTTTACATGGGTCTTGAGGGTCATTAGAAGGGTGTGGAGGCCTTTAGAAAGGCCCTGAAAGGCATTAGAAGGGTCTGGGGGCTTTTAGATGGGTCCTGAGGCAATCTAGAAGGGTCTGGGGGCCTTTACATGGGTCTTGAGGGTCATCAGAAGGGTGTGGAGGCCTTTAGAAAGGCCCTGAGGAGCTCTAGAAGGGTCTGGGGGCTATTAGAAGCGTCCTGAGGGGGTCCAGAAGGGTCTGGGGGCCTTTTTAAAGGCCCTCAGGGGGATTATAAGGGTCTCACGGCCTTTAGAAAGGCCCTGAGTGGCATTAGAAGGGTCTGGGTGCCTTTAGAAATGACGTGAGGGGCATTACAAAAGTATGGGGGCCTTTAGAAAGGCCCTGAGGGGCATTAGAAGGGTCTGGGGGCCTTTAGAATGGTCCTCAGGAGGGTCTAGAAGGGTCTGGAGGCATTTAAAACTGTCCTGAGAGGCTCTAGAAGGGTCTGGGTGCCTTTATAAGGGTCCTGAGGGGCATTATAAGGGTCTGGGTGCCCTTATAAAAGCCCTGAGGGCAATTAGCGGGGTCTGGGGGACTTTAGAAGGGTCCTGAGGGGCTCTATAAGGGTCTGGGGGCCTTTAGAAGGGTCTTCAGGGGCTCTAGAAGGGTCTGGGGACCTTTAGAAAGGCCCTGTGAGGCATTAGAAGGGTCTGGGGGCCTTTAGAATGCTCCTGAGGGACAGTAGAAGGGTCTGGGGACCTTTATAAAGGCCCTGACGGGCATTAGAATGGTCTGCGGGTCTTTAGAAGTGTCCTGAGGGGCTCTAGAATGGTCTGGGGGCCTTTATAAGGGTCCTGACGGGCTCTAGAAGGGTCTGGGAACCTTTATAAATGCCCTGAGGGGCATTAGAAGGGTCTGAGGGCCTTTAGAAAAGTTCTTAGGGGTATTAGAAGGGTCTTGTGGCCTTCATAAGGGTCCTGAAAGGCATTAGAAGGGTCTGGGGGCTTTTAGATGGATCCTGAGGCAATCTAGAAGGGTCTAGGGGCCTTTACATGGGTCTTGAGGGGCATTAGAAGGGTCTGAGGGCCTTTAGAAGGGTCCTGAGGGGCATTAGAAGGGTCTGGGGGCTTTTAGATGGGTCCTGAGGCAATCTAGAAAAGTCTGGGGGCCTTTACATGGGTCTTGAGGGTCATTAGAAGGGTGTGGAGGCCATTAGAAAGGCGCTGAGGGGCTCTAGGAGGGTCTGGGGGCTATTAGAATCGTCCTGAGGGGGTCCAGAAGGGTCTGGGGGCCTTTTTAAAGGCCCTCAGGGGGATTATAAGGGTCTCGCGGCTTTTAGAAAGGCCCTGAGTGGCATTACAAGGGTCTGGGGTCATATAGAAAGGCCCTGAGAGGTTCTAGAAGTGTCTGGGGTACTTTAGAAATGCCCTGAGGGGCATTAGAAGGGTCTGGGGGCCTTTAGAATGGTCCTGAGGGGTTCTAGAAGGTTCTGGAGGCATTTAAAACTGTCCTGAGAGGCTCTAGAAGGGTCTGGGTGCCTTTATAAGGGTCCTGAGGGGCATTATAAGGGTCTGGGTGCCCTTATAAAATCCCTGAGGGCAATTAGCAGGGTCTGGGGGACTTTAGAAGGGTCCTGAGGGGATCTATAAGGGTCTGGGGGCCCTTAGAAGGGTCTTCAGGGGCTCTAGAAGGGTCTGGGGACCTTTAGAAAGGCCCTGTGGGGCATTAGAAGAGTCTGGGGGCCTTTAGAATGCTCCTGAGGGGCTCTATAAGGGTCTGGGGACCTTTATAAGTGTCCTGACTGGCTCTAGAAGGGTCTGGGAACCTTTATAAATGCCCTGAGGGGCATTAGAAGGGTCTAAGGGCCTTTAGAATGGTCCTGAGGGGCATTAGAAGGTTCTTGTGGCCCTCATAAGGGTCCTGAAAGGCATTAGAAGGGTCTGGGGGCTTTTAGATAGGTCCTGAGGCAATCTAGAAAGGTCTAGGGGGCTTTACATGGGTCCTGAGCATCATTAGAAGGGTGTGGAGGACTTTAGAAAGGCCCTGAGGGGCTCTAGAAGGGTCTGGGGGCCTTTAGAAGGGTCTTCAAGGGCTTTAGAAAGGTCTTGGGACCTTTAGAAAGGCCCTGTGGGGCATTAGAAGGGTCTGGGGGCCTTTGGAATGCTCCTGAGGGGCAGTAGAAGGGTCTGGGAACCTTTATAAATGCCCTGAGGGGCATTAGAAGGGTCTGAGGGCCTTTAGAAAGGTCCTGAGGGGCATTAGAAGGGTCTTGTGGCCTTGATAAGGGTCCTGAAATGCATTAGAAGGGTCTGGGGGCTTTTAGATGGGTCCTGAGGCAATCTAGAAGGGTCTGGCGGCCTTTACATGGGTCTTGAGGGTCATTAGAAGGGTGTGGTGTCCTTTAGAAAGGCCCTGAAAGGCATTAGAAGGGTCTGGGTGCTTTTAGATGGGTCCTGAGGCAATCTAGAAGGGTCTGGGGGCCTTTACATGGGTCTTGAGGGTCATTAGAAGGGTGTGGAGGCCTTTAGAAAGGCCCTGAGGGGGTCTAGAAGGGTCTGGGGGCTATTAGAAGCGTCCTGAGGGGGTCTAGAAGGGTCTGGGGGCCTTTATAAGGGTACTGACATGCTCTAGAAGGGTCTGGGAACCTTTATAAATGCCCTAAGGGGCATTAGAAGGGTCTGAGGGCCTTTAGAAAAGTCCTGAGGGGCATTAGAAGGGTCTGGGGGCCTTTAGAATGGTCCTGAGGGGGTCTAGAAGGGTCTGGAGGCATTTAAAACTGTCCTGAGAGGCTCTAGAAGGGTCTGGGTGCCTTTATAAGGGTCCTGAGGGGCATTAGAAGGGTCTGGGTGCCCTTATAAAAGCCCTGAGGAGAATTAGCAGGGTCTGGGGGACTTTAGAAGGGTCCTTAGGGGCTCTATAAGGGTCTGGGGGCCTTTAGAAGGGTCTTGAGGGGCTCTAGAAGGGTCTGGGGACCTTTAGAAAGGCCCTTTGTGGCATTAGAAGGGTCTGGGGGCCTTTAGAAGGGTCTTCAGGGGCTCTGGAAGGGTCTGGGGACCTTTAGAAAGGCCCTGACGGGCATTAGAAGGGTCTGAGGGCCTTTAGAATGCTCCTGAGGGGCAGTAGAAGGGTCTGGGGACCTTTATAAGTGTCCTGACGTGCTCTAGAAGGGTCTGGGAACCTTTATAAATGCCCTGATGTGCATTAGAAGGGTCTGAGGGCCTTTAGAAAGGTCCTGAGGGGCATTAGAAGGGTCTTGTGGTCTTCCTAAGGGTCCTGGAAGGCATTAGAAGGGTCTGGGGGCTTTTAGATGGGTCCTGAGGCAATCTAGAAGGGTCTAGGGGCCTTTACATGGGTCTTGAGGGTCATTAGAAAGTTGTGGAGGCCTTTAGAAAGGCCCTGAGGGGCTCTAGAAGGGTCTGGGGGCTTTTAGAAGGTTCTTCAGGGGCTCTGGAAGGGTCTCGGGACCTTTAGAAAGGCCCTGTGGGGCATTAGAAGGGTCTGGGGGCCTTTAGAATGCTCCTGAGGGGCAGTAGAAGGGTCTGGGGACCTTTCTAAATGCCCTGAGTGGCATTAGAAGGGTCTGAGGGCCTTTATAAAGGTCCTGAGGGGCATTAGAAGGGTCTTGTGGCCTTCATAAGGGTCCTGAAAGGCATTAGAAGGGTCTGGGGCTATTAGATGGGTCCTGAGGCAATCTAGAAGGGTCTAGGGGCCTTTAAATGGGTCTTGAGGGTCATTAGAAGGGTGTGGAGGCCTTTAGAAAGGCCCTGAAAGGCATTAGAAGGGTCTGGGGGCTTTTAGATGGGTCCTGAGGCAATCTAGAAGGGTCTGGGGGCCTTTACATGGGTCTTGAGTGTCCTTAGAAGGGTGTGGAGGCCTTTAGAAAGGCCCTGAGGGGCTCTAGAAGGGTCTGGGGGCTATTAGAAGCGTCCTGAGGGGGTCCAGAAGGGTCTGGGGGCCTTTTTAAAGGCCCTCAGGGGGATTATAAGGGTCTCGCGGCCTTTAGAAAGGCCCTGAGTGGCATTAGAAGGGTCTGGGTGCCTTTAGAAATGACCTGAGCGGCATTAGAAAGGTATGGGGGCATTTAGAAAGGCCCTGTGGGGCATTAGAAGGGTCTGGGGGCATTTAGAATGGTCCTGAGAGGGTCTAGAAGGGTCTGGAGGCATTTAAACTGTCCTGAGAGGCTCTAGAAGGGTCTGGGTGCCTTTATAAGGGTCCTGAGGGGCATTAGAAGGGTCTGGGAGCCCTTATAAAAGCCCTGAGGGGAATTAGCAGGGTCTGGGGGCCTTTAGAAAGGTCCTGAGGGGCTCTATAAGGGTCTGGGGGCCTTTAGAAGGGTCTTGAGGGGCTCTAGAAGGGTCTGGGGACCTTTAGAAAGGCCCTGTGGGGCATTAGAAGGGTCTGGGGGCCTTTAGAACGGTCTTCAGGGGCTCTAGAAGGGTCGGGGGACCTTTAGAAAGGCCCTGTGGGGCATTAGAAGGGTCTGAGGTCCTTTAGAATGCTCCTGAGGGGCTGTAGAAGGGTCTGGGGACCTTTATAAGTGTCCTGACGGGCTCTAGAAGGGTCTGGGAACCTTTATAAATGCCCTGATGGGCATTAGAAGGGTCTGAGGGCCTTTAGAAAGGTCCTGAGGGGCATTAGAAGGGTCTTGTGGCCTTGATAAGGGTCCTGAAAGGCATTAGAAGGGTCTGGGGGCTTTTAGATGGGTCCTGAGGCAATCTAGATGGGTCTAGGGGCCTTTACATGGGTCTTGAGGGGCATTAGAAGGGTGTGCAGGCCTTTAGAAAGGCCCTGAAAGGCATTAGAAGGGTCTGGGGGCTTTTAGATGGGTCCTGAGGCAATCTAGAAGGGTCTGGGGGCCTTTACATGGGTCTTGAGGGTCATTAGAATGGTGTGGATGCCTTTAGAAAGGCCCTGAGGGGCTCTAGAAGGGTCTGGGGGCTATTAGAAGCGTCCTGAGAGGGTCCAGAAGGGTCTGGGGTACTTTTTAAAGGCCCTCAAGGTGAATTATAAGGGTCTCTCGGCATTTCAAAAGGCCCTGAGTGGCATTACAAGGGCCTGGGGTCATATAGATAGGCCCTGAGATGTTCTAGAAGTGTCAGGGGTACTTTAGAAAGGCCCTGAGGGGCATTAGAAGGGTCTGGGGGCCTTTAGAATGGTCCTGAGGGGGTCTAGAAGGGTCTGGAGGCATTTAAAACTGTCCTGAGAGGCTCTAGAAGGGTCTGGGTGCCTTTATAAGGGTCCTGAGGGGCATTAGAAGGGTCTGGGTGCCCTTATAAAAGCCCTGAGGGGAATTAGCAGGGTCTGGGGGACTTTAGAAGGGTCCTGAGGGGCTCTATAAGGGTCTGGGGGCCTTTAGAAGGGTCTTCAGGGGCTCTAGAGGGGTCTGGGGACATTTAGAAAGGCCCTGTGGGGCATTAGAAGGGTCTGGGGGCCTTTAGAATGCTCCTGAGGGGCAGTAGAATGGTCTGGGGACCTTTATAAGGGTCCTGACGGGCTCTAGAAGGGTCTGGGGACCTTTATAAGGGTCCTGACGGGCTCTAGAATGGTCTGAGGGCCTTTAGAAAGGCTCTGAGGGGCATTAGAAGGGTCTGGGGGCCTTTAGAAGGGTCCTGAGGGGCATTAGAAGGGTCTGGGGGCCTTTAGAATGGTCCTGAGGCGGTCAAGAAGGGTCTGGAGGCATTTAAAACTGTCCTGAGAGGCTCTAGAAGGGTCTGGGTGCCTTTATAAGTGTCCTGAGGGGCATTAGAAGGGTCTGGGTGCCCTTATAAAAGCCCTGAGGGGAATTAGCAGGGTCTGGGGGCCTTTAGAAGGGTCCTGAGGGGCTCTATAAGGGTCTGGGGGCCTTTAGAAGGGTCTTCAGGGGCTCTAGAGGGGTCTGGGGACCTTTAGAAAGGCCCTGTGGGGCATTAGAAGGGTCTGGGGGCCTTTAGAATGCTCCTGAGGGGCAGTAGAAGGGTCTGGAGACCTTTATAAGGGTCCTGACGGGCTCTAGAAGGGTCTGAGGGCCTTTATAAAGGTCCTGAGGTGCATGAGAAGGGTCTTGTGGCCTTCATAAGGGTCCTGAAAGGCATTAGAAGGGTCTGGGGGCTTTTAGATGGGTCCTGAGGCAATCTAGAAGGGTCTAGGGGCCTTTACATGGTCCTTGAGGGTCATTAGAAGGGTGTGGAGGCCTTTAGAAGGGTCCTGAAAGGCATTAGAAGGGTCTGGGGGCTTTTAGATGGGTCCTGAGGCAATCTAGAAGGGTCTGGGGGCCTTTACATGGGTCTTGAGGGTCATTAGAAGGGTGTGGAGGCCTTTAGAAAGGCCCGGAGGGGCTCTAGAAGGGTCTGGGGGCTATTAGAAGCGTCCTGAGGGGGTCCAGAAGGGTCTGGGGGCCTTTTTAAAGGCCCTCAGGGGGATTATAAGGGTCTCGCGGCCTTTAGAAAGGCCCTGAGTGGCATTAGAAGGGTCTGTGTGCCTTTAGAAATGACCTGAGGGGCATTAGAAATGTATGGGAGCGTTTAGAAAGGCCCTGAGGGGCATTAGAAGGGTCTGGGGGCCTTTACAATGGTCCTGAGGGGGTCTAGAAGGGTCTGGAGGCATTTAAATTGTCCTGAGAGGCTCTAGAAGGGTCTGGGTGCCTTTATAAGGGTCCTGAGGGGCATTAGAAGGGTCTGGCTGCCCTTATAAAAGCACTGAAAGGAATTAGCAGGGTCTGGGGGCCTTTAGAAGGGTCCTGAGGGGCTCTATAAGGGTCTGGCGGCCTTTAGAAGGGTCTTCAGGGGCTCTAGAAGGGTCTGGGGACCTTTAGAAAGGCCCTGTGGGGCATTAGAAGGGTCTGGGGGCCTTTAGAATGCTCCTGAGGGGCAGTAGAAGGGTCTGGGGACCTTTATAAGGCCCTGACGGGCATTAGAATGGTCTGCGGGCCTTTAGAAGTGTCCTGAGGGGCTCTAGAATGGTCTGGGGGCCTTTATAAGGGTCCTGACATGCTCTAGAAGGGTCTGGGAACCTTTATAAATGCCCTAAGGGTCATTAGAATGGTCTGAGGGCCTTTAGAAAAGTCCTGAGGGGCATTAGAAGGGTCTGGGGGCCTTTAGAATGGTCCTGAGGGGGTCTAGAAGGGTCTGGAGGCATTTAAAACTGTCCTGAGAGGCTCTAGAAGGGTCTGGGTGCCTTTATAAGGGTCCTGTGTGGCATTAGAAGGGTCTGGGGGCCTTTAGAAGGGTCTTCAGGGGCTCTAGAATGGTCTGGGGACCTTTAGAAAGGCCCTGGGGGGCATTAGAAGGGTCTGAGAATCTTTAGAATGCTCCTGAGGGGCAGTAGAAGGGTCTGGAGACCTTTATAAGTGTCCTGACGTGCTCTAGAAGGGTCTGGGAACCTTTATAAATGCCCTGAGGGGCATTAGAAGGGTCTGAGGGCCTTTAGAAAGGTCCTGAGGGGCATTAGAAGGGTCTTGTGGCCTTCATAAGGGTCCTGAAAGGCATTAGAAGGGTCTGGGGGCTTTTAGATGGGTCCTGAGGCAATCTAGAAGGGTCTAGGGGCCTTTACATGGGTCTTGAGGGTCATTAGAAGGGTGTGGAGGCCTTTAGAAAGGCCCTGAAGGGCTCTAGAAGGGTCTGGGGGCTATTAGAAGCGTCCTGAGGGGGTCCAGAAGGGTCTGGGGGCCTTTTTAAAGGCCCTCAGGGGGATTATAAGGGTCTCGCGGCCTTTAGAAAGGCCCTGAGTGGCATTAGAAGGGTCTGGGTGCCTTTAGAAATGACCTGAGGGGCATTAGAAGGGTATGGGGGCCTTTAGAAAGGCCCTGAGGGGCATTAGAAGGGTCTGGGGGCCTTTAGAATGGTCCTGAGGGGGTCTAGAAGGGTCTGGAGGCATTTAAAACTGTCCTGAGAGGCTCTAGAAGGGTCTGGGTGCCTTTATAAGGGTCCTGAGGGGCATTAGAAGGGTCTGGGTGCCCTTATAAAAGCCCTGAGGAGAATTAGCAGGGTCTGGGGGACTTCAGAAGGGTCCTGAGGGGCTCTATAAGGGTCTGGGTGCCTTTAGAAGGGTCTTCAGGGGCTCTAGAAGGGTCTGGGGACCTTTAGAAAGGCCCTGTGGGGCATTAGAAGGGTCTGGGGGCCTTTAGAATGCTCCTGAGGGGCAGTAGAATGGTCTGTGGACCTTTAGAAAGGCCCTGACGGTCATTAGAATGGTCTGCAGGCCTTTAGAAGTGTCCTGAGGGGCTCTAGAATGGTCTGGGGGCCTTTATAAGGGTCCTGACGGGCTCTAGAAGGGTCTGGGAACCTTTATAAATGCCCTGAGGGGCATTAGAAGGGTCTGAGGGCCTTTAGAAACGTCCTGAGGGGCATTAGAAGGGTCTTGTGGCCTTCATAAGGGTCCTGAAAGGCATTAGAAGGGTCTGGGGGCTTTTAGATGGGTCCTGAGGCAATCTAGAAGGGTCTAGGGGCCTTTACATGGGTCTTGAGGGTCATTAGAAGGGTGTGGAGGCCTTTAGAAAGGCCCTGAGGGGCTCTAGAATGGTCCGGGGGCTATTAGAAGCGTCCTGAGGGGGTCCATAAGGGTCTGGGGGCCTTTTTAAAGGCCCTCAGGGGGATTATAAGGGTCTCGCGGCCTTTAGAAAGGCCCTGAGTGGCATTACAAGGGTCTGGGGTCATATAGAAAGGCCCTGAGAGGTTCTAGAAGTGTCTGGGGTATTTAGAAAGGCCCTGAGAGGCATTAGAAGGGTCTGGGGGACTTTAGAAGGGTCCTGAGGGGCTCTATAAGGGTCTGGGGGCCTTTAGAAGGGACTTCAGGGGGTCTAGAGGTGTCTGGGGAAATTTAGAAAGGCCCTGTCAGGCATTAGAAGGGTCTGGGGGCCTTTAGAATGCTCCTGAGGGGCAGTAGAAGGGTCTGGAGACCTTTATAAGGGTCCTGACGGGCTCTAGAAGGGTCTGGGAACCTTTATAAATGCCCTGAGGGGCATTAGAATGGTCTGAGGGCCTTTAGAAAGGTCCTGAGGGGCAGTAGAAGGGTCTTGTGGCCTTCATAAGGGTCCTGAAAGGTATTGGAAGGGTCTGGGGGCTTTTAGATGGGTCCTGAGGCAATCTAGAAGGGTCTGGAGGCCTTTACATGGGTCTTGAGGGTCATTAGAAGGGTGTGGAGGCCTTTAGAAAGGCCCTGAAAGGCATTAGAAGGGTCTGGGTGCTTTTAGATGGGTCCTGAGGCAATCTAGAAGGGTCTGGGGGCCTTTACATGGGTCTTGAGGGTCATTAGAAGGGTGTGGAGGCCTTTAGAAACCGCCTGAGGTGCTCTAGAAGGGTCTCGGGGCTATTAGATGCGTCCTGAGGGGGTCCAGAAGGGTCTGGGGGCCTTTTTAAAGGCCCTCAGGGGGATTATAAGGGTCTCGCGGCCTTTAGAAAGGCCCTGAGTGGCATTAGAAGGGTCTGGGTGCCTTTAGAAATGACCTGAGGGGCATTAGAAGGGTCTGGGGGCCTTTAGAAAGGCCCTGAGGGGCATTAGAAGGGTCTGGGGGCCTTTAGAATGGTCCTGAGGGGGTCTAGAAGGGTCTGGAGGCATTTAAAACTGTCCTGAGAGGCTCTAGAAGGGTCTGTGTGCCTTTATAAGGGTCCTGAGGGGCATTAGAAGGGTCTGGGGGCCCTTATGAAAGCCCTGAGGGGAATTAGCAGGGTCTCGGGACCTTTAGAATGGTCCTGAGGGGCTCTATAAGGGTCTGGGTACCTTTAGAAGGGTCTTCAGGGGCTCTAGAAGGGTCTGGGGACCTTTAGAAAGGCCCTGTGGGGCATTAGAAGGGTCTGGGGGCCTTTAGAATTGTCCTGAGGGGGTCTAGAAGGGTCTGGAGGCATTTAAAACTGTCCTGAGAGGCTCTAGAAGGGTCTGGGTGCCTTTATAAGGGTCCTGAGGAGCATTAGAAGGGTCTGGGTGCCCTTATAAAAGCCCTGATTGGAATTAGCAGGGTCTGGGGGCCTTTAGAAGGGTCCTGAGGGGATCTATAAGGGTCTGGGGGCCTTTAGAAGGGTCTTCAGGGGCTCTAGAGGGGTCTGGGGACCTTTAGAAAGGCCCTGTGGGGCATTAGAAGGGTCTGGGGGCCTTTAGAATGCTCGTGAGGGGCAGTAGAAGGGTCTGGGGACCTTTATAAGGGTCCTGACGGGCTCTAGAAGGGTCTGGGGACCTTTATAAGGGTCCTGACGGGCTCTAGAAGGGTCTGAGGGCCTTTAGAAAGGTCCTGAGGGGCATTAGAAGGGTCTTGTGGCCTTCATAAGGGTCCTGAAAGGCATTAGAAGGGTCTGGGGGCTTTTAGATGGGTCCTGAGGCAATCTAGAAGGGTCTAGGGGCCTTTACATGGGTCTTGAGTATCATTAGAAGGGTGTGGAGGCCTTTAGAAAGGCCCTGAAAGAATTAGAAGGGTCTGGGGGCTTTTAGATGGGTCCTGAGGCAATCTAGAAGGGTCTGGGGGCCTTTACATGGGTCTTGAGGGTCATTAGAAGGGTGTGGAGGCCTTTAGAAAGGTCCTGAAGGGCTCTAGAAGTGTCTGGGGGCTATTAGAAGCGTCCTGAGGGGGTCCAGAAGGGTCTGGGGGCCTTTTTAAAAGCCCTCAGGGGGATTATAAGGGTCTCGCGGCCTTTAGAAAGGCCCTGAGTGGCATTAGAAGGGTCTGGGTGCCTTTAGAAATGACCTGAGGGGCATTAGAAGGGTATGGGGGCCTTTAGAAAGGCCCTGAGGGGCATTAGAAGGGTCTGGGGGCCTTTAGAATGGTCCTGAGGGGGTCTAGAAGGGTCTGGAGGCATTTAAAACTGTCCTGAGAGGCTCTAGAAGGGTCTGGGTGCCTTTATAAGGGTCCTGAGGGGCATTAGAAGGGTCTGGGTGCCCTTATAAAAGCCCTGAGGAGAATTAGCAGGGTCTGGGGGACTTCAGAAGGGTCCTGAGGGGCTCTATAAGGGTCTGGGGGCCTTTAGAAGGGTCTTCAGGGGCTCTAGAGGGGTCTGGGGACCTTTAGAAAGGCCCTGTGGCGCATTAGAAGGGTCTGGGGGCCTTTAGAAGGGTCCTGAGGGGCTCTATAAGGGTCTGGGGGCCTTTAGAAGGGTCTTCAGGGGCTCTAGAAGGGTCTGGGGACCTTTAGAAAGGCCCTGTGGGGCATTAGAAGGGTCTGGGGGCCTTTAGAATGCTCCTGAGGGGCAGTAGAATGGTCTGTGGACCTTTAGAAAGGCCCTGACGGTCATTAGAATGGTCTGCAGGCCTTTAGAAGTGTCCTGAGGGGCTCTAGAATGGTCTGGGGGCCTTTATAAGGGTCCTGACGGGTTCTAGAAGGGTCTGGGAACCTTTATATATCCCCTGAGGGGCATTAGAAGGGTCTGAGGGCCTTTAGAAAGGTCCTGAGGGGCATTAGAAGGGTCTTGTGGCCTTCATAAGGGTCCTGAAAGGCATTAGAAGGGTCTGGGGGCTTTTAGATGGGTCCTGAGGCAATCTAGAAGGGTCTAGGGGCCTTTACATGGGTCTTGAGTATCATTAGAAGGGTGTGGAGGCCTTTAGAAAGGCCCTGAAAGCATTAGAAGGGTCTGGGGGCTTTTAGATGGGTCCTGAGGCAATCTAGAAGGGTCTGGGGGCCTTTACATGGGTCTTGAGGGTCATTAGAAGGGTGTGGAGGCCTTTAGAAAGGTACTGAAGGGCTCTAGAAGTGTCTGGGGGCTATTAGAAGCGTCCTGAGGGGGTCCAGAAGGGTCTGGGGGCCTTTTTAAAAGCCCTCAGGGGGATTATAAGGGTCTCGCGGCCTTTAGAAAGGCCCTGAGTGGCATTAGAAGGGTCTGGGTGCCTTTAGAAATGACCTGAGGGGCATTAGAACGGTATGGGGGCCTTTAGAAAGGCCCTGAGGGGCATTAGAAGGGTCTGGGGGCCTTTAGAATGTTCCTGAGGGGGTCTAGAAGGGTCTGGAGGCATTTAAAACTGTCCTGAGAGGCTCTAGAAGGGTCTGGGTGCCTTTATAAGGGTCCTGAGGGGCATTAGAAGGGTCTGGGTGCCCTTATAAAAGCCCTGAGGAGAATTAGCAGGGTCTGGGGGACTTCAGAAGGGTCCTGAGGGGCTCTATAAGGGTCTGAGGGCCTTTAGAAGGGTCTTCAGGGGCTCTAGAGGGGTCTGGGGACCTTTAGAAAGGCCCTGTGGCGCATTAGAAGGGTCTGGGGGCCTTTAGAAGGGTCCTGAGGGGCTCTATAAGGGTCTGGGGGCCTTTAGAAGGGTCTTCAGGGGCTCTAGAAGGGTCTGGGGACCTTTAGAAAGGCCCTGTGGGGCATTAGAAGGGTCTGGGGGCCTTTAGAATGCTCCTGAGGGGCAGTAGAATGGTCTGTGGACCTTTAGAAAGGCCCTGACGGTCATTAGAATGGTCTGCAGGCCTTTAGAAGTGTCCTGAGGGGCTCTAGAATGGTCTGGGGGCCTTTATAAGGGTCCTGACGGGTTCTAGAAGGGTCTGGGAACCTTTATAAATGCCCTGAGGGGCATTAGAAGGGTCTGAGGGCCTTTAGAAAGGTCCTGAGGGGCATTAGAAGGGTCTTGTGGCCTTCATAAGGGTCCTGAAAGGCATTAGAAGGGTCTGGGGGCTTTTAGATGGGTCCTGAGGCAATCTAGAAGGGTCTAGGGGCCTTTACATGGGACTTGAGGGTCATTAGAAGGGTGTGGAGGCCTTTAGAAAGGCCCTGAGGGGCTCTAGATGGGTCCGGGGTCTATTAGAAGCGTCCTGAGGGGGTCCATAAGGGTCTGGGTGCCTTTTTAAAGGCCCTCAGGGGGATTATAAGGGTCTCGCGGCCTTTAGAAAGGCCCTGAGTGGCATTACAAGGGCCTGGGGTCATATAGAAAGGCCCTGAGAGGTTCTAGAAGTGTCTGGGGTATTTAGAAAGGCCCTGAGAGGCATTAGAAGGGTCTGGGGGACTTTTGAAGGGTCCTGAGGGGCTCTATAAGGGTCTGGGGGCCTTTAGAAGGGACTTCAGGGGGTCTAGAGGTGTCTGGGGACATTTAGAAATGCCCTGAGTGGCATTAGAATGGTCTGAGGGCCTTTAGAAAGGTCCTGAGGGGCAGTAGAAGGGTCTTGTGGCCTTCATAAGGGTCCTGAAAGGTATTGGAAGGGTCTGGGGGCTTTTAGATGGGTCCTGAGGCAATCTAGAAGGGTCTGGGGGCCTTTACATGGGTCTTGAGGGTCATTAGAAGGGTGTGGAGGCCTTTAGAAAGGCCCTGAAAGGCATTAGAAGGGTCTGGGGGCTTTTAGATGGGTCCTGAGGCAATCTAGAAGGGTCTGGGGGCCTTTACATGGGTCTTGAGGGTCATTAGAAGGGTGTGGAGGCCTTTAGAAACCGCCTGAGGTGCTCTAGAAGGGTCTCGGGGCTATTAGATGCGTCCTGAGGGGGTCCAGAAGGGTCTGGGGGCCTTTTTAAAGGCCCTCAGGGGGATTATAAGGGTCTCGCGGCCTTTAGAAAGGCCCTGAGTGGCATTAGAAGGGTCTGGGTGCCTTTAGAAATGACGTGAGGGGCATTAGAAGGGTCTGGGGGCCTTTAGAAAGGCCCTGAGGGGCATTAGAAGGGTCTGGGGTCCTTTAGAATGGTCCTGAGGGGGTCTAGAAGGGTCTGGATGCATTTAAAACTGTCCTGAGAGGCTCTAGAAGGGTCTGTGTGCCTTTATAAGGGTCCTGAGGGGCATTAGAAGGGTCTGGGGGCCCTTATGAAAGCCCTGAGGGGAATTAGCAGGGTCTCGGGACCTTTAGAATGGTCCTGAGGGGCTCTATAAGGGTCTGGGGGCCTTTAGAAGGGTCTTCAGGGGCTCTAGAAGGGTCTGGAGACCTTTAGAAAGGCCCTGTGGGGCATTAGAAGGGTCTGGGGGCCTTTAGAATGATCCTGAGGGGCAGTAGAAGGGTCTGTGGACCTTTATAAGGCCCTGACGGTCATTAGAATGGTCTGCAGGCCTTTAGAAGTGTAATGAGGGGCTCTAGAATGGTCTGGGGGCCTTTATAAGGGTCCTGACGGGCTCTAGAAGGGTCTGGGAACCTTTATAAATGCCCTGAGGGGCATTAGAAGGGTCTGAGGGCCTTTAGAAAGGTCCTGAGGGGCATTAGAAGGGTCTTGTGGCCTTCATAAGGGTCCTGAAAGGCATTAGAAGGGTCTGGGGGCTTTTAGATGGGTCCTGAGGCAATCTAGAAGGGTCTAGGGGCATTTACATGGGTCTTGAGGGTCATTAGAAGGGTGTGGAGGCCTTTAGAAAGGCCCTGAAAGGCATTAGAAGGGTCTGGGGGCTTTTAGATGGGTCCTGAGGCAATCTAGAAGGGTCTGGGGGCCTTTACATGGGTTTTGATGGTCAATAGAATTGTGTGGAGGCCTTTAGAAAGGCCCTGAGGGGCTCTAGAAGGGTCTGGGGGCTATTAGAAGCGTCCTGAGGGGGTCCAGAAGGGTCTGGGGGCCTTTTTAAAGGCCCTCAGGGGGAGTATAAGGGTCTCGCGGCCTTTAGAAAGGCCCTGAGTGGCATTACAAGGGCCTGGGGTCATATAGAAAGGCACTGAGGGGCATTAGAAGGGTCTGGGGGCCTTTAGAATGGTCCTGAGGGGGTCTAGAAGGGTCTGGAGGCATTTAAAACTGTCCTGAGAGGCTCTAGAAGGGTCTGGGTGCCTTTATAAAAGCCCTGAGGGGAATTAGCAGGTTCTGGGGGACTTTAGAAGGGTCCTGAGGGGCTCTATAAGGGTCTCGGGGCCTTTAGAAGAGGCTTCAGGGGCTCTAGAAGGGTCTGGGGACCTTTAGAAAGGCCCTGTGGGGCATTAGAAGGGTCTGGAGGCCTCTAGAATGCTCCTGAGGGGCAGTAGAAGGGTCTGGGGACCTTTATAAGTGTCCTGACGGGTTCTGGAAGGGTCTGGGAACCTTTATAAATGCCCTGATGGGCATTAGAAGGGTCTGAGGGCCTTTAGAATGGTCCTGAGGGGCATTAGAAGGGTCTTGTGGCCTTCATAAGGGTCCTGAAAGGCATTAGAAGGGTCTGGGGGCTTTTAGATGGGTCCTGAGGCAATCTAGAAGGGTCTGGGGGCCTTTACATGGGTCTTGAGGGTCATTAGAAGGGTGTGGAGGCCTTTAGAAAGGCCCTGAGGGGCTCTAGAAGGGTCTGGGGGCTATTAGAAGCGTCCTGAGGGGGTCCAGAAGGGTCTGGGGGCCTTTTTAAAGGCCCTCAGGGGGATTATAAGGGTCTAGCGGCCTTTAGAAAGGCCCTGAGTGGCATTAGAAGGGTCTGGGTGCCTTTAGAAATGACCTGAGGGGCATTACAAGGGTATGGGCGCCTTTAGAAAGGCCCTGAGGGGCATTAGAAGGGTCTGGGGGCCTTTAGAATGGTCCTGAGGGGGTCTAGAAGGGTCTGGAGGCATTTAAAACTGTCCTTGGAGGCTCTAGAAGGGTCTGGGTGCCTTTATAAGCGTCCTGAGGGGCATTAGAAGGGTCTGGGTGCCCTTATAAAAGCCCTGAGGAGAATTAGCAGGGTCTGGAGGACTTCAGAAGGGTCCTCAGGGGCTCTGTAAGGGTCTGGGGGCCTTTAGAAGGGTCTTCAGGGGCTCTAGAAGGGTCTGGGGACCTTTAGAAAGGCCCTGTGGCGCATTAGAAGGGTCTGGGGGCCTTTAGAATGGTCCTGAGGGGGTCTAGAAGGGTCTGGGAACCACTATAAAGTCCCTGAGGGGCATTAGAAGGGTCTGAGGGCCTTTAGAAAGGTCCTGAGGGGCATTAGAAGGGTCTTGTGGCCTTCATAATGGTCCTGAAAGGCATTAGAAGGGTCTGGGGACTTTTAGATGAGTCCTGAGGCAATCTAGAAGGGTCTAGGGGCCTTTACATGGGTCTTGAGGGTCATTAGAAGGGTGTGGAGGCCTTTAGAAAGGCCCTGAGGGGCTCTAGAAGGGTCTGGGGTCTATTAGAAGCGTCCTGAGGGGGTCCAGAATGGTCTGGGGGCCTTTTTAAAGGTCCTCAGGGGGATTATAATGGTCTCGCAGCCATTAGAAAGGCCCTGTAGGTGCATTAGAAGGGTCTGGGGGCCTTTAGAAGGGTCCTGAGGGGCATTAGAAGGGTCTGGGGACCTTTAGAAAGGTCCTCAGGGGCATTAGAAGTGTCTGGGGGCCTTTAGAATGGTCCTGAGGGGGTCTAGAATGGTCTGGAGGCATTTAAAACTTTCCTGAGAGGCTCTAGAATGGTCTGGGTGCCTTTATAAGGGTTCTGAGGGGCATTTGAAGGGTCTTGTGGCCCTTATAATAGCCCTGAGTGGAATTAGCAGGGTCTGGGGGACTTTAGAAGGGTCCTGAGGGGCATTAGAATGGTCTGGGCGCCTTTAGAAGGGTCCTGAGGGGCATTAGAAGGGTCTGGGGGCTTTTAGATGGGTCCTGCGGCAATCTAGAAGGGTCTGGGGGCCCTTACATGGGTCTTGAGTGTCATTAGAAGGGTGTGGAGGCCTTTCGAAAGGCCCTCAGGGGCTCTAGAAGGGTCTGGGGGCTATTAGAAGCGTCCTGAGCGGGTCCAGAAGGGTCTGGGGGCCTTTTTAAAGGTCCTTAGGGGGATTATAAGGGTCTCGCAGCATTTAGAAAGGCCCTGAGTGGCATTAGAAGGCTCTGGGTGCCTTTATAAATGTCCTGAGGGGCTCTAGAAGGGTCTGGGGGCCTTTAGATATGTCCTGAGGGGCTCTAGAAGGGTCTGGGGGCCTTTAGAATTGTCCTGAGGGGCATTAGAAGGGTATGGGGGTCTTTAGAAAGGCCCTGAGGGGCATTACAAGGGTCTCGGATCATATAGAAAGGGCGTGAGAGGTTCTAGAAGTGTCTGGGGTACTTTAGAAAGGCCCTGAGGGGCATTAGAAGGGTCTGGGGGCCTTTAGAAGGGTCCTGAGGGGCATTAGAAGGGTCTGGGGACCTTTAGAAAGGTCCTCAGGGGCATTAGAAGTGTCTGGGGGCCTTTAGAATGGTCCTGAGGGGGTCTAGAATGGTCTGGAGGCATTTAAAACTTTCCTGAGAGGCTCTAGAATGGTCTGGGTGCCTTTATAAGGGTTCTGAGGGGCATTTGAAGGGTCTTGTGGCCCTTATAATAGCCCTGAGTGGAATTAGCAGGGTCTGGGGGACTTTAGAAGGGTCCTGAGGGGCATTAGAATGGTCTGGGCGCCTTTAGAAGGGTCCTGAGGGGCATTAGAAGGGTCTGGGGGCTTTTAGATGGGTCCTGCGGCAATCTAGAAGGGTCTGGGGGCCTTTACATGGGTCTTGAGTGTCATTAGAAGGGTGTGGAGGCCTTTCGAAAGGCCCTGAGGGGCTCTAGAAGGGTCTGGGGGCTATTAGAAGCGTCCTGAGCGGGTCCAGAAGGGTCTGGGGGCCTTTTTAAAGGTCCTTAGGGGGATTATAAGGGTCTCGCAGCATTTAGAAAGGCCCTGAGTGGCATTAGAAGGCTCTGGGTGCCTTTATAAATGTCCTGAGGGGCTCTAGAAGGGTCTGGGGGCCTTTAGATATGTCCTGAGGGGCTCTAGAAGGGTCTGGGGGCCTTTAGAAATGTCCTGAGGGGCATTAGAAGGGTATGGGGGTCTTTAGAAAGGCCCTGAGGGGCATTACAAGGGTCTCGGATCATATAGAAAGGGCGTGAAAGGTTCTAGAAGTGTCTGGGGTACTTTAGAAAGGCCCTGAGGGGCATTAGAAGGGTCTGGGGGCCTTTAGAAGGGTCCTGAGGGGCATTAGAAGGGTCTGTGGGCCTTTAGAATTGTCCTGAGGGGGTCTAGAAGGGTCTGGAGGCATTTAAAACTTTCCTGAGAGGCTCTAGAAGGGTCTGGGTGCCTTTATAAGGGTCCTGAGGGGCCTTAGAAGGGTCTGGGTGCCCTTATAAAAGCCCTGAGAGGAATTAGCAGGGTCTGGGGGACTTTAGAAGGGTCCTGAGGGGCTCAATAAGGGTCTGGGGGCCTTTAGAAGGGTCTTCAGGGGCTCTAGAAGGGTCTGGGGACCTTTAGAAAGGCCCTGACGGGCATTAGAATGGTCTGTGGGCCTTTAGAAGTGCCCTGAGGGGCTCTAGAATGGTCTGGGGGCCTTTATAAGGGTCCTGACGGGCTCTAGAAGGGTCTGGGAACCTTTATAAATGCCCTGAGGGGCATTAGAAGGGTCTGAGGGCCTTTAGAAAGGTCCTGAGGGGCATTAGAAGGGTCTGGTGGCCTTCATAAGGGTCCGGAAAGGCATTAGAACTGTCTGGGGGCTTTTAGATGGGTCCTGAGGCAATCTAGAAGGGTCTAGGGGACTTTACATGGGTCTTGAGGGTCATTAGAAGGGTGTGGAGGCCTTTAGAAAGGCCCTGAAAGGCATTAGAATGGTCTGGGGGCTTTTAGATGGGTCCTGAGGCAATCTAGAAGGGTCTGGGGGCCTTTACATGGGTCTTGAGGGTCATTAGAAGGGTGTGGAGGCCTTTAGAAAAGCCCTGAAATGCATTAGAAGAGTCTGGGGGCTATTAGAAGCATCCTGAGGGGGTCCCGGAGGGTCTGGGGGCCTTTTTAAAGGCCCTCAGGGGGATTATAAGGGTCTCGCGGCCTTTAGAAAGGCCCTGAGTGGAATTAGAAGGTTCTGGGTGCCTTTAGAAATGTCCTGAGCGGGTCTAGAAGGGTCTGGGGGCCTTTAGAAATGTCCAGACGGGCATTAGAAGGGTCTGGGGGCCTTTAAAAAGGCCCTGAGGGGCATTACAAGGGTCTGGGGGCCTTTAGAAAGGCCCTGAGGGGCATTAGAAGGGTCTGGGGGCCTTTAGAATGGTCCTGAGGGGGTCTAGAAGGGTCTGGAGGCATTTAAAACTGTCCTGAGAGGCTCTAGAAGGGTCTGGGTGCCTTTATAAGGGTCCTGAGGGGCATTAGAAGGGTCTGGGTGCCCTTATAAAAGCCCTGAGAGGAATTAGCAGGGTCTGGGGGACTTTAGAAGGGTCCTGAGTGGCTCTATAATGGTCTGGGGGCCTTTAGAAGGGTCTTCAGGGGCTCTAGAAGGGTCTGGGGACCTTTAGAAAGGCCCTGTGGGGCATTAGAAGGGTCTGGGGGCCTTTAGAATGCTCCTGAGGGGCAGTAGAAGGGTCTGGGTACCTTTATAAGTGTCCTGACGGGCTCTAAAATGGTCTGGGAACCTTTAAAAATGCCCTGAGGGGCATTAGAAGGGTCTGAGGGCCTTTAGAAAGGTCCTGAGGGGCATTAGAATGGTCTCGGGTCATATAGAAAGGTCCTGATAGTTTCTAGAAGTGTCTGGCGTACTTTAGAAAGGCCTTGAGGGGCATTACAAGGGTCTGGAGGCCTTTAGAAGGGTCTTCAGGTGCTCTAGAAGGGTCTGGGGACCTTTAGAAAGGCCCTGTGGGGCATTAGAAGGGTCTGGGGGCCTTTAGAATGCTCCTGAGGGGCAGTAGAAGGGTCTGGGGACCTTTAGAAAGGCCCTGACGGGCATTAGAATGGTCTGCGGGCCAGCAGAAGTGTCCTGAGGGGCTCTAGAATGGTCTGGGGGCCTTTATAAGGGTCTTGACGGGCTCTAGAAGGGTCTCGGAACCTTTATAAATGCCCTGAGGAGCATTAGAAGGGTCTGAGGGCCTTTAGAAAGGTCCTGAGGGGCATTAGAAGGGTCTTGTGGCCTTCATAAGGGTCCTGAAAGGCATTAGAAGGGTCTGGGGTCTTTTAGGTGGGTCTTGAGCAAATCTAGAAGGGTCTAGAGGCCTTTACATGGGTCTTGAGGGTCATTAGAAGGGTGTGGAGGCCTTTAGAAAGGCCCTGAGGGGCTCTAGAAGGGTCTGGGGGCTATTAGATGCGTCCTGAGGGGGTCCAGAAGGGTCTGGGGGCCTTTTTAAAGGCCCTCAGGGGGATTATTAGGGTCTCGCGGCCTTTAGAAAGGCCCTGAGTGGCATTAGAAGGGTCTGGGTGCCTTTAGAA
Source organism: Coccyzus lansbergi (assembly GCA_033558105.1). NCBI lineage: Eukaryota > Metazoa > Chordata > Aves > Cuculiformes > Coccyzidae > Coccyzus > Coccyzus lansbergi. Next base: position 169,142 of record JAUMJK010000004.1, read on the forward strand.
ATGTCCTGAGGGGTCTAGAAGGGTCTGGGGGCCTTTAGAAATGTCCTGAGGGGCATTAGAAGGGTATGGGGGCCTTTAGAAAAGCCCTGAGGGGCATTACAAGGGTCTGGGGTCATATAGAAAGGCCCTGAGAGGTTCTAGAAGTGTCTGGGGTACTTTAGAAAGGCCCTGAGGGGCATTAGAAGGGTCTGGGGGCCTTTAGAAGGGCCCTGAGGGGCATTAGAAGGGTCTGAGGGCTTTTAGAAAGGTCCTGAGGGGCATTAGAAGGGTCTTGTGGCCTTCATAAGGGTCCTGAAAAGCATTAGAAGGCTCTGGGGACTTTTAGATGGGTCCTGAGGCAATCTAGAATGGTCTAGAGGCCTTTACATGGGTCTTGAGGGTCATTAGAATGGTGTGGAGGCCTTTAGAAAGGCCCTGAAAGGCTTTAGAAGGGTCTGGGGGCTTTTAGATGGGTCCTGAGGCAATCTAGAAGGGTCTGGGGGCCTTTACATGGGTCTTGAGGGTCATTAGAAGGGTGTGGAGGCATTTAGAAAGGCCCTGAGGGGCTCTAGAAGGGTCTGGGGGCTATTAGAAGCGTCCTGAAAGGGTCCAGAAGGGTCTGGGGGCCTCTTCAAAGGCCCTAAGGGGGATTATAAGGGTCTCGCTGCCTTTAGAAAGGCCCTGAGTGGCATTAGAAGGGTCTGGGTGCCTTTAGAAATGTCCTGAGGGGCTCTAGAAGGGTCTGGGGGCCTTTAGAATTGTCCTGAGGGGCATTAGATGGGTCTGGGGGCCCTTATAAAAGCCCTGAGTGGAATTAGCAGGGTCTGGGGGACTTTAGAAGGGTCCTGAGGGGCTCTATAAGGGTCTGGGAACCTTTAGAAGGGTCTTCAGGGGCTCTATAATGGTCTGGGGGCCTTTATAAGGGTCCTGACAGGCTCTAGAAGGGTCTGGGAACCTTTATAAATGCCCTGAGGGGCACTAGAAAGGTCTGAGGGCCTTTAGAAAGGTCCTGAGGGGCATTAGAAGGGTCTTGTGGCCTTCATAAGGGTCCTGAAAGGCATTAGAAGGGTCTGGGGGCTTTTGGATGGGTCCTGAGGCAATCTAGAAGGGTCTGGGGGCCTTTACATGGGTCTTGAGGGTCATTAGAAGGGTGTGGAGGCCTTTAGAAAGGCCCTGAAAAGCATTAGAAGGGTCTGGGGGCTTTTAGATGGGTCCTGATGCAATCTAGAAGGGTCTGGGGGCCTTTACATGGGTCTTGAGGGTCATTAGAAGGGTGTGGAGGCCTTTAGAAAGGCCCTGAGGGGCTCTAGAAGGATCTGGGGGCTATTAGAAGCGTCCTGAGGGGGTCCAGAAGGGCCTGGGTGCCTTTTTAAAGGTCCTCAGGGGGATTATAAGGGTCTCGCGGCCTTTAGAAAGGCTCTGAGTGGCATTAGAAGGGTCTGGGTGCCTTTAGAAATGTCCTGAGGGTCATTAGAAGGGTGTGGGGGCCTTTAGAAAGGCCCTGAGGGGCATTACAAGAGTCTGGGGTCATTCAGAAAGGCCCTGAGAGGTTCTAGAAGTGTCTGGGGTAATTTAGAAAGGCCCTGCAAGGCATTAGAAGGGTCTGGGGGACTTTATAAGGGTCCTGAGGGGCATTAGAAGGGTCTGGGGGCCTTTAGAAGGGTCCTGAGGGGCATTAGAAGGGTCTGGGGGCCTTTAGAATGGTCCTGAGGGGGTCTAGAAGGGTCTGGAGGCTTTTAAAACTGTCCTGAGAGGCTCTAGAAGGGTCTGGGTGCCTTTATAAGGGTCCTGAGGGGCATTAGAAGGGTCTTGTGGCCCTTATAAAAGCCCTGAGGGCAATTAGCAGGGTCTGGGGGACATTAGAAGGGTCCTGAGGGGCTCTATAAGGGTCTGGGGGCCTTTAGAAGGGTCTTGAGGGGCTCTAGAAGAGTCTGGGGACCTTTAGAAAGGCCGTGTGGGGCATTAGAATGGTCTGGGGGCCTTTAGAATGCTCCTGAGGGGCAGTAGAAGGGTCTGGGGACCTTTATAAAGGCCCTGACGGGCATTAGAATGGTCTGCGGGATTTAGAAGTGTCCTGAGGGGGTCTAGAATGGTCTGGGGGCCTTTATAAGGGTCCTGACGGGCTCTAGAAGGGTCTGGGAACCTTTATAAATGCCCTGAGGGGCATTAGAAGGGTCTGAGGGCCTTTAGAAAGGTCCTGAGGGGCATTAGAAGGGTCTTGTGGCCTTCATAAGGGTCCTGAAAGGCATTAGAAGGGTCTGAGGGCTTTTAGATGGGTCCTGAGGCAATCTAAAAGGGTCTTGGGGCCTTTACATGGGTCTTGAGAGTCATTAGAAGGGTGTGGAGGCCTTTAGAAAGGCCCTGAAAGGCATTAGAAGGGTCTGGGGGCTTTTGGATGGGTCCTGAGGCAATCTAGAAGGGTCTGGGGGCCTTTACATGGGTCTTGAGGGTCATTAGAAGGGTGTGGAGGCCTTTAGAAAGGCCGTGAGGGGCTCTAGAAGGGTCTGGGGTCTATTAGAAGCGTCCTGAGGGGGTCCAGAAGGGTCTGGGGGCCTTTTTAAAGGTCCTCAGGGGGATTATAAGGGTCTCGCAGCCTTTAGAAAGGTCCTGAGTGGCATTAGAAGGTTCTGGGTGCCTTTAGAAATGTCCTGAAGGGCTCTTGAAGGGTCTGGCGGCCTTTAGAAATGTCCTGAGGGCCATTAGAAGGGTATGGGGGCCTTTAGAAAGGCCCTGAGGGGCATTACAAGGGTCTGGGGTCATATAGAAAGGCCCTGAGAGGTTCTAGAAGTGTCTGGGGTACTTTAGAAAGGCCCTGAGGGGCATTAGAAGGGTCTGGGGGCCTTTAGAATGGTCCTGAGCGGCATTAGAAGTGTCTGGGGCTTTTAGAATGGTCCTGAGGGGGTCTAGAAGGGTCTGGAGGCATTTAAAACTGTCCTGAGAGGCTCTAGAGGGGTCTGGGTGCCTTTATAAGGGTCCTGAGGGGCATTAGAAGGGTCTTGTGGCCCTTATAAAAGCCCTGAGGGGAATTAGCAGGGTCTGGGGGACATTAGAAGGGTCCTGAGGGGCTCTATAAGGGTCTGGGGGACATTTAGAAAGGCCCTGTGGGGCATTAGAAGGGTCTGGGTGCCTTTAGAATGCTTCTGAGGGGCAGTAGAAGGGTCTGGGGACCTTTATAAAGGCCCTGACGGGCATTAGAATGGTCTGCGGGCCTTTAGAATTGTCCTGAGGGGCTCTAGAATGGTCTGGGGGCCTTTATAAATGCCCTCAGGGGCATTAGAAGGGTCTTGTGGCCTTCATAAGGGTCCTGAAATGCATTAGAAGGGTCTGGGGTCTTTTAGATGGGTCCTGAGGCAATCTAGAAGGGTCTGAGGGCCTTTACATGGGTCTTGAGGGTCATTAGAAGGGTGTGGAGGCCTTTAGAAAGGCCCTGAACGGCATTAGAAGGGTCTGGGGGCGCTTAGATGGGTCCTGATGCAATCTAGAAGGGTCTGGGGGCCTTTACATGGGTCTTGAGGGTCATTAGAAGGGTGTGGAGGCCTTTAGAAAGGCCCTGAGGGGCTCTAGAAGGGTCTGGGGGCTATTAGAAGCGTCCTGAGGGGGACCAGAAGGGTCTGGGGGCCTTTTTAAAGGTCCTCAGGGGGATTATAAGGGTCTCGCAGCCTTTAGAAAGGCCCTGAGTGGCATTACAAGGGTCTGGGTGCCTTTAGAAATGTCCTGAGGGGCTCTTGAATGGTCTGCGGGCCTTTAGAAAGGCCCTGAGGGGCATTACAAGGGTCTGGGGTCATATAGAAAGGCCCTGAGAGGTTCTAGAATGTCTGGGGTAATTTAGAAAGGCCCTGCGGGGCATTAGAAGGGTCTGGGGGCATTTATAAGGGTCCTGAGGGGCATTAGAAGGGTTTTGTGGCCCTTATAAAAGCCCTGAGGGGAATTAGCATGGTCTTGTGGCCCTTATAAAAGCCCTGAGGGGAATTAGCAGGGTCTGGGGGACATTAGAAGGGTCCTGAGGGGCTCTATAAGTGTCTGGGGGACCTTTAGAAAGGCCCTGTGGGGCATTAGAAGGGTCTGGGTGCCTTTAGAATGCTCCTGAGGGGCAGTAGAAGGGTCTGGGGACCTTTATAAAGGCCCTGACGGGCATTAGAATGGTCTGCGGGCCTTTAGAAGTGTCCTGAGGGGCTCTAGAATGGTCTGGGGGCCTTTATAAGGGTCCTGACGGGCTCTAGAAGGGTCTGGGAACCTTTATAAATGCCCTGAGGGGCATTAGAAGGGTCTGAGGGCTTTTAGATGGGTCCTGAGGCAATCTAGAAGGGTCTGGGGGCCTTTACATGGGTCTTGAGGGTCATTAGAAGGGTGTGGAGGCCTTTAGAAAGGCCCTGAAAGGCATTAGAAGGGTCTGGGGGCTTTTAGATGGGTCCTGAGGCAATCTAGAAGGGTCTGGGGGCCTTTACATGGGTCTTGAGGGTCATTAGAAGGGTGTGGAGGCCTTTAGAAAGGCCCTGAGGGGCTCTAGAAGGGTCTGGGGGCTATTAGAAGCGTCCTGAGGGGGGTCCAGAAGGGTCTGGGGGCCTTTTTAAAGGTCCTCAGGGGGATTATAAGGGTCTCGCAGCCTTTAGAAAGGCCCTGAGTGGCATTAGAAGGTTCTGGGTGCCTTTGGAAATGTCCTGAGGGGCTCTTGAAGGGTCTGGGGGCCTTTAGAAATGTCCTGAGGGGCATTATAAGCGTCTCGTGGCTTTTAGAAAGGCCCTGAGTGGCATTACAAGGGTCTGGGGTCATATAGAAAGGCCCTGAGAGGTTCTAGAAGTGTCTGGGGTACTTTAGAAAGGCCCTGAGAGGCATTAGAAGGGTCTGGGGGCCTTTAGAAGGGTCCTGAGGGGCATTAGAAGGGTCTGGGGGCCTTTAGAAGGGTCCTGAGGGGCATTAGAAGGGTCTGGGGGCCTTTAGAAGGGTCCTGAGGGGCTCTAGAAGGGTCTGGGTGCCTTTATAAGGGTCCTGAGGGGCTTTAGAAGGGTCTGGGTGCCCTTATAAAAGCCCTGAGGGGAATTAGCAGGGTCTGGGGGACTTTAGAAGGGTCCTGAGGGGCTCTATAAGGGTCTGGGGGCCTTTAGAAGGGTCTTCAGGGGCTCTAGAAGGGTCTGGGGACCTTTAGAAAGGCCCTGTGGGGCATTAGAAGGGTCTGGGGGCCTTTAGAAAGCTCCTGAGGGGCAGTAGAAGGGTCTGGGGACCTTTAGAAAGGCCCTGACGGGCATTAGAATGGTCTGCGGGATTTAGAAGTGTCCTGAGGGGCTCTATAAGGGTCTGGGGGCCTTTATAAGGGTCCTGACGGGCTCTAGAAGGGTCTGGGAACCTTTATAAATGCCCTTAGGTGCATTAGAAGGGTCTGAGGGCCTTTAGAAAGTTCCTGAGGGGCATTAGAAGGGTATGGGGGCCTTTAGAAAGGCCCTGAGGGGCATTACAAGGGTCTGGGGTAATATAGAAAGGCCCTGAGAGGTTCTAGAAGTGTCTGGGGTACTTTAGAAAGGCCCTGAGGGGCATTAGAAGGGTCTGGGGGCATTTAGAAGGGTCCTGAGGGGCATTAGAATGGTCTGGGGGCCTTTAGAAAGGCCCTGAGGGGCATTAGAAGGGTCTGGGGGCCATTAGAATGGTCCTGAGGGGCATTAGAAGGGTCTGGGGGCCTTTAGAATGGTCTTGAGGGGGTCTAGAAGGGTCTGGAGGCATTTAAAACTGTCCTGAGAGGCTCTAGAAGGGTCTGGGTGCCTTTATAAGGGTCTTGAGGGGCATTAGAAGGGTCTGGGTGCCCTTATAAAAGCCCTGAGGGGAATTAGCAGGGTCTGCAGGCCTTTAGAAGTGTCCTGAGGGGCTCTAGAATGTTCTGGGGGCCTTTATTAGGGTCCTGACGGGCTCTAGAAGGGTCTGGGAACCTTTATAAATGCCCTGAGGGGCATTAGAAGGGTCTGAGGGCCTTTAGAAAGGTCCTTAGGGTCATTAGAAGGGTCTTGTGTCCTTCATAAGGGTCCTGAAAGGCATTAGAAGGGTCTGGGGGCTTTTAGATGGGTCCTGAGGCAATCTAGAAGGGTCTAGGGGCCTTTACATGGGTCTTGAAAGTCATTAGAAGGGTGTGGAGGCCTTTAGAAAGGCCCTGAAAGGCATTAGAAGGGTCTGGGGGCTTTTAGATGGGTCCTGAGGCAATCTAGAAGGGTCTGGGGGCCTTTACATGGGTCTTGAGTGTCATTAGAAGGGTGAGGAGGCCTTTAGAAAGGCCCTGAGGGGCTCTAGAAGGGTCTGGGGGCTATTAGAAGCGTCCTGAGGGGGGTCCAGAAGGGTCTGGGGGCCTTTTTAAAGGTCCTCAGGGGGATTATAAGGGTCTCGCAGTCTTTAGAAAGGCCCTGAGTTGCATTAGAAGGTTCTGGGTGCCTTTAGAAATGTCCTGAGGGGCTCTTGAAGGGTCTGGGGGCCTTTAGAAATGTCCTGAGGTTCATTAGAAGGGTATGGGTTCTTTTAGAAAGGCCCTGAGGGGCATTACAAGGGTCTGGGGTCATATAGAAAGGCCCTGAGAGGTTCTAGAAGGTTCTGGGTGCCTTTAGAAAGGCCCAGAAGGGCATTAGAAGGGTCTGGGGGCCTTTAGAAATGTCCTGAGGGTCATTAGAAGTGTATGGGGGCCTTTAGAAAGGACCTTAGGGGCATTACAGTGGTCTGGGGTCATATAGAAATGTCCTGAGAGGTTCTAGAAGTGTCTGGGGTACTTTAGAAAGGCCCTGAGGTGCATTAGAAGGGTCTGGGGGCCTTTAGAAGGGTCCTGAGGGGCATTAGAATGGTCTGGGGGCCTTTAGAATGGTCCTGAGGGGGTCTAGAAGGGTCTGGAGGCATTTAAAACTGTCCTGAGATGCTCTAGAAGGTTCTGGGTGCCTTTAGAAATGTCCTGCGGGGATCTTGAAGGATCTGGGGACCTTTAGAAATGTCCTGAGGGTCATTAGAAGGGTATGGGTGCCTTTAGAAAGGCCCTGAGGGGCATTACAAGGGTCTGGTGTCATATAGAAAGGCCCTGAGAGGTTCTAGAAGTGTCTGGGGTACTTTAGAAAGGCCCTGAGGTGCATTAGAAGGGTCTGGGGGCCTTTAGAAAGGTCCTCAGGGGCATTGGAAGTGTCTGGGGGCCTTTAGAATGGTCCTGAGGGGGTCTAGAAGGGTCTGGAGGCATTTAAAACTTTGCTGAGAGGCTCTAGAAGGGTCTGGGTGCCTTTATAAGGGTCCTGAGGGGCATTTGAAGGGTCTTGTGGCCCTTATAATAGCCCTGAGTGGAATTAGCAGGGTCTGGGGGACTTTAGAAGGGTCCTGAGGGGCATTAGAATGGTCTGGGCGCCTTTAGAAGGGTCCTGAGGGGCATTAGAAGGGTCTGGGGGCTTTTAGATGGGTCCTGCGGCAATCTAGAAGGGTCTGGGGGCCTTTACATGGGTCTTGAGGGTCATTAGAAGGGTGTGGAGGCCTTTAGAAAGGCCCTGAGGGGGTCTAGAAGGGTCTGGGGGCATTTAGAACTGTCCTGAGAGGCTCTAGAAGGGTCTGGGAGCCTTTATAAGGGTCCTGAGGGGCATTAGAAGGGTCTGGGTGCCCTTATAAAAGCCCTGAGAGGAATTAGCAGGGTCTGGGGGACTTTAGAAGGGTCCTGAGTGGCTCTATAATGGTCTGGGGGCCTTTAGAAGGGTCTTCAGGGGCTCTAGAAGGGTCTGGGGACCTTTAGAAAGGCCCTGTGGGGCATTAGAAGGGTCTGGGGGCCTTTAGAATGCTCCTGAGGGGCAGTAGAAGGTTCTGAGGACCTTTATAAAGGCCCTGACGGGCATTAGAATGGTCTGTGGGCCTTTAGAAGTGTCCTTAGGGGCTCTAGAATGGTCTGGGGGCTTTTATAAGGGTCCTGACGGGCTCTAGAAGGGTCTGGGAACCTTTATAAATGCCCTGAGGGGCATTAGAAGGGTCTGAGGGCCTTTAGAAAGGTCCTGAGGGGCATTAGAAGGGTCTTGTGGCCTTCATAATGGTCCTGAAAGGCATTAGAAGGGTCTGGGGGTTTTAGATGGGTCCTGAGGCAATCTAGAAGGGTCTGGGGGCCTTTACATGGGTCTTGAGGGTCATTAGAAGGGTTTGGAGGCCTTTAGAAAGGCCCTGAAATGCATTAGAAGGGTCTGGGGGCTATTAGAAGCATCCTGAGGGGGTCCCGGAGGGTCTGGGGGCCTTTTTAAAGGACCTCACGGGGATTATAAGGGTCTCGCGGCCTTTAGAAAGGCCCTGAGTGGCATTAGAAGGGTCTGGGTGCCTTTAGAAATGTCCTGAGGGGCTCTTGAATGGTCTGGGGGCCTTTAGAAATGTCCTGAGGGGCATTAGAAGGGTGTGGGGGCCTTTAGAAAGGCCCTGAGGGGCATTACAAGGGTCTGGGGTCATATAGAAAGGCCCTGAGAGGTTCTAGAAGTGTCTGGGGTAATTTAGAAAGGCCCTGCGGGGCATTAGAAGGGTCTGGGGGACTTTATAAGGGCCCTGAGGGGCATTAGAAGGGTCTGGGGGCCTTTAGAAGGGTCCTGAGGGGCATTAGAAGGGTCTGGGGGCCTTTAGAATGGTCCTGAGGGGGTCTAGAAGGGTCTGGAGGCTTTTAAAACTGTCCTGAGAGGCTCTAGAAGGGTCTGGGTGCCTTTATAAGGGTCCTGAGGGGCATTAGAAGGGTCTTGTGGCCCTTATAAAAGCCCTGAGGGGAATTAGCAGGGTCTGGGGGATATTAGAAGGGTCCTGAGGGGCTCTATAAGGGTCTGGGGGCCTTTAGAAGGGTCTTCAGGGGCTCTAGAGGGGTCTGGGGACCATTAGAAAGGCCCTGTGGGGCATTAGAAGGGTCTGGGGGCCTTTAGAATGCTCCTGAGGGGCAGTAGAAGGGTCTGGGGACCTTTATAAGGGTCCTGACGGGCTCTAGAAGGGTCTGGGGACCTTTATAAGGGTCCTGACGGGCTCTAGAAGGGTCTGAGGGCCTTTAGAAAGGTCCTGAGGGGCATTAGAAGGGTCTTGTGGCCTTCATAAGGGTCCTGAAAGGCATTAGAAGGGTCTGAGGGCTTTTAGATGGGTCCTGAGGCAATCTAGAATGGTCTGGGGGCCTTTACATGGGTCTTGAGGGTCATTAGAAGGGTGTGGAGGCCTTTAGAAAGGCCCTGAGGGGCTCTAGAAGGGTCTGGGGTCTATTAGAAGCGTCCTGAGGGGGTCCAGAAGGGTCTGGGGGCCTTTTTAAAGGTCCTCAGGGGGATTATAAGGGTCTCGCGGCCTTTAGAAAGGTCCTGAGTGGCATTAGAAGGTTCTGGGTGCCTTTAGAAATGTCCTGAGGGGCTCTTGAAGGGTCTGGCGGCCTTTAGAAATGTCCTGAGGGTTATTAGAAGGGTATGGGGGCCTTTAGAAAGGCCCTGAGGGGCATTACAAGGGTCTGGGGTCATATAGAAAGGCCCTGAGAGGTTCTAGAAGTGTCTGGGTTACTTTAGAAAGGCCCTGAGGGGCATTAGAAGGGTCTGGGGGCCTTTAGAAGGGTCCTGAGCAGCATTAGAAGGGTCTGGGGCATTTAGAATGGTCCTGAGGGGGTCTAGAAGGGTCTGGAGGCATTTAAAACTGTCCTGAGAGGCTCTAGAGGGGTCTGGGTGCCTTTATAAGGGTCCTGAGGGGCATTAGAAGGGTCTTGTGGCCGTTATAAAAGCCCTGAGGGTAATTAGCAGGGTCTGGGGGACATTAGAAGGGTCCTGAGGGGCTCTATAAGGGTCTGGGGGACCTTTAGAAAGGACCTGTGGGGCATTAGAAGGGTCTGGGTGCCTTTAGAATGCTCCTAGAGGGGCAGTAGAATGGTCTGGGGACCTTTATAAAGGCCCTGACGGGCATTAGAATGGTCTGCGGGCCTTTAGAATTGTCCTGAGGGGCTCTAGAATGGTCTGGGGGCCTTTATAAATGCCCTCAGGGGCATTAGAAGGGTCTTGTGGCCTTCATAAGGGTCTTGAAAAGCATTAGAAGGGTCTGGGGACTTTTAGATGGGTCCTGAGGCAATCTAGAAGGGTCTAGAGGCCTTTACATGGGTCTTGAGGGTCATTAGAATGGTGTGGAGGCCTTTAGAAAGGCCCTGAAAGGCATTAGAAGGGTCTGGGGGCTTTTAGATGGGTCCTGAGGCAATCTAGAAGGGTCTGGGGGCCTTTACATGGGTCTTGAGGGTCATTAGAAGGGTGTGGAGGCCTTTAGAAAGGCCCTGAGGGGCTCTAGAAGGGTCTGGGGGCTATTAGAAGCGTCCTGAAAGGGTCCAGAAGGGTCTGGGGGCCTCTTCAAAGGCCCTAAGGGGGATTATAAGGGTCTCGCGGCCTTTATAAAGGCCCTGAGTGGCATTAGAAGGGTCTGGGTGCCTTTAGAAATGTCCTGAGGGGCTCTAGATGGGTCTGGGGGTCTTTAGAATTGTCCTGAGGGGCATTAGATGGGTCTGGGGGCCCTTATAAAAGCCCTGAGGGGAATTAGCAGGGTCTGGGGGACTTTAGAAGGGTCCTGAGGGGCTCTATAAGGGTCTGGGGACCTTTAGAAGGGTCTTCAGGGGCTCTAGAATGGTCTGGAGGCCTTTATAAGGGTCCTGACAGGCTCTAGAAGGGTCTGGGAACCTTTATAAATGCCCTGAGGGGCACTAGAAAGGTCTGAGGGCCTTTAGAAAGGTCCTGAGGGGCATTAGAAGGGTCTTGTGGCCTTCATAAGGGTCCTGAAAGGCATTAGAAGGGTCTGAGGGCTTTTAGATGGGTCCTGAGGCAATCTAGAAGGGTCTTGGGGCCTTTACATGGGTCTTGAGAGTCATTAGAAGGGTGTGGAGGCCTTTAGAAAGGCCCTGAAAGGCATTAGAAGGGTCTGGGGGCTTTTGGATGGGTCCTGAGGCAATCTAGAATGGTCTGGGGGCCTTTACATGGGTCTTGAGGGTCATTAGAAGGGTGTGGAGGCCTTTAGAAAGGCCCTGAGGGGCTCTAGAAGGGTCTGGGTCTATTAGAAGCGTCCTGAGGGGGTCCAGAAGGGTCTGGGGGCCTTTTTAAAGGTCCTCAGGGGGATTATAAGGGTCTCGCAGCCTTTAGAAAGGTCCTGAGTGGCATTAGAAGGTTCTGGGTACCTTTAGAAATGTCCTGAGGGGCTCTTGAAGGGTCTGGCGGCCTTTAGAAATGTCCTGAGGGTTATTAGAAGGGTATGGGGGCCTTTAGAAAGGCCCTTAGGGGCATTACAAGGGTCTGGGGTCATATAGAAAGGCCCTGAGAGGTTCTAGAAGTGTCTGGGGTACTTTAGAAAGGCCCTGAGGGGCATTAGAAGGGTCTGGGGGACTTTAGAAGGGTCCTGAGGGGCTCTATAAGGGTCTGGGTGCCTTTAGAAGGGTCTTCAGGGGCTCTAGAAGGGTCTGGGGACCTTTAGAAAGGCCGTGTGGGGAATTAGAAGGGTCTGGGGGCCTTTAGAATGCTCCTGAGGGGCAGTAGAAGGGTCTGGGGACATTTATAAAGGCCCTGACGGGCATTAGAATGGTCTGCGGGCCTTTAGAAGTGTCCTGAGGGGCTCTTGAATGGTCTGGGGGCCTTTAGAAAGGCCCTGAGGGGCATTACAAGGGTCTGGGGTCATATAGAAAGGCCCTGAGAGGTTCTAGAAGTGTCTGGGGTAATTTAGAAAGGCCCTGCGGGGCATTAGAAGGGTCTGGGGGCCTTTATAAGGGTCCTGAGGGGCATTAGAAGGGTCTGGGGGCCTTTAGAAGGGTCCTGAGGGGCATTAGAAGGGTCTTGTGGCCCTTATAAATGTCCTGAGGGGAATTAGCAGGGTCTTGTGGCCCTTATAAAAGCCCTGAGGGGAATTAGCAGGGTCTGGGGGACATTAGAAGGGTCCTGAGGGGCTCTATAAGGGTCTGGGGGACCTTTAGAAAGGCCCTGTGGGGCATTAGAAGGGTCTGGGTGCCTTTAGAATGCTCCTGAGGGGCAGTAGAAGGGTCTGGGGACCTTTATAAAGGCCCTGACAGGCATTAGAATGGTCTGCGGGATTTAGAAGTGTCCTGAGGGGCTCTATAAGGGTCTGGGGGCCTTTATAAGGGTCCTGACGGGCTCTAGAAGGGTCTGGGAACCTTTATAAATGCCCTGAGGTGCATTAGAAGGGTCTGAGGGCCTTTAGAAAGTTCCTGAGGGGCATTAGAATGGTATGGGGGCCTTTAGAAAGGCCCTGAGGGGCATTAGAAGGGTCTGGGGGCCTTTAGAATGGTCTTGAGGGGGTCTAGAAGGGTCTGGAGGCATTTAAAACTGTCCTGAGAAGCTCTAGAAGGGTCTGGGTGCCTTTATAAGGGTCTTGAGGGGCATTAGAAGGGTCTGGGTGCCCTTATAAAAGCCCTGAGGGGAATTAGCAGGGTCTGCAGGCCTTTAGAAGTGTCCTGAGGGGCTCTAGAAGGTTCTGGGGGCCTTTATTAGGGTCCTGACGGGCTCTAGAAGGGTCTGGGAACCTTTATAAATGCCCTGAGGGGCATTAGAAGGGTCTGAGGGCCTTTAGAAAGGTCCTGAGGGGCATTAGAAGGGTCTGGTGGCCTTCATAAGGGTCCTGAAAGGCATTAGAAGGGTCTGGGGGCTTTTAGATGGGTCCTGAGGCAATCTAGAAGGGTCTAGGGGCCTTTACATGGGTCTTGAAAGTCATTAGAAGGGTGTGGAGGCCTTTAGAAAGGCCCTGAAAGGCATTAGAAGGGTCTGGGGGCTTTTAGATGGGTCCTGAGGCAATCTAGAAGGGTCTGGGGGCCTTTACATGGGTCTGGAGTGTCATTAGAAGGGTGTGGAGGCCTTTAGAAAGGCCTTAAGCACTAGAAGGGTCTGGGGGCTATTAGAAGCGTCCTGAGGGGGTCCAGAAGGGTCTGGGGGCCTTTTAAAAGGTCCTCAGGGGGATTATAAGGGTCTCGCAGCCTTTAGAAAGGCCCTGAGTGGCATTAGAATGGTCTGGGTGCCTTTAGAATGGTCCTGAGGGGTTCTAGAAGGGTCTGGGGGCCTTTAGAAATGTTCTGAGGGGCATTATAAGCGTCTCGTGGCTTTTAGAAGGGTCCTGAGGGGCTCTATAAGGGTCTGGGGGCCTTTAGAAGGGTCTTCAGGGGCTCTAGAAGGGTCTGGGGACCTTTAGAAAGGCCCTGTGCGGCATTAGAAGGGTCTGGGGGCCTTTAGAATGCTCCTGAGGGGCAGTAGAAGGGTCTGGGGACCTTTAGAAAGGCCCTGACGGGCATTAGAATGGTCTGCGGAATTTAGAAGTGTCCTGAGGGGCTCTAGAATGGTCTGGGGGCCTTTATAAGGGTCCTGACGGGCTCTAGAAGGGTCTGGGAACCTTTATAAATGCCCTTAGGTGCATTAGAAGGGTCTGAGGGCCTTTAGAAAGGTCCTGAGGGGCATTAGAAGGGTCTTGTGGCCTTCACAAGGGTCCTGAAAGGCATTAGAAGGGTCTGGGGGCTTTTAGATGGGTCCTGAGGCAATCTAGAAGGGTCTGGGGGCCTTTACATGGGTCTTTAGGGTCATTAGAAGGGTGTGGTGGCCTTTAGAAAGGCCCTGAAAGGCATTAGAAGGGTCTGGGGGCTTTTAGAAAGGCCCTGAGGGGCATTAGAAGGGTCTGGGGGCCTTTAGAAGGGCCTTCAGGGGCTCTAGAAGGGTCTCGGGACCTTTAGAAAGGCCCTGTGGGGCATTAGAATGGTCTGGGGGCCTTTAGAATGCTCCTGAGGGGCAGTAGAAGGGTCTGGGGTCCTTTATAAAGGCCCTGACATGCATTAGAATGGTCTGCGGGCCTTTAGAAGTGTCCTGATGGGCTCTAGAAGGGTCTGGGGGCCTTTAGAAATGTCCTGAGGGGCATTAGAAGGGTCTGGGGGCCTTTAAAAAGGCCCTGAGGGGCATTACAAGGGTCTGGGGTCATATAGAAAAGACCTGAGAGGTTCTAGAAATGTCTGGGGTACTTTAGAAAGGCCCTGAGGGGCATTAGAAGGGTCTGGGGGCCTTTAGAAAGGCCCTGAGGGGCATTAGAAGGGTCTGGGGGCCTTTAGAATCGTCCTGAGGGGAATTAGAAGGATCTGGGGGCCTTTAGAATGGACCTGAGGGGAGTCTAGAAGGGTCTGGAGGCATTTAAAACTGTCCTGAGAGGCTCTAGAAGGGTCCTGGTGCCTTTATAAGGGTCCTGAGGGGCATTAGAAGGGTCTGGGTGCCCTTATAAAAGCCCTGCGGGGAATTAGCTAGGTCTGGGGGACTTTAGAAGGGTCCTGAGGGGCTCTATAAGGGTCTGGGGGCCTTTAGAAGGGTCTTCAGGGGCTCTAGAAGGGTCTGGGGACCTTTAGAAAGGCCCTGTGGGGCATTAGAAGGGTCTGGGGGCCTTTAGAATGCTCCTGAGGGGCAGTAGAAGGGTCTGGGGACCTTTATAAAGGCCCTGACGGGCATTAGAATGGTCTGCGGGCCTTTAGAAGTGTCCTGAGGGGCTCTAGAATGGTCTGGGGGCCTTTATAAGGGTCCTGACGGGCTCTAGAAGGGTCTGGGAACCTTTATAAATGCCCTGAGTGGCATTAGAAGGGTCTGAGGGCCTTTAGAAAGGTCCTGAGGGGCATTAGAAGGGTCTTGTGGCCTTCATAAGGGTCCTGAAAGGCATTAGAAGGGTCTGGGGGCTTTTAGATGGGTCCTGAGGCAATCTAGAAGGGTCTAGGGGCCTTTACATGGGTCTTGAGGGTCATTAGAAGGGTGTGGAGGCCTTTAGAAAGGCCCTGAGGGACTCTAGAAGGGTCTGGGGGCTATTAGAAGCTTCCTGAGGGGGTCCAGAATGGTCTGGGGGCCTTTTTAAAGGCCCTCAGGGGGATTATAAGGGTCTCGCGGCCTTTAGAAAGGCCCTGAGTGGCATTACAAGGGACTGGGGTCATATAGAAAGGCCCTGAGAGGTTCTAGAAGTGTCTGGGGTACTTTAGAAAGGCCCTGAGTGGCATTAGAAGGGTCTGGGGTCCTTTAGAATGGTCCTGAGGGGTTCTAGAAGGGTCTGGAGGCATTTAAAACTGTCCTGAGAGGCGCTAGAAGGGTCTGGGTGCCTTTATAAAGGTCCTGAGGGGCATTAGAAGATTCTGGGTGCCCTTATAAAAGCCCTGAGGGGAACTAGCAGGGACTGGGGGACTTTAGAAGGGTCCTGAAGGGCTCTATAAGGGTTTGGGGGCCTTTAGAAGGGTCTTGAGGGGCTCTAGAAGGGTCTGGGGGCCTTTAGAATGGTCCTGAGGGGGTCTAGAAGGGTTTGGACGCATTTAAAACTGTCCTGAGAGGCTCTAGAATGGTCTGGGTGCCTTTATAAGGGTCCTGAGGGGCATTAGAAGGGTCTGGGTTCCCTTTTAAAAGCCCTGAGGGGAATTAGCAGGGTCTGGGGGCCTTTAGAAGGGTCCTGAGGGGCTCTATAAGGGTCTGGGGGCCTTTAGAAGGGTCTTGAGGGGCTCTAGAAGGGTCTGGGGACCTTTAGAAAGGCCCTGTGGGGCATTAGAAGGGTCTGGGGGCCTTTAGAATGCTCCTGAGGGGCAGTAGAAGGGTCTGGGGACCTTTGTAAAGGCCCTGACGGGCATTAGAATGGTCTGCGGGATTTAGAAGTGTCCTGAGGTGCTCTAGAATGGTCTGGGGGCCTTTATAAGGGTCCTGACGGGCTCTAGAAGGGTCTGGGAACCTTTATAAATGACCTGAGGGGCATTAGAATGGTCTGAGGGCCTTTAGAAAGGTCCTGAGGGGCATTAGAAGGGTCTTGTGGCCTTCATAAGGGTCCTGAAAGGTATTAGAAGGGTCTGGGGGCTTTTAGATGGGTCCTGAGGCAATCTAGAAGGGTCTGGGGGCCTTTACATGGGTCTTGATGGTCATTAGAAGGGTGTGGAAGCCTTTAGAAAGGCCCTGAGGGGCATTAGAAGGGTCTTGTGGCCTTCATAAGGGTCCTGAAAGGCATTAGAAGGGTCTGGGGGCTTTTAGATGGGTCCTGAGGCAATCTAGAAGGGTCTGGGGGCCTTTACATGGGTCTTGATGGTCATTAGAAGGGTGTGGAAGCCTTTAGAAAGGCCCTGAGGGGCATTAGAAGGGTCTTGTGGCCTTCATAAGGGTCCTGAAAGGCATTAGAAGGGTCTAGGGGCCTTTACATGGGTCTTGAGGAGCATTAGAAGGGTCTGAGGGCATTTAGAAGGGTCCTGAGGGGCATTAGAAGGGTCTGGGGGCTTTTAGATGGGTCCTGAGGCAATCTAGAAGGGTCTGGGGGCCTTTACATGGGTCTTGAGGGTCATTAGAAGGGTGTGGAGGCCTTTAGAAAGGCCCTGAGGGGCTCTAGAAGGGTCTGGGGGCTATTAGAAGCGTCCTGAGGGGGTCCAGAAGGGTCTGGGGGCCTTTTTAAAGGCCCTCAGGGGGATTATAAGGGTCTCGCGGCATTTAGAAAGGCCCTGAGTGGCATTACAAGGGCCTGGGGTCATATAGAAAGGCCCTGAGAAATTCTAGAAGTGTCTGGGGTACTTTAGAAATGCCCTGAGGGGCATTAGAAGGGTCTGGGGGCCTTTAGAATGGTCCTGAGGGGGTCTAGAAGGGTCTGGAAGCATTTAAAACTGTCCTGAGAGGCTCTAGAAGGGTCTGGGTGCCTTTATAAGGGTCCTGAGGGGCATTAGAATGGTCTGGGTGCCCTTATAAAAGCACTGAAAGGAATTAGCAGGGTCTGGGGGCCTTTAGAAGGGTCCTCAGGGGCTCTATAAGGGTCTGGGGGCCTTTAGAAGGGTCTTCAGGGGCTCTAGAGGGGTCTGGGGACCTTTAGAAAGGCCCTGTGGGGCATTAGAAGGGTCTGGGGGCCTTTAGAATGCTCCTGAGGGGCAGTAGAAGGGTCTGGAGACCTTTATAAGGGTCCTGACGGGCTCTAGAAGGGTCTGGGTACCTTTATAACGGTCCTGACGGGCTCTAGAAGGGTCTGAGGGCCTTTAGAAAGGTCCTGAGGGGCATTAGAAGGGTCTTGTGGCCTTCATAAGGGTCCTGAAAGGCATTGGAAGGGTCTGGGGGCTTTTAGATCGGTCCTGAGGCAATCTAGAAGGGTCTAGGGGCCTTTATATGGGTCTTGAAGGTCATTAGAAGGGTGTGGAGGCCTTTAGAAAGGCCCTGAGGAGCTCTAGAAGGGTCTGGGGGCTATTAGAAGAGTCCTGAGGGGGTCCAGAAGGGTCTGGGGGCCTTTTTAAAGGCCCTCAGGGGGATTATAAGGGTCTCGCAGGCTTTAGAAAGGCCCTGAGTGGCATTAGAATGGTCTGGGTGCCTTTAGAAATGACCTGAGGGGCATTAGAAGGGTATGGGAGCCTTTAGAAAGGACCTGAGGGGCATTAGAAGGGTCTGGGGGCCTTTAGAATGCTCCTGAGGGGCAGTAGAAGGGTCTGGGGACCTTTATAAGGCCCTCATGGGCATTAGAATGGTCTGCAGGCCTTTAGAAGAGTCCTGAGGGGCTCTAGAATGGTCTGGGGGCCTTTATAAGGGTCCTGACGGGCTCTAGAAGGGTCTGGGAACCTTTATAAATGCCCTGAGGGGCATTAGAAGGGTCTGAGGGCCTTTAGAAAGGTCCTGAGGGGCATTAGAAGGGTCTTGTGGCCTTCATAAGGGTCCTGAAAGGCATTAGAAGGGTCTGGGGGCTTTTAGATGGGTCCTGACGCAATCTAGAAGGGTCTAGGGGCCTTTACATGGGTCTTGAGGGTCATTAGAAGGGTGTGGAGGCCTTTAGAAAGGCCCTGAAAGGCATTAGAAGGGTCTGGGGGCTATTAGATGGGTCCTGAGGCAATCTAGAAGGGTCTGGGGGCCTTTACATGGGTCTTGAGGTTCATTAGAAGGGTGTGGAGGCCTTTAGAAAGGCCCTGAGGGGCTCTAGAAGGGTCTGGGGGCTATTAGAAGCGTCCTGAGGGGGTCCAGAAGGGTCTGGGGGCCTTTTTAAAGGCCCTCAGGGGGATTATAAGGGTCTCGCGGCCTTTAGAAAGGCCCTGAGTGGCATTAGAAGGGTCTGGGTGCCTTTAGAAATGACGTGAGGGGCATTACAAGGGTATGGGGGCCTTTAGAAAGGCCCTGAGGGGCATTAGAAGGGTCTGGGGGCCTTTAGAGTGGTCCTCAGGAGAGTCTAGAAGGGTCTGGAGGCATTTAAAACTGTCCTGAGAGGATCTAGAAGGGTCTGGGTGCCTTTATAAGGGTCCTGAGGGGCTTTAGAAGGGTCTGGGTGCCCTTATAAAAGCCCTGAGGGGAATTAGCAGGGTCTGGGGGACTTTAGAAGGGTCCTGAGGGGCTCTATAAGGGTCTGGGGGCCTTTAGAAGGGTCTTCAGGGGCTCTAGAGGGGTCTGGGGACCTTTAGAAAGGCCCTGTGGGGCATTAGAAGGGTCTGGGGGCCTTTAGAATGCTCCTGAGGGGCTCTATAAGGGTCTGGGGACCTTTATAAGTGTCCTGACTGGCTCTAGAAGGGTCTGGGAAGCTTTATAAATGCCCTGAGGGGCATTAGAAGGGTCTAAGGGCCTTTAGAAAGGTCCTGAGGGGCATTAGAAGGTTCTTGTGGCCTTCATAAGGGTCCTGAAAGGCATTAGAAGGGTCTGGGGGCTTTTAGATGGGTCCTGAGGCAATCTAGAAGGGTCTAGGGGCCTTTTCATGGGTCTTGAGAGTCATTTAGAAGGGTGTGGAGGCCTTTAGAAAGGCCCTGAGGGGCTCTAGAAGGGTCTGGGGGCCTTTAGAAGGGTCTTCAAGGGCTCTAGAAGGGTCTGGGGACCTTTAGAAAGGCCCTGTGGGGCATTAGAAGGGTCTGGGGGCCTTTAGAATGCTCCTGAGGGGCAGTAGAAGGGTCTGGGAACCTTTATAAATGCCCTGAGGGGCATTAGAAGGGTCTGAGGGCCTTTAGAAAGGTCCTGAGGGGCTTTAGAAGGGTCTTGTGGCCTTCACAAGGGTCCTGAAAGGCATTAGAAAGGTCTGGGGGCATTTAGATGGGTCCTGAGGCAATCTAGAAGGGTCTGGCGGCCTTTACATGGGTCTTGAGGGTCATTAGAAGGGTGTGGTGTCCTTTAGAAAGGCCCTGAAAGGCATTAGAAGGGTCTGGGTGCTTTTAGATGAGTCCTAAGGCAATCTAGAAGGGTCTGGGGGCCTTTACATGGGTCTTGAGGGTCATTAGAAGGGTGTGGATGCCTTTAGAAAGGCCCTGAAGGGCTCTAGAAGGGTCTGGGGGCTATTAGAAGCGTCCTGAGGGGGTCTAGAAGGGCCTGGGGGCCTTTTTAAAGGCCCTCAGGGAGATTATAAGGGTCTCGCGGCCTTTAGAAAGGCCCTGAGTGGCATTAGAAGGGTCTGGGTGCCTTTAGAAAGGCCCTGATGGGTATTAGAAGGGTCTGGGGGCCTTTAGAATGGTCCTGAGGGGGTCTAGAAGGGTCTGGAGGCATTTAAAACTGTCCTGAGAGGCTCTAGAAGGGTCTGGGTGCCTTAATAAGGGTCCTGAGGAGCTTTAGAAGGGTCTGGGTGCCCTTATAAAAGCACTGAAAGGAATTAGCAGGGTCTGGGGGCCTTTAGAAGGGTCCTGAGGGGCTCTATAAGGGTCTGGCGGCCTTTAGAATGGTCTTCAGGGGCTCTAGAAGGGTCTGGGGACCTTTAGAAAGGCCCTGAGGGGCAGTAGAAGGGTCTGGAGACCTTTATAAAGGCCCTGACGGGCATTAGAATGGTCTGAGGGCCTTTAGAATGCTCCTGAGGGGCAGTAGAAGGGTCTGGGGACCTTTATAAGTGTCCTGACGGGCTCTAGAAGGGTCTGGGAACCTTTATAAATGCCCTGAGGTGCATTAGAAGGGTCTGAGGGCCTTTAGAAAGGTCCTGAGGGGCATTAGAAGGGTCTTGTGGCCTTCATAAGGGTCCTGGAAGGCATTAGAAGGGTCTGGGGGCTTTTAGATGGGTCCTGAGGCAATCTAGAAGGGTCTAGGGGCCTTTACATGGGTCTTGAGGGTCATTAGAAGGGTGTGGACGCCTTTAGAAAGGCCCTGAAAGGCATTAGAAGGGTCTGGAGGCTTTTAGATGGGTCCTGAGGCAATCTAGAAGGGTCTGGGGGCCTTTACATGGGTCCTGAGCATCATTAGAAGGGTGTGGAGGCCTTTAGAAAGGCCCTGAGGGGCTCTAGAAGGGTCTGGGGGCCTTTAGAAGGGTCTTCAGGGGCTCTAGAAGGGTCTGGGGACCTTTAGAAAGGCCCTGAGGGGCATTAGAAGGGTCTGGGGGCTTTAGAATGCTCCTGAGGGGCAGTAGAAGGGTCTGGGGACCTTTAGAAAGGACCTGTGGGGCATTAGAAGGTTCTGGGTGCCTTTAGAATGGTCCTCAGGAGGGTCTAGAAGGGTCTGGAGGCATTTAAAACTGTCCTGAGAGGCTCTAGAAGGGTCTGGGTGCCTTTATAAGGGTCCTGAGGGGCATTAGAAGGGTCTGGGGGCCTTTAGAATGGTCCTGAGGGGGTATAGAAGGGTCTGGAGGCATTTAAAACTGTCCTGAGAGGCTCTAGAAGGGTCTGGGTGACTTTATAAGGGTCCTGAGGGGCATTAGAAGGGTCTGGCTGCCCTTATAAAAGCACTGAAGGGAATTAGCAGGGTCTGGGGGCCTTTAGAAGGGTCCTGAGGGGCTCTATAAGGGTCTGGGGGCCTTTAGAAGGGTCTTCAGGGGCTCTAGAGGGGTCTGGGGACCTTTAGAAAAGCCCTGTGGGGCATTAGAAGGGTCTGGGGGCCTTTAGAATGCTCCTGAGGGGCAGTAGAAGGGTCTGGAGACCTTTATAAGGGTCCTGACGGGCTCTAGAAGGGTCTGGGTACCTTTATAATGGTCCTGACGGGCTCTAGAACGGTCTGAGGGCCTTTAGAAAGGTCCTGAGGGGCATTAGAAGGGTCTTGTGGCCTTCATAAGGGTCCTGAAAGGCATTGGAAGGGTCTGGGGGCTTTTAGATCGGTCCTGAGGCAATCTAGAAGGGTCTAGGGGCCTTTATATGGGTCTTGAGGGTCATTAGAAGGGTGTGGAGGCCTTTAGAAAGGCCCTGAGGAGCTCTAGAAGGGTCTGGGGGCTATTAGAAGAGTCCTGAGGGGGTCCAGAAGGGTCTGGGGGCCTTTTTAAAGGCCCTCAGGGGGATTATAAGGGTCTCGCAGGCTTTAGAAAGGCCCTGAGTGGCATTAGAATGGTCTGGGTGCCTTTAGAAATGACCTGAGGGGCATTAGAAGGGTATGGGAGTCTTTAGAAAGCACCTGAGGGGCATTAGAAGGGTCTGGGGGCCTTTAGAATGCTCCTGAGGGGCAGTAGAAGGGTCTGGGGACCTTTATAAGGCCCTGACGGGCATTAGAATGGTCTGCAGGCCTTTAGAAGAGTCCTGAGGGGCTCTAGAATGGTCTGGGGGCCTTTATAAGGGTCCTGACGGGCTCTAGAAGGGTCTGGGAACCTTTATAAATGCCCTGAGGGGCATTAGAAGGGTCTGAGGGCCTTTAGAAAGGTCCTGAGGGGCATTAGAAGGGTCTTGTGGCCTTCATAAGGGTCCTGAAAGGCATTAAAAGGGTCTGGGGTCTTTTAGATGGGTCCTGAGGCAATCTAGAAGGGTATAGGGGCCTTTACATCGGTCTTGAGGGTCATTAGAAGGGTGTGGAGACCTTTAGAAAGGCCCTGAGGGGCTCTAGAAGGGTCTGAGGGCCTTTAGAAGGGTCTTCAGGGGCTCTAGTGGGGTCTGGGGACATTTAGAAAGGCCCTGTGGGGCATCAGAAGGGTCTGGGGGCCTTTAGAATGCTCCTGAGGGGCAGTAGAAGGGTCTGGGAACCTTTATAAATGCCCTGAGGGGCATTAGAAGGGTCTGAGGGCCTTTAGAAAGGTCCTGAGGGGCTTTAGAAGGGTCTTGCGGCCTTCACAAGGGTCCTGAAAGGCATTAGAAAGGTCTGGGGGCATTTAGATGGGTCCTGAGGCAATCTAGAAGGGTCTGGCGGCCTTTACATGGGTCTTGAGTGTCATTAGAAGGGTGTGGTGTCCTTTAGAAAGGCCCTGAAAGGCATTAGAAGGGTCTGGGTGCTTTTAGATGAGTCCTAAGGCAATCTAGAAGGGTCTGGGGGCCTTGACATGGGTCTTGAGGGTCATTAGAAGGGTGTGGATGCCTTTAGAAAGGCCCTGAGGGGCTCTAGAAGGGTCTGGGGGCTATTAGAAGCGTCCTGAGGGGGTCTAGAAGGGTCTGGGGTCCTTTTTAAAGGCCCTCAGGGAGATTATAAGGGTCTCGCGGCCTTTAGAAAGGCCCTGAGTGGCATTAGAAGGGTCTGGGTGCCTTTAGAAATGACGTGAGGGGCATTACAAGGGTATGGGGGCCTTCAGAAAGGCCCTGAGGGGCATTAGAAGGGTCTGGGGGCCTTTAGAATGGTCCTGAGGGGGTCTAGAAGGGTCTGGAGGCATTTAAAACTGTCCTGAGAGGCTCTAGAAGGGTCTGGGTGCCTTAATAAGGGTCCTGAGGAGCTTTAGAAGGGTCTGGGTGCCCTTATAAAAGCCCTGAGGGGAATTAGCAGGGTCTGGGGGACTTTAGAAGGGTCCTGAGGGGCTCTATAAGGGTCTGGGGGCCTTTAGAAGGGTCTTCAGGGGCTCTAGAGGGGTCTGGGGACCTTTAGAAAGGCCCTGTGGGGCATTAGAAGGGTCTGGGGGCCTTTAGAATGCTCCTGAGGGGCTCTATAAGGGTCTGGGGACCTTTATAAGTGTCCTGACTGGCTCTAGAAGGGTCTGGGAAGCTTTATAAATGCCCTGAGGGGCATTAGAAGGGTCTAAGGGCCTTTAGAAAGGTCCTGAGGGGCATTAGAAGGTTCTTGTGGCCTTCATAAGGGTCCTGAAAGGCATTAGAAGGGTCTGGGGGCTTTTAGATGGGTCCTGAGGCAATCTAGAAGGGTCTAGGGGCCTTTACATGGGTCTTGAGAGTCATTTAGAAGGGTGTGGAGGCCTTTAGAAAGGCCCTGAGGGGCTCTAGAAGGGTCTGGGGGCCTTTAGAAGGGTCTTCAAGGGCTCTAGAAGGGTCTGGGGACCTTTAGAAAGGCCCTGTGGGGCATTAGAAGGGTCTGGGGGCCTTTAGAATGCTCCTGAGGGGCAGTAGAAGGGTCTGGGAACCTTTATAAATGCCCTGAGTGGCATTAGAAGGGTCTGAGGGCCTTTAGAAAGGTCCTGAGGGGCTTTAGAAGGGTCTTGTGGCCTTCACAAGGGTCCTGAAAGGCATTAGAAAGGTCTGGGGGCATTTAGATGGGTCCTGAGGCAATCTAGAAGGGTCTGGCGGCCTTTACATGGGTCTTGAGGGTCATTAGAAGGGTGTGGTGTCCTTTAGAAAGGCCCTGAAAGGCATTAGAAGGGTCTGGGTGCTTTTAGATGAGTCCTAAGGCAATCTAGAAGGGTCTGGGGGCCTTTACATGGGTCTTGAGGGTCATTAGAAGGGTGTGGATGCCTTTAGAAAGGCCCTGAAGGGCTCTAGAAGGGTCTGGGGGCTATTAGAAGCGTCCTGAGGGGGTCTAGAAGGGCCTGGGGGCCTTTTTAAAGGCCCTCAGGGAGATTATAAGGGTCTCGCGGCCTTTAGAAAGGCCCTGAGTGGCATTAGAAGGGTCTGGGTGCCTTTAGAAAGGCCCTGATGGGTATTAGAAGGGTCTGGGGGCCTTTAGAATGGTCCTGAGGGGGTCTAGAAGGGTCTGGAGGCATTTAAAACTGTCCTGAGAGGCTCTAGAAGGGTCTGGGTGCCTTAATAAGGGTCCTGAGGAGCTTTAGAAGGGTCTGGGTGCCCTTATAAAAGCACTGAAAGGAATTAGCAGGGTCTGGGGGCCTTTAGAAGGGTCCTGAGGGGCTCTATAAGGGTCTGGCGGCCTTTAGAATGGTCTTCAGGGGCTCTAGAAGGGTCTGGGGACCTTTAGAAAGGCCCTGAGGGGCAGTAGAAGGGTCTGGAGACCTTTATAAAGGCCCTGACGGGCATTAGAATGGTCTGAGGGCCTTTAGAATGCTCCTGAGGGGCAGTAGAAGGGTCTGGGGACCTTTATAAGTGTCCTGACGGGCTCTAGAAGGGTCTGGGAACCTTTATAAATGCCCTGAGGTGCATTAGAAGGGTCTGAGGGCCTTTAGAAAGGTCCTGAGGGGCATTAGAAGGGTCTTGTGGCCTTCATAAGGGTCCTGGAAGGCATTAGAAGGGTCTGGGGGCTTTTAGATAGGTCCTGAGGCAATCTAGAAGGGTCTAGGGGCCTTTACATGGGTCTTGAGGGTCATTAGAAGGGTGTGGAGGCCTTTAGAAAGGCCCTGAAAGGCATTAGAAGGGTCTGGAGGCTTTTAGATGGGTCCTGAGGCAATCTAGAAGGGTCTGGGGGCCTTTACATGGGTCCTGAGCATCATTAGAAGGGTGTGGAGGCCTTTAGAAAGGCCCTGAGGGGCTCTAGAAGGGTCTGGGGGCCTTTAGAAGGGTCTTCAGGGGCTCTAGAAGGGTCTGGGGACCTTTAGAAAGGCCCTGAGGGGCATTAGAAGGGTCTGGGGGCTTTAGAATGCTCCTGAGGGGCAGTAGAAGGGTCTGGGGACCTTTAGAAAGGACCTGTGGGGCATTAGAAGGTTCTGGGTGCCTTTAGAATGGTCCTCAGGAGGGTCTAGAAGGGTCTGGAGGCATTTAAAACTGTCCTGAGAGGCTCTAGAAGGGTCTGGGTGCCTTTATAAGGGTCCTGAGGGGCTCTATAATGGTCTGGGGGCCTTTAGAAGGGTCTTCAGGGGCTCTAGAAGGGTCTGGGGACCTTTAGAAAGGCCCTGTAGGGCATTAGAATGGTCTGGTGGCCTTTAGAATGCTCCTGAGGGGCAGTAGAAGGGTCTGGGAACCTTTATAAATGCCCTGAGGGGCATTAGAAGGGTCTGAGGGCCTTTAGAAAGGTCCTGAGGGGCATTAGAAGGGTCTTGTGGCCTTCATAAGGGTCCTGGAAGGCATTAGAAGGGTCTGGGGGCTTTTAGATGGGTCCTGAGGCAATCTAGAAGGGTCTGGGGGTCTTTACATGGGTCTTGAGGATCATTACAAGGGTGTGGTGTCCTTTAGAAAGGCCCTGAAAGGAATTAGAAGGGTCTGGGTGCTTTTAGATGGGTCCTGAGGCAATCTAGAAGGGTCTGGGGGCCTTTACATGGGTCTTGAGGGTCATTAGAAGGGTGTGGAGGCCTTTAGAATGGTCCTGAGGGGGTCTAGAAGGGTCTGGAGGCATTTAAAACTGTCCTGAGAGGCTCTAGAAGGGTCTGGGTGCCTTTATAAGGGTCCTGAGGGGCATTAGAAGGGTCTGGGTGCCCTTATAAAAGCCCTGAGGGGAATTAGCAGGGTCTGGGGGACTTTAGAAGGGTCCTGAGGGGCTCTATAAGGGTATGAGGGCCTTTAGAAGGGTCTTGAGGGGCTCTAGAAGGGTCTGGGGACCTTTAGAAAGGCCCTGTGGGGCATTAGAAGGGTCTGGGGGCCTTTAGAAGGGTCTTCAGGGGCTCTAGAAGGGTCTGGGGACCTTTAGAAAGGCCCCGTGGGGCATTAGAAGGGTCTGAGGTCCTTTAGAAAGGTCCTGAGGGGCATTAGAAGGGTCTTGTGGCCTTCATAAGGGTCCTGAAAGGCATTAGAAGGGTCTGGGGGCTTTTAGATGGGTCCTGAGGCAATCTAGAAGGGTCTAGGGACCTTTACATGGGTCTTGATGGTCATTAGCAGGGTGTGGAGGCCTTTAGAAAGGCCCTGAGGGGCTCTAGAAGGGTCTGGGGGCTATTAGAAGCGTCCTGAGAGGGTCCAGAAGGGTCTGGGGGACTTTTTAAAGGCCGTCAAGGGGAATTATAAGGGTCTCGTGGCCTTTAGAAAGGCCCTGAGTGGCATTACAAGGGCCTGGGGTCATATAGATAGGCCCTGAGAGGTTCTAGAAGTGTCTGGGGTACTTTAGAAAGGCCCTGAGGGGCATTAGAAGGATCTGGGGGCCTTTAGAATGGTCCTGAGGGGGTCTAGAAGGGTCTGGAGGCATTTAAAACTGTCCTGAGAGGCTCTAGAAGGGTCTGGGTGCCTTTATAAGGGTCTTCAGGGGCTCTAGAGGGGTCTGGGGACCTTTAGAAAGGCCCTGAGGGGCATTAGAAGGGTCTGGGGGCCTTTAGAATGCTCCTGAGGGGCAGTAGAATGGTCTGGGGACATTTATAAGGGTCCTGACGGGCTCTAGAAGGGTCTGGGGACCTTTATAAGGGTCCTGACGGGCTCTAGAAGGGTCTGAGGGCCTTTAGAAAGGTCCTGAGGGGCATTAGAAGGGTCTTGTGGCCTTCATAAGGGTCCTGAAAGGCATTAGAAGGGTCTGGGGGCTTTTAGATTGGTCCTGAGGCATTCTAGAAGGGTCTAGGGGCCTTTACATGGGTCTTGAGGGTCATTAGAAGGGTGTGGAGGCCTTTATAAAGGCCCTGAAAGGCATTAGAAGGGTCTGGGGGCCTTTAGAAGGGTCTTCAAGGGCTCTAGAAGGGTCTGGGTACCTTTAGAAAGGCCCTGTGGGGCATTAGAAAGGTCTAGGGGCCTTTAGAATGCTCCTGAGGGGCAGTAGAAGGGTCTGGGGACCATTATAAGTGTCCTGACGGGCTCTATAAGGGTCTGGGAACCTTTATAAACGCCCTGAGGGGCATTAGAAGGGTCTAAGGGCCTTTAGAAAGGTCCTGAGGGGCATTAGAAGGTTCTTGTGGCCTTCATAATGGACCTGAAAGGCATTAGAAGGGTCTGGGGGCTTTTAGATGGGTCCTGAGGCAATCTAGAAGGGTCTGGGGGCCTTTACATGGGTCTTGAGGGTCATTAGAAGGGTGTGGAGGCCTTTAGAAAGGCCCTGAGGGGCTCTAGAAGGGTCTGGGGGCTATTAGAAGCGTCCTGAGGGGGTCTAGAATGGTCTGGGGGCCTTTTTAAAGGCCCTCAGTGGGATTATAAGGGTCTCGCGGCCTTTAGAAAAGCCCTGAGTGGCATTAGAAGGGTCTGGGTGCCTTTAGAAATGACCTGAGGGGCATTAGAAGGGTATGGGGGCCTTTAGAAAGGCCCTGATGGGCATTAGAAGGGTCTGGGGGCCTTTAGAATGGTCCTGAGGGGGTCTAGAAGGGTCTGGAGGCATTTAAAACTGTCCTGAGAGGCTCTAGAAGGGTCTGGGTGCCTTTATAAGGGTCCTGATGGGCATTAGAAGGGTCTGGCTGCCATTATAAAAGCACTGAAAGGAATTAGCAGGGTCTGGGGGCCTTTAGAAGGGTCCTGAGGGGCTCTATAAGGGTCTGGGGACCTTTAGAAAGGCCCTGTGGGGCATTAGAAGGGTCTGGGGGCCTTTAGAATGCTCCTGAGGGGCAGTAAAAGGGTCTGGGGACCTTTATAAGGCCCTGACGGGCATTAGAATGGTCTGCGGGCCTTTAGAAGAGTCCTGAGTGGCTCTAGAATGGTCTGGGGGCCTTTATAAGGGTCCTGACATGCTCTAGAAGAGTCTGGGAACCTTTATAAATGTCCTAAGGGGCATTAGAAGGGTCTGAGGTCCTTTAGAAAAGTCCTGAGGGGCATTAGAAGGGTCTGGGGGCCTTTAGAATGGTCCTGAGGGGGTCTAGAAGGGTCTGGAGGCATTTAAAACTGCCCTGAGAGGCTCTAGAAGGCTCTGGGTGCCTTTATAAGGGTCATGAGGGGCATTAGAAGGGTCTGGGTGCCCCTATAAAAGCCCTGAGGAGAATTAGCAGGGTCTGGGGGCCATTAGAAGGGTCCTTAGGGTCTCTATAAGGGTCTGGGGGCCTTTAGAAGGGTCTTGAGGGGCTCTAGAAGGGTCTGGGGACCTTTAGAAAGGCCCTGTGTGGCATTAGAAGGGTCTGGGGGCCTTTAGAAGGGTCTTCAGGGGCTCTAGAAGGGTCTGGGGACCTTTAGAAAGGCCCTGTGGGGCATTAGAAGGGTCTGAGGGCCTTTATAATGCTCCTTAGGTGCAGTAGAAGGGTCTGGGGACCTTTATAAGTGTCCTGACGTGCTCTAGAAGGGTCTGGGAACCTTTATAAATGCCCTGAGGTGCATTAGAAGGGTCTGAGGGCCTTTAGAAAGGTCCTGAGGGGCATTAGAAGGGTCTTGTGGCCTTAATAATGGTCCTGAAAGGCATTAGAAGGGTCTGGGGGCTTTTAGATTGGTCCTGAGGCAATCTAGAAGGGTCTGGGGGCCTTTACATGGGTCTTGAGGGTCATTAGAAGGGTGTGGAGGCCTTTAGAAAGGCCCTGAAATGCATTAGAAGGGTCTGGGGGCTATTAGAAGCATCCTGAGGGGGTCCCGGAGGGTCTGGGGGCCTTTTTAAAAGCCCTCAGGGGGATTATAAGGGTCTCGCGGCATTTAGAAAGGCCCTGAGTGGCATTAGAAGGGTCTGGGTGCCTTTAGAAATGTCCTGAGCGGGTCTAGAAGGGTCTGGGGGCCTTTAGAAATGTCCTGAGGGGCATTACAAGGGTCTGGGGGCCTTTAGAAAGGCCCTGAGGGGCATTAGAAGGGTCTGGGGGCCTTTAAAATGGTCCTGAGGGGGTCTAGAAGGGTCTGGAGGCATTTAAAACTGTCCTGAGAGGCTCTAGAAGGGTCTGGGTGCCTTTATAAGGGTCCTGAGGGGCATTAGAAGGGTCTGGGTGCCCTTATAAAAGCCCTGAGAGGAATTAGCAGGGTCTGGGGGACTTTAGAAGGGTCCTGAGGGGCTCTGTAATGGTCTGGGGGCCTTTTGAAGGGTCTTCAGGGGCTCTAGAAGGGTCTGGGGACCTTTAGAAAGGCCCTGTGGGGCATTAGAAGGGTCTGGGGGCCTTTAGAATGCTCCTGAGGGGCAGTAGAAGGGTCTGGGGACCTTTATAAGTGTCCTGACGGGCTCTAGAATGGTCTGGGAACCTTTATAAATGCCCTGAGGGGCATTAGAAGGGTCTGAGGGCCTTTAGAAAGGTTCTGAGGGGCATTAGAAGGGTCTTGTGGCATTGATAAGGGTCCTGAAAGGCATTAGAAGGGTCTGGGGGCTTTTAGATGGGTCCTGAGGCAATCTAGAAGGGTCTAGGGGCCTTTACATGGGTCTTGAGGGTCATTAGAAGGGTGTGGAGGCCTTTAGAAAGGCCCTGAGGGGCTCTAGAAGGGTCTGGGGGCTATTTGAAGCATCCTGAGGGGGCCCAGAAGGGTCTGGGGGCCTTTTTAAAGGCCCTCAGGGGGATTATAAGGGTCTCGCGGCCTTTAGAAAGGCCCTTAGTGGCATTAAAAGGGTCTGGGTGCCTTTAGAAATGTCCTGAGGGGCTCTAGAAGGGTCTGGGGGCCTTTAGAAGGGTCTTCAGGGGCTCTAGAAGGGTCTGGGGACCTTTAGAAAGGCCCTGTGGGGCATTAGAAGGGTCTGGGGGCCTTTAGAATGCTCCTGAGGGGCAGTAGAAGGGTCTGGGGGCCTTTAGAAAGGCCCTGACGGGCATTAGAATGGTCTGCGGGCCTTTAGAAGTGTCCTGAGGTGCACTAGAATGGTCTGGGGGCCTTTATAAGGGTATTGACAGGCTCTAGAAGGGTCTGGGAACCTTTATAAATGCCCTGAGGGGCACTAGAATGGTCTGTGGGCCTTTAGAAAGGTCCTGAGGGGCATTAGAAGGGTCATGTGGCCTTCATAAGGGTCCTTAAATGCATTAGAAGGGTGTGGGGGCTTTTAGATGTGTCCTGAGGCAATCTAGAAGGGTCTGGGGGCCTTTACATGGGTCTTGAGGGTCATTAGAAGGTTGTGGAGGCCTTTAGAAAGGCCCTGAGGGGCTCTAGAAGGGTGTGGGGGCTATTAGAATCGTCCTGAGGGGGTCCAGAAGGGTCTGGGGGCCTTTTTAAAGGACCTCATAGGGATTATAAGGGTCTCACGGCCTTTAGAAAGGCCCTGACAGGCATTAGAAGGGTCTCGGGTCATATAGAAAGGCCCTGATAGTTTCTAGAAGTGTCTGGGGTAATTTAGAAAGGCCCTGAGGGGCATTAGAAGGGTCTGGGGGCCTTTAGAAGGGTCTTCAGGTGCTCTAGAAGGGTCTGGGGGCTATTAGAAGCGTCCTGAGGGGTTCCAGAAGGGTCTGGAGGCCTTTTTAAAGGCCCTCAGGGGGATTATAAGGGTCTCGCGGCCTTTAGAAAGGCCCTGAGTGGCATTAGAAGGGTCTGGGTGCCTTTAGAAATGTCCTGAGGGGCATTAGAAGGGTCTGGGGGCCTTTAGAAATGTCCTGAGGGGCATTAGAAGGGTCTGGGGGCCTTTAGAAGGGCCCTGAGGGGCATTAGAAGGGTCTGAGGGCTTTTAGAAAGGTCCTGAGGGGCATTAGAAGGGTCTTGTGGCCTTCATAAGGGTCCTGAAAAGCATTAGAAGGGTCTGGGGACTTTTAGATGGGTCCTGAGGCAATCTAGAAGGGTCTAGAGGCCTTTACATGGGTCTTGAGAGTCATTAGAACGGTGTGGAGGCCTTTAGAAAGGCCATGAAAGGCATTAGAAGGGTCTGGGAGCTTTTAGATGGGTCCTGAGGCAATCTAGAAGGGTCTGGGGGCCTTTACATGGGTCTTGAGGGTCATTAGAAGGGTGTGGAGGCCTTTAGAAAGGCCCTGAGGGGCTCTAGAAGGGTCTGGGGGCTATTAGAAGCGTCCTGAGGGGGTCCAGAAGGGTCTGGGGGCCTTTTTAAAGGCCCTCAGGGGGATTATAAGGGTCTCGCGGCCTTTAGAAAGGCCCTGAGTGGCATTAGAAGGGTCTGGGGTCATATAGAAATGTCCTGAGGGGCTCTAGAAGGGTCTGGGTGCCTTTAGAAATGTCCTGAGGGGCTCTAGAAGGTTCTGGGGGCCTTTAGAAATGTCCTGAGGGGCATTAGAAAGGTCTGGGTGCCCTTATAAAAGCCTTGAGGGCAATTAGCAGGGTCTGGGGGACTTTAGAAGGGTCCTGAGGGGCTCTATAAAGGTCTGGGGGCCTTTAGAAGGGTCTTGAGGGGCTCTAGAAAGGTCTGGGGACCTTTAGAAAGGCCCTGACTAGCATTAGAAGGGTCTGCGGGCCTTTAGAATGCTCCTGAGGGGCAGTAGAAGGGTCTGGGGACCTTTATAAAGGCCCTGACGGGCATTAGAATGGTCTGCGGGCCTTTAGAAGTGTCCTGAGGTGCTCTAGAATGGTCTGGGGGCCATTATAAGGGTCCTGACGGGCTCTAGAAGGGTCTGGGAACCTTTATAAATGCCCTGAGGGGCACTAGAAGGGTCTGAGGGCCTTTAGAAAGGTCCTGAGGGGCATTAGAAAGGTCTTGTGGCCTTCATAAGGGTCCTGAAAGGCATTAGAAGGGTCTGGGGGCTTTTGGATGGGTCCTGAGGCAATCTAGAAGGGTCTGGGGGCCTTTACATGTGTCTTGATGGTCATTAGAAGGGTGTGGAGGCATTTAGAATGGCCCTGAAAGGCATTAGAAGGGTCTGGGGGCTTTTAGATGGGTCCTGAGGCAATCTAGAAGGGTCTGGGGGCCTTTACATGGGTCTTGAGGGTCATTAGAAGGGTGTGGAGGCCTTTAGAAAGGCCCTGAGGGGCTCTAGAAGGGTCTGGGGGCTATTAGAAGCGTCCTGAGGGGGTCCAGAAGGGTCTGGGGGCCTTTTTAAAGGCCCTCAGGGGGATTATAAGGGCCTCGCGGCCTTTAGAAAGGCCCTGAGTGGCATTAGAAGGGTCTGGGTGCCTTTAGAAATGTCCTGAGGGGCATTAGAAGGGTCTGGGGGCCTTAAGAAATGTCCTGAGGGGCATTAGAAGGGTATGGGGGACTTTAGAAAAGCCCTGAGGGGCATTACATGGGTCTGGGGTCATATAGAAAGGCCCTGAGAGGTTCTAGAAGTGTCTGGGGTACTTTAGAAATGCCCTGAGGGGCATTAGAAGGGTCTGGGGGCCTTTAGAAGGGCCCTGAGGGGCATTAGAAGGGTCTGAGGGCCTTTACAAAGGTCCTGAGGGGCATTAGAAGGGTCTTGTGGCCTTCATAAGGGTCCTGAAATGCATTAGAATGGTCTGGGGTCTTTTGGATGGGTCCTGAGGCAATCTAGAAGGGTCTAGAGGCCTTTACATTGGTCTTGAGGGTCATTAGAAGGGTGTGGAGGCCTTTAGAAAGGCTCTGAAATGCATTAGAAGGGTCTGGGGGCTTTTAGATGGGTCCTGAGGCAATCTAGAAGGGTCTGGGGGCCTTTACATGGGTCTTGAGGGTCATTAGAAGGGTGTGGAGGCCTTTAGAAAGGCCCTGAGGGGCTCTAGAAGGGTCTGGGGGCTCTTAGAAGCATCCTGAGGGGGTCCAGAAGGGTCTGGGGGCCTTTTTAAAGGCCCTCAGGGGGATTATAAGGGTCTCGCGGCCTTTAGAAAGGCCCTGAGTGGCATTACAAGGGTCTGGGTGCCTTTAGAAATGTCCTGAGGGGCTCTAGAATGTTCTGGGTGCCCTTATAAAAGCCCTGAGGGGAATTAGCAGGGTCTGGGGGACTTTAGATTGGTCCTGAGGGGCTCTATAAGGGTCTGGGGGCCTTTAGAAGGGTCTTGAGGGGCTCTAGAAGGGTCTGGGGGCCTTTAGAAAGACCCTGTGGGGCATTAGAAGAGTCTGGGGGCCTTTAGAATGCTCCTGAGGGGCAGTAGAAGGGTCTGGGGACCTTTATAAAGGCCCTGACAGGCATTAGAATGGTCTGCAGGCCTTTAGAAGTGTTCTGAGGTGCTCTAGAGGGGTCTGGGGGCCTTTATAAGGGTCCTGACAGGCTCTAGAAGGGTCTGGGAACCTTTATAAATGCCCTGAGGGGCACTAGAAGGGTCTGAGGGCCTTTAGAAAGGTCCTGAGTGGCATTAGAAGGGTCTTGTGGCCTTTATAAGGGTCCTGAAAGACAGATACAGGCTGGAACTGCCCTGCCTGGCGCACGCTAGCTTGGGGCTTAAAATTAAACCCTTCTCCAAATCTGTAACGAGGCAAACTCTCCCCGCGCAACCTTCTACCCTACGCTAAATCTCCTCCTTGCTGCTCTCGACATTCTGCCCTCTTCCCGGCAAAAACCACAGCCCTCTTAACTTCCTGAGGACCGAGGACCCAAAGCCATCCCAGGCAAAAAACCTCTAACTGCATCAAGTAACTGGAAAAATCCTGCACTGTCACATTGTCCTGGACTATAATACACACACACAAAAAAAAAAAAAAAAAAGAGACAGCAAACAGAGTGCTAAGTCAGCATCACACTGCTCACTGCCGACATCTTGTACTAAACCCGCTGCAAAACTGTCAGGGCACCTGCCAAACCAAAGGTTCCGTACATAATCGAGATAACAAATGCTACTACTTTACTCTTCGAGACATACTTAGTTTCCTCCTCGCCGCCAGCCCCTTAAGAGTGAGCCCAACTACCTCACAGGCACGCCAAAATGCCACACGGTCCGCTTACCTCTTCTCTCCGCCGCTCCCGTTACAGGAACATAGTAGTGCCGATAGCCGGGACAAAAGACAGATGAGCTGTGCGGATCAAAATTCTAGGTATTTACTAGACTTTAGTTACAGCAGTAAACAAAAAGAACTTGAAAAATTACAACCTTTACCGGTTCTCAAAAAGAATCGACACAGAAGACCTAAAAAATCAGAACACTTACCAGACAGTAATGGAGACTGGAAGGACAAAGGCAAGCAGCCGATGAAAAGCTCACAACGGTCGGAACTGACTCCTTTAAGACCTAAACTGGAAAGTGTATGAACATAAAAATCCACACAATGGATAACGGGAACGAGGTACCGACCGCTGTGAGCGATAATAGAGCAAATCTCCCCGGTAAGTTTGGAAAAATCCCAAGCTCTTCTAAACGAGGGAGGCTCGTGTGCCCACAGACCGGATGAGGAATGATCGCTCAGCTGTTAACTGTTACGAGGCAAAACAATGACCGTCCTCTTCCCTGAGAAATACAGTGGAAGACAAGGACGGAATCCTGCGCTGCAGATAGGCAGCAAATCCATACTTTCAAGTAGCAAAGTATCCGATATTCAGACAGATGAAGACGGGACGGGTGCAAATAAGTCACTCAAACAATGCAATAAGTAGAAGGGACGAGGGAGCAGAGATCTCAGTCCCAGAGATTACATTTTTAAGGCGACCGAAACTTCTCGAGATCAAATTCCTCCGATATGCAAACTGGCAATTGCCACACGAGAGTCCAAATAATCCATACCTCGTGTCTGAATCTGTGTCTCAATCGCATCGTTACCTCCTACTGGCTGCAGAGAGACTGGAACGACAGAAACCTGAATGACGCTTGCATCTGACCGCCAAACCGATCCGAGAAAGTCTGATGAAGCTATCTTCCTTTCCCAGTTCTAAACCATTAAAGTCCTTCCGCACCCCTGAAAAATCAGACAAAGAACTCTGGTTTTTCCCTAACAGAACCTGCACTATATTTTAATCCCTTGACCCTTATGAGCTGATATTCCTCGAGAGCTGTACTTCTCAGCCTTTCCCAGGGTTCCCCTGGTCCCTTGCATCATCTACCGACCCACGGAATCGACTTGCTCCTCTAGGCAAGTGTACTAAAATCTAAATTGTTATGTCCCGTAAGGAGCCAACTACAAACTGCAGAGATTCTAGGATAAAAACATCGACCCCACAGAATGAGGAACACCCAGAACTGACCCCATAACCAGAAATGCTAAACAAAGACAAAGCACTGTAAAAGAAAAAAAAAAATAAGCTTACCTTTCCAGCACACCCTCATCGGCCGCAAGAAGGTAGAGCGGCGGCAGAGCTCTGACCTCGAGGGAAGCCAGAGGCCGAATGAACTCTGTGGGCAAGGCCTGGGGCTTATATACACCCTGGGCCTTCATGCACATCACCTGTGAAGGGGATGGGGTGAACTATCTCAAAGGGATAAATAGGAAATGGGGAGCACACGTGTTTTACTGACTATACCTTACATTTTTGCTAAGAACTATGCCGTTATTATGCCCAAAAGCATTCTTATCAGAAATAACAGTATGCAAGCTCTCATTGCGATGCCCCTTCTCGTGACGGTGAGGTGACTAGATAGCAAAGATCTTAGAGCTAGACTTTTCGGTTCCTTTCATTTACTGTACTGCAATACAATTTTTATTTTCTGGCATCCCTATAACCATACTCTTTTATTTTTCTGTGTTGTTTTCTCTTTCTCCCCACCCCGCCCCGCTTCCCCCCGGTCTTTAGTATCTGTCTTGTGTCCATAGTTCTTTTTTCCTTTTTCATCTTTTTCCCCAGTCTGCGGGTTTGTTTTTTTTTTTTTTTCATTTTCCCCACAATGTTACTAGCCCAGTCCCTGACTCTCTGCAATGACCAAAGAATTCCAAACCTCTTGCCTGCTTTTGCTCACGCTGCCTCGACTGCAGAGCACAGCCAAGCCAAGCTAGTCTGCAACCAAACTCAAACATTAAGCTCTGCTTCCTCAGCATTCAACCCCCTCGGCTACTGCTCTGATGGCTTCTCCCACGCTGTTTTGGTTATTCCCCTCCATGGCTCCAGAGACTAGCAGAAACTACCCTCCTCACCCACCACGCCTAGGGCTGCTATCCCCAAGCCACCTCCCGCTTATCGACTCTGTCCCCTCAACTTAGCTTGCAGAGAGCCACCGCTGAAGCTCTCCTTGGCCAAAGCTGCTTAAGTCAGGTCTGCTTATGGAAATAATCGTGCAGCCACCGGCTCCCTCTTCAGCATCTACAAGAAAAAAAAGAAACAGAAAAGTACAGCATCAAAATATGAGACGGCTGCAGGCTTTAGGAGCTCAATTCAAGAAAAGCAGTGCCCTAGCTAACATAAGTTTTTATCCCCCATATGCTGCCAGCAACAAACTGGAGATACTGTAGGATGAATGCATCACCATCCCCCACCCCCCTGCCCAGAATGAAGAATAGCAACAAGTTGCCTCACAGACAAAGTGCTATTAAAAACCAAAAAAAAAACCCTTACCATTCCAGCCCTCATCCAACACAAGGAGTTAAAACAGCAGCAGAGCTCCAATCTCAAGGGAAACCAGAGGCTGAATGACCTCCCCAGGCAAGGCCTGGGGCTTATATACACCCTGGGCCTTCACAAGCATCACCTGTGAATGGGGTGGGGCGAACTCTCTCAAAGGTATAAATATGGTCTGGGGAGCAGCTGCATTTGATTGACTCTCCTTTACATTCTCGGCAAGAGCTCTGCTGTTACTATGCCTGAAAGCATCCTTATGAGAAATGATAGTATGTGTGCTTTCGCTGCACTGCTGCTTGTTGCGACAGTGATGGGAGGAGATAGCAAACTTTTTAAAGGTGGACTTTTTGGTTCCTTTCATTTATTGTGCTGCTGCTACAATTTTTGTCTCCTGGGATCCCTATAACCCTGCCCTTTTATTTCTCTGTGCTCTTTTCTCTCCTTTTCCCAGTCTTCAGCATCTGTTCTCTGCCCACACTTTTTTTTTTTCTTTTCCATCTTTGTCCTATTCTGTATTTCTCATTCTTTCCCCCTACAATTTCACTGGTTTGATCCTTGCAGTTTGTTCTTTCTCTGCACCTGAAAATGCTTTGCTTTTCTTTCTCTCTTTTTTTTCTCTCTTTCCATCTCTCTTTTTCTTTCTCTATCCCTTTGTATTGCTCACTGTTGCTGTTCCAGCTTTTACATTCACTCTGTATCTTGACGCTCCCCTTTACTCCTCTTACTGTTTCTGAATCTTTGTGCTAGTCCCTGCCCTTTTCTATAATCCTCTGCCTGTCTGTAGGGCTCCTTGTGCCTTTCAAACTAGTCAGCTCTTTTTTACGTATACATGTAGCTTTATAACACTCTTAGGCTGAAATGTTCCTCTAAGCTTCTGCTCAGAGAACTGCTGTGGAAAAAGTCTGTGTGTTGATATCTTCAAGATGTCTGAAGTAGTAGAGCTTTAGGGCATTTTCTTCCCCTCTCCTCCTACCTGGCCCAGCGCTCTGTAACTCAGAGGCACGGGGCCCGAGCTGACTTGCTTTTTGTATGTGCCTGGGATTCACGGCCCCTGAAACTGGAGCCTGACTAATGATGTCGCGGCAGTGGTCATATCGAGTTAGTTCTGTGAGAGGAAGGGCAGCAACTCAGCCGATAGAAGCACAGGCTGTCTCTGTCCTTGATGGAAATGTAGGAGTTTCAGAGCCTTTCCTCTTATGTCTGGAGTCTGCTGTTATAGTTAGCTTCTCTGTGACCGTTTTATTGTTCTTCTCAGCCTGGACATTATCACAGAATCATAGAACAACCAGGTTGGAAGGGACCCATCGGATCTTCTAGTCCAACCCTTCCTATCAAATGCTAAACCGAGTACCTCAAGACCTCATCCACCTGTGCCTTAAACACCTCCAGGGAAGGCAAGTCAATCCCCTCCCTGGGCAGCCTCTGACGCTGCCCAATGACCCCCTGTGTGAAAAACTTCCTCCTAATCTCCAGCCTAAATCTCCCCTGGTGGAGCTTGAGGTCATTCCCTCTTGTCCTGTCCCCTGTCCCTTGGGAGAAGAGCCCAGCTCCCTCCTCTCTGCATCCTCCCTTCAGGTAGTTGCAGAGAACAATGAGGTCTCCTCTCAGCCTCCTCTTCTCCAGGCTAAACAACCCCAGCTCTCTCAGCTGCTCCTCATAGGGCCTGTCCTCCAGTCCCTTCACCGGCTTCGTGGCTCTTCTCTTGACTCGCTCCAGAACCTCAACATCCTTGCTGAGAGGTCCAGAACTGAATGCAGGATTCAAGGAGCGGCCTCACCAGTGCTGAGTACAGAGGGAGAATCACCTCCTTGGACCTGCTGGTCATACCATTTCTGACACAAGCCAGGATGCCATTGGCCTTCTGGGCACACTGCTGGCTCATGGTCAGTCAGCTGTCGACTGACACCCCCAGGTCCCTCTCCTCCTGGCAGTTTTCCAGCCAGGCTTCTCCCAGTCTGTAGCTCTGCGTAGGGTGATGACTAGCCTGATGACTACACAAAAGATGGGGCTGCATGCAATGTTAAGGTTGTTGGGAGAAGGGCAAGAATAGGACCAATAACAAAAAGTTGAAAATGCCCTTTAGAGTTTGCTGCTTCATTGGCTGCTGAGAAATAGCTCAGTCTCTGCGATTTTGCTACTGTATGAGAGAGATCAATGCTCAATTCTATCTAAATGGTGCATGAGAATGTGATTATGTAACACGTAGAATCATAGAAGCAGGACCTGGTGTTTGGCCTTGTTAAACCTCATACAATTGGACTCCAGGGAGGTTGTTCTCCCTCTGTACTCAGCAATGGTGAGACCGATTCTTGAATCCTGTGTTCGCTTCTGGGCCCCTCACCACAAGAAGGATGTTGAGGCTCCGGAGAAAGTTCAGAGAAGAGCAACAAAGCTAGTAAAGGGGCGGGAGAAAAGGCCTTATAAGGAACAGCTGAGAGAGCTGGGGGTGTTGATCCTGGAGGAGAGGAAGCTGAGGGGAGACCTCATTGCTCTCTACAATTAACTGAAAGTAAGTTGTGGAGAGGAGGGAGCTGCCCCCTTCTCCCAAGTGACTGGGGACAGGACGAGAGGGAGTGGCCTCAAGCTCCACCAGGGGAGATTTAGGCTGGAGATTAGGAAAACTTTTTCATGGAAAGGGTCATTGGGTAGCGTCAGAGGCTGCCCAGGGAGGGGGTTGATTCATCTTCCCTGGAGGTGTTTAAGGCACAGATGGACAAGGTGCCGAGGGGCAATGTCTACTGTTTGACAGGAACAGTTGGACTCGATGATCCAGTGGGTCTCTTCCAACCTGGATGTTCTATGATTCCATAGATTCCCTGAGGGGCTCTAGAAGGGTGTGGGGGCTATTAGAAGCATCCTGAGGGGGTCCAGAATGGTCTGGGGGCCTTTTTAAAGGCCCTCAGGGGGATTATAAGGGTCTAGCGGCCTTTAGAAAGGCCCTGAGTGGCATTACATGGGTCTGGTGTCATATAGAAAGGCTCTGAGAGGTTCTAGAAGTGTCTGGGGTAATTTAGAGAGGCCCTGAGGGGCATTAGAAGGGTCTGGGGGCCTTCTGAAGGGTCCTAAGGGGCATTAGAAGTGTCTGGGGGCATTTAGAATGGTCCTGAGGGGGTCTAGAAGGGTCTGGAGGCATTTAAAACTGTCCTGAGAGGCTCTAGAAGGGTCTGGGTGCCTTTATAAGGGTCCTGAGGGGCATTAGAAGGGTCTGAGTGCCCTTATAAAAGCCCTGAGGGGAATTAGCAGGGTCTGGGGGACTTTAGAAGGGTCCTGAGGGGCTCTATAAGGGTCTGGGGGCCTTTAGAAGGGTCTTGAGGGGCTCTAGAAGGGTCTGGGGAC
This sequence comes from Coccyzus lansbergi, assembly GCA_033558105.1. Lineage (NCBI taxonomy): Eukaryota > Metazoa > Chordata > Aves > Cuculiformes > Coccyzidae > Coccyzus > Coccyzus lansbergi. The sequence goes on from JAUMJK010000004.1 coordinate 208,328, forward strand.
CTTTAGAAAGGCCCTGTAGGGCATTAGAAGGGTCTGGGGGCCTTTAGAATGCTCCTGAGGGGCAGTAGAAGGGTCTGGGGACATTTTTAAAGGCCCTGACGGGCATTAGAATGGTCTGCGGGCCTTTAGAAGTGTCCTGAGGGGCTCTAGAATGGTCTGGGGGTCTTTATAGGGGTCCTGAGGTGTTCTAGAAGGGTCTGGGAACCTTTATAAATTCCCTGAGGGGCATTAGAAGGGTCTGAGGGTCTTTAGAAAGGTCCTGAGGGGCATTAGAAGGGTCTTGTGGCCTTCATAAGGGTCCTGAAAGGCATTAGAAGGGTCTGGGGGCTTTTAGATGGGTCCTGAGGCAATCTAGAAGGGTCTAGGGGCCTTTACATGGGTCTTGAGGGTCATTAGAAGGGTGTGGAGGCCTTTAGAAAGGCCCTGAGGGGCTCTAGAAGGGTCTGGGGGCCATTAGAAGCGTCCTGAGTGGGTCCAGAAGGGTCTGGGGGCCTTTTTAAAGGCCCTCAGGGGGATTAAAAGGGTCTAGCGACCTTTAGAAAGCCCTGAGTGGCATTAGAAGGGTCTGGGGGCTATTAGAAGCGTGCTAAGGGGGTCCAGAAGGGTCTGGGGGCCTTTTTAAAGGCCCTCAGGGGGATTATAAGGGTCTCGCGGCCTTTAGAAAAGCCCTGAGTGGCATTAGAAGGGTCTGGGAGCCTTTAGAAGGGTCTTCAGGGGCTCTAGAAGGGTCTGGGGACATTTAGACTGCTCCTGATGGGCATTAGAAGGGTCTGGGGGTCTTTAGAATGGTCCTGAGTGGTTCTAGAAGGGTCTGGAGGCATTTAAAACTGTCCTGAGAGGCTCTAGAAGGGTCTGGGTGCCTTTATAAGGGTCCTGAGGGGCATTAGAAGGGTCTGAGTGACCTTATAAAAGCCCTGAGGGGAACTAGCAGGGTCTGGGGGACTTTAGAAGGGTCCTGAGGGGCTCTATAAGGGTCTGGGGGCCTTTAGAAGGGTCTTCAGGGGCTCTAGAAGGGTCTGGGGACCTTTAGAAAGGCCCTGTAGGGCATTAGAAGGGTCTGGGGGCCTTTAGAATGCTCCTGAGGGGCAGTAGAAGGGTCTGGGGACATTTTTAAAGGCCCTGACGGGCATTAGAATGGTCTGCGGGCCTTTAGAAGTGTCCTGAGGGGCTCTAGAATGGTCTGGGGGCCTTTATAAGGGTCCTGACGGGCTCTAGAAGGGTCTGGGAACCTTTATAAATGCCCTGAGGGGCATTAGAAGGGTCTTGTGGCCTTCATAAGGGTCCTGAAAGGCATTAGAAGGGCCTGGGGGCTTTTAGATGGGTCCTGAGGCAATCTAGAAGGGTCTGGGGGCCTTTACATGGGTCTTGAGGGTCATTAGAAGGGTGTGGAGGACTTTAGAAAGGCCCTGAGGGTCTCTAGAAGGGTCTGGGGGCTATTAGAAGCGTCCTGAGGGGCATTAGAAGGTTCTGGTGTAGTTTAGAAGGGTCCTGAGGGGCTCTATAAGGGTCTGGGGGCCTTTAGAAGGGTCTTCAGGGCCTCTAGAAGGGTCTGGGGACCTGTAGAAAGGCCCTGTGTGGCATTAGAAGGGTCTGGTGGCCTTTAGAATGCTCCTGAGGGGCAGTAGAAGGGTCTGGGGACCTTTATAAAGGCCCTGACGGGCATTAGAATGGTCTGCGGGCCTTTAGAAGTGTCCTGAGGGTCTCTAGAATGGTCTGGGGGCCTTTATAAGGGTCCTGCGGGGCTCTAGAAGGCTCTGGGAACCTTTATAAAAGCCCCGAGGGGCATTAGAAGGGTCTGAAAGCCTTTAGAAAGGTCTTGAGGTGCATTAGAAGGGTCTTGTGCCCTTCATAAAGGTCCTGAAAGGCTTTAGAAGGGTCTGGGGGCTTTTAGATGGGTCCTGAGGCAATCTAGAAGGGTCTGGGGGCCTTTACATGGGTCTTGAGGGTCATTAGAAGGGTGTGGAGACCTTTAGAAAGGCCCTGAAAGGCATTAGAAATGTCTGGGATACTTTAGAAAGGCCCTGAGGGGCATTAGAAGGGTCTGGGTGCCTTTAGAAGGGTCCTGAGGGGCATTAAAAGGGTCTGGGGGCCTTTAGAAGGGTCCTGAGGGTCATTTGAATGGTCTGGGAGCCTTTAGAAAGGCCCTGAGGTGCATTAGAAGGGTCTGGGGGCCTTTAGAATCGTCCTGAGGCGCTCTAGAAAGATCTGGGTTCCTTTAGAAATGTCCTGAGGTGCTCTAAAATGTCTCAGGGCATTTAGAAGGGTCCTGAGGGGCATTAGATGGGTCTGGGGTCCTTTAGAAATGCCCTGAGGGGCATTAGAAAGGTCTGGGGCCTTTTAGGAGGTTCTTGAGGGGATCTAGAAGGGTCTGGGGGCCTTTAGAAATGTCCAGAGGGGCTCTAGAAGGGTCTGGGGGCCTTTTTAAAGGCCCTCAGGGGCATTATAAGGGTCTCGCGGCCTTTAGAAAGGCACTGAGTGGCATTGCAAGGGTCTGGGGTCATATAGAAAGGCCCTGAGAGGTTCTAGAAGTGTCTGGGGTACTTTAGAACGGCCCTGAGGGGCATTAGAAGGGTCTGGGGGCCTTTAGAAGGGTTCTGAGGGGCATTTGAATGGTCTGGGGGCCTTTAGAAAGGTCCTGAGGAGCATTAGAATGGTCTGGGGGCCTTTAAAAGGGTCCTGAGGGGCATTTGAATGGTCTGGGGGCCTTTAGAATGGCCCTGAGGTGGATTAGAAGGGTCTGGGGGCCTTTAAAAGGGTCCTGAGGGGCTCTAGAAGGGTCTGGGGGCTTTTAGAAATGTCAGAGGGGCTCTAGATGGGTCTGGGGGCCGTTACAAAAGTCCTGAGGGGTCTAGAAGAGTCTGGGAGCCTTTAGAAAGGATCTGAGGGGCTCTAGAATGGTCTGGGGGCCTCAAAATGGCTGGAATCTTCGTCAAAATGGCCGTCGCCCGATTCAAAAATGGCTGCCGCCTGAACTCAAAATGGCGGGAGTCGGCTTCAAAATGGCCTCCGCCCGATTCAAATATGGCGGCTGCCCGACCTCAAAATGGCGGGAGTTGGCTTCAAAATGGCCGCCACCCGATTCAAAAATGGTGGCTGCCTGATCTGAAAATGGCGGGAGTTAGCTTCAAAATGTTGGATGCCGGATTTAAACATGGTGGCTGTCTGAGTTGAAAATTTCTTCTTTTACTTTCTTTTTTGTTTTTTTGTGTGTGTGTTTTGATTGAGTGCTTTCTCTTTTAGGCATTGTTTTTGAGAGGTTTTTTTGAGGAGTGTTATCTGGGGGCTTGGTTATGTAATTAATTTGTTTTGTCGCTGGATGGGTGCTTAATTGCTTGATGGGTGAATGTTTGGGGTGGGTGCTTAATTGCTAACGGGTGAATGTTTGGGGTGGGTGCTCGGGGAGGGTGGGTGCGCCCCATTCTAATGCCCCTCAGAACCCTTCAAAAGGCCCTCAGACCATTCTAATGCCCCTCAGGGCATATATAAAGGTTCCCAGACCCTTCTAGAGCCCGTCAGGACCATTCTAAAGGCCGACAGACCCTTCTAGAGCCCCTCAAGACGATTCAAAGGGACCCCAGACTTTTCCAGAGCACCTCAGGACCCTTCTAAGGACCCCAGACCCATCTAATGCCCTTCAGGACCCTTCTAACGACCCCAACACTCTTCTAGAGCCCCTCAGGCCCATTCTAAAGGCCCCCAGACCCTTCTAGAGCCCCTCAAGTCCTTTCTAAAGGCTCCCAGATTCTTCTAGAGCCCCTCAGGACCCTTCTAACGGCACCCAGACCCATCTAGAGCCCCTCAGAACATATCTAAAAGCCCCCAGACCCTTCTAGAGACCTTCAGGTCCTTTCTAAAGGACCCCAAACCTTTCTAGAGCCCCTCAAGACAATTCTAAAGGCCCCCAGACTCTTCTAGAGCCCCTCAGGACCCTTCTAAAGGACACCAGACCCTTGTAATGCAACTCAGGGTCTTTCTAAAGGACCCCAGACCCTTCTAATGCCCCTCAAGACCTTCTAAAGGCCCCCAAACTCATCTAATGACCCTCAGGGCCTTTATAAAGGACCTCAGACCCCACTAGAGCCCTTCAGGACCTATCTAAAGGCCCCCAGACTCTTCTAGGACCCCTCACGGCCATTCTAAAGACCCCCAGACCAATCTAGAGACCCTCAAGACCCTTCTAAAGACCCCCAGACCCATCTAATGACCCTCAGGACCCTTCTAAAGGCCCCCAGACATTTATAGAACCTGTCAGGACCCTTCAAAGGCCCCCAGACCTTTCTAGACCTCACAGGACCTTTCTAACGGCACCCAGACCCTTGTAATGCCCCTCAGGACCCTTCTAAAGGCACCCAGACCCTAGTAATTCCCCTCAAGACCATTCTAAAGGCCCGAAGACGCTTCTAGAGTCCCTCAGGACTCTTTTAAAGGCCCCCAGACCCTTCTAGAGCTGCTCAGGTCCTTTATAAAGGTCCCCAAACCATTCTAGAGCCCCTCAGGACCCTTCTACAGGCGCCCAGACTCTTGTAGAGCCCCTCAGGGCCTTTCTAAAGGACCCCAGACCCTTCTAGAGCCTTTCAGGGCATTTCTAAAGAACCCAAAACCCTTCTAATGCCCCTTAGGGCCTTTCTAAAGGCCCCCAGAGCTTCTAATGCCCCTTAGGACTATTCTAAAGGCCCCCAGACCCATCAAATGCCATTCAGGGTCATTCTAAAGGCCCCCAGACCCCTCTAGAGCCGTTCACGACCTATCTAAAGGCCTCCAGACTCCTCTAGATTCCCTCAAGACCTTTCTAAAGGCACCCAGACCCTTCTAGAGCCCCTCAAGACGCTTCAAATGGCCCCGAGACCCTTCCAGAGCCCCTCAGGACCCTTCAAAAGGCCCCCAGAACCTTCTAATGCCCCTCAGACCCATCCAAAGGCACCCAGACCCTTCTAATGCCCCTCAGAGCTTTTCTAAAGGTCGCCAGACCCATCTAATGCCCTTCAGGGCCTTTCTAATACCCCCAGACCACTCCAGAGCCCTTTAGGACCTTTCTAAAGGCCCCCAGACTCCTCTAGAGCCACTCAGATCTATTGTAAAGACCCCCAGACCCTTCTAGAGACCCACAAGACCTTTCTAAAGGCCCCCAGACACTTCTGGAGCCCCTCAAGGCCATTTCAAAAGATCCCCAGACCATTCTAGAGCCACTCAGGGTGTTTCTAAAGGCCCCCAGACCCATCTAACGCCCCTCAAGGCCCTTCTAAAGGACCCCAGACCCTTCTAGAGCCCCTCAGGACCCTTTTAAAGGACCCCAGACGCTTCTAGAGCCCCTCTAGATTGTTCTAAAGGGCCCAAGACCCTTCTGGAGCACCTCAGGACCATTCTACAGCCGCCAGACCTTTCTAGAGCCACTCAAGACCCTTCTAAAGAACACCAGACATTTCTAGAGCCCTTCAGGACTATTCGAAAGGCACCCAGACCCTTCTGCAGACCCTCAGGGCCATTCTAAAGCCCTCAGACCCTTCTAATGCCCCTCAGGGCCTTTCTAAAGGCCCCCAGACCCTTCTAATGCCCCTCAGGGCATTTCTAAAGGTCCTCAGACCATTCTAGAGCCCCTCAGGACCATTCTAAAGGACCCCAGACTCTTTTAGAGCCCCTCAGGGCCATTCTAAAGGCCCGCAGACCTTTCAAGAGCCCTTCAACATCCTTCTAACAACTCCCTGACCATTCTAGAGCCCGTCAGGGTCTTTCTAAAGGCCCCCAGACCCTTCTAGAGCCCCTCAGGACACTTGTAAAGGACCCCAGACCCTTCTAGATCCCCTCAAGACCCTTTTTAAAGGCCCCAGACCTTTCTTATGCCCCTCAGGGTATTTCTAAAGGCCCCCAGACCCGTCTAATGCCCCTCAGGACCCTTCGAAAGGCCCCGAGACAATTTTAGAGCACCTCAGGACATTTCTAAAGGACCCCAGATCTTTCTAGAGCCCCTCAGGACACTTCTAGAGGCCCCCAGACCCTTCTAGATCCCCTCAGGACGATTCTAAAGGACCCCAGACTCTTCTAATCCACCTCAGGGCCTTTCTAAAGGACCCCAGACAATTCAAATGCCCCTCAGAACCCTTCTAAAGGCCCCCAGACCCTTCTAGAGCCACTCACGACATTTCTAAAGGCCCCAAGATCTTTCTAGAGCCCCTCAGGACCCTTCTAGAGGCCCCCAGACCCTTCTAGAGCCCCTCAGGTCCTTTCTAAAGGCCCCCAGACCCTTCTAGAGCCCCTCAGGACGATTCTAAAGGCCCCCAGACCCTTCTAATCCACCTCAGGGCATTTCTAAAGGACCCCAGACCGTTCTAATCCACCTCAGGGCCTTTCTAAACGCCCCCAGACCATTCAAATGCCCCTCATAGCCCTTCTAAAAGCCCCCAGACCCTTCTAATGCCCCTCAGGACCCTTCTAAAGGCCCCCAGACCATTCTAATGCCCCTCAGGGCCTTTCTAAAGTACCCCAGACACTTCTAGAACATCTCAGGGCCTTTCTATATGAACCCAGACCCTTCTAATGCCACTCAGGACATTTCTAAAGGCCGCGAGACCCTTATAATCCCCCTGAGGACCTTTAAAAAGGCCCCCAGACCCTTCTGGACCTCCTCAGGACGCTTCTAATAGCCCCCAGACCCTTCTAGAGCCCCTCAGGGCCTTTCTAAAGGCCTCCACACCCATCTAATGACTCCCAAGACCCATGTAAAGGCCCCTAGACCCTTCTAGATTGCCTCAGGACCCAACTAAAAGCCCCCAGAGCCTTCTAATGCCTTTCAGGACCCTTAGGAAGGCCACAAGACCCTTCTAATGCCCCTCAGGACCTTTCTAAAGGCACCCAGACAATTCTAATGCCCCTCAGGACCTTTATAAAGGCCCCCGAACCCTTCTAATGCCACTCAGGGACTATCTAAAGGACCGCAGACCCCTCTAATGACCCTCAAGACCCATGTAAAGGCCCCCAATCCCATCTAGATTGCCTCAGGACCCATCTAAAGCCCCCCAGACCCTTCTAATGCCTTTCAGGACCCTTATAAAAGCCACAAGACCCTTCTAATGCCCCTCAGGACCTTTCTAAATACACTCAGACCCTTCTAATGCCCCTCAAGACCCATGTAAAGACCCCCAGACCCTTCTAGATTGCCTCAGAACCCATCTAAAAGCCCCCAGACCCTTCTATAGCCTTTCAGGGCCTTTCTAAAGGCCAACACACCCTTCTAATGACCCTCAAGACCCATGTAAAGGTCCCCAGACCCTTCTAGACCCCCTCAGGACCATTCTAAAGGCCCCCAGACCCTTCTAATGCCCCTCAGGACCCTTCTAAAGGCCCCCAGACCCTTCTACTGCCCATCAGGGGCTTTCTAAAGTACCGCAGACACTTCTAGAACCTCTCAGGGCCTTTCTATATGACCCCAGACCCTTCTAATGCCCCTCAGGGCCTTTATAAAGGACCCCATACCCTTCTAATGCCCCTCAGGACATTTCTAAAGGCCCCCAGACCCTTCTAGAGCCGCTCAGGGCATTTCTAAAGGCACCCAGACCCTTCTAATGCCCCTCGGGACCATTCGAAAGGCCCCGAGACACTTTTAGAGCACCTCAGGACATTTCTAAAGGACCCCAGATCTTTCTAGAGCCCCTAAGGACGATTCTAAAGGCCCCCAGACCCTTCTATTCCACCTCAGGGCCTTTCTAAAGGCCCCCAGACCCTTCTAATCCACCTCAGGGCCTTTCTAAACCCCCCCAGACCATTCAAATGCCCCTCAGAGCCCTTCTAAAAGCGCCCAGACCCTTCTAATGCCCCTCAGGGCCTTTCTAAAGTACCCCAGACACTTCTAGAACCTCTCAGGGCCTTTCTATATGACTCCAGACCCTTCTAATGCCATTCAGAGCCCTTCTAAAGGCCGCGAGACCCTTATAATCCCCCTGAGGGCCTTTAAAAAGGTCCCCAGACCCTTCTGGACCCCCTCAGGACGCTTCTAATAGCCCCCAGACCCTTCTAGAGCCCCTCTGGGCCTTTCTAAAGGCCTCCACACCCTTCTAATGACCCTCAAGACCCATGTAAAGGCAACTAGACCCTTCCAGATTGCCTCAGGACCCATCTAAAAGACCCCAGACCCTTCTAATGCCTTTCAGGACCCTTATGAAGGCCACAAGACCTTTCTAATGCTCCTCGGGACCTTTCTAAAGGCCCTCAGACCCTTCTAATGCCCCTCAGGGCATTTATAAAGGTTCCCAGACCTTTCTAGAGCCCGTCAGGACACTTCTAAAGGCCCGCAGACCCTTCTAATGCCCCTCAGGGCCTTTCTAAAGGCCCCCAGACCCTTCTGGACCCCCTCAGGACACTTCTAATAGCCCCCAGACCCTTCTAGAGCCCCTCAGGACCATTCTAAAGGCCCCCAGACTCTTTTAGAGCCTCTTTTAGAGGCTCTAGAAGGGTCTGGGTGCCTTTATAAGGTTCCTGAAAGGCATTAGAAGGGTCTTGTGGCCCTTATAAAAGCCCTTAGAGTAATTAGCAGGGTCTGGGGGACTTTAGAAGGGTCTTCAGGGGCTTTAGAAGGTTCTGGGGGCCTTTAGAAATGTCCTGAGGGGTATTAGAAGGGTATGGTGGCCTTTAGAAAGGCCCTGAGTGGCATTAGAAGGGTCTGGGTGCCTTTAGAAATGTCCTGAGGGGCTCTAGAAGGGTCTGAAGACCTTTAGAAATGTCCTGAGGGGCATTAGAAGGGTATGGGGGCCTTTAGAAAGGCCCTGAGGGGCATTACAAAAGTCTGGGGTCATATAGAAAGGCCCTGAGAGGTTCTAGAAGTGTCTGGGGCCTTTAGAATGGTCCTGAGAGGCTCTAGAAGGGTCTGGAGGCATTTAAAACTGTCCTGAGAGGCTCTAGAAGGGTCTGGGTGCCTTTATAAGGGTCCTGAGGGGCATTAGAAGGGTCTGGGTGCCCTTATAAAAGCCCTGAGGGGAATTAGCAGGGTCTGGGTACTTTAGAAGGGTCCTGAGGGGCTTTATAAGGGTCTGGGGGCCTTTAGAAGGGTCTTCAGGGGCTCTAGAAGGGTCTGGGGACCTTTAGAAAGGACCTGTGGGGCATTAGAAGGGTCTGGGGGCATTTAGAAGTGTCCTGATGGGCATTAGAAGGGTCTGGGGCCCTTTAGAAGGGTTCTGAGGGGCATTTGAATGGTCTGGGGGCCTTTAGAAAGGCCCTGAGGTGCATTAGAATGGTCTAGGGGCTTTTCAAAGGGTCCTGAAGGGCATTTGAATGGTCTGGGGGCCTTTAGAAAGGCCCTGATGTGGATTAGAAGGGTCTGGGGGCCTTTTGAATCGTCCTGAGTGGCTCTAGAAGGGTCTGGGGGCCTCTAAAATCGTCCTGAGGGGCTCTAGAAAGATCTGGGGACCTTTAGAAATGTCCTGAGTTGCTCTAAAAGTGTCTCGGGGCCTTTAGAAGGGTAATGAGGGGCATTAGACAGGTCTGGGGGCCTTTAGAAATGCCCTGATGGGCATTAGAAAGGTCTGGGGCCTTTTAGAAGGGTCTTGAGGGGATCTAGAAGGGTCTGAGGGCCTTTAGAAACGCCGTTAGGGGCTCTAGAAGGGTCAGGGAGCCGTTAGAAGGATGTTGAGGGGCTCTTGAAGGGTCTGCAGGCCTTTAGAATGGTCCTCAGGGTCTCTAAAAGAGTCTGGGGGCCTTTAGAATGGTCCTGAGGGACTCTAGAAGGGTCTGGGGACCTTTAGAAATGCCCTGAGTGGCATTAGAAGGGTCTGGGAGCCTTTAGAAGGGTCTTCAGGGGCTCTAGAAGGGTCTGGGGACATTTAGAATGGTTCTGAGTGGGTCTAGAAGGGTCTGGAGGCATTTAAAACTGTCCTGAGAGGCTCTAGAAGGGTCTGGGTGCCTTTATAAGGGTCCTGAGGGGCATTAGAAGGGTCTGGGTGCCCTTATAAAAGCCCTGAGGGGAATTAGCAGGGTCTGGGTAATTTAGAAGGGTCCTGAGGGGCTCTATAAGGGTCTGGGGGCCTTTAGAAGGGTCTTCAGGGGCTCTAGAAGGGTCTGGGGACCTTTAGAAAGGCCCTGTGGGGCATTAGAAGGGTCTGGGGGCCTTTAGAATGCTCCTGAGGGGCAGTAGAAGGGTCTGGGGACGATTATGAAGGTCCTCACGGGCATTAGAATGGTCTGCGGGCCTTTAGAAGTGTCCTGAGGGGCTCTAGAATGTTCTGGAGGCCTTTATAAGGGTTCTTACGGGCTCCAGAAGGGTCTGGGAACCATTAGAAAGGTCCTGAGGGGCATTAGAAGGGTCTTGTGGCCTTCATAAGGGTCCTGAAAGGCATTAGAAAAGTCTGGGGGCTTTTAGATGGGTCCTGGGGGGGTCCAGAAGGGTCTGGGGGCCTTTTTAAAGGCCCTCAGGGGGATTATAAGGGTCTCGCGGCCTTTAGAAAGGCCCTGAGGGGCATTACAAGGGTCTGGGGTCATATAGAAAGGCCCTGAGAAGTTCTAGAAGTGTCTGGGGTACTTTAGAAAGGCGCTGAAAGGCATTAGAAGGGTCTGGGGGCCTTTGAAGGATCCTGAAGGGCATTAGAAGGGTCTGAAGGCCTTTAAAAGGGTCCTGAGGGGCATTTGAATGGTCTCGGGGCCTTTAGTAAGGCCCTGAGGTGGATTAGAAGGGTCTGGGGGGCCTTTAGAATCGTCCTGAGGGGCTCTAGAAGGGTCTGGGTGCCTCTAGAAGGGTCCTGAGGGGCTCTGGAAAGATCTGGTGTGCTTTCGAAATGTCCTGAGGTGCTCCAAACATGTCTCGGGGCCTTTCAAAGGGTCCTGAGGGGCATTAGATGGGTCTGGGGGCCATTAGAAATGCCCTGAGGGGCATTAGAAAGGTCTGGGGCCTTTTAGAAGGGTCTTGAGGGGATCTAGAAGGGTCTGGGGGCCTTTAGAAGTGTCCTGAGGGGCTCTAGAATGGTCTGGGGGCCTTTAGAAAGGCCCTGAGGGGCTCTAGAAGTGTCAGGGTGCCGTTAGAAGGATGTTGATGGGCTCTTGAAAGGTCTGCGGGCATTTAGAATGGACCTGAGGGGCTCTAAAAGAGTCTGGGTGCCTTTAGAATGGTCCTGAGGGGCCCTAGAAGGGTCTGGGGACCTTTAGAAATGCCTTGAGGGGCATTAGAAGGGTCTGGGGGCCTTTAGAATGCTCCTGAGGGGCATTAGAAGGGTCTGGGGGCCTTTAGAATGGTCCTGACGGGGTCTAGAAGGGTCTGGGGGCATTTAAATCTGTCCTGAGAGGCTCTAGAATGGTCTGGGGGCCTTTAGAATGCTCCTGAGGGGCAGTAGAAGGGTCTGGGGACCTTTAGAAAGGCCCTGACGGGCATTAGAATGGTTTGGGGGACATTAGAATTGTCCTGAGGGGCTCTAGAATGGTCTGGGGGCCTTTATAAGGGTCCTGACGGGCTCTAGAAGAGTCTGGGAACCTTTATAAATGCCATGAGGGGCATTAGAAGGGTCTGAGAACATTTAGAAAGGTCCTATGGGGCATTAGAAGGGTCTTGTGGCCTTCATAAGGGTCCTGAAAGGCATTAGAAGGGTCTGGGAGCTTTTAGATGGGTCCTGAGGCAATCTAGAAGGGTCTAGGGGCCTTTACATGGGTCTTGAGGGTCATTAGGAGGGTGTGGAGGCCTTTAGAAAGGCCCTGAGGGGCTCTAGAAGGGTCTGGGGGCTATTAGAAGCGTCCTGAGGGGGTCCAGAAGGGTCTGGGGGCTTTTTGAAAGGCCCTCAGGGGGATTATAAGGGTCTCGCGTCATTTAGAAAGGCCCTGAGTGGCATTAGAAGGGTCTGGGTGCCTTTAGAAATGACCTGAGGGGCTCTAGAAGGGTCTGGGGGCCTTTAGAAATGTCCTCAGGGGCATTAGAGGGGTCTGGGGGCCTTTAGAAAGGCCCTGATGGGCATTACAAGGGTCTGGGTTCATATAGAAAGGCCCTGATAGGTTCTAGAAGTGTCTGGGATACTTTAGAAAGGCCCTGTGGGGCATTAGAAGGGTCTGGGTGCCTTTATAAGGGTCCTGAGGGGCATTAGAAGGGTCTGGGTGCCTTTATAAAAGCCCTGAGGGGAATTAGCAGGGTCTGGGGGACTTTAGAAGGGTCCTGAGGGGCTCTATAAGGTTCTGGGGGCCTTTAGAAAGGTCTTCAGGAGCTCTAGAAGGGTCTCGGGACCTTTAGAAAGGCCCTGTGGGGCATTAGAAGGGTCTGGGGTCCTTTAGAATGCTCCTGAGGGGCAGTAGAACGGTCTGGGGACCTTTATAAAGGCCCTGACGGGCATTAGAATTGTCTGCGGGCCTTTAGAAGTGTCTTGAGGGGCTCTAGAATGGTCTGGCGGCCTTTGTAATGGTCCTGACGGGCTCTAGAAGGATCTGGGAACCTTTAGAAAGGTCCAGAGGGGCATTAGAAGGGTCTTGTGGCCTTCAAAAGGGTCCTGAATGGCATTAGAAGGGTCTGGGGAATATTTGAAGAGTCCTGAGGGGGTCCAGAAGGGTCTAGGTGGCATTTTAAAGGCCCTCAGGTGGATTATAAGGGACTCGCGGCCTTTAGAAAGGCCCTGAGTGGCATTAGAAGGGTCTAGGGTCATATAGAAAGGCCCTGAGAGGTTCTAGAAGTGTCTGGGGTACTTTAGATAGGCCCTGAGGGGCATTAGAAGGGTCTGGGTGCCTTTAGAAGGGTCCTGAGGGACATTAGAATGGTCTGAAGACCTTTATAAGGGTCCTGAGGGGCATTTGAATGGTCTGGGGGCCTTTAGAAAGGCCCTGAGGTGGATTAGAAGGGTCTGGGGGCCTTTAGAATGGTCCTGAGGGGCTCTAGGAGGGTCTGGGGGCCTCTAGAAGGCTCCTGACGGGCTCTAGAAAGATCTGGGGTCCTTTAGAAATGTCCTGAGGTGCTCTAAAAGTGTCTCGGGGCCTTTCGAAGGGTCCTGAGGGGCATTAGAAGGGTCTGGGTGCCCTTATAAAAGCCCTCAGGGGAATTAGCAGGGTCTGGGGGACTTTAGAATGCTCCTGAGGGGCAGTAGAAGGGTCTGGGGACGTTTATTAAGGACCTGACGGGCATTAAAATGGTCTGCGGGCCTTTAGAAGTGTCCTGATTGGCTCTAAAATGGACTGGGGGCCTTTATAACGGTCCTGATGGACTCTAGAAGGGTCTGGGAAACTTTATAAATGCCCTGACTGGCATTAGAAGGGTCTGAGTGCCTTTTGAATGGTCCTGAGGGGCATTAGAAGTGTCTGGGGGCTTTTAGATGGGTACTGAGGCAATCTAGGAGGGTCTGGGGGCCTTTACATTGGTCTTGAGGGTCATTAGAAGGGTGTGGAGGCCTTTAGAAAGGCCCTGAGGGGCTCTAGAAGGGTCTGGGGGCTATTAGAATCGTCCTGAGGGGGTCCAGAAAGGTCTGGGGGCCTTTTTAAAGGTCCTCAGGGGCATTATAAGGGTCTCGCGGCCTTTAGAAAGGCCCTGAGTGGCATTACAAGGGTCTGGGGTCATATAGAAAGGCCCTGAGAGGTTCTAGAAGTGTCTGGAGTACTTTAGAACGGCCCTAAGGAGTATTAGAAGTGTCTGGGTGCCTTTAGAAGGGTCCTGAGGGGCATTTGAATGGTCTGGGGGCCTTTAGAAAGGTCCTGAGGTGGATTAGAAGGGTCTGGGGGCCTTTAGAAATGTCCTGAGGGGCTCTAGAAGGGTCTGGGGGCCTTTAGAAATGTCCTGAGGGGCATTAGAAGGGTATGGGAGCCTTTAGAAAAGCCCTGTTGGGCATTACAAGGGTCTGGGGTCATATAGAAAGGCCCTGAGAGGTTCTAGAAGTGTCTGGGGTACTTTAGAAAGCCCCTGAGGGGCATTAGAAGGGTCTGGGGGCCTTTACAATGGTCCTGAGGCGCATTAGAAGGGTCTTGTGGCCTTCATAAGGGTCCTGAAAGGCATTAGAAGGGTCTGGGGGCTTTTAGATGGGTCCTGAGGCAATCTAGAAGGGTCTAGAGGCCTTTACATGGGTCTTGAGGGTCATTAGAAGGGTGTGGAGGCCTTTAGAAAGGCCCTGAAAGGCATTAGAAGGGTCTGGGGGCTTTTAGATGGGTCCTGAGGCAATCTAGAAGGGTCTGGGTGCCTTTAGAAATGTACTCAGGGGCTCTAGAAGGATCTGGGGGCCTTTAGAAATGTCCTGAGGGGCATTAGAACGGTCTGGGTGCCCTTATAAAAGACCTGAGGGGAATTAACAGGGTCTGGGGGACTTTAGAAGGGTCCTGAGGGGCTCTAGAAGGGTCTGGGGGCCTTTAGAAGGGTCTTCAGGGGCTCTAGAAGGGTCTGGGGACCTTTAGAAAGGCCCTGTTGGGCATTAGAAGGGTCTGGGGGCCTTTAAATGCTCCTGAGGGGCAGTAGAAGGGTCTGGGGACCTTTAGAAAGGTCCTGACGGGCATTAGAATGGTCTGCGGGCCTTTAGAAGTGTTCTGAGGTGCACTAGAATGGTCTGGGGGCCTTTATAAGGGTCCTGACAGTCTCTAGAAGGGTCTGGGAACCTTTATAAATGCCCTGAGGGGCATTAGAACGGTCTGAGGGCCTTTAGAAAGGTCCTGAGGGGCATTAGAAGGGTCTTGTGGCCTTCATAAGGGTCCTGAAAGGCATTAGAAGGGTCTGGGGGCTTTTAGATGGGTCCTGAGGCAATCTAGAAGGGTCTGGAAGCCTTTACATGGGTCTTGAGGGTCATTAGAAGGGTGTGGAGGCCTTTAGAAAGACCCTGAAAGGCATTAGAAGGGTCTGGGGGCTATTAGAAGCGTCCTGAGGGGGTCCAGAAGGGTCTGGGGGCCTTTTTAAACGCCCTCAGGGTGATTATAAGGGTCTCGCGGCCTTTAGAAAGGCCCTGAGTGGCATTAGAAGGGTCTGGGTGCCTTTAGAAATGTCCTGAGGGGCTCTAGAAGGGTCTGGGGGCCTTTAGAAATGTCCTGAGGGGCATTAGAAGGGTATGGGGGACTTTAGATAAGCCCTGAGTGGCATTAGAAGGGTCTGGGGTCATATAGAAAGGCCCTGAGAGGTTCTAGAAGTGTCTGGGGTACTTTAGAAAGGCCCTGAGGGGCATTAGAAGGGTCTGGGGTCCTTTAGAAGGGCCCTGAGGGGCATTAGAAGGATCTGAGGGCCTTTAGAAAGGTCCTGAGGGGCATTAGAAGGGTCTTGTTGCCTTCATAATGGTCCTGAAAGGCATTAGAAGGGTCTGGGGTCTTTTAGATGGGTCCTGAGGCAATTTCAGAAGGGTCTAGAGGCCTTTACATGGGTCTTGAGGGTCATTAGAAGGGTGTGGAGGCCTTTAGAAAGGCCCTGAGGGGCTCTAGAATGGTCTGGGGGCTATTAGAAGCGTCCTGAGGGGGTCCAGAAGGGTCTGGGGGCCTTTTTAAAGGCCCTCAGGAGGATTATAAGGGTCTCGCGGCCTTTAGAAAGGCCCTGAGTGGCATTATAAGGGTCTGGGTGCCTTTAGAAATGTCCTGAGGGGCTCTAGAAGGTTCTGGGGGCCTTTAGAAATGTCCTGAGGGGCATTAGAAGGGTCTGGGTGCCCTTATAAAAGCCCTGAGGGGAATTAACAGGGTCTGGGGGAGTTTAGAAGGGTCCTGAGGGGGTCTATAAGGGTCTGGGGGCCTTTAGAAGGGTCTTCAGGGGCTCTAGAAGGGTCTGGGGACCTTTAGAAAGGCCCTGTGGGGCATTAGAAGAGTCTGGGGGCCTTTAGAATGCTCCTGAGGGGCAGTAGAAGGATCTGGGGACCTTTATAAAGGCCCTGACAGGCATTAGAATGGTCTGCGGGCCTTTAGAATTGTTCTGAGGTGCACTAGAATGGTCTGGGGGCCTTTATAAGGGTCCTGACAGGCTCTAGAAGGGTCTGGGAACCTTTATAAATGCCCTGAGGGGCACTAGAAGGGTCTGAGGGCCTTTAGAAAGGTCCTGAGGGGCATTAGAAGGGTCTTGTGGCCTTCCTAAGGGTCCTGAAAGGCATTAGAAGGGTCTGGGGGCTTTTAGATGGGTCCTGAGGCAATCTAGAAGGGTCTGGGGGCCTTTACATGGGTCTTTAGGGTCATTAGAAGGGTGTGGTGGCCTTTAGAAAGGCCCTGAAAGGCATTAGAAGGGTCTGGGGGCTATTAGAAGCGTCCTGAGGGGGTCCAGAAGGGTCTGGGGGCCTTTACATGGGTCTTGAGGGTCATTAGAAGGGTGTGGAGGCCTTTAGAAAGGCCCTGAGGGGCTCTAGAAGGGTCTGGGGGCTATTAGAAGCGTCCTGAGGGGGTCCAGAAGGGTCTGGGGGCCTTTTTAAAGGCCCTGAGGGGGATTATAAGGGTCTGGCGGCCTTTAGAAAGGCCTTGAGTGGCATTAGAAGGTTCTGGGTGCCTTTAGAAATGTCCTGAGGGGCTCTAGAAGGGTCTGGGGGCCTTTAGAAATGTCCTGAGGGGCATTAGAAGGGTATTGGGGGCCTTTAGAAAAGCCCTGAGGGGCATTACAAGGGTCTGGGGTCATATAGAAAGGCCCTGAGAGGTTCTAGAAGTGTCTGGGGTACTTTAGAAAGGCCCTGAGGGGCATTAGAAGGGTCTGGGGTCCTTTAGAAGGGCCCTGAGGGGCATTAGAAGGGTCTGAGGGCCTTTAGAAAGGTCCTGAGGGTCATTAGAATCGTCTTGTGGCCTTCATAAGGGTCCTGAAAGGCATAAGAATGGTCTGGGGGCTTTTAGATGGGTCCTGAGGCAATCTAGAAGGGTCTAGAGGCCTTTACATGGGTCTTGAGGGTCATTAGAAGGGTGTGGAGGCCTTTAGAAAGGCCCTGAGTGGCTCTAGAAGGGTCTGGGGCTATTAGAAGCGTCCTGAGGGGGTCCAGAATGGTCTGGGGGCCTTTTTAAAGGCCCTCAGGGGGATTATAAGGGTCTCGCGGCCTTTAGAATGGCATTGAGTGGCATTAGAATGGTCTGGGTGCCTTTAGAAATGTCCTGAGGGGCTCTAGAAGGGTCTGGAGGCCTTTAGAAATGTCCTGAGGTGCATTAGAAGGGTATGGGGGCCTTTAGAAAAGCCCTGATAGGCATTACAATGGTCTGCGGTCATATAGAAAGGCCCTGAGAGGTTCTAGAAGTGTCTGGGGTACATTAGAAAGGCCCTGAGGGGCAGTAGAAGGGTCTGGGGGCCTTTAGAAGGGCCCTGACGGGCATTAGAAGGGTCTGAGGGCCTTTAGAAAGGTCCTGAGGGGCATTAGAAGGGTCTTGTGGCCTTCATAAGGGTCCTGAAAGGCATTAGAAGGGTCTGGGGGCTTTTAGATGGGTCCTGAGGCAATCTAGAAGGGTCTAGGGGCCTTTACATTGGTCTTGGGGGTCATTAGAAGGGTGTGGAGGCCTTTAGAAAGGCCCTGAAAGGCATTAGAAGGGTCTGGGGGCTTTTAGATGGGTCCTGAGGCAATCTAGAAGGGTCTGGGGGCCTTTACATGGGTCTTGAGGGTCATTAGAAGGGTGTGGAGGCCTTTAGAAAGGCCCTGAGGGGCTCTAGAAGGGTCTGGGGGCTATTAGAAGCGTCCTGAGGGGTCCAGAAGGGTCTGGGGGCCTTTTTAAAGGCCCTCAGGGGGATTATAAGGGTCTCGCAACCTTTAGAAAGGCCCTGAGTGGCATTACAAGGGTCTGGGTGCCTTTAGAAATGTCCTGAAGGGCTCTAGAAGGGTCTGGGGGCCTTTAGAAAAGCCCTGAGGGCCATTACAAGGGTCTGGGGTCATATAGAAAGGCCCTGAGAGGTTCTAGAAGTGTCTGGGGTACTTTAGAAAGGCCCTGAGGGGCATTAGAAGGGTCTGGGGGCCTTTAGAAGGGTCCTGAGGGGCATTAGAAGGGTCTGGGGGCCTTTAGAAAGGCCCTGAGGGGCATTAGAAGGGTGTGGGGGCCATTAGAAGCGACCTGAGGGGGTCCAGAAGGGTCTGGGGGCCTTTTTAAAGGCCCTCAGGGGGATTATAAGGGTCTCGCGGCCTTTAGAAAGGCCCTGAGTGGCATTACAAGGGTCTGGGTGCCTTTAGAAATGTCCTGAGGGGCTCTAGAAGGGTCTGGGGATCTTTAGAAAGGCCCTGTGGGGCATTAGAAGGGTCTGGGTGCCTTTTAAATGCTCCTGAGTGGCAGTAGAAGGGTCTGGGGACCTTTAGAAAGGCCCTGACGGGCATTAGACTCGTCTGCGGGCTTTTAGAAGTGTCCTGAGGGAATCTAGAATGGTCTGGGGGCCTTTATAAGGGTCCTGACGGGCTCTAGAAGGGTCTGGGAACCTTTATAGATGCCCTGACGGGCGTTAGAAGGGTCTGAGGGCCTTTAGAAAGGTCCTGAGGGGCATTAGAAGGGTCTTGTGTCCTTCATAAGGGTCCTGAAAGGCATTAGAAGGGTCTGGGGGCTTTTAGATGGGTCCTGAGGCCATCTAGAAGGGTCTGGGGGCCTTTACATGGGTCTTGAGGGTCATTAGAAGGGTGTGGATGCCTTTAGAAAGGCCCTGAGGGGCTCTAGAAGGGTCTGGGGGCTATTAGAAGTGTCCTGAGGGGGTCCAGAAGGGTCTGGGGTCCTTTTTAAAGGCCCTCAGGGGGATTATAAGGGTCTCGGACCTTTAGAAAGGCCCTGAGTGGCATTATAAGGGTCTGGGTGCCTTTAGAAATGTCCTGAGGGGCTCTAGAAGGGTCTGGGGGCCTTTAGAAAGGCCCTGAGTGGCATTACAAGGGTCTGGGGGCCTTTAGAATGCTCCTGAGGGGCAGTAGAAGGGTCTGGGGATCTTTTTAAAGACCCTGTTATGCATTAGAATGGTCTGCCGGCCTTTAGAATTGTCCTGAGGTGCTCTAGAATGATCTAGGGGCCTTTATAAGGGTCCTGACAGGCTCTAGAAGGGTCTGGGAACCATTATAAATGCCCTGAGGGGGAGTAGAGGGGTCTGAGGGTCTTTAGAAAGGTCCTGAGGGGCATTAGAAGGGTCTTGTGGCCTTCATAAGGGTCCTGAAAGGCATTAGAAGGGTCTGGGGGCTTTTAGATGGGTCCTGAGGCAATCTAGAAGGGTCTGGGGGCCTTTACATGGGTCTTGAGGGTCATTAGAAGGGTGTGGAGGCCTTTAGAATGGCCCTGAAAGGCATTAGAAGGGTCTGGGGGCTTTTAGATGGGTCCTGAGGAAATCTAGAAGGGTCTGGGGGCCTTTACATGGGTCTTGAGGGTCATTAGAAGGGTGTGGAGGCCTTTAGAAAGGCCCTGAGCGGCTCAAGAAGGGTCTGGGGGCTATTAGAAGCGTCCTGAGGGGGTCCAGAAGGGTCTGGGGGCCTTTTTAAAGGCCCTCAGGGGGATTATAAGGGTCTCGCGTCCTTTAGAAAGGCCCTGAGTGGCATTAGAAGAGTCTGGGGTCATATAGAAAGGCCCTGAGAGGTTCTAGAAGTGTCTGGGGTACTTTAGAAAGACCCTGAGGGGCATTAGAAGGGTCTGGGGGCCTTTAGAAGGGTCTTCAGGGGCTCTAGAAGGGTCTGGGGACCTTTAGAAAGGCCCTGTGGGGCATTAGATAGGTCTGGGGGCCTTTAGAATGCTCCTGAGTGGCAGTAGAAGGGTCTGGGGACCTTTAGAAATGTCCTGAGGGGCATTAGAAGGGTATGGGGGACTTTAGAAAAGCCCTGAGGGGCATTACAAGGGTCTAGGGTCATATAGAAAGGCCCTGAGAGGTTCTAGAAGTGTCTGGGGTACTTTAGAAGGGCCCTGAGGGGCATTAGAAGGGTCTGGGGGCCTTTAGAAGGGTCCTGAGGGGCTCTATAAGGGTCTGGGGGCCTTTAGAAGGGTCTTCAGGGGCTCTAGAAAGGTCTGGGGACCTTTAGAAAGGCCCTGTTGGGCATTAGAAGGGTCTTGAGGCCTTTAGAATGCTCCTGAGGGGCAGTAGAAGAGTCTGGGGACCCTTATAAAGGCCCTGACGAGCATTAGAATGGTCTGGGGGACTTTAGAAGTGTCCTGAGGGGCTCTAGAATGGTCTGGGGGCCTTTATAAGGGTCCTGACGGGCTCTAGAAGGGTCTGGGAACCTTTATAAATGCCCTGAGGGGAATTAGAAGGGTCTGAGGGCCTTTAGAAAGGTCCTGAGGGGCATTAGAAGGGTCTTGTGGCCTTCATAAGGGTCCAGAAAGGCATTAGAAGGGTCTGGGGGCTTTTAGATGGGTCCTGAGGCAATCTAGAAGTGTCTGGGGGCCTTTACATGTGTCTTGAGTGTCATTAGAAGGGTGTGGAGGCATTTAGAAAGGCCCTGAAAGGCATTAGAAGAGTCTGGGGGCTTTTAGATGGGTCCTGAGGCAATCTAGAAGGGTCTGGGGGCCTTTACATGGGTCTTGAGGGTCATTCGAAGGGTGTGGAGGCCTTTAGAAAGACCCTGAGGGGCTCTAGAAGGGTCTGGGGGCTATTAGAAGCGTCCTGAGGGGTTCCAGAAAGGTCTGGGGGCCTTTTTAAAGGCCCTCAGGGGGATTATAAGGGTCTGGCGGCCTTTACAAAGGCCCTGAGTGGCATTACAAGGGTCTGGGGTCATATAGAAAGGCCCTGAGAGGTTCTAGAAGTGTCTGGGGTAATTTAGAAAGGCCCTGAGTGGCATTAGAAGGGTCTGGGGGCCTTTAGAAGGGTCTTCAGGGGCTCTAGAATGGTCTGGGGACCTTTAGAAAGGCACTGAGTGGCAGTAGAAGGGTCTCGGGACCTTTAGAAAGGCCCTTAGTGGCATTAGAATGGTCTGCGGGCCTTTAGAAGTGTCCTGAGGGGCTCTAGAATGGTCTGGGGGCCTTTATAAGGGTCCTGACGGGCTCTAGAAGGGTCTGGGAACCTTTATAAATGCCCTGAGGGGCATTAGAAGGGTCTGAGGGCCTTTAGAAAGGTCCTGAGGGACATTAGAAGGGTCTTGTGGCCTTCATAAGGGTCCTGAAAGGCATTAGAAGGGTCTGGGGGCTTTTAGATGGGTCCTGAAGCAATCTAGAAGGGTCTGGGGGCCTTTACATGGGTCTTGAGGGTCATTAGAAAGGTGTGGAGTCCTTTAGAAAGGCCCTGAGGGGCTCTAGAAGGGTCTGGGGGCTATTAGAAGCATCCTGAGGGGGTCCAGAAGGGTCTGGGGGCCTTTTTAAAGGCCCTCAGGGGGATTATAAGGGTCTCGCGGCCTTTAGAAAGGCCCTGAGTGCCATTAGAAGGGTCTGGGTGCCTTTAGAAATGTCCTGAGGGGCTCTAGAAGGGTCTGGGGGCCTTTAGAAATGTCCTGAGGGGCATTAGAAGGGTATGGGGGACTTTAGAAAGGTCCTGAGGGGCATTAGAAGGGTCTTGTGTCCTTCATAAGGGTCCTGAAAGGCATTAGAAAGGTCTGGGGGCTTTAGATGGGTCCTGAGGCAATCTAGAAGGGTCTGGGGGCCTTTACATGGGTCTTGAGGGTCATTAGAAGGGTGTGGAGGCCTTTAGAAAGGCCCTGAGGGGCTCTAGAAGGGTCTGAGGGCTATTAGAAGCATCCTGAGGCAATCTAGAAGGGTCTGGGGGCCTTTACATGGGTCTTGAGGGTCATTAGAAGGGTGTGGAGGCCTTTTGAAAGCCCCTGAGGGGCTCTAGAAGGGTCCTGGGGCTATTAGAAGCGTCCTGAGGGGGTCCAGAATGGTCTGGGGGCCTTTTTAAAGGCCCTCAGGGGGATTATAAGGGTCTCGCGGCTTTAGAAAGGACCTGAGTGGCGTTACAAGGGTCTGGGTGCCTTTAGAAATGTCCTGAGGGGCATTAGAAGGGTCTGGGTGCCCTTATAAAAGCCCTCAGGTTAATTAGCAGGGTCTGGGGGACTTTAGATTGGTCCTGAGGGGCTCTAGAAGGGTCTGGGGGCCTTTAGAAGGGTCTTGAGGGGCTCTAGAAGTGTCTGGGGACCTTTAGAAAGGCCCTGTGGGGCATTAGAAGAGTCTTTGGGAATTTAGAATGCTCCTCAGGGGCAGTAGAAGGGTCTGGGGACGTTTAGAAAGGCCCTGACGGGCATTAGAATGGTCTGCGGGCCTTTAGAAGTGTCCTGAGGGGCTCTAGAAGGGTCTGGGAACCTTTATAAATGCCCTGAGGGGCATTAGAAGGGTCTGAGGGCCTTTAGAAAGGTCCTGAGGGGCATTAGAAGGGTCTTGTGGCTTTTATAATGGTCCTGAAAGGCATTAGAAGGGTCTGGGGGCTTTTGTATGGGTCCTGAGGCAATCTAGAAGGGTCTGGGGGCCTTTACATGGGTCTTGAGGGTCATTAGAAGGGTGTGGAGGCCTTTAGAAAGACCCTGAGGGGCTCTAGAAGGGTCTGGGGTCTATTAGAAGCGTCCTGAGGGGGTCCAGAAGGGTCTGGGGGCATTTTTAAAGGCCCTCAGGGGGATTATAAGGGTCTAGCGGCCTTTAGAAAGGCTCTGAGTGGCGTTACAAGGATCTGGGTGCCTTTAGAAATGTCCTGAGGGGCTCTAGAAGGGTCTGGGGGCCTTTAAAATAGTCCTGAGGGGCATTAGAAGGGTCTGGGTGCCCTTATAAAAGCCCTCAGGGGAATTAGCAGGGTCTGGGGGGACTTTAGATTGGTCCTGAGGGGCTCTAGAAGGGTCTGGGGGCCTTTAGAAATGTCCTGAGGGGCATTAGAAGGGTCTGGGGGCCTTTATAAGGGTCCTTACAGGCTCTAGAAGGGTCTGGGAACCTTTATAAATGTCCTGAGGGGCACTAGAAGGGTCTGAGGGCCTTTATAATTGTCCTGAAAGGCATTAGAAGGGTCTGGGGGCTTTTGGATGGGTCCTGAGGCAATCTATAAAGGTCTGGGGGCCTTTACATGGGTCTTAAGGGTCATTAGAAGGGTGTGGAGGCCTTTAGAAAGACCCTGAGGGGCTCTAGAAGGGTCTGGGGGTTATTAGAAGCGTCCTGAGGGGGTCCAGAAGGGTCTGGGGGCCTTTTTAAAGGCCCTCAGGGGGATTATAAGGGTCTCGCGGCCTTTAGAAAGGCCCTGAGTGGCATCAGAAGGGTCTGGGTGCCTTTAGAAATGTCCTTAGGGGCTCTAGAATGGTCTGGGGGCCTTTAGAAATGTCCTGAGGGGCATTAGAAGGGTCTGGGGGCCTTTAGAATGCTCCTGAGGGGCAGTAGAAGGGTCTGGGGACCTTTAGAAAGGCCCTGACAGGCATTAGAATGGTCTGCGGACCTTTAGAAGTGTCCTGAGTGGCTCTAGAATGGTCGGGTGGCCTTATAATGGTCCTGACGGGCTCTAGAAGGGTCTGGGAACCTTTATAAATGCCCTGAGGGGCATTAGAAGGGTCTTGTGGCCTTCATAAGGGTCCTGAAAGGCATAAGAAGGGTCTGGGGGCTTTTAGATGGGTCCTGAGTCAATCTAGAAGGGTCTGGGGTCCTTGACATGGGTCTTGAGTGTCATTAGAAGGGTGTGGAGGCATTTAGAAAGGCCCTGAAAGGCATTAGAAGGGTCTGGGGGCTTTTAGATGGGTCCTGAGTCAATCTAGAAGGGTCTGGGGGCCTTTACATGGGTCTTGAGGGTCATTAGAAGGGTGTGGAGGCCTTTAGAAAGGCCCTGAGGGGGTCCAGAAGGGTCTGGGGGCATTTTTAAAGGCCCTCAGGGGGATTATAAGAGTCTCGCGGCCTTTAGTAAGGCTCTGAGTGGCGTTACAAGGGTCTGGGTGCCTTTAGAAATGTCCTGAGGGGCTCTAGAAGGGTCTGGGGGCCTTTAGAATTGTCCTGAGGGGCATTAGAAGGGTCTGGGTGCCCTTATAAAAGCCCTCAGGGGAATTAGGAGGGTCTGGGGGACTTTAGATTGGTCCTGAGGGGCTCTAGAAGGGTCTGGGGGCCTTTAGAAGGGTCTTTAGGGGCTCTAGAAGGGTCTTTAGGGGCTCTAGAAGGGTCTGGGGACCTTTAGAAAGGCCCTGTGTTGCATTAGAAGGGTCTGGGGGCCATTAGAATGCTCCTGAGGGGCAGTAGAAGGGTCTGGGGACCTTTATAAAGGCCCTGACAGGCATTAGAATGGTCTGCAGGCCTTTAGAAGTGTCCTGAGGGGCTCTAGAATGGTCGGGGGGCCTTTATAATGGTCCTGACGGGCTCTAGAAGGGTCTGGGAACCTTTATAAATGCCCTGAGGGGCATTAGAAGGGTCTTGTGGCCTTCATAAGGGTCCTGAAAGGCATTAGAAGGGTCTGGGGGCTTTTAGAAGCGTCCTGAGGCAATCTAGAAGGGTCTAGGGGCCTTTAAATGGATCTTGAGGGTCATTAGAATGGTGTGGAGGCCTTTAGAAAGGCCCTGAAAGGCATTAGAAGGATCTGGGGGCTATTAGATGGGTCCTGAGGCAATCTAGAAGGGTCTGGGGGCCTTTACATGGGTCTTGAGGGTCATTAGAAGGGTGTGGAGGCCTTTACAAAGGCCCTGAGTGGCTCTAGAAGGGTCTGGGGGCTATTAGAAGCGTCCTGAGGGGGTCCAGAAGGGTCTGGGGGCCTTTTTAAAGGCCCTCAGGGGGATTATAAGGGTCTCGCGGCCTTTAGAAACGCCCTGACTGCCATTAGAAGGTTCTGGGTGCCTTTAGAAATGTCCTGAGGGTCTCTAGAAGGGTCTGGGGGCCTTTAGAAATGTCCTGAGGGGCATTAGAAGGGTATGGGGGCCTTTAGAAAAGCCCTGAGGGGCATTACAAGGGTCTGGGGTCATATAGAAAGGCCCTGAGAGGTTCTAGAAGTGTCTGGGGTACTTTAGAAAGGCCCTGAGGAGCATTAGAAGGGTCTGAGGGCCTTTAGAAGGGCCCTGAGGGGCATTAGAAGGGTCTGAGGTCCTTTACAAAGGTCCTGAGGGGCATTAGAATGGTCTTGTGGCCTTCATAATGGTCCTGAAAGGCATTAGAAGGGTCTGGAGTCTTTTAGATGGGTCCTGAGGCAATCTAGAAGGGTCTAGAGGCCTTTACATGGGTCTTGAGGGTCATTAGAAGGGTGTGGAGGCCTTTAGAAAGGCCCTGAAAGGCATTAGAAGGGTCTGGGTGCTTTTAGATGGGTCCTTAGCAATCTAGAATGGTCTGGGGGCTTTACATGGGTCTTTAGGGTCATTAGAAGGGTGTGGAGGCCTTTAGAAAGGCCCTGAGGGGCTCTAGAAGGGTCTGGGGGCTATTAGAAGCATCCTGAAGGGGTCCAGAAGGGTCTGGGGGCCTTTTTAAAGGCCCTCAGGGGGATTATAAGGGTCTCGCGGCCTTTAGAAAGGCCCTGAGTGGCATTAGAAGGGTCTGGGTGCCTTTAGAAATGTCCTGAGGGGCTCTAGAAGATTCTGTGGGCCTTTAGAAATGTACTGAGGGGCATTAGAAGGGTCTGGGTGCCCTTATAAAAGCCCTGAGGGGAATTAGCAGGGTCTGGGGGACTTTAGAAGGGTCCTGAAAGGCTCTATAAGGGTCTGGGGGCCTTTAGAAGGGTCTTCAGGGGCTCTAGAAGGGTCTGGGGACCTTTAGAAAGGCCCTGTGGGGCATTAGAAGGGTCTTGAGGCCTTTAGAATGCTCCTGAGGGGCAGTAGAAGAGTCTGGGGACCCTTATAAAGGCCCTGACGAGCATTAGAATGGTCTGGGGGACTTTAGAAGTGTCCTGAGGGGCTCTAGAATGGTCTGGGGGCCTTTATAAGGGTCCTGACGGGCTCTAGAAGGGTCTGGGAACCTTTTTAAATGCCCTGAGGGGAATTAGAAGGGTCTGAGGGCCTTTAGAAAGGTCCTGAGGGGCATTAGAAGGGTCTTGTGGCCTTCATAAGGGTCCTGAAAGGCATTAGAAGGGTCTGGGGGCTATTAGAAGCATCCTGAGGGGTTCCAGAAAGGTCTGGGGGCCTTTTTAAAGGCCCTCAGGGGGATTATAAGGGTCTCGCGGCCTTTACAAAGGCCCTGAGTGGCATTACAAGGGTCTGGGGTCATATAGAAAGGCCCTGAGAGGTTCTAGAAGTGTCTGGGGTAATTTAGAAAGGCCCTGAGGGGCATTAGAAGGGTCTGGGGGCCTTTAGAAGGGTCTTCAGGGGCTCTAGAAGGGTCTGGGGACCTTTAGAAAGGCACTGAGTGGCAGTAGAAGGGTCTCGGGACCTTTAGAAAGGCCCTTAGGGGCATTAGAATGGTCTGCGGGCCTTTAGAAGTGTCCTGAGGGGCTCTAGAATGGTCTGGGGGCCTTTATAAGGGTCCTGACGGGCTCTAGAAGGGTCTGGGAACCTTTATAAATGCCCTGAGGGGCATTAGAAGGGTCTGAGGGGCTTTAGAAAGGTCCTGAGGGACATTAGAAGGGTCTTGTGGCCTTCATAAGGGTCCTGAAAGGCATTAGAAGGGTCTGGGGGCTTTTAGATGGGTCCTGAAGCAATCTAGAAGGGTCTGGGGGACTTTACATGGGTCTTGAGGGTCATTAGAAAGGTGTGGAGTCCTTTAGAAAGGCCCTGAGGGGCTCTAGAAGGGTCTGGGGGCTATTAGAAGCATCCTGAGGGGGTCCAGAAGGGTCTGGGGGCCTTTTTAAAGGCCCTCAAGGGGAATTATAAGGGTCTCGCGGCCTTTAGAAAGGCCCTGAGTGCCATTAGAAGGGTCTGGGTGCCTTTAGAAATGTCCTGAGGGGCTCTAGAAGGGTCTGGTGGCCTTTAGAAATGTCCTGAGGGGCATTAGAAGGGTATGGGGGACTTTAGAAAGGTCCTGAGGGGCATTAGAAGGGTCTTGTGGCCTTCATAAGGGTCCTGAAAGGCATTAGAAAGGTCTGGGGGCTTTTAGATGGGTCCTGAGGCAATCTAGAAGGGTCTGGGGGCCTTTACATGGGTCTTGAGGGTCATTAGAAGGGTGTGGAGGCCTTTAGAAAGGCCCTGAGGGGCTCTAGAAGGGTCTGAGGGCTATTAGAAGCATCCTGAGGCAATCTAGAAGGGTCTGGGGGCCTTTACATTGGTCTTGAGGGTCATTAGAAGGGTGTGGAGGCCTTTAGAATGGCCCTGAGGGGCTCTAGAAGGGTCCTGGGGCTATTAGAAGCGTCCTGAGGGGGTCCAGAAGGGTCTGGGGGCATTTTTACAGGCCCTCAGGGGGATTATAAGGGTCTCGCGGCTTTAGAAAGGACCTGAGTGGCGTTACAAGGGTCTGGGTGCCTTTAGAAATGTCCTGAGGGTCTCTAGAATGTTCGGGGGGCCTTTAGAAATGTCCTGAGGGGCATTAGAAGGGTCTGGGTGCCCTTATAAAAGCCCTCAGGGGAATTAGCAGGGTCTGGGGGACATTAGATTGGTCCTGAGGGGCTCTAGAAGGGTCTGGGGGCCTTTAGAAGGGTCTTGAGGGGCTCTAGAAGTGTCTGGGGACCTTTAGAAAGGCCCTGTGGGGCATTAGAAGGGTCTTTGGGAATTTAGAATGCTCCTCAGGGGCAGTAGAAGGGTCTGGGGACGTTTAGAAAGGCCCTGACGGGCATTAGAATGGTCTGCGGGCCTTTAGAAGTGTCCTGAGGGGCTCTAGAAGGGTCTGGAGGCCTTTATAAGGGTCCTGACAGGCTCTAGAAGGGTCTGGGAACCTTTATAAATGCCCTGAGGGGCACTAGAAGGGTCTGAGGGCCTTTGGAAAGGTCCTGAGGTGCATTAGAAGGGTCTTGTGGCTTTTATAATGGTCCTGAAAGGCATTAGAAGGGTCTGGGGGCTTTTGGATGGGTCCTGAAGCAATCTAGAAGGGTCTGGGGGCCTTTACATGGGTCTTGAGGGTCATTAGAAGGGTGTGGAGGCCTTTGGAAAGGCCCTGAAAGGCATTAGAATGGTCTGGGGGCCTTTATAAGTGTCCTGACGGGCTCTAGAAGGGTCTGGGAACCTTTATAAATGCCCTGAGGGGCATTAGAAGGGTCTTGTGGCCTTCATAAGGGTCCTGAAAGGCATAAGAAGGGTCTGGGGGCTTTTAGATGGGTCCTGAGTCAATCTAGAAGGGTCTGGGGTCCTTGACATGGGGCTTGAGTGTCATTAGAAGGGTGTGGAGGCATTTAGAAAGGCCCTGAAAGGCATTAGAAGGGTCTGGGGGCTTTTAGAAGGGTCCTGAGGTAATCTGGAAGGGTCTGGGGGCCTTTACATGGGTCTTGAGGGTCATTAGAAGGGTGTGGAGGCCTTTAGAAAGGCCCTGAGGGGCTCTAGAATGGTGTGGGGGCTATTAGAATCGTCCTGAGGGGGTCCAGAAGGGTCTGGGGGCCTTTTTAAAGGCCCTCAGGGGGATTATAAGGGTCTCGCGGCCTTTAGAAAGGCCCTGAGTGGCATTAGAAGGGTCTGGGTGCCTTTAGAAATGTCCTGAGGGGCTCTAGAAGGGTCTGGGGGCCTTTAGAAATGTCCTGAGGGGCATTAGAAGGGTATGGGGGCCTTTAGAAAAGCCCTGAGGGGCATTACAAGGGTCTGGGGTCATATAGAAAGGCCCTGAGAGGTTCTAGAAGTGTCTGGGGTACTTTAGAAAGGCCCGGAAGGGCATTATAAGGGTCTGAGGGCCTTTAGAAGGGCCCTGAGGGGCATTAGAAGGGTCTGAGGGCCTTTAGAAAGGTCCTGAGGGGCATTAGAAGGGTCTTGTGGCCTTCATAATGGTCCTGAAAGGCATTAGAAGGGTCTGGGGTCTTTTAGATGGGTCCTCAGGCAATCTAGAATGGTCTGGGGGCCTTTACATGGGTCTTGAGGGTCATTAGAAGGGTGTGGAGGCCTTTAGAAAGGCCCTGAGGGGCTCTAGAAGGGTCTGGGGTCTATTAGAAGCGTCCTGAGGGGGTCCAGAAGGGTCTGGGGGCCTTTTTAAAGGCCCTCAGGGGGATTATAAGGGTCTCGCGGCCTTTAGAAAGGCCCTGAGTGGCATTACAAGGGTCTGGGTGCCCTTATAATAGCCCTGAGGGGAATTAGCAGGGTCTGGGGGACTTTAGAAGGGTCATGAGGGGCTCTATAAGGGTCTGGGGGCCTTTAGAAGGGTCTTCAGGGGCTCTAGAAGGGTCTGGGGACCTTTAGAAAGGCCCTGTGGGGCATTAGAAGGGTCTGGAGGCATTTAGAATGCTCTTCAGGGGCAGTAGAAGAGTCTGGGGACCTTTATAAAGGACCTGACGGGCATTAGAATTGTCTGGGGGACTTTAGAAGTGTCCTGAGGGGCTCTAGAATGGTCTGGGGGCCTTTATAAAGGTCCTGACGGGCTCTAGAAGGGTCTGGGAACCTTTATAAATGCTCTGAGGGGAATTAGAAGGGTCTGAGGGCCTTTAGAAAGGTCCTGAGGGGCATTAGAAGGGTCTTGTGGCCTTCATAAGGGTCCTGAAAGGCATTAGAAGGGTCTGGGGGCTTTTGGATGGGTCCTGAGGCAATCTAGAAGGGTCTAGGGGCCTTTACATGTGTCTTGAGTGTCATTAGAAGGGTGTGGAGGCATTTAGAAAGGCCCTGAAAGGCATTAGAAGGGTCTGGGGGCTTTTAGATGGGTCCTGAGGCAATCTAGAATGGTCTGGGGGCCTTTACATGGGTCTTGAGGGTCATTCGATGGGTGTGGAGGCCTTTAGAAAGGCCCTGAGGGGCTCTAGAAGGGTCTGGGGGCTATTAGAAGCGTCCTGAGGGGGTCCAGAAAGGTCTGGGGGCCTTTTTAAAGGCCCTCAGGGGGATTATAAGGGTCTCGCGGCCTTTAGAAAGGCCCTGAGTGGCATTAGAAGGGTCTGGGGTCATATAGAAAGGCCCTGAGAGGTTCTAGAAGTGTCTGGGGTACTTTAGAAAGGCCCTGAGGGGCATTAGAAGTGTCTGAGGGCCTTTAGAAAGGTCCTGAGGGGCATTAGAAGGGTCTTGTGTCCTTCATAAGGGTCCTGAAAGGAATTAGAATGGTCTGGGGGCCTTTACATGGGTCTTGAGGGTCATTAGAAGGGTGTGGAGGCCTTTAGAAAGGCCCTGAGGGGCTCTAGAAGGGTCTGGGGGCTATTAGAAGCGTCCTGAGGGGGTCCAGAAGGGTCTGGGGGCCTTTTTAAAGGCCATCAGGGGGATTATAAGGGTCTCGCGGCCTTTAGAAAGGCCCTGAGTGGCGTTACAAGGGTCTGGGTGCCTTTAGAAATGTCCTGAGGGGCTCTAGAAGGTTCTGTGGGCCTTTATAAATGTCCTGAGGGGCATTAGAAGGGTCTGGGTGCCCTTATAAAAGCCCTGAGGGGAATTAGCAGGGTCTGGGTGCCTTTATATGGGTCCTGTGGGGCATTAGAAGATTCTGGGTGCCCTTATAAAAGCCCTGAGGGGAACTAGCAGGGTCTAGTGGACTTTAGAAGGGTCCTGAGGGGCTCTATAAGGGTCTGGGGGCCTTTAGAAGGGTCTTCAGGGGCTCTAGAAGGGTCTGGGGACCTTTAGAAAGGCCCTGTGGGGCATTAGAAGGGTCTGGGGGCCTTTAGAATGGTCCTCAGGGGGTCTAGAAGGATCTGGAGGCATTTAAAACTGTCCTGAGAGGCTCTAGAAGGGTCTGGGTGCCTTTATAAGGGTCCTGAGGGGCATTAGAAGATTCTGGGTGCCCTTATAAAAGCCCTGAGAGGAATTAGCAGGGTCTGGGGGACTTTAGAAGGGTCCTGAGGGGCTCTAGAATGGTCTGGGGTCCTTTCTAAAGGCCCTGTGGGGCATTACAAGGGCCTGGAGTCATATAGAAAGGCCCTGAGAGGTTCTAGAAGTGTCTGGGGTACTTTAGAAAGCCCCTGATGGGCATTAGAAGGGTCTGGGGGCCTTTAGAATGGTCCTGAGGGGGTCTAGAAGGGTCTGGAGGCATTTAAAACTGTCCTGAGAGGCTCTAGAAGGGTCTGGGTGCCTTTATAAGGGTCCTGAGGGGCATTAGAAGGGTCTGGGTGCCATTATAAAAGCCCTGAGGGGAATTAGCAGGGTCTGGGGGACTTTAGAAGGGTCCAGAGGGGCTCTATAAGGGTCTGGGGGCCTTTAGAAGGGTCTTCAGGGGCTCTAGAGGGGTCTGGGGACCTTTAGAAAGGCCCTGTGGAGCATTAGAAGGGTCTGGGGGCCTTTAGAATGCTCCTGAGGGGCAGTAGAAGGGTCTGGGGACCTTTATAAGGGTCCTGACGGTCTCTAGAAGGGTCTGGGGACCTTTATAAGGGTCCTGACGGGCTCTAGAAGGGTCTGAGGGCCTTTAGAAAGGTCCTGAGGGGCAATTGAAGGGTCTTGTGGCCTTCATAAGGGTCCTGAACGGCATTAGAAGGGTCTGGGGGCTTTTAGATGGGTCCTGAGGCAATCTAGAAGGGTCTAGGGGCCTTTACATGGGTCTTGAGGGTCATTAGAAGGGTGTGGAGGCCTTTAGAAAGGCCCTGAAAGGCTTTAGAACGGTCTGGGGGCTATTAGATGAGTCTTTAGGCAATCTAGAAGGGTCTTAGGGCCTTTAGAAGGGTCTTCAGGGGCTCTAGAAGGGTCTGGGGACATTTAGAAAGGCCCTGTGTGTAATTAGAAGGGTCTGGGGACCTTTATAAGGGGCCTGACGGGCTCTAGAAGGGTCTTGGGACATTTATACGGGTCCTGACGGGCTCTAAAAGGGTCTGAGGGCCTTTAGAAAGGTCCTGAGGGGCATTAGAAGGGTCTTGTGGCCTTCATAAGGGTCCTGAAAGGCATTAGAAGGGTCTGGGTGCTTTTAGATTGGTCCTGAGGCAATCTAGAAGGGTCTGGGGGCCTTTACATGGGTCTTGAGGGTCATTAGAAGGGTGTGGAGGCCTTTAGAAAGGCCCTGAGGGTCTCTAGAAGGGTCTGGGGGCTATTAGATGCGTCCTGAGGGGGTCCAGAAGGGTCTGGGGGCCTTTTTAAAGGCCCTCAGGGGGATTATAAGGGTCTCGCGGCCTTTAGAAAGGCCCTGAGTGGCATTAGAAGGGTCTGGGTGCCTTTATAAGGTTCCTGAGGGGCATTAGAAGGGTCTGGGTGCCCTTATAAAAGCCCTGAGGGGAATTAGCAGGGTCTGGGGGACTTCAGAAGGGTCCAGAGGGGCTCTATAAGGGTCTGGAGGCCTTTAGAAGGGTCTTCAGCGACTCTAGAGGGGTCTGGGGACCTTTAGAACGGCCCTGTGGGGCATTAAAAGGGTCTGGGGGCCTTTAGAATGCTCCTGAGTGGCAGTAGAAGGGTCTGGGGACCTTTAAAAGGGTCCTGACGGTCTCTAGAATGGTCTAGGGACCTTTATAAGGGTCCTGACAGGCTCTAGAAGGGTCTGAAGGCCTTTAGAAAGGTCCTGAGGGGCATTAGAAGGGTCTTGTGGCCTTCATAAGGGTCCTGAAAGGCATTAGAAGGGTCTGGGGTCTTTTAGATGGGTCCTGAGGCAATCTAGAAGGGTCTAGGGGCCTTTACATGGGTCTTGAGGGTCATTAGAAGGGTGTGGAGGCCTTTAGAAAGGCCCTGAAAGGCATTAGAAGGGTCTGGTGGCCTTTAGAATGGTCCTGAGTGGGTCTAAAAGGATCTGGAGCCATTTAAAACTGTCCTGAGAGGCTCTAGAAGGGTCTGGGTGCCTTTATAAGGGTCCTGAGGGGCATTAGAAGGGTCTGGGTGCCCTTATAAAAGCCCTGAGAGGAATTAGCAGGGTCTGGGGGTCTTTAGAATGGTCCTGAGGTTCTCTATAAGGGTCTGGGGGCATTTAGAAGGGTCTTCAGGGGCTCTAGAAGGGTCTGGGGATCTTTATAAAGGCCCTGAGGGGCATTAGAAGGGTCTGAGGGCCTTTAGAAAGGTCCTGAGGGGCATTAGAAGGGTCTTGTGGCCTTCATAAGGGTCCTGAAAGGCATTAGAAGGGTCTGGGGGCTTTTAGATGGGTCCTGAGGCAATCTAGAAGGGTCTGGGGGCCTTTACATGGGTCTTGAGGGTCATTAGAAGGGTGTGGAGGCCTTCAGAAAGGCCCTGAAAGGCATTAGAAGGGACTGGGGGCTTTTAGATGGGTCCTGAGGCAATCTTGAAGGGTCTAGGGGCCTTTACATGGATCTTGAGGGTCATTAGAAGGGTGTGGAGGCCTTTAGAAAGGCCCTGAAAGGCATTAGAAGGGTCTGGGGGCTTTTAGATGGGTCCTGAGGCAATCTAGAAGGGTCTGAGGGCCTTTACATGGGTCTTGAGGGTCATTAGAAGGGTGTGGAGGCCTTTAGAAAGGAAATGATAGGCTCTAGAAGGGTCTGGGGGCTATTAGAAGCATCCTGAGGGGGTACAGAAGGGTCTGGGGGCCTTTTTAAAGGCCCTCAGGGGGATTATAAGGGTCTCGCGGTCTTTAGTAAGGCCCTGAGTGGCATTAGAAGAGTCTGGGTGCCTTTAGAAATGACCTGAGTGGCATTAGAAGGGTATGGGGCCTTTAGAAAGGCCCTGAGGGGCATTAGAAGGGTCTCGGGGCCTTTAGAATGGTCCTGAGGGGGTCTAGAAGGGTCTGGAGGCATTTAAAACTGTCCTGAGAGGCTCTAGAAGGGTCTGGGTGCCTTTATAAGGGTCCTGAGGGCCATTAGAAGGGTCTGGGGGCTTTTAGATGGGTCCTGAGGCAATCTAGAAGGGTCTGGCGGCCTTTACATGGGTCTTGAGTGTCATTAGAAGGGTGTGGAGGCCTTTAGAAAGGCCCTGAGGGGCTCTAGAAGGGTCTGGGGTCTATTAGAAGCGTCCTGAGGGGGTCCAGAAGGGTCTGGGGGCCTTTATTTAGGCCCTCAGGGGGATTATAAGGGTCTCGCGGCTTTTAGAAAGGCCCTGAGTGGCATTACAAGGGTCTGGGGTCATATAGAAAGGCCCTGAGAGGTTCTAGAAGTGTCTGGAATACTTTAGAAAGGCCCTGAGGGGCATTAGAAGGGTCTGGGGGCCTTTATAATGGTCCTGAGGCGGTCTAGAAGGGTCTGGAGGCATTTAAAACTGTCCTGAGAGGCTCTAGAAGGGTCTGGGTGCCTTTATAAGGGTCCTGAGGGGCATTAGAAGGGTCTGGGAGCCCTTATAAAAGCCCTGAGAGGAATTAACAGGGTCTGGGGGACTATAGAAGGGTCCTTAGGGGCTCTATAAGTGTCTCGGGGCCTTCAGAAGGGTCTTCAGAGGCATTAGAAGGGTCTGGGTGCCCTTATAAAAGCCCTGAGGGGAATTAGCAGGGTGTGGGGGACATTAGAAGGGTCCTGCGGGGCTCTATAAGGGTCTGGGGTCCTTTAGAAGCGTCTTCAGGGGCTCTAGAAAGGTCTGGGGACCTTTAGAAAGGCCCTGTGGAGCATTAGAAGGGTCTGGGGGCCTTTAGAATGGTCCTGAGTGGGTCTACAAGGGTCTGGAGGCATTTAAATCTGTCCTGAGATGCTCTAGAAGGGTCTGGGTGCCTTTATAAGGGTCCTGAGGGGCATTAGAAGGGTCTGGGTGCCCTTATAAAAGCCCTGAGAGGAATTAGCAGGGTCTGGGGGACTTTAGAAGGGTCCTGAGGGGCTCTATAAGGGTCTCGGCGCCTTTAGAAGGGTCTTCAGGGGCTCTAGAATGGTCTGGGGACCTTTAGAAAGGCCCTGTGGGGCATTAGAAGGGTCTGGGGGAATTAGAAGGGTCCTGAGAGGCTCTATAAGGGTCTGGGGTCCTTTAGAAGGGTCTTCAGGGGGTCTAGAAGGGTCTGGGGACCTTTAGAAAGACCCAGTGGGGCATTAGAAGAGTCTGGGGGCCTTCAGAAATGTCCTGAGGGGCATTAGAAGGGTATGGGGGCCTTTAGAAAGGCCCCGAGTGGCATTAGAATGGTCTGGGGTCATATAGAAAGTCCCTGAGAGGTTCTAGAAGTGTCTGGGGTACTTTAGAAAGGCCCTGAGGGGCATTAGAAGGGTCAGGGGGCATTTATAAGGTCCTGAGGGGCATTAGAAAGGTCTGGGGGCCTTTAGAATGGTCATGATTGGGTCTAGAAGGATCTGGAGGCATTTAAAACTGTCCTGAGAGGCTCTAGAAGGGTCTGGGGGCCTTTAGAATGCTCCTGAGGGGCAGTAGAAGGGTGTGGGGACCTTTATAAAGGCCCTGACAGGCATTAGAAGGGTCTACGGGCCTTTAGAAGTGTCCTGAGGGGCTCTAGAAGGGTCTGGGTGTCTTTATAAGGGTCCTGAGGGGCATTAGAAGGGTCTGGGCGCCCTTATAAAAGCCCTGAGGGGAATTAGCAGGGTCTGGGGGACTTTAGAAGGGTCCTGAGGGGCTCTATAACGGTCTGGGGGCCTTTAGAAGGGTCTTCAGGGGCTCTAGAAGGGTCTGGGGACCTTTAGAAAGGCCCTGTAGGGCATTAGAGGGGTCTGGGGGCCTTTAGAATGCTCCTGAGGTGCAGTAGAAGGGTCTGGGGACCTTTATAAAGGCCCTGACGGGCATTAGAATGGTCTGCGGGATTTAGAAGTGTCCTGATGGGCTCTAGAATGGTCTGGGGGCCTTTATAAGGGTCCTGACGGGCTCTAGAAGGGTCTGGGAACCTTTATAAATGCCCTGAGGGGCATTAGAAGGGTCTGAGGGCCTTTAGAAAGGTCCTGAGGGGCATTAGAAGGGTCTTGTGGCCTTCATAAGGGTCCTGAAAGGCATTAGAAGGGTCTGGGGTCTTTTAGATGGGTCCTGAGGCAATCTAGAAGGGTCTGGGGGCCTTTACATGGGTCTTGAGGGTCATTAGAAGGGTGTGGAGGCCTTTAGAAAGGCCCTGAAAGGCATTAGAATGGTCTGGGGGCTTTTAGATGGGTCCTGAGGCAATCTAGAAGGGTCTAGGGGCCTTTACATGGGTCTTGAGGGTCATTAGAAGGGTGTGGAGGCATTTAGAAAGGCCGTGAGAGGCATTAGACTGGTGTGGAGGCCTTTACAAAGGTCCTGAGAGGCATTAGAAGGGTCTGGGGGCTATTAGATGGGTCCTTAGGCAATCTAGAAGAGTCTGGGGGACTTTACATGGGTCTTGATGGTCATTAGAAGGGTGTGGAGTCCTTTAGAAAGGCCCTAAAAGGCATTATAAAGGTCTGGGGGCTTTTAGATGGGTCCTGAGGCAATCTAGAAGGGTCTAGGGGCCTTTACATGGGTCTTGAGGGTCATTAGAAGGGTGTGGAGGCCTTTAGAAAGGCCCTGAAATGCATTAGAAAGGTCTGGGGGCTTTTAGATGGGTCCTGAGGCAGTCTAGAAGGGTCTGGGGGCCTTTACATGGGTCTCGTGGGTCATTAGAAGGGTGTAGATGCCTTTAGAAAGGCCCTGAGGGGCTCTAGAAGGGTCTGGGGGCTATTAGAAGCGTCCTGAAGGGGTCCAGAATGGTCAGGGGGCCATTTTAAAGGCCCTCAGGGTGATTATATGGGTCTCGCATCCTTTAGAAAGGCCCTGAGTGGCATTACAAGGGTCTCGGGTCATATAGAAAGGCCCTGAGAGGTTCTAGAAGTGTCTGGGGTACTTTAGAAAGGCCCTGAGGGGCATTAGAAGGGTCTGGGGGCCTTTAGAAGGGTCCTGAGGGGCATTAGAAGTGTCTGGGGGCCTTTAGAATGGTCCTTAGGGGGTCTAGAAGGGTCTGGAGGCATTTAAAACTGTCCTGAGAGGCTCTAGAAGGGTCTGGGTGCCTTTATAAGGGTCCTGAGGGGCATTAGAAGGGTCTGGGTGCCCTTATAAAAGACCTGAGGGGAATTAGCAGGGTCTGGGGGACTTTAGAAGGGTCCTGAGGGGCTCTATAAGGGTCTGGGGGCCTTTAGAAGGGTCTTCAGGGGCTCTAGAAGGGTCTGGGGACCTTTAGAAAGGCTCTGTGGGGCATTAGAAGGGTCTGGGGGCCTTTAGAATGCTCCTGAGGGGCAGTAGAAGGGTCTGGGTACCTTTAGAAAGGCCCTGACGGGCATTAGAATGGTCTGCGGGCCTTTAGAAGTGTCCTGAGGGGCTCTAGAATGGTCTGGGGGCCTTTATAAGGGTCCTGACAGGCTCTAGAAGGGTCTGGGAACCTTTATAAATGCCCTGAGGGGCACTAGAAGGGTCTGAGGGCCTTTAGAAAGGTCCTGAGGTGCATTAGAAGGATCTTGTGGCCTTCATAAGGGTCCTGAAAGGCATTAGAAGGGTCTGGGGGCTTTTAGATGGGTCCTGAGGCAATCTAGAAGGGTCTAGGGGCCTTTACATGGATCTTGAGGGTCATTAGAATGGTGTGGAGGCCTTTAGAAAGGCCCTGAAAGGCATTAGAAGGATCTGGGGGCTATTAGATGGGTCCTGAGGCAATCTAGAAGGGTCTGGGGGCCTTTACATGGGTCTTGAGGGTCATTAGAAGGGTGTGGAGGCCTTTACAAAGGCCCTGAGTGGCTCTAGAAGGGTCTGGGGGCTATTAGAAGCGTCCTGAGGGGGTCCAGAAGGGTCTGGGGGCCTTTTTAAAGGCCCTCAGGGGGATTATAAGGGTCTCGCGTTCTTTAAGAAAGGCCCTGAGTGGCATTACAAGGGCCTGGGGTCATATAGAAAGGCCCTGAGACTTTCTAGAAGTGTCTGGGGTACTTTAGAAAGGCCCTGAGGGGCATTAGAAGGGTCTGGGGGCCTTTGGAATGCTCCTGAGGGGCAGTAGAGGGGTCTGGGGACCTTTATAAAGGCCCTGACGGGCATTAGAATGGTCTGCGGGATTTAGAAGTGTCCTGAGGGGCTCTAGAATGGTCTGGGGGCCTTTATAAGGGTCCTGACGGGCTCTAGAAGGGTTTGGGAACCTTTATAAATGCGCTGAGGGGCATTAGAAGGGTCTGAGGGCCTTTGGAAAGGTCCTGAGGGGCATTAGAAGGGTCTTGTGGCCTTCATAAGGGTCCTGAAAGGCATTAGAAGGGTCTGGGGGCTTTTAGATGGGTCCTGAGGCAATCTAGAAGGGTCTAGGGGTCTTTACATTGGTCTTGGGGGTCATTAGAAGGGTGTGGAGGCCTTTAGAAAGGCCCTGAGGGGCTCTAGAAGGGTCTGGGGGCTATTAGAAGCATCCTGAGGGGGTCCAGAAGGGTCTGGGGGCCTTTTTAAAGGCCCTCAGGGGGATTATAAGGGTCTCGCGGCCTTTAGAAAGGCCCTGAGTGGCATTGCAAGGGCCTGGGGTCATATAGAAAGGCCCTGAGAGTTTCTAGAAGTGTCTGGGGTACTTTAGAAAGGCCCTGAGGGGCATTAGAAGGGCCTGGCGGCCTTTAGAATGGTCCTGAGGGGGTCTAGAAGGGTCTGGATGCATTTAAAACTGTCCGGAGAGGCTCTAGAAGGGTCTGGGTGCCTTTATAAGGGTCCTGAGGGGCATTAGATGATTCTGGGTGCCCTTATAAAAGCCCTGAGGGGAACTAGCAGGGTCTGGGGGACTTTAGAAGAGTCCTGAGGGGCTCTATAAGGGTCTGGGGGCCTTTAGAAGGGTCTTCAGGGGCTCTAGAAGGGTCTGGGGACCTTTAGAAAGGCCCTGTGGGGCATTAGAAGGGTCTGGGGCCTTTAGAATGCTCCTGAGGGGCAGTAGAAGGGTCTGGGGACCTTTATAAAGGCCCTGACGGGCATTAGAATGGTCTGCGGGCCTTTAGAAGTGTCCTGAGGGGCTCTAGAATGGTCTGGGGGCCTTTATAAGGGTCCTGACGGGCTCTAGAAGGGTCTGGGAACCTTTATAAATGCCCTGAGGGGCATTAGAAGGGTCTGAGGGCCTTTAGAAAGGTCCTGAGGGGCATTAGAATGGTCTTGTGGCCTTGATAAGGGTCCTGAAAGGCATTAGAAGGGTCTGGGGGCTATTAGAAGCGTCCTGAGGGGGTCCAGAAGGGTCTGGGGGCCTTTTTAAAGGCCCTCAGGGGAATTATAAGGGTCTTGCGGCCTTTAGAAAGGCCCTGAGTGGCATTAGAAGGGTCTGCGTGCCTTTAGAAATGTCCTGAGGGCCTCTAGAAGGGTCTGGGGGCCTTCAGAAATGTCCTGAGGGGCATTAGAAGGGTATGGGGGCCTTTAGAAAGGTCCTGAGTGGCATTAGAAGGGTCTTGTAGCCTTGATAAGGGTCCTGAAAGGCATTAGAAGGGTCTGGGGGCTTTTAGATGGGTCCTGAGGCAATCTAGAAAGGTCTAGGCGCCTTTACATGGGTCTTGTGGGTCATTAGAAGGGTGTGGAGGCCTTTAGAAAGGCCCTGAAAGGCATTAGAAGGGTCTGGGTGCTTCTAGATCGGTCCTGAGGCAATCTAGAAGGGTCTGCGGGCGTTTACATGGGCCTTGAGGGTCATTAGAAGGGTGTGGAGGC
Organism: Coccyzus lansbergi; assembly: GCA_033558105.1. Classification (NCBI taxonomy): domain Eukaryota; kingdom Metazoa; phylum Chordata; class Aves; order Cuculiformes; family Coccyzidae; genus Coccyzus; species Coccyzus lansbergi. The sequence continues at coordinate 247,333 of JAUMJK010000004.1, forward strand.
CTTTAGAAAGGCCCTGAGGGGCTCTAGAAGGGTCTGGGGGCTATTAGAAGCGTCCTGAGGGGGTCCAGAAGTGTCTGGGGGCCTTTTTAAAGGCCCTCAATGGAATTATAAGGGTCTTGCGGCCTTTAGAAAGCCCCTGAGTGGCATTAGAAGGGTCTGGGTGCCTTTAGAAATGTCCTGAGGGCCTCTAGAAGGGTCTGGGGGCCTTCAGAAATGTCCTGAGGGGAATTAGAAGGGTATAGGGGCCTTTAGAAAGGCCCTGAGTGGCATTAGAAGGGTCTGGGGTCATATAGAATGTCCCTGAGAGGTTCTAGAAGTGTCTGGGGTACTTTAGAAAGGCCCCGAGTGGCATTAGAAGGGTCTGGGGTCATATAGAAAGGCCCTGAGAGGTTCTAGAAGTGTCTGGGGTACTTTAGAAAGGCCCTGAGGGGCATTAGAAGGGTCTGGGGGCCTTTAGAATGGTCCTGAGGGGTTCTAGAAGGGTCTGGAGGCATTTAAAATTGTCCTGAGAGGCTCTAGAAGGGTCTGGGTGTCTTTATAAGGGTCCTGAGGGGCATTAGAAGGGTCTGGGGGCCCTTATAAAAGCCCAGAGAAGAATTAGCTGGGTCTGGGGGACTTTAGAATGGTCCTGAGGGGCTCTATAAGGGTCTCGGGGCCTTTAGAAGGTTCTTCAGGGGCTCTAGAAGGGTCTGGGGACCTTTAGAAAGGCCCCGTGGGGCATTAGAAGGGTCTGGGGGCCTTTAGAAGGGTCCTGAGGGGCTCTATAAGGGTCTGGGGGCCTTTAGAAGGGTCTTGAGGGGCTCTAGAAGGGTCTCGGGACCTTTAGAAAGACCCTGTGGGTCATTAGAAGGATCTGGGGGCCTTTAGAATGCTCCTGAGGGGCAGTAGAAGGGTCTGGGGACCTTTATAAGGCCCTGACGGGCATTAGAATGGTCTGCAGGCCTTTAGAAGTGTCCTGAGGGGCTCTAGAATGGTCTGGGGGCCTTTATAAGGGTCCTGACGGGCTCTAGAAGGGTCTGGGAACCTTTATAATGGTCCTGATGGGGTCTAGAAGGGTCTGGAGGCATTTAAAACTGTCCTGAGAGGCTCTAGAAGGGTCTGGGTGCCTTTATAAGGTTCCTGAGGGGCATTAGAAGGGTCTGGGGGCTTTTAGATGGGTCCTGAGGAAATCTAGAAGGGTCTGGGGGCCTTTACATGGGTCTTGAGTGTCATTAGAAGGGTGTGGAGGCCTTTAGAAAGGCCCTGATAGGCTCTAGAAGGGTCTGGGGTATATTAGAAGTGTCCTGAGGGGATCCAGAAGGGTCTGGGGGCCTTTTTAAAGGCCCTCAGGGGGATTATAAGGGTCTCGTGGCTTTTAGAAAGGCCCTGAGTGGCATTACAAGGGTCTGGGGACATATAGAAAGGCCCTGAGAGGTTCTAGAAGTGTCTGGGTTACTTTAGAAAGGCCCTGAGGGGCATTAGAAGGGTCTGGGTTGCCTTTAGAATGGTCCTGAGGGGGTCTAGAAGGGTCTGGAGGCATTTAAAACTGTCCTGAGAGGCTCTAGAAGGGTCTGGGTTCCTTTATAAGGGTCCTGAGGGGCATTAGAAGGGTCTGGGAGCCCTTATAAAAGCCCTGAGAGGAATTAACAGGGTCTGGGGGACTTTAGAAGGGTCCTGAGGGGCTCTATAAGGGTCTGGGGGCCTTTAGAAGGGTCTTCAGGGGCTCTAGAAGGGTCTGGGGACCTTTAGAAAGGCCCTGTGGGGCATTAGAAGGGTCTGGGGGCCTTTAGAATGGTCCTGAGGGGGTCTAGAAGGGTCTGGAGGCATTTAAAACTGTCCTGAGATGCTCTACAAGGGTCTGGGTGCCTTTATAAGGGTCCTGAGTGGCATTAGAAGGGTCTGGGTGCCCTTATAAAAGCCCTGAGGGGAATTAGCAGGGTCTGGGGGACTTTAGAAGGGTCCTGAGGGGCTCTATAAGGGTCTGGGGGCCTTTAGAAGGGTCTTCAGGGGCTCTAGAAGGGTCTGAGGACCTTTAGAAAGGCCCTGTGGGGCATTAGAAGGGTCTGGGGGCCTTTAGAGTGCTCCTGAGGGGCAGCAGAAGGGTCTGGGGACCTTTATAAAGGCCCTGACGGGCATTAGAATGGTCTGTGGGCCTTTAGAAGTGTCCTGAGGGGCTCTAGAATGGTCTGGGGGCCTTTATAAGGGTCCTGACGGGATCTAGAAGGGTCTGGGAACCTTTATAAATGCCCTGAGGGGCATTAGAAGGGTCTGAGGGCCTTTAGAAAGGTCCTGAGGGGCATTAGAAGGGTCTTGTGGCCTTCATAAGGGTCCTGAAAGGCATTAGAAGGGTCTGGGGTCTTTTAGATGGGTCCTGAGGCAATCTAGAAGGGTCTGGGGGCCTTTACATGGGTCTTGAGGGTCATTAGAAGGGTGTGGAGGCCTTTAGAAAGGCCCTGAAAGGCATTAGACGGGTCTGGGGGCTTTTAGATGGGTCCTGAGGCAATCTAGAAGGGTCTAGGGGCCTTTACATGGGTCTTGAGGGTCATTAGAAGGGTGTGGAGGCCTTTAGAAAGGCCCTGAGAGGCATTAGACTGGTGTGGAGGCCTTTACAAAGGTCCTGAGATGCATTAGAAGGGTCTGGGGGCTATTAGATGGGTCCTTAGGCAATCTAGAAGGGTCTGGGGGACTTTACATGGGTCTTGATGGTCATTAGAAGGGTGTGGAGTCCTTTAGAAAGGCCCTAAAAGGCATTACAAAGGTCTGGGGGCTTTTAGATGGGTCCTGAGGCAATCTAGAAGGGTCTAGGGGCCTTTACATGGGTCTTGAGGGCCATTAGAAGGGTGTGGAGGCCTTTAGAAAGGCCCTGAAATGCATTACAAAGGTCTGGGGGCTTTTAGATGGGTCCTGAGGCAATCTAGAAAGGTCTGGGGGCCTTTACATGGGTCTTGTGGGTCATTAGAAGGGTGTAGATGCCTTTAGAAAGGCCCTGAGGGGATCTAGAAGGGTCTGGGGGCTATTAGAAGCGTCCTGAAGGGGTCCAGAATGGTCAGGGGGCCATTTTAAAGGCCCTCAGGGTGATTATATGGGTCTCGCATCCTTTAGAAAGGCCCTGAGTGGCATTACAAGGGTCTGGGGTCATATAGAAAGGCCCTGAGAGGTTCTAGAAGTGTCTGGGGTACTTTAGAAAGGCCCTGAGGGGCATTAGAAGGGTCTGGGGGCCTTTAGAAGGGTCCTGAGGGGCATTAGAAGTGTCTGGGGGCCTTTAGAATGGTCCTTAGGGGGTCTAGAAGGGTCTGGAGGCATTTAAAACTGTCCTGAGAGGCTCTAGAAGGGTCTGGGTGCCTTTATAAGGGTCCTGAGGGGCATTAGAAGATTCTGGGTGCCCTTATAAAAGCCCTGAGGGGAACTAGCAGGGTCTGGGGGACTTTAGAAGGGTCCTGAAGGGCTCTATAAGGGTCTGGGGGCCTTTAGAAGGGTCTTCAGGGGCTCTAGAAGGGTCTGGGGACCTTTAGAAAGGCCCTGTGGGGCATTAGAAGGGTCTGGGGGCCTTTAGAATGCTCTTCAGGGGCAGTAGAAGGGTCTGGGGACCTTTAGAAAGGCCCTGTGGGGCATTAGAATGGTCTGCGTGCCTTTATAAGGGTCCTGACGGGCTCTAGAAGGGTCTGGGAACCTTTATAAATGCCCTGAGGGGCATTAGAAGGGTCTGAGGGCCTTTAGAATGCTCCTGAGGGGCAGTAGAAGGGTCTGGGGACATTTATAAGTGTCCTGACCGGCTCTAGAAGGGTCTGGGAACCTTTATATATGAACTGAGGGGCATTATAAGGGTCTGAGGGCCTTTAGAAAGGTTCTGAGGGGCATCAGAAAGGTCTTGTGGCCTTCATAAGGGTCTTGAAAGGCATTAGAAGGGTCTGGGGGCTTTTAGATGGGTCCTGAGGCAATCTAGAAGGGTCTAGGGGCCTTTACATGGGTCTTGAGGGTCATTAGAAGGGTGTGGAGGCCTTTAGAAAGGCCCTGAAAGGCATTAGAAGGGTCTGGGGGCTTTTAGATGGGTCCTGAGGCAATCTAGAAGGGTCTGGCGGCCTTTACATGGGTCTTGAGGGTAATTAGAAGGGTGTGGAGGCCTTTAGAAAGGCCCTGAGGGGCTCTAGAAGGGTCTGGGGGCTGTTAGAAGCTTCCTGAGGGGGTCCAGAAGGGTCTGGGGGCCTTTTTAAAGGCCCTCAGGGGGATTATAAGGGTCTCGCGGCCTTTAGAAAGGCCCTGAGTGGCATTAGAAGGGTCTGGGTGCCTTTAGAAATGACCTCAGGGGCATTAGAAGGGTATGGGGGCCTTTAGAAAGGCCCTGAGGGGCATTAGAAAGGTCGGGGGGCCTTTAGAATGGTCCTGAGGGGGTCTAGAAGGGTTTGGAGGCATTTAAAACTGTCCTGAGAGGCTCTAGAATGGTCTGGGTGCCTTTATAAGGGTCCTGAGGGGCATTAGAAGGGTCTGGGTGCCCTTATAAAAGCCCTGAGGGGAATTAGCAGGGTCTGGGGGACTTTAGAAGGGTCCTGAGGGGCTCTATAAGGGTCTGGGGGCCTTTAGAAGGGTCTTGAGGGGCTCTAGAAGGGTCTGGGGACCTTTAGAAAGGCCCTGTGGGGCATTAGAAGGGTCTGGGGGCCTTTAGAATGCTCCTGAGGGGCAGTAGAAGGGTCTGGGGACCTTTGTAAAGGCCCTGACGGGCATTAGAATGGTCTGCGGGATTTAGAAGTGTCCTGAGGGTCTCTAGAATGGTCTGGGGGCCTTTATAAGGGTCCTGACGGGCTCTAGAAGGGTCTGGGAACCTTTATAAATGCCCTGAGGGGCATTAGAAGGGTCTGAGGGCCTTTAGAAAGGTCCTGAGGGGCATTAGAAGGGTCTTGTGGCCTTCATAAGGGTCCTGAAAGGCATTAGAAGGGTCTGGGGGCTTTTAGATGGGTCCTGAGGCAATCTAGAAGGGTCTGGGGGCCTTTACATGGGTCTTGAGGGTCATTAGAAGGGTGTGGAGGCCTTTAGAAAGGCCCTGAAAGGCATTAGAAGGGTCTGCGGGCTTTTAGATGGGTCCTGAGGCAATCTAGAAGGGTCTAGGGGCATTTACATGGGTCTTGAGGGTCATTAGAAGGGTGTGGAGGCCTTTAGAAAGGCCCTGAAAGGCATTAGAAGGGTCAAGGGGCTTTTAGATGGGTCCTGAGGCAATCTAGAAGGGTCTGGCGGCCTTTACATGGGTCTTGAGGGTCATTAGAAGGGTGTGGAGGCCTTTAGAAAGGCCCTGAGGGGCTCTAGAAGGGTCTGGGGGCTATTAGAAGCTTCCTGAGGGGGTCCAAAATGGTCTGGGGGCCTTTTTAAAGGCCCTCAGGGGGATTATAAGGGTCTCGCAGACTTTAGAAAGGCCCTGAGTGGCATTACAAAGGTCTGGGGTCATATAGAAAGGCCCTGAGAGGTTCTAGAAGTGTCTGGGGTACTTTAGAAAGGCCCTGAGGGGCATTAGAAGGGTCTGGGTGCCTTTAGAATGGTCCTGAGGGGTTCTAGAAGGGTCTGGAGGCATTTAAAACTGTCCTGAGAGGCTCTAGAAGGGTCTGGGTGCCTTTATAAGGGTCCTGAGGGGCATTAGAAGGGTCTGGGGGCCTTTAGAATGCTCCTGAGGGGCAGTAGAAGGGTCTGGGGACCTTTATAAGTGTCCTGACGTGATCTAGAATGGTCTGGGAACCTTTATAAATGCCCTGAGTTGCATTAGAAGGGTCTAAGGGCCTTTAGAAAGGTCCTGAGGGGCAGTAGAAGGGTTTTGTGGCCTTAAAAAGGGTCCTGAAAGGCATTAGAAGGGTCTGGGGGCTTTTAGATGGGTCCTGAGGCAATCTAGAAGGGTCTAGGGGCCTTTACATGGGTCTTGACGGACATTAGAAGGGTGTGGATGCCTTAGAAAGACCCTGAGGGGCTCTAGAAGGGTCTGGGGGCTATTAGAAGTGTCCAGAGGGGGTCCAGAAGGGTCTAGGGGCCTTTTTAAAGGCCCTCAGGGGGATTATAAGGGTCTCGCGGCCTTTAGAAAGGCCCTGAGTGGCATTACAAGGGTCTGGGGTCATATAGAAAGGCCCTGAGAGGTTCTAGAAGTGTCTGGGGTACTTTAGAAAGGCCCTGAGGGGCATTAGAAGGGTCTGTGGGCCTTTAGAATGGTCCTGAGGGGGTCTAGAAGGGTCTGGAGGCATTTAAAACTGTCCTGAGAGGCTCTAGAAGGGTCTGGGTGCCTTTATAAGGGTCCTGAGGGGCATTAGAAGGGTTTGGGTGCCCTTATAAAAGCCCTGAGGGGAATTAGCAGGGTCTGGGGGACTTTAGAATTGTCCTGAGGGGCTCTAGAAGGGTCTGGGGGCCTTTAGAAGGGTCTTCAGGGGCTCTAGATGGGTCTGGGGACCTTTAGAAAGGCCCTGTGGGGCATTAGAAGGGTCTGGGGGCCTTTAAAATGCTCCTGAGGGGCAGTAGAAGGGTATGGGGACATTTATAAGTGTCCTGACGGACTCTAGAAGGGTCTGGGAACCTTTATAAATGCCCTGAGGGGCATTAGAAGGGTCTGAGGGCCTTTAGAAAGGTTCTGAGGGGCATTAGAAAGGTCTTGTGGCCTTCATAAGGGTCCTGAAAGGCATTAGAAGGGTCTGGGGGCTTTTAGATGGGTCCTGAGGCAATCTAGAAGGGTCTAGGGGCCTTTACATGGGTCTTGAGGGTCATTAGAAGGGTGTGGAGGCCTTTAGAAAGGCCCTGAGGGGCTCTAGGAGGGTCTGGGGGCTATTAGAAGCTTCCTGAGGGGGTCCAGAAGGATCTGGGGGCCTTTTTAAAGGCCCTCAGGGGGATTATAAGGGTCTCGCGGCCTTTAGAAAGGCCCTGAGTGGCATTAAAAGGGTCTGGGGTCATATAGAAAGGCCCTGAGAGGTTCTAGAAGTGTCTGGGGTACTTTAGAAAGGCCCTGAGTGGCATTAGAAGGGTCTGGGGTCCTTTAGAATGGTCCTGAGGGGTTCTAGAAGGTTCTGGAGGCATTTAAAACTGTCCTGAGAGGCTCTAGAAGGGTCTGGGTGCCTTTATAAGGGTCCTGAGGGGCATTAGAAGATTCTGGGTGCCCTTATAAAAGCCCTGAGGGGAACTAGCAGGGTCTGGGGGACTTTAGAAGGGTCCTGAAGGGCTCTATAATGGTCTGGGGGCCTTTAGAAGGGTCTTCACAGGCTCTAGAAGGGTCTGGGGACCTTTAGAAAGGCCCTGTGGGGCATTAGATGGGTCTGGGGGCCTTTAGAATGCTCTTCAGGGGCAGTAGAAGGGTCTGGGGTCCTTTAGAAAGGCCCTGTGGGGCATTAGAATGGTCTGCGTGCCTTTATAAGGGTCCTGACGGGCTCTAGAAGGGTCTCGGAACCTTTATAAATGCCCTGATGGGCATTAGAAGGGTCTGAGGGCCTTTAGAATGCTCCTGAGGGGCAGTAGAAGGGTCTGGGGACATTTATAAGTGTCCTGACCGGCTCTAGAAGGGTCTGGGAACCTTTATATATGCCCTGAGGGGCATTAGAAGGGTCTGAGGGCCTTTAGAAAGGTTCTGAGGGGCATCAGAAAGGTCTTGTGGCCTTCATAAGGGTCCTGAAAGGCATTAGAAGGGTCTGGGGGCTTTTAGATGGGTCCTGAGGCAATCTAGAATGGTCTAGGGGCCTTTACATGGGTCTTGAGGGTCATTAGAAGGGTGTGGAGGCCTTTAGAAAGGCCCTGAAAGGCATTAGAAGGGTCTGGGGGCTTTTAGATGGGTCCTGAGGCAATCTAGAAGGGTCTGGCGGCCTTTACATGGGTCTTGAGGGTCATTAGAAGGGTGTGGAGGCCTTTAGAAAGGCCCTGAGGGGCTCTAGAAGGGTCTGGGGGTTATTAGAAGCTTCCTGAGGGGGTCCAGAAGGGTCTGGGGGCCTTTTTAAAGGCCCTCAGGGGGATTATAAGGGTCTCGCGGCCTTTAGAATGGCCCTGAGTGGCATTATAAGGGTCTGGGGTCATATAGAAAGGCCCTGAGAGGTTCTAGAAGTGTCTGGGGTACTTTAGAAAGGCCCTGAGGGGCATTAGAAGGGTCTAGGGTCCTTTAGAATGGTCCTGAGGGGTTCTAGAAGGTTCTGGAGGCATTTAAAACTGTCCTGAGAGGCTCTAGAAGGGTCTGGGTGCCTTTATAAGGGTCCTGAGGGGCATTAGAAGATTCTGGGTGCCCTTATAAAAGCCCTGACGGGAACTAGCAGGGTCTGGGGGACTTTAGAAGGGTCCTGAGGGGCTCTATAAGGGTCTGGGGGTCTTTACAAGGTTCTTCAGGGGCTCTAGAAGGGTCTGGGGACCTTTAGAAAGGCCCTGTGGGGCATTAGAACGGTCTGGGGGCCTTTAGAATGCTCCAGAGGGGCAGTAGAAGGGTCTGGGAACCTTTATAAAGGCCCTGACGGGCATTAGAATGGTCTGCGGGCCTTTAGAAGTGTCCTGAGGGACTCTAGAATGGTCTGGGGGCCTTTATAAGTGTCCTGACAGGCTCTAGAACGGTCTGTGAACCTTTATAAGTGCCCTGAGGGGCATTAGAAGGGTCTGAGTGCCTTTAGAAAGGTCCTGAGGGGCATTAGAAGGGTCTTGTGGCCTTCATAAGGGTCCTGAAAGGCATTAGAAGGGTCTGGGGGCTTTTAGATGGGTCCTGAGGCAATCTAGAAGGGTCTAGGGGCCTTTACATGGGCCTTGAGAGTCATTAGAAGGGTGTGGAGTCCTTTAGAAAGGCCCTGAGGGGCTCTAGAAGGGTCTGCGGGCTATTAGAATCGTCCTGAGTGGGTCCAGAAGGGTCTGGGGGCCTTTTTAAAGGCCCTCAGGGGGATTTTAAGGGTCTCGCGGCCTTTAGAAAGGCCCTGAGTGGCATTACAAGGGTCTGGGGTCATATAGAAAGGCCCTGAGAGGTTCTAGAAGTGTCTGGGGTACTTTAGAAAGGCCCTGAGGGGCATTAGAAGGGTCTGTGGGCCTTTAGAATGGTCCTGAGGGGGTCTAGAAGTGTCTGGGGTACTTTAGAAAGGCCCTGAGGGGCATTAGAAGGGTCTGGGGTCCTTTAGAATGGTCCTGAGGGGTTCTAGAAGGGTCTGGAGGCATTTAAAACTGTCCTGAGAGGCTCTAGAAGGGTCTGGGTGCCTTTATAAGGGTCCTGAGGGGCATTAGAAGATTCTGGGTGCCCTTATAAAAGCCCTGAGGGGAACTAGTAGGGTCTGGGGGACTTTAGAAGGGTCTTCAGGGGCTCTAGAAGGGTCTGGGGACCTTTAGAAAGGCCCTGTGGGGCATTAGAAGGGTCTGGGGGCCTTTAGAATGCTCCTGAGGGGAAGTAGAAGGGTCTGGGAACCTTTATAAAGGCCCTGACGGGCATTAGAATGGGCTGCGGGCATTTAGAAGTGTCCTGAGGGGCTCTAGAATGGTCTGGGGGCCTTTATAAGGGTCCTGACAGGCTCTAGAACGGTCTGGGAACCTTTATAAATGCCCTGAGGGGCATTAGAAGGGTCTGAGTGCCTTTAGAAAGGTCCTGAGGGGTTTTAGAAGGGTCTTGTGGCCTTCATAAGGGTCCTGAAAAGCATTAGAAGGGTCTGGGGGCTTTTAGATGGGTCCTGAGGATATCTAGAAGGGTCTAGGGGCCTTTACATGGGCCTTGAGAGTCATTAGAAGGGTGTGGAGTCCTTTAGAAAGGCCCTGAGGGGCTCTAGAAGGGTCTGGGGGCTATTAGAATCGTCCTGAGGGGGTTCAGAAGGGTCTGGGGGCCTTTTTAAGGGCCCTCAGGGGGATTATAAGGGTCTCGCGGCCTTTAGAAAGGCCCTGAGTGGCATTACAAGGGTCTGGGGTCATATAGAAAGGCCCTGAGAGGTTCTAGAAGTGTCTGGGGTACTTTAGAAAGGCCCTGAGGGGCATTAGAAGGGTCTGTGGGCCTTTAGAATGGTCCTGAGGGGTTCTAGAAGGGTCTGGAGGCATTTAAAACTGTCCTGAGAGGCTCTAGAAGGGTCTGGGTGCCTTTATAAGGGTCCTGAGGGGCATTAGAAGGGTTTGGGTGCCCTTATAAAAGCCCTGAGGGGAATTAGCAGGGTCTGGGGGACTTTAGAATTGTCCTGAGGGGCTCTAGAAGGGTCTGGGGGCCTTTAGAAGGGTCTTCAGGGGCTCTAGATGGGTCTGGGGACCTTTAGAAAGGCCCTGTGGGGCATTAGAAGGGTCTGGGGGCCTTTAAAATGCTCCTGAGGGGCAGTAGAAGGTTATGGGGACATTTATAAGTGTCCTGACGGACTCTAGAAGGGTCTGGGAACCTTTATAAATGCCCTGAGGGGCATTAGAAGGGTCTGAGGGCCTTTAGAAAGGTTCTGAGGGGCATTAGAAAGGTCTTGTGGCCTTCATAAGGGTCCTGAAAGGCATTAGAAGGGTCTGGGGGCTTTTAGATGGGTCCTGAGGCAATCTAGAAGGGTCTAGGGGCCTTTACATGGGTCTTGAGGGTCATTAGAAGGGTGTGGAGGCCTTTAGAAAGGCCCTGAATGGCATTAGAAGGGTCTGGGTGCTTTTAGATGGGTCCTGAGGCAATCTAGAAGGGTCTGGGGGCCTTTACATGGGTCTTGAGGGTCATTAGAAGGGTGTGGAGGCCTTTAGAAAGGCCCTGAGGGGCTCTAGAAGAGTCTGGGGGCTATTAGAAGCGTTCTGAGGGGGTCCAGAAAGGTCTGGTGGCCTTTTTAAAGGCCCTCAGGGGGATTATAAGGGTCTCGCGGCCTTTAGAAAGGCCCTGAGTGGCATTAGAAGGGTCTGGGTGCCTTTAGAAATGACCTGAGGGGCATTAGAAGGGTATGGGGGCCTTTAGAAAGGCCCTGAGGGGCATTAGAAAGGTCGGGGGGCCTTTAGAATGGTCCTGAGGGGGTCTAGAAGGGTTTGGACGCATTTAAAACTGTCCTGAGAGGCTCTAGAATGGTCTGGGTGCCTTTATAAGGGTCCTGAGGGGCATTAGAAGGGTCTGGGTGCACTTATAAAAGCCCTGAGGGGAATTAGCAGGGTCTGGGGGACTTTAGAAGGGTCCTGAGGGGCTCTATAAGGGTCTGGGGGCCTTTAGAAGGGTCTTGATGGGCTCTAGAAGGGTCTGGGGACCTTTAGAAAGGCCCTGTGGGGCATTAGAAGGGTCTGGGGGCCTTTAGAATGCTCCTGAGGGGCAGTAGAAGGGTCTGGGGACCTTTGTAAAGGCCCTGACGGGCATTAGAATGGTTTGCGGGATTTAGAAGTGTCCTGAGGGTCTCTAGAATGGTCTGGGGGCCTTTATAAGGGTCCTGACGGGCTCTAGAAGGGTCTGGGAACCTCTATAAATGCCCTGAGGGGCATTAGAAGGGTCTGAGGGCCTTTAGAAAGGTCCTGAGGGGCATTAGAAGGGTCTTGTGGCCTTGATAAGGGTCCTGAAAGGCATTAGAAGGGTCTGGGGGCTTTTAGATGGGTCCTGAGGCAATCTAGAAGGGTCTGGGGGCCTTTACATGGGTCTTGAGGGTCATTAGAAGGGTGTGGAGGCCTTTAGAAAGGCCCTGAAAGGCATTAGAAGGGTCTGGGGGCTTTTAGATGGGTCCTGAGGCAATCTAGAAGGGTCTAGGGGCATTTACATGGGTCTTGAGGGTCATTAGAAGGGTGTGGAGGCCTTTAGAAAGGCCCTGAAAGGCATTAGAATGGTCAAGGGGCTTTTAGATGGGTCCTGAGGCAATCTAGAAGGGTCTGGCGGCCTTTACATGGGTCTTGAGGGTCATTAGAAGGGTGTGGAGGCCTTTAGAAAGGCCCTGAGGGGCTCTAGAAGGGTCTGGGGGCTATTAGAAGCTTCCTGAGGGGGTCCAAAATGGTCTGGGGGCCTTTTTAAAGGCCCTCAGGGGGATTATAAGGGTCTCGCAGCCTTTAGAAAGGCCCTGAGTGGCATTACAAAGGTCTGGGGTCATATAGAAAGGCCCTGAGAGGTTCTAGAAGTGTCTGGGGTACTTTAGAAAGGCCCTGAGGGGCATTAGAAGGGTCTGGGTGCCTTTAGAATGGTTATGAGGGGTTCTAGAAGGGTCTGGAGGCATTTAAAACTGTCCTGAGAGGCTCTAGAAGGGTCTGGGTGCCTTTATAAGGGTCCTGAGGGGCATTAGAAGGGTCTGGGGGCCTTTAGAATGCTCCTGAGGGGCAGTAGAAGGGTCTGGGGACCTTTATAAGTGTCCTGACGTGATCTAGAATGGTCTGGGAACCTTTATAAATGCCCTGAGTTGCATTAGAAGGGTCTAAGGGCCTTTAGAAAGGTCCTGAGGGGCATTAGAAGGGTTTTGTGGCCTTAATAAGGGTCCTGAAAGGCATTAGAAGGGTCTGGGGGCTTTTAGATGGGTCCTGAGGCAATCTAGAAGGGTCTAGGGGCCTTTACATGGGTCTTGACGGTCATTAGAAGGGTGTGGATGCCTTAGAAAGACCCTGAGGGGCTCTAGAAGGGTCTGGGGGCTATTAGAAGTGTCCAGAGGGGGTCCAGAAGGGTCTGGGGGCCTTTTTAAAGGCCCTCAGGGGGATTATAAGGGTCTCGCGGCCTTTAGAAAGGCCCTGAGTGGCATTACAAGGGTCTGGGGTCATATAGAAAGGCCCTGAGAGGTTCTAGAAGTGTCTGGGGTACTTTAGAAAGGCCCTGAGGGGCATTAGAAGGGTCTGTGGGCCTTTAGAATGGTCCTGAGAGGGTCTAGAAGGGTCTGGAGGCATTTAAAACTGTCCTGAGAGGCTCTAGAAGGGTCTGGGTGCCTTTATAAGGGTCCTGAGGGGCATTAGAAGGGTTTGGGTGCCCTTATAAAAGCCCTGAGGGGAATTAGCAGGGTCTGGGGGACTTTAGAATTGTCCTGAGGGGCTCTAGAAGGGTCTGGGGGCCTTTAGAAGGGTCTTCAGGGGCTCTAGATGGGTCTGGGGACCTTTAGAAAGGCCCTGTGGGGCATTAGAAGGGTCTGGGGGCCTTTAAAATGCTCCTGAGGGGCAGTAGAAGGGTATGGGGACATTTATAAGTGTCCTGACAGACTCTAGAAGGGTCAAGGAACCTTTATAAATGCCCTGAGGGGCATTAGAAGGGTCTGAGGGCCTTTAGAAAGGTTCTGAGGGGCATTAGAAAGGTCTTGTGGCCTTCATAAGGGTCCTGAAAGGCATTAGAAGGGTCTGGGGGCTTTTAGATGGGTCCTGAGGCAATCTAGAAGGGTCTAGGGGCCTTTACACGGGTCTTGAGGGTCATTAGAAGGGTGTGGAGGCCTTTAGAAAGGTCCTGAGGGGCTCTAGGAGGGTCTGGGGGCTATTAGAAGCTTCCTGAGGGGGTCCAGAAGGATCTGGGGGCCTTTTTAAATGCCCTCAGGGGGATTATAAGGGTCTCGCGGCCTTTATAAAGGCCCTGAGTGGCATTAAAAGGGTCTGGGGTCATATAGAAAGGCCCTGAGAGGTTCTAGAAGTGTCTGGGGTACTTTAGAAAGGCCCTGAGTGGCATTAGAAGGGTCTGGGGTCCTTTAGAATGGTCCTGAGAGGTTCTAGAAGGGTCTGGAGGCATTTAAAACTGTCCTGAGAGGCTCTAGAAGGGTCTGGGTGCCCTTATAAAAGCCCTGAGGGGAACTAGCAGGGTCTGGGGGACTTTAGAAGGGTCCTGAAGGGCTCTATAAGGGTCTGGGGGCCTTTAGAAGGGTCTTCAGGGGCTCTAGAAGGGTCTGGGGACCTTTAGAAAGGCCCTGTGGGGCATTAGATGGGTCTGGGGGCCTTTAGAATGCTCTTCAGGGGCAGTAGAAGGGTCTGGGTCCTTTAGAAAGGCCCTGTGGGGCATTAGAATGGTCTGCGTGCCTTTATAAGGGTCCTGACGGGCTCTAGAAGGGTCTGGGAACCTTTATAAATGCCCTGAGGGGCATTAGAAGGGTCTGAGGGCCTTTAGAATGCTCCTGAGGGGCAGTAGAAGGGTCTGGGGACATTTATAAGTGTCCTGACCGGCTCTAGAAGGGTCTGGGAACCTTTATATATGCCCTGAGGGGCATTAGAAGGGTCTGAGGGCCTTTAGAAAGGTTCTGAGGGGCATCAGAAAGGTCTTGTGGCCTTCATAAGGGTCCTGAAAGGCATTAGAAGGGTCTGGGGGCTTTTAGATGGGTCCTGAGGCAATCTAGAAGGGTCTAGGGGCCTTTACATGGGTCTTGAGGGTCATTAGAAGGGTGTGGAGGCCTTTAGAAAGGCCCTGAAAGGCATTAGAAGGGTCTGGGGGCTTTTAGATGGGTCCTGAGGCAATCTAGAAGGGTCTGGCGGCCTTTACATGGGTCTTGAGGGTCATTAGAAGGGTGTGGAGGCCTTTAGAAAGGCCCTGAGAGGCTCTAGAAGGGTCTGGGGGTTATTAGAAGCTTCCTGAGGGGGTCCAGAAGGGTCTGGGGGCCTTTTTAAAGGCCCTCAGGGGGATTATAAGGGTCTCGCGGCCTTTAGAAAGGCCCTGAGTGGCATTATAAGGGTCTGGGGTCATATAGAAAGGCCCTGAGAGGTTCTAGAAGTGTCTGGGGTACTTTAGAAAGGCCCTGAGGGGCATTAGAAGGGTATGGGGTCCTTTAGAATGGTCCTGAGGGGTTCTAGAAGGGTCTGGAGGCATTTAAAACTGTCCTGAGAGGCTCTAGAAGGGTCTGGGTGCCTTTATAAGGGTCCTGAGGGGCATTAGAAGATTCTGGGTGCCCTTATAAAAGCCCTGAGGGGAACTAGCAGGGTCTGGGGGACTTTAGAAGGGTCCTGAGGGGCTCTATAAGGGTCTGAGGGTCTTTAGAAGGTTCTTCAGGTGCTCTAGAAGGGTCTGGGGACCTTTAGAAAGGCCCTGTGGGGCATTAGAGGGGTCTGGGGGCCTTTAGAATGCTCCTGAGGGGCAGTAGAAGGGTCTGGGAACCTTTAGAAAAGCCCTGACGGGCATTAGAATGGTCTGCGGGCCTTTAGAAGTGTCCTGAGGGACTCTAGAATGGTCTGGGGGCCTTTATAAGTGTCCTGACAGGCTCTAGAACGGTCTGTGAACCTTTATAAGTGCCCTGAGGGGCATTAGAAGGGTCTGAGTGCCTTTAGAAAGGTCCTGAGGGGCATTAGAAGGGTCTTGTGGCCTTCATAAGGGTCCTGAAAGGCATTAGAAGGGTCTGGGGGCTTTTAGATGGGTCCTGAGGCAATCTAGAAGGGTCTAGGGGCCTTTACATGGGCCTTGAGAATCATTAGCAGGGTGTGGAGTCCTTTAGAAAGGCCCTGAGGGGCTCTAGAAGGGTCTGGGGGTATTAGAAGCATCCTGAGGGGGTCCAGAAGGGTCTGGGGGCCTTTTTAAAGGCCCTCAGTGGGATTATAAGGGTCTCGCTGCCTTTAGAAAGGCCCTGAGTGGCATTACAAGGGCCTGGGGTCATATAGAAAGGCCCTGAGAGGTTCGAGAAGTGTCTGGGGTATTTTAGAAAGGCCCTGAGGGGCATTAGAAGGGTCTGGGGGCCTTTAGAATGGTCCTGGGGGGTTCTAGAAGGGTCTTTAGGCACTTAAAACTGTCCTGAGAGGCTCTAGAAGTGTCTGGGTGCCTTTATAAGCGTCCTGAGGGGCATTAGAAGGGTCTGGGGGCATTTAGAATGCTCCTGAGGGGCAGTAGAAGGGTCTGGGGACCTTTATTAGTGTCCTGACGTGATCTAGAAGGGTCTGGGAACCTTTATAAATGCCCTGAGTGGCATTAGAAGGGTCTAAGGGCCTTTAGAAAGGTCCTGAGGGGCATTAGAAGGGTCTTGTGGCCTTAATAATGGTCCTGAAAGGCATTAGAAGGGTCTGGGGGCTTTTAGATGGGTCCTGAGGCAATCTAGAAGGGTCTAGGGGCCTTTACATGGGTCTTGAGGGTCATTAGAAGGGTGTGGATGCCTTAGAAAGACCCTGAGGGGCTCTAGAAGGGTCTGGGGGCTATTAGAAGTGTCCAGAGGGGGTCCAGAAGGGTCTGGGGGCCTTTTTAAAGGCCCTCATGGGGATTATAAGGGTCTCGCGGCCTTTAGAAAGGACCTGAGTGGCATTACAGGGGTCTGGGTTTATATAGAAAGGCCCTGAGAGGTTCTAGAAGCGTCTGGTTTACTTTAGAAAGGCCCTTAGGGGCATTAGAAGGGTCTGGGGGCCTTTAGAATGGTCCTGAGGGGGTCTAGAAGGGTCTGGAGGCATTTAAAACTGCCCTGAGAGGCTCTAGAAGGGTCTGGGTGCCTTTATAAGGGTCCTGAGGGGCACTAGAAGATTCTGGGTGCCCTTATAAAAGCCCTGAGGGGAACTAGCAGGGTCTGGGGGACTTTAGAAGGGTCCTGAGGGTCTCTATAAGGGTCTGGGGGCCTTTAGAAGGGTCTTCAGGGGCTCTAGAAGGGTCTGGGGACCTTTAGAAAGGCCCTGTGGGGCATTAGAAGGGTCTGGGGGCCTTTAGAATGCTCCTGAGGGGCAGTAGAAGGGTCTGGGGACCTTTAGAAAGGCCCTGACGGTCATTAGAATGGTCTGCGGGCCTTTAGAAGTGTCCTGAGGGGCTCTAGAATGGTCTGGGGGCTTTTATAAGGGTCCTGACGGGCTCTAGAAGGGTCTGGGAACCTTTATAAATGCCCTGAGGGGCATTAGAAGGGTCTGAGGGCCTTTAGAAAGGTCCTGAGGGGCATTAGAAGGGTCTTGTGGCCTTCATAAGGGTCCTGAAAGGCATTGGAAGGGTCTGGGGGATTTTAGATGGGTCCTGAGGCAATCTAGAAGGGTCTAAGGGCCTTTACATGGGCCTTGAGGGTCATTAGAAGGGTGTGGAGGCCTTTAGAAAGGCCCTAAATGGCATTAGAACGGTCTGGGGGCTTTTAGATGGGTCCTGAGGCAATCTAGAAGGGTCTGGGGGCCTTTACATGGGTCTTGAGGGTCATTAGAAGGGTGTGGAGGCCTTTAGAAAGGCCCTGAGGGGCTCTAGAAGGGTCTGGGGGTATTAGAAGCTTCCTGAGGGGGTCCAGAAGGGTCTGGGGGCCTTTTTAAAGGCCCTCAGGGGGATTATAAGGGTCTCGCGGCCTTTAGAAAGGCACTGAGTGGCATTAGAAGGGTCTGGGTGCCTTTAGAAATGACCTGAGGGGCATTAGAAGGGTATGAGGGCTTTTAGAAAGGCCCTGAGGGGCATTAGAAGGGTCTGGGGGCCTTTAGAATGCTCCTGAGGGGCAGTAGAAGGGTCTGGGGACCTTTAGAAAAGCCCTGACGGGCATTAGAATGGTCTGCGGGCCTTTAGAAGTGTCATGAGGGGCTCTAGAATGGTCTGGGGGCCTTTATAAGGGTCCTGACGGGCTCTAGAAGGGTCTGGGAACCTTTATAAATGCCCTGAGGGGCATTAGAAGGGTCTGAGGTCCTTTAGAAAGGTCCTGAAATGCATTAGAAGGGTCTGGGGGCTTTTAGATGGGTCCTTAGGCAATCTAGAAGGGTCTGGGGGCCTTTACATGGGTCTTGAGGGTCATTAGAAGGGTGTGGATGCCTTTAGAAAGGCCCTGAGGGGCTCTAGAAGGGTCTGGGGTCTATTAGAAGCGTTCTGAGGGGGTCCAGAAGGGTCTGGGGGCCTTTTAAAAGGCCCTCAGGGGGATGATAAGGGTCTCGCGGCCTTTAGAAAGGCCCTGAGTGGCATTACAAGGGTCTGGGTTCATATAGAAAGGCCCTGAGAGGATCTAGAAGTGTCTGATTTACTTTAGAAAGGCCCTGAGGGGCATTAGAAGGGTCTGGGTGCCTCTATAAGGGTCCTGTGGGGCATTAGAAGATTCTGGGTGCCCTTATAAAAGCCCTGAGGGGAACTAGCAGGGTCTAGTGGACTTTAGAAGGGTCCTGAGGGGCTCTATAAGGGTCTGGGGGCCTTTAGAAGGGTCTTCAGGGGCTCTAGAAGGGTCTGGGGACCTTTAGAAAGGCCCTGTGGGGCATTAGAAGGGGCTGGGGGCCTTTAGAATGCTCCTGAGGGGCAGTAGAAGGGTCTGGGGACCTTTGTAAAGGCCCTGACGGGCATTAGAATGGTCTGCGGGATTTAGAAGTGTCCTGAGGGGCTCTAGAATGGTCTGGGGGCCTTTATAAGGGTCCTGACGGGCTCTAGAAGGGTCTGGGAACCTTTATAAATGCCCTGAGGGGCATTAGAAGGGTCTGAGGGCCTTTAGAAAGGTCCTGAGGGGCATTAGAAGGGTCTTGTGGCCTTCATAAGGGTCCTGAAAGGTATTAGAAGGGTCTGGGGGCTTTTAGATGGGTCCTGAGGCAATCTAGAAGGGTCTGGGGGCCTTTACATGGGTCTTGATGGTCATTAGAAGGGTGTGGAAGCCTTTAGAAAGGCCCTGAGGGGCTCTAGAAGGGTCTGGGGGCTATTAGAAGTGTCCTGAGGGGGTCCAGAAGGGTCTGGGGGCCTTTTAAATGCCCTCAGGGGGATTATAAGGGTCTTGCGGCCTTTAGAAAGGCTCTGAGTGGCATTACAAGGGTCTGGGTTCTTATAGAAATTCCTTGAGAGGTTCTAGAAGTGTCTGGTTTACTTTAGAAAGCCCCTGAGGGGCATTAGAAGGGTCTGGGGGCCTTTAGAATGGTCCTGAGGGGGTCTAGAAGGGTCTGGACGCATTTAAAACTGTCCTGAGAGGCTCTAGAAGGGTCTGGGTGCCTTTATAAGGGTCCTGAGGGGCATTAGAAGATTCTGGGTGCCCTTATAAAAGCCCTGAGGGTAACTAGCAGGGTCTGCGGGACTTTAGAAGGGTCCTGAGGGGCTCTAGAAGGGTCTGGGAACCTTTATAAATGCCCTGAGGGGCATTAGAAGGGTCTGAGGGCCTTTAGAAAGGTCCTGAGGGGCATTAGAAGGGTCTTGTGGCCTTCATAAGGGTCCTGAAAAGCATTAGAAGGGTCTGGGGGCTTTTAGATGGGTCCTGAGGCAATCTAGAAGGGTCTAGGGGCCTTTACATGGGTCTTGAGGGTCATTAGAAGGGTGTGGAGGCCTTTAGAAAGGCCCTGAAAGGCATTAGAAGGGTCTGGGGGTATTAGAAACATCCTGAGGGGGTCCAGAAGGGTCTGGGGGCCTTTTTAAAGGCCCTCAGTGGGATTATAAGGGTCTCGCTGCCTTTAGAAAGGCCCTGAGTGGCATTACAAGGGCCTGGGGTCATATAGAAAGGCCCTGAGAGGTTCTAGAAGTGTCTGGGGTATTTTAGAAAGGCCCTGAGGGGCATTAGAAGGGTCTGGGGGCCTTTAGAATGGTCCTGGGGGGTTCTAGAAGGGTCTTTAGGCATTTAAAACTGTCCTGAGAGGCTCTAGAAGGGTCTGGGTGCCTTTATAAGGGTCTTGAGGGGCATTAGAAGGGTCTGGGGGCATTTAGAATGCTCCTGAGGGGCAGTAGAAGGGTCTGGGGACCTTTATTAGTGTCCTGACGTGATCTAGAATGGTCTGCGAACCTTTATAAATGCCCTGAGTGGCATTAGAAGGGTCTAAGGGCCTTTAGAAAGGTCCTGAGGGGCATTAGAAGGGTCTTGCGGCCTTAATAAGGGTCCTGAAAGGCATTAGAAGGGTCTGGGGGCTTTTAGATGGGTCCTGAGGCAATCTAGAAGGGTCTGGGGGCCTTTACATGGGTCTTGAGGGTCATTAGAAGGGTGTGGATGCCTTAGAAAGACCCTGAGGGGCTCTAGAAGGGTCTGGGGGCTATTAGAAGTGTACAGAGGGGGTCCAGAAGGGTCTGGGGGCCTTTTTAAAGGCCCTCAGGGGGATTATAAGGGTCTCGCAGCCTTTAGAAAGGCCCTGAGTGGCATTACAGGGGTCTGGGTTGATATAGAAAGGCCCTGAGAGGTTCTAGAAGCGTCTGGTTTACTTTAGAAAGGCCCTTAGGGGCATTAGAAGGGTCTGGGGGCCTTTAGAATGGTCCTGAGGGGGTCTAGAAGGGTCTGGAGGCATTTAAAACTGCCCTGAGAGGCTCTAGAAGGGTCTGGGTGCCTTTATAAGGGTCCTGAGGGGCATTAGAAGATTCTGGGTGCCCTTATAAAAGCCCTGAGGGGAACTAGCAGGGTCTGGGGGACTTTAGAAGGGTCCTGAGGGGCTCTATAAGGGTCTGGGGGCCTTTAGAAGGGTCTTCAGGGGCTCTAGAAGGGTCTGGGGACCTTTAGAAAGGCCCTGTGGGGCATTAGAAGGGTCTGGGGGCCTTTAGAATGCTCCTGAGGGGCAGTAGAAGGGTCTGGGGACCTTTAGAAAGGCCCTGACGGGCATTAGAATGGTCTGCGGGCCTTTAGAAGTGTCCTGAGGGGCTCTAGAATGGTCTGGGGGCCTTTATAAGGGTCCTGTGGGGCATTAGAAGATTCTGGGTGCCCTTATAAAAGACCTGAGGGGAACTAGCAGGGTCTAGTGGACTTTAGAAGGGTCCTGAGGGGCTCTATAAGGGTCTGGGGGCCTTTAGAAGGGTCTTCAGGGGCTCTAGAAGGGTCTGGGGACCTTTAGAAAGGCCCTGTGGGGCATTAGAAGGGTCTGGGGGCCTTTAGAATGCTCCTGAGGGGCAGTAGAAGGGTCTGGGGACCTTTTTAAAGGCCCTGACGGGCATTAGAATGGTCTGCGGGATTTAGAAGTGTCCTGAGGGTCTCTAGAATGGTCTGGGGGCCTTTATAAGGGTCCTGACGGGCTCTAGAAGGGTCTGGGAACCTTTATAAATGCCCTGAGGGGCATTAGAAGGGTCTGAGGGCCTTTAGAAAGGTCCTGAGGGGCATTAGAAGGGTCTTGTGGCCTTCATAAGGGTCCTGAAAGGTATTAGAAGGGTCTGGGGGCTTTTAGATGGGTCCTGAGGCAATCTAGAAGGGTCTGGGGGCCTTTACATGGGTCTTGAGGGTCATTAGAAGGGTGTGGATGCCTTAGAAAGACCCTGAGGGGCTCTAGAAGGGTCTGGGGGCTATTAGAAGTGTACAGAGGGGGTCCAGAAGGGTCTGGGGGCCTTTTTAAAGGCCCTCAGGGGGATTATAAGGGTCTCGCAGCCTTTAGAAAGGCCCTGAGTGGCATTACAGGGGTCTGGGTTGATATAGAAAGGCCCTGAGAGGTTCTAGAAGCGTCTGGTTTACTTTAGAAAGGCCCTTAGGGGCATTAGAAGGGTCTGGGGGCCTTTAGAATGGTCCTGAGGGGGTCTAGAAGGGTCTGGAGGCATTTAAAACTGCCCTGAGAGGCTCTAGAAGGGTCTGGGTGCCTTTATAAGGGTCCTGAGGGGCATTAGAAGATTCTGGGTGCCCTTATAAAAGCCCTGAGGGGAACTAGCAGGGTCTGGGGGACTTTAGAAGGGTCCTGTGGGGCTCTATAAGGGTCTGGGGGCCTTTAGAAGGGTCTTCAGGGGCTCTAGAAGGGTCTGGGGACCTTTAGAAAGGCCCTGTGGGGCATTAGAAGGGTCTGGGGGCCTTTAGAATGCTCCTGAGGGGCAGTAGAAGGCTCTGGGGACCTTTAGAAAGGCCCTGACGGGCATTAGAATGGTCTGCGGGCCTTTAGAAGTGTCCTGAGGGGCTCTAGAATGGTCTGGGGTCCTTTATAAGGGTCCTGACGGGCTCTAGAATGGTCTGGGAACCTTTATAAATGCCCTGAGGGGCATTAGAAGGGTCTGAGGGCATTTAGAAAGGTCCTGAGGGGCATTAGAAGGGTCTTGTGGCCTTCATAAGGGTCCTGAAAGGCATTGGAAGGGTCTGGGGGATTTTAGATGGGTCCTGAGGCAATCTAGAAGGGTCTGGGGCCTTTACATGGGTCTTGAGGGTCATTAGAAGGGTGTGGAGGCCTTTAGAAAGGCCCTAAATGGCATTAGAAGGGTCTGGGGGCTTTTAGATGGGTCCTGTAGGCAATCTAGAAGGGTCTGAAGGCCTTTACATGGGTCTTGAGGGTCATTAGAAGGGTGTGGAGGCCTTTAGAAAGGCCCTGAGGGGCTCTAGAAGGGTCTGGGGGCTATTAGAAGTGTCCTGAGGGGGTCCAGAAGGGTCTGGGGGCCTTTTAAATGCCCTCAGGGGGATTATAAGGGTCTTGCGGCCTTTAGAAAGGCTCTGAGTGGCATTACAAGGGTCTGGGTTCTTATAGAAATTCCTTGAGAGGTTCTAGAAGTGTCTGGTTTACTTTAGAAAGCCCCTGAGGGGCATTAGAAGGGTCTGGGGGCCTTTAGAATGGTCCTGAGGGGGTCTAGAAGGGTCTGGGGACCTTTAGAAAGGCCCTGTGCGGCATTAGAAGGGTTCTGGGGGCCTTTAGAATGCTCCTGAGGGGCAGTAGAAGGGTCTGGGGACCTTTAGAAAGGCCCTGACGGGCATTAGAATGGTCTGCGGGCCTTTAGAAGTGTCATGAGGGGCTCTAGAATGGTCTGGGGGCCTTTATAAGGGTCCTGACGGGCTCTAGAAGGGTCTGGGAACCTTTATAAATGCCCTGAGGGGCATTAGAAGGGTCTGAGGGCCTTTAGAAAGGTCCTGAGGGGCATTAGAAGGGTCTTGTGGCCTTCATAAGGGTCCTGAAAGGCATTAGAAGGGTCTGGGGGCTTTTAGATGGGTCCTGAGGCAATCTAGAAGGGTCTGGGGGCCTTTACATGGGTCTTGAGGGTCATTAGAAGGGTGTGGATGCCTTAGAAAGACCCTGAGGGGCTCTAGAAGGGTCTGGGGGCTATTAGAAGTGTCCAGAGGGGGTCCAGAAGGGTCTGGGGGCCTTTTTAAAGGCCCTCAGGGGGATTATAAGGGTCTCGCAGCCTTTAGAAAGGCCCTGAGTGGCATTACAGGGGTCTGGGTTGATATAGAAAGGCCCTGAGAGGTTCTAGAAGCGTCTGGTTTACTTTAGAAAGGCCCTTAGGGGCATTAGAAGGGTCTGGGGGCCTTTAGAATGGTCCTGAGGGGGTCTAGAAGGGTCTGGAGGCATTTAAAACTGCCCTGAGAGGCTCTAGAAGGGTCTGGGTGCCTTTATAAGGGTCCTGAGGGGCATTAGAAGATTCTGGGTGCCCTTATAAAAGCCCTGAGGGGAACTAGCAGGGTCTGGGGGACTTTAGAAGGGTCCTGAGGGGCTCTATAAGGGTCTGGGGGCCTTTAGAAGGGTCTTCAGGGGCTCTAGAAGGGTCTGGGGACCTTTAGAAAGGCCCTGTGGGGCATTAGAAGGGTCTGGGGGCCTTTAGAATGCTCCTGAGGGGCAGTAGAAGGGTCTGGGGACCTTTAGAAAGGCCCTGACGGGCATTAGAATGGTCTGCGGGCCTTTAGAAGTGTCCTGAGGGGCTCTAGAATGGTCTGGGGTCCTTTATAAGGGTCCTGACGGGCTCTAGAATGGTCTGGGAACCTTTATAAATGCCCTGAGGGGCATTAGAAGGGTCTGAGGGCATTTAGAAAGGTCCTGAGGGGCATTAGAAGGGTCTTGTGGCCTTCATAAGGGTCCTGAAAGGCATTGGAAGGGTCTGGGGGATTTTAGATGGGTCCTGAGGCAATCTAGAAGGGTCTGGGGCCTTTACATGGGTCTTGAGGGTCATTAGAAGGGTGTGGAGGCCTTTAGAAAGGCCCTAAATGGCATTAGAAGGGTCTGGGGGCTTTTAGATGGGTCCTGTAGGCAATCTAGAAGGGTCTGAAGGCCTTTACATGGGTCTTGAGGGTCATTAGAAGGGTGTGGAGGCCTTTAGAAAGGCCCTGAGGGGCTCTAGAAGGGTCTGGGGGCTATTAGAAGCTTCCTGAGGGGGTCCAGAAGGGTCTGGGGGCCTTTTTAAAGGCCCTCAGGGGGATGATAAGGGTCTCGCGGCCTTTAGAAAGGCCCTGAGTGGCATTACAAGGGTCTGGGTTCATATAGAAAGGCCCTGAGAGGATCTAGAAGTGTCTGATTTACTTTAGAAAGGCCCTGAGGGGCATTAGAAGGGTCTGGGTGCCTTTATAAGGGTCCTGTGGGGCATTAGAAGATTCTGGGTGCCCTTATAAAAGACCTGAGGGGAACTAGCAGGGTCTAGTGGACTTTAGAAGGGTCCTGAGGGGCTCTATAAGGGTCTGGGGGCCTTTAGAAGGGTCTTCAGGGGCTCTAGAAGGGTCTGGGGACCTTTAGAAAGGCCCTGTGGGGCATTAGAAGGGTCTGGGGTCCTTTAGAATGCTCCTGAGGGGCAGTAGAAGGGTCTGGGGACCTTTGTAAAGGCCCTGACGGGCATTAGAATGGTCTGCGGGATTTAGAAGTGTCCTGAGGGTCTCTAGAATGGTCTGGGGGCCTTTATAAGGGTCCTGACGGGCTCTAGATGGGTCTGGGAACCTTTATAAATGCCCTGAGGGGCATTAGAAGGGTCTGAGGGCCTTTAGAAAGGTCCTGAGGGGCATTAGAAGGGTCTTGTGGCCTTCATAAGGGTCCTGAAAGGTATTAGAAGGGTCTGGGGGCTTTTAGATGGGTCCTGAGGCAATCTAGAAGGGTCTGGGGGCCTTTACATGGGTCTTGATGGTCATTAGAAGGGTGTGGAAGCCTTTAGAAAGGCCCTGAGGGGCTCTAGAAGGGTCTGGGGGCTATTAGAAGTGTCCTGAGGGGGTCCAGAAGGGTCTGGGGGCCTTTTAAATGCCCTCAGGGGGATTATAAGGGTCTTGCGGCCTTTAGAAAGGCTCTGAGTGGCATTACAAGGGTCTGGGTTCTTATAGAAATTCCTTGAGAGGTTCTAGAAGTGTCTGGTTTACTTTAGAAAGCCCCTGAGGGGCATTAGAAGGGTCTGGGGGCCTTTAGAATGGTCCTGAGGGGGTCTAGAAGGGTCTGGGGACCTTTAGAAAGGCCCTGTGGGGCATTAGAAGGGTCTGGGGGCCTTTAGAATGCTCCTGAGGGGCAGTAGAAGGGTCTGGGGACCTTTAGAAAGGCCCTGACGGGCATTAGAATGGTCTGCGGGCCTTTAGAAGTGTCATGAGGGGCTCTAGAATGGTCTGGGGGCCTTTATAAGGGTCCTGACGGGCTCTAGAAGGGTCTGGGAACCTTTATAAATGCCCTGAGGGGCATTAGAAGGGTCTGAGGGCCTTTAGAAAGGTCCTGAGGGGCATTAGAATGGTCTTGTGGCCTTCATAAGGGTCCTGAAAGGCATTAGAAGGGTCTGGGGGCTTTTAGATGGGTCCTGCGGCAATCTAGAAGGGTCTGGGGGCCTTTACATGGGTCTTGAGGGTCATTAGAAGGGTGTGGAGGCCTTTAGAAAGGCCCTGAGGGGCTCTAGAAGGGTCTGGGGGCTATTAGAAGCATCCTGAGGGGGTCCAGAAGGGTCTGGGGGCCTTTTTAAAGGCCCTCAGTGGGATTATAAGGGTCTCGCTGCCTTTAGAAAGGCCCTGAGTGGCATTACAAGGGCCTGGGGTCATATAGAAAGGCCCTGAGAGGTTCTAGAAGTGTCTGGGGTATTTTAGAAAGGCCCTGAGGGGCATTAGAAGGGTCTGGGGGCATTTAGAATGCTCCTGAGGGGCAGTAGAAGGGTCTGGGGACATTTAATAGTGTCCTGACGTGATCTAGAATGGTCTGGGAACCTTTATAAATGCCCTGAGTGGCATTAGAAGGGTCTAAGGGCCTTTAGAAAGGTCCTGAGGGGCATTAGAAGGGTCTTGTGGCCTTAATAAGGGTCCTGAAAGGCATTAGAAGGGTCTGGGGGCTTTTAGATGGGTCCTGAGGCAATCTAGAAGGGTCTAGGGGCCTTTACATGGATCTTGAGGGTCATTAGAAGGGTGTGGATGCCTTAGAAAGACCCTGAGGGGCTCTAGAAGGGTCTGGGGGCTATTAGAAGTGTCCAGAGGGGGTCCAGAAGGGTCTGGGGGCCTTTTTAAAGGCCCTCAGGGGGATTATAAGGGTCTCGCGGCCTTTAGAAAGGCCCTGAGTGGCATTACAGGGGGCTGGGTTGATATAGAAAGGCCCTGAGAGGTTCTAGAAGCGTCTGGTTTACTTTAGAAAGGCCCTTAGGGGCATTAGAAGGGTCTGGGGGCCTTTAGAATGGTCCTGAGGGGGTCTAGAAGGGTCTGGAGGCATTTAAAACTGCCCTGAGAGGCTCTAGAAGGGTCTGGGTGCCTTTATAAGGGTCCTGAGGGGCATTAGAAGATTCTGGGTGCCCTTATAAAAGCCCTGAGGGGAACTAGCAGGGTCTGGGGGACTTTAGAAGGGTCCTGAGGGGCTCTATAAGGGTCTGGGGGCCTTTAGAAGGGTCTTCAGGGGCTCTAGAAGGGTCTGGGGACCTTTAGAAAGGCCCTGTGGGGCATTAGAAGGGTCTGGGGGCCTTTAGAATGCTCCTGAGGGGCAGTAGAAGGGTCTGGGGACCTTTAGAAAGGCCCTGACGGGCATTAGAATGGTCTGCGGGCCTTTAGAAGTGTCCTGAGGGGCTCTAGAATGGTCTGGGGTCCTTTATAAGGGTCCTGACGGGCTCTAGAAGGGTGTGGGAACCTTTATAAATGCCCTGCGGGGCATTAGAAGGGTCTGAGGGCCTTTAGAAAGGTCCTGAGGTGCATTAGAAGGGTCTTGTGGCCTTCATAAGGGTCCTGAAAGGCATTGGATGGGTCTGGGGGCTTTTAGATGGGTCCTGAGGCAATCTAGAAGGGTCTGGGGGCATTTACATGGGTCTTGAGGGTCATTAGAAGGGTGTGGAGGCCTTTAGAAAGGCCCTAAATGGCATTAGAAGGGTCTGGGGGCTTTTAGATGGGTCCTGAGGCAATCTAGAAGGGTCTGGGGGCCTTTACATGGGTCTTGAGGGTCATTAGAAGGGTGTGGAGGCCTTTAGAAAGGCCCTGAGGGGCTCTAGAAGGGTCTGGGGGCTATTAGAAGCTTCCTGAGGGGGTCCAGAAGGGTCTGGGGGCCTTTTTAAAGGCCCTCAGGGGGATTACAAGGGTCTCGCGGCCTTTAGAAATGACCTGAGGGGCATTAGAAGGGTCTGGGTGCCTTTAGAAATGACCTTAGGGGCATTAGAAGGGTATGAGGGCCTTTAGAAAGGCCCTGAGGGGCATTAGAAGGGTCTGGGGGCCTTTAGAATGCTCCTGAGGGGCAGTAGAAGGGTCTGGGGACCTTTAGAAAGGCCCTGACGGGCATTAGAATGGTCTGCGTGCCTTTAGAAGTGTCATGAGGGGCTCTAGAATGGTCTGGGGGCCTTTATAAGGGTCCTGACGGGCTCTAGAAGGGTCTGGGAACCTTTATAAATGCCCTGAGGGGCATTAGAAGGGTCTGAGGTCCTTTAGAAAGGTCCTGAAATGCATTAGAAGGGTCTGGGGGCTTTTAGATGGGTCCTGAGGCAATCTAGAAGGGTCTGGGGGCCTTTACATGGGTCTTGAGGGTCATTAGAAGGGTGTGGATGCCTTTAGAAAGGCCCTGAGGGGCTCTAGAAGGGTCTGGGGGTATTAGAAGCGTTCTGAGGGGGTCCAGAAGGGTCTGGGGGCCTTTTAAAAGGCCCTCAGGGGGATGATAAGGGTCTCGCGGCCTTTAGAAAGGCCCTGAGTGGTATTACAAGGGTCTGGGTTCATATAGAAAGGCCCTGAGAGGATCTAGAAGTGTCTGATTTACTTTAGAAAGGCCCTGAGGGGCATTAGAAGGGTCTGGGTGCCTTTATAAGGGTCCTGTGGGGCATTAGAAGATTCTGGGTGCCCTTATAAAAGCCCTGAGGGGAACTAGCAGGGTCTGGGGGACTTTAGAAGGGTCCTGAGGGGCTCTATAAGGGTCTGGGGGCCTTTAGAAGGGTCTTCAGGGGCTCCAGAAGGGTCTGGGGACCTTTAGAAAGGCCCTGTGGGGCATTAGAAGGGTCTGGGGGCCTTTAGAATGCTCCTGAGGGGCAGTAGAAGGGTCTGGGGACATTTATAAAGGCCCTGACCGGCATTAGAATGGTCTGCGGGCCTTTAGAAGTGTCCTGAGGGGCTCTGGAATGGTCTGGGGGCCTTTATAAGGGTCCTGACCGGCTCTAGAAGGGTCTGGGAACCTTTATAAATGCCCTGAGGGGCATTAGAAGGGTCTGAGGGCCTTTAGAAAGGTCCTGAGGGGCATTAGAAGGGTCTTGTGGCCTTCATAAGGGTCCTGAAAGGCATTAGAAGGGTCTGAGGGCTTTTAGATGGGTCCTGAGGCAATCTAGAAGGGTCTAGGGGCCTTTACATGGATCTTGAGGGTCATTAGAAGGGTGTGGAGGCCTTTAGAAAGGCCCTGAAAGGCATTAGAAGGATCTGGGGGCTATTAGATGGGTCCTGAGGCAATCTAGAAGGGTCTAGGGGCCTTTACATGGGTCTTGAGGGTCATTAGAAGGGTGTGGAGGCCTTTAGAAAGGCGCTGAGGGGCTCTAGAAGAGTCTGGGGGCTATTAGAAGCATCCTGAGGGGGTCCAGAAGGGTCTGGGGGCCTTTTTAAAGGCCATCAGGGGGATTATAAGGGTCTCGCAGCCTTTAGAAAGGCCCTGAGTGGCATTAGAAGGGTCTGCGTGCCTTTAGAAATGTCCTGAGGGGCTCTAGAAGGGTCTGGGGACCTTTAGAAATGTCCTGAGGGGCATTAGAAGGGTATGGGGGCCTTTAGAAATGTCCTGAGGGGCATTAGAAGGGTATGGGGGCCTTTAGAAAGGCCCTGAGGGGCATTAGAAGGGTCTGGGGTCATATAGAAAGGCCCTGAGAGGTTCTAGAAGTGTCTGGGGTACTTTAGAAAGGCCCTGAGGGGCATTAGAAGGGTCTGGGGGCCTTTAGAATGGTCCTGGGGGGTTCTAGAATGGTCTTTAGGCATTTAAAACTGTCCTGAGAGGCTCTAGAAGGGTCTGGGTGCCTTTATAAGGGTCCTGAGGGGCATTAGAAGGGTCTGGGTGCCCTTATAAAAGCCCTGAGGGGAATTAGCAGGGTCTGGGGGACTTTAGAAGGGTCCTGAGGGGCTCTATAAGGGTCTGGGGGCCTTTAGAAGGGTCTTCAGGGGCTCTAGAAGGGTCTGGGGACCTTTAGAAAGGCACTATGTGGCAGTAGAAGGGTCTGGGGACCTTTATAAAGGCCCTGACGGGCATTAGAATGGTCTGCGGGCCTTTAGAAGTGTCCTGAGGGGCTCTGGAATGGTCTGGGGGCCTTTATAAGGGTCCTGACGGGCTCTAGAAGGGTCTGGGAACCTTTATAAATGCCCTGAGGGGCATTAGAAGGGTCTGAGGGCCTTTAGAAAGGTCCTGAGAGGCATTAGAAGGGTCTTGTGGCCTTCATAAGGGTCCTGAAAGGCATTAGAAGGGTCTGGGGGCTTTTAGATGGGTCCTGAGGCATTCTACAAGGGTCTGGGGGCCTTTACATGGGTCTTGAGGGTCTTTAGATGGGTGTGGAGTCCTTTAGAAAGGCCCTGAGGGGCTCTAGAAGGGTCTGGGGCTATTAGAAGCGTCCTGAGGGGGTCCAGAAGGGTCTGGGGGCCTTTTTAAAGGCCCTCAGGAGGATTATAAGGGTCTCGCGTATTTTAGAAAGGCCCTGAGTGGCATTAGAAGGGTCTGGGTGCCATTAGATATGACCTGAGAAACATTAGAAGAGTCTGGGGGCCTTTAGAATGCTCCTGAGGGGCAGTAGAAGGGTCTGGGGACCTTTATAAGGGTCCTGACGGGCTCTAGAAGGGTCTGGGAACCTTTATAAATGCCCTGAGGGGCATTAGAAGGGTCTGAGGGCCTTTAGAAAGGTCCTGAGGGGCATTAGAAGGGTCTTGTGGCCTTCATAAGGGTCCTGAAAGGCAGTAGAAGGGTCTGGGGGCTTTTAGATGGGTCCTGAGGCAATCTAGAAGGGTC
This sequence comes from Coccyzus lansbergi, assembly GCA_033558105.1. Taxonomy (NCBI): domain Eukaryota; kingdom Metazoa; phylum Chordata; class Aves; order Cuculiformes; family Coccyzidae; genus Coccyzus; species Coccyzus lansbergi. Next base: position 276,949 of record JAUMJK010000004.1, read on the forward strand.
TTGGGGCCTTTACATGGGTCTTGAGGGTCATTAGAAGGGTGTGGAGGCCTTTAGAAAGGCCCTGAAAGGCATTAGAAGGGTCTGGGGGCTTTTAGATGGGTCCTGAGTCATTCTAGAAGGGTCTGGGGGCCTTTACATGGGTCTTGAGGGTCATTAGAAGGGTGTGGAGGCCTTTAGAAAGGCCCTGAGGGGCTCTAGAAGGGTCTGGGGGCTATTAGAAGCGTCCTGAGGGGGTCCAGAAGGGTCTGGGGGCCTTTCTAAAGGCCCTCAGGAGGATTCTAAGGGTCTCGCGGCCTTTAGAAAGGCCCTGAGTGGCATTAGAAGGGTCTGGGTGCCTTTAGAAATGACCTGAGGGGCATTAGAAGGGTCTGGGGGCCTTTAGAATGCTCCTGAGGGGCAGTAGAAGGGTCTGGGGACCTTTAGAAAGGCCCTGACGGGCATTAGAATGGTCTGCGGAATTTAGAAGTGTCCTGAGGGGCTCTAGAATGGTCTGGGGGCCTTTAGAAGGGTCTTCAGGGGCTCTAGAAGGGTCTGGGGACCTTTAGAAAGGCACTGTGTGGCAGTAGAATGGTCTGCGGGCCTTTAGAAGTGTCCTGAGGGGCTCTGGAATGGTCTGGGGGCCTTTATAAGGGTCCTGACGTGCTCTAGATGGGTCTGGGAACCTTTATAAATGCCCTGAGGGGCATTAGATGGGTCTGAGGGCCATTAGAAAGGTCCTGAGTGGCATTAGAATGGTCTGAGGGCCGTTAGAAAGGTCCTGAAGGGCATTAGAAGGGTCTGAGGGCCTTTAGAAAGGTCCTGGGGGGCATTAGAAGGGTCTTGTGGCCTTCATAAGGGTCCTGAAAGGCATTAGAAGGGTCTGGGGGTTTTTAGATGGGTCCTGAGGCAATCTAGAAGGGTCTAGGGGCCTTTACATGGGTCTTGAGGGTCATTAGAAAGGTGTGGAGGCCTTTAGAAAGGCCCTGAAAGGCATTAGAATGGTCTGGGTGCTTTTAGATGGGTCCTGAGGCAATCTAGAAGGGTCTGGGGGCCTTTACATGGGTCTTGAGGGTCATTAGAAGGGTGTGGAGGCCTTTAGAAAGGCCCTGAGGGGCTCTAGAAGGGTCTGGGGGCTATTAGAAGCGTCCTGAGGGGGTCCAGAAGGGTCTGGGGGCCTTTTTAAAGGCCCTCAGGGGGATTATAAGGGTCTCGCTGCCTTTAGAAGGGCCCTGAGTGGCATTACAAGGGCCTGGGGTCATATAGAAAGGCCCTGAGAGGTTCTAGAAGTGTCTGGGGTAATTTAGAAAGGCCCTGAGGGGCATTAGAAGGGTCTGGGTGCCCTTATAAAAGCCCTGAGGGGAATTAGCAGGGTCTGGGGTACTTTAGAAGTGTCCTGAGGGGCTCTATAAGGGTCTGGGGGCCTTTAGAAGGGTCTTCAGGGGCTCTAGAAGGGTCTGGGGACCTTTAGAAAGGCCCTGTGGGGCATTAGAAGGGTCTGGGGGCCTTTAGAATGCTCCTGAGGGGCAGTAGAAGGGTCTGGGGACCTTTAGAAAGGCCCTGACGGGCATTAGAATGGTCTGCGGAATTTAGAAGTGTCCTGAGGGGCTCTAGAATGGTCTGGGGGCCTTTATAAGGGTCCTGACGTGCTCTAGAAGGGTCTGGGAACCTTTATAAATGCCCTGAGGGGCATTAGAAGGGTCTGAGGGCCTTTAGAAAGGTCCTGAGGGGCTTTAGAAGGGTCTTGTGGCCTTCATAAGGGTCCTGAAATGCATTAGAAGGGTCTGGGGGCTTTTAGATGGGTCCTGAGGCAATCTAGAAGGGTCTAGGGGCCTTTACATGGGTCTTGAGGGTCATCAGAAGGGTGTGGAGGCCTTTAGAAAGGCCCTGAAAGGCATTAGAAGGGTCTGGGTGCTTTTAGATGGGTCCTGAGGCAATCTAGAACGGTCTGGGGGCCTTTACATGGGTCTTGAGGGTCATTAGAAGGGTGTGGAGGCCTTTAGAAAGGCCCTGAAATGCATTAGAAGGGTCTGGGGGCTTTTAGATCGGTCCTCAGGCATTCTACAAGGGTCTGGGGTCCTTTACATGGGTCTTGAGGGTCATTAGAAGGGTGTGGAGGCCTTTAGAAAGGCCCTGAGGGTCTCTAGAAGGGTCTGGGGGTTATTAGAAGCGTCCTAAGGGGGTCCAGAATGGTCCGGGGGCATTTTTAAAGGCCCTCAGGGGGATTATAAGGGTCTCGCGGCCTTTAGAAAGGCCCTGAGTGGCATTAGAAGGGTCTGGGTGCCTTTAGAAATGACCTGAGGGGCATTAGAAGGGTCTGGGGGCCTTTAGAATGCTCCTGAGGGACAGTAGAATGGTCTGGGGACCTTTATAAGTGTCCTGACAAGCTCTAGAAGGGTCTGGGAACCTTTATAAATGCCCTGAGGGGCATTAGAAGGGTCTGAGGGCCTTTAGAAAGGTCCTGAGGGGCATTAGAAGGGTCTTGTGGCCTTCATAAGGGTCCTGAAAGGCATTAGAAGGGTCTGGGGGCTTTTAGATGGGTCCTTATGCAATCTAGAAGGGTCTGGGGGCCTTTACATGGGTCTTGAGGGTCATTAGAAGGGTGTGGAGGCCTTTAGAAAGGCCCTGAGGGGCTCTAGAAGGGTCTGGGGGCTATTAGAAGCGTCCTGAGTGGGTCCAGAAGGGTCTGGGGGCCTTTTTAAAGGCCCTCAGTGGGATTATAAGGGTCTCGCGGCCTTTAGAAAGGCCCTGAGTGGCATTAGAAGGGCCTGGGGTCATATAGAAAGGCCCTGAGAGGTTCTAGAAGCGTCTGGTTTACTTTAGAAAGGCCCTGAGGGGCATTAGAAGGGTGTGGGTGCCTTTAGAATGGTCCTGAGGGGGTCTAGAAGGGTCTGGAGGCATTTAAACCTGTCCTGAGAGGCTCTAGACGGGTCTGGGGGCCTTTATAAGGGTCCTGAGGGGCATTAGAAGATGCTGGGTGCCCTTATAAAAGCCCTGAGGGGAACTAGCAGGGTCTGGGGGACTTTAGAAGGGTCCTGAGGGGCTCTATAAGGATCTGGGGGCCTTTAGAAGGGTCTTGAGGGGCTCTAGAAGGGTCTGGGGACCTTTAGAAAGGCCCTGAGGGGTATTAGAAGGGTCTGGGGGCCTTTAGAATGCTCCTGAGGGGCAGGAGAAGGGTCTGGGGACCTTTAGAAAGGCCCTGACGGGCATTAGAATGGTCTGCGGGCCTTTAGAAGTGTCCTGAGGTGCTCTAGAATGGTCTGGGGGCATTTATTAGGGTCCTGACGGGCTCTAGAAGGGTCTGGGAACCTTTAAAAAAGCCCTGAGGGGCATTAGAAGGGTCTGAGGGTCTTTAGAAAGGTCCTGAGGGGCATTAGAAGGGTCTGAGGGCCTTTAGAAAGGTCCTGAGGGGCATTAGAAGGGTCTGAGGGCATTTAGAAAGGTCCTGAGGGGCATTAGAAGGGTCTGGGGGCTTTTAGATGGGTCCTGAGGCAATCTAGAAGGGTCTGGGGGCTTTACATGGGTCTTGAGGGTCATTAGAAGGGTGTGGAGGCCTTTAGAAAGGCCCTGAGGGGCTCTAGAAGGGTCTGGGGTCTATTAGAATCGTCCTGAGGGGGTCCAGAAGGGTCTGGGGGCCTTTTTAAAGGCCCTCAGGGGGATTATAAGGGTCTCGCTGCCTTTAGAAAGGCCCTGAGTGGCATTACAAGGGCCTGGGGTCATATAGAAAGGCCCTGAGAGGTTCTAGACGTGTCTGGGGTAATTTAGAAAGGCCCTGAGGGGCATTAGAAGGGTCTGGGTGCCCTTATAAAAGCCCTGAGGGGAATTAGCAGGGTCTGGGGGACTTTAGAAGTGTCCTTAGGGGCTCTATAAGGGTCTGGGGTCCTTTAGAATGGTCTTCAGGGGCTCTAGAAGGGTCTGGGGTCCTTTAGAAAGGCCCTGTGGGGCATTAGAAGGGTCTGGGGGCCTTTAGAATGCTCCTGAGGGGCAGTAGAAGGGTCTGGGGACCTTTAGAAAGGCCCTGACGGGCATTAGAATGGTCTGCGGAATTTAGAAGTGTCCTGAGGGGCTCTAGAATGGTCTGGGGGCCTTTATAAGGGTCCTGACGTGCTCTAGAAGGGTCTGGGAACCTTTATAAATGCCCTGAGGGGCATTAGAAGGGTCTGAGGGCCTTTAGAAAGGTCCTGAGGGGCTTTAGAAGGGTCTTGTGGCCTTCATAAGGGTCCTGAAAGGCATTAGAAGGGTCTGGGGGCTTTTAGATGGGTCCTGAGGCAATCTAGAAGGGTCTGGGGGCCTTTACATGGGTCTTGAGGGTCATTAGAAGGGTGTGGAGGCCTTTAGAAAGGCCCTGAGGGGCTCTAGAAGGGTCTGGGGGCTATTAGAACTGTCCAGAGGAGGTCCAGAAGGGTCTGGGGTCCTTTTTAAAGGCCCTCAGGGGGATTATAAGGGTCTCGCGGCCTTTAGAAAGGCCCTGAGTTGCATTACAGGGGTCTGGGTTCATATAGAACGGCCCTAAGAGGTTCTAGAAGCATCTGGTTTAATTTAGAAAGGTCCTGAGGGGCATTAGAATGGTATGGGTGCCTTTAGAATGGTCCTGAGGGGGTCTAGAAAGGTCTGGAGGCATTTAAAACTGTCCTGAGAGGCTCTAGAAGGGTCTGGGTGCCTTTATAAGGGTCCTGAGGGGCATTAGAAGATTCTGGGTGCCCTTATAAAAGCCCTGAGGGGAACTAGCAGGGTCTGGGGGACTTTAGAAGGGTCCTGAGGGGCTCTATAAGGGTCTGGGGGCCTTTAGAAGGGTCTTCAGGTGCTCTAGAAGGGTCTGGGGACCTTTAGAAGGCCCTGTGGGGCATTAGAAGGGTCTGGGGGCCTTTAGAATGCCCCTGAAGGGCAGGAGAAGGGTCTGGGGACCTTTATAAAGGCCCTGACGGGCATTAGAATGGTCTGCGGGCATTTAGAATTGTCCTGAGGGGCTCTAGAATGGTCTGGGGGCCTTTATAAGGGTCCTGACGGGCTCTAGAATGGTTTGGGGGCCTTTATAAATGCCCTGACGGGCTCAAGAATGGTTTGGGGGCCTTTATAAGGGTCCTGACGGGCTCTAGAAGGGTCTGGGAACCTTTATAAATGCCCTGAGGTGCATTAGAAGGGTCTGAAGGCTTTTAGAATGGTCCTGAGGGGCATTAGAAGGGTCTTGTGGCCTTCATAAGGGTCCAGAAAGGCATTAGAAGCTTCTGGGGGCTTTTAGATGGGTCCTGAGGCAATCTAGAAAGGTCTAGGGGCCTTTACATGGGTCTTGAGGGTCAATAGAAGGGTGTGGAGGCCTTTAGAAAGGCCCTGAGGGGCTCTAGAAGGGTCTGGGGGCCATTAGAAGCGTCCTAAGGGGGTCCAGAATGGTCCGGGGGCCTTTTTAAAGGCCCTCAGGGGGATGATAAGGGTCTCGCGGCCTTTAGAAAGGCCCTGACTGGCATTAGAAGGGTCTGGGTGCCTTTAGAAATGACCTGAGGGGCATTAGAAGGGTCTGGGGGCCTTTATAATGCTCCTGAGGGGCAGTAGAAGGGTCTGAGGACCTTTATAAGTGTCCTGACGGGCTCTAGAATGGTCTGGGAACCTTTATAAATGCCCTGAGGGGCATTAGAAGGGTCTGAGGGCCTTTAGAAAGGTCCTGAGGGGCATTAGAAGGGTCTTGTGGCCTTCATAAGGGTCCTGAAAGGCATTAGAAGGGTCTGGGGGCTTTTAGATGGGTCCTGAGGCAATCTAGAAGGGTCTAGGGGCCTTTACATGGGTCTTGAGGGTCATTAGAAGGGTGTGGAGGCCTTTAGAAAGGCCCTGAGGGGCTCTAGAAGGGTCTGGGGGCTATTAGAAGCGTCCTACGGGGGTCCAGAATGGTCCGGGGGCCTTTTTAAAGGCCCTCAGGGGGATTATAAGGGTCTCGCGGCCTTTAGAAAGGCCCTGAGTGGCATTAGAAGGGTCTGGGTGCCTTTAGAAATGACCTGAGGGGCATTAGAAGGGTCTGGGGGCCTTTAGAATGCTCCTGAGGGGCAGTAGAATGGTCTGGGGACCTTTATAAGTGTCCTGACGGGCTCTAGAAGGGTCTGGGAACCTTTATAAATGCCCTGAGGGGCATTAGAAGGGTCTGAGGGCCTTTAGAAAGGTCCTGAGGGGCATTAGAAGGGTCTTGTGGCCTTCATAAGGGTCCTGAAAGGTATTAGAAGGGTCTGGGGGCTTTTAGATGGGTCCTGAGGCAATCTAGAAGGGTCTGGGGGCCTTTACATGGGTCTTGATGGTCATTAGAAGGGTGTGGAGGCCTTTAGAAAGGCCCTGAGGGGCTCTAGAAGGGTCTGGGGGCTATTAGAAGTGTCCTGAGGGGGTCCAGAAGGGTCTGGGGGCCTTTTAAATGCCCTCAGGGGGATTATAAGGGTCTTGCGGCCTTTAGAAAGGCTCTGAGTGGCATTACAAGGGTCTGGGTTCTTATAGAAATTCCTTGAGAGGTTCTAGAAGTGTCTGGTTTACTTTAGAAAGCCCCTGAGGGGCATTAGAAGGGTCTGGGGGCCTTTAGAATGGTCCTGAGGGGGTCTAGAAGGGTCTGGGGACCTTTAGAAAGGCCCTGTGGGGCATTAGAAGGGTCTGGGGGCCTTTAGAATGCTCCTGAGGGGCAGTAGAAGGGTCTGGGGACCTTTAGAAAGGCCCTGACGGGCATTAGAATGGTCTGCGGGCCTTTAGAAGTGTCATGAGGGGCTCTAGAATGGTCTGGGGGCCTTTATAAGGGTCCTGACGGGCTCTAGAAGGGTCTGGGAACCTTTATAAATGCCCTGAGGGGCATTAGAAGGGTCTGAGGGCCTTTAGAAAGGTCCTGAGGGGCATTAGAATGGTCTTGTGGCCTTCATAAGGGTCCTGAAAGGCATTAGAAGGGTCTGGGGGCTTTTAGATGGGTCCTGAGGCAATCTAGAAGGGTCTGGGGGCCTTTACATGGGTCTTGAGGGTCATTAGAAGGGTGTGGAGGCCTTTAGAAAGGCCCTGAGGGGCTCTAGAAGGGTCTGGGGGCTATTAGAAGCATCCTGAGGGGGTCCAGAAGGGTCTGGGGGCCTTTTTAAAGGCCCTCAGTGGGATTATAAGGGTCTCGCTGCCTTTAGAAAGGCCCTGAGTGGCATTACAAGGGCCTGGGGTCATATAGAAAGGCCCTGAGAGGTTCTAGAAGTGTCTGGGGTATTTTAGAAAGGCCCTGAGGGGCATTAGAAGGGTCTGGGGGCATTTAGAATGCTCCTGAGGGGCAGTAGAAGGGTCTGGGGACATTTAATAGTGTCCTGACGTGATCTAGAATGGTCTGGGAACCTTTATAAATGCCCTGAGTGGCATTAGAAGGGTCTAAGGGCCTTTAGAAAGGTCCTGAGGGGCATTAGAAGGGTCTTGTGGCCTTAATAAGGGTCCTGAAAGGCATTAGAAGGGTCTGGGGGCTTTTAGATGGGTCCTGAGGCAATCTAGAAGGGTCTAGGGGCCTTTACATGGATCTTGAGGGTCATTAGAAGGGTGTGGATGCCTTAGAAAGACCCTGAGGGGCTCTAGAAGGGTCTGGGGGCTATTAGAAGTGTCCAGAGGGGGTCCAGAAGGGTCTGGGGGCCTTTTTAAAGGCCCTCAGGGGGATTATAAGGGTCTCGCGGCCTTTAGAAAGGCCCTGAGTGGCATTACAGGGGGCTGGGTTGATATAGAAAGGCCCTGAGAGGTTCTAGAAGCGTCTGGTTTACTTTAGAAAGGCCCTTAGGGGCATTAGAAGGGTCTGGGGGCCTTTAGAATGGTCCTGAGGGGGTCTAGAAGGGTCTGGAGGCATTTAAAACTGCCCTGAGAGGCTCTAGAAGGGTCTGGGTGCCTTTATAAGGGTCCTGAGGGGCATTAGAAGATTCTGGTTGCCCTTATAAAAGCCCTGAGGGGAACTAGCAGGGTCTGGGGGACTTTAGAAGGGTCCTGAGGGGCTCTATAAGGGTCTGGGGGCCTTTAGAAGGGTCTTCAGGGGCTCTAGAAGGGTCTGGGGACCTTTAGAAAGGCCCTGTGGGGCATTAGAAGGGTCTGGGGGCCTTTAGAATGCTCCTGAGGGGCAGTAGAAGGGTCTGGGGACCTTTAGAAAGGCCCTGACGGGCATTAGAATGGTCTGCGGGCCTTTAGAAGTGTCCTGAGGGGCTCTAGAATGGTCTGGGGTCCTTTATAAGGGTCCTGACGGGCTCTAGAAGGGTGTGGGAACCTTTATAAATGCCCTGCGGGGCATTAGAAGGGTCTGAGGGCCTTTAGAAAGGTCCTGAGGTGCATTAGAAGGGTCTTGTGGCCTTCATAAGGGTCCTGAAAGGCATTGGATGGGTCTGGGGGCTTTTAGATGGGTCCTGAGGCAATCTAGAAGGGTCTGGGGGCATTTACATGGGTCTTGAGGGTCATTAGAAGGGTGTGGAGGCCTTTAGAAAGGCCCTAAATGGCATTAGAAGGGTCTGGGGGCTTTTAGATGGGTCCTGAGGCATTCTAGAAGGGTCTGGGGGCCTTTACATGGGTCTTGAGGGTCATTAGAAGGGTGTGGAGGCCTTTAGAAAGGCCCTGAGGGGCTCTAGAAGGGTCTGGGGGCTATTAGAAGCTTCCTGAGGGGGTCCAGAAGGGTCTGGGGGCCTTTTTAAAGGCCCTCAGGGGGATTACAAGGGTCTCGCGGCCTTTAGAAATGACCTGAGGGGCATTAGAAGGGTCTGGGTGCCTTTAGAAATGACCTGAGGGGCATTAGAAGGGTATGAGGGCCTTTAGAAAGGCCCTGAGGGGCATTAGAAGGGTCTGGGGGCCTTTAGAATGCTCCTGAGGGGCAGTAGAAGGGTCTGGGGACCTTTAGAAAGGCCCTGACGGGCATTAGAATGGTCTGCGTGCCTTTAGAAGTGTCATGAGGGGCTCTAGAATGGTCTGGGGGCCTTTATAAGGGTCCTGACGGGCTCTAGAAGGGTCTGGGAACCTTTATAAATGCCCTGAGGGGCATTAGAAGGGTCTGAGGTCCTTTAGAAAGGTCCTGAAATGCATTAGAAGGGTCTGGGGGCTTTTAGATGGGTCCTGAGGCAATCTAGAAGGGTCTGGGGGCCTTTACATGGGTCTTGAGGGTCATTAGAAGGGTGTGGATGCCTTTAGAAAGGCCCTGAGGGGCTCTAGAAGGGTCTGGGGGTATTAGAAGCGTTCTGAGGGGGTCCAGAAGGGTCTGGGGGCCTTTTAAAAGGCCCTCAGGGGGATGATAAGGGTCTCGCGGCCTTTAGAAAGGCCCTGAGTGGTATTACAAGGGTCTGGGTTCATATAGAAAGGCCCTGAGAGGATCTAGAAGTGTCTGATTTACTTTAGAAAGGCCCTGAGGGGCATTAGAAGGGTCTGGGTGCCTTTATAAGGGTCCTGTGGGGCATTAGAAGATTCTGGGTGCCCTTATAAAAGCCCTGAGGGGAACTAGCAGGGTCTGGGGGACTTTAGAAGGGTCCTGAGGGGCTCTATAAGGGTCTGGGGGCCTTTAGAAGGGTCTTCAGGGGCTCCAGAAGGGTCTGGGGACCTTTAGAAAGGCCCTGTGGGGCATTAGAAGGGTCTGGGGGCCTTTAGAATGCTCCTGAGGGGCAGTAGAAGGGTCTGGGGACATTTATAAAGGCCCTGACCGGCATTAGAATGGTCTGCGGGCCTTTATAAGTGTCCTGAGGGGCTCTGGAATGGTCTGGGGGCCTTTATAAGGGTCCTGACCGGCTCTAGAAGGGTCTGGGAACCTTTATAAATGCCCTGAGGGGCATTAGAAGGGTCTGAGGGCCTTTAGAAAGGTCCTGAGGGGCATTAGAAGGGTCTTGTGGCCTTCATAAGGGTCCTGAAAGGCATTAGAAGGGTCTGAGGGCTTTTAGATGGGTCCTGAGGCAATCTAGAAGGGTCTAGGGGCCTTTACATGGATCTTGAGGGTCATTAGAAGGGTGTGGAGGCCTTTAGAAAGGCCCTGAAAGGCATTAGAAGGATCTGGGGGCTATTAGATGGGTCCTGAGGCAATCTAGAAGGGTCTAGGGGCCTTTACATGGGTCTTGAGGGTCATTAGAAGGGTGTGGAGGCCTTTAGAAAGGCGCTGAGCGGCTCTAGAAGAGTCTGGGGGCTATTAGAAGCATCCTGAGGGGGTCCAGAAGGGTCTGGGGGCCTTTTTAAAGGCCATCAGGGGGATTATAAGGGTCTCGCGGCCTTTAGAAAGGCCCTGAGTGGCATTAGAAGGGTCTGCGTGCCTTTAGAAATGTCCTGAGGGGCTCTAGAAGGGTCTGGGGACCTTTAGAAATGTCCTGAGGGGCATTAGAAGGGTATGGGGGCCTTTAGAAATGTCCTGAGGGGCATTAGAAGGGTATGGGGGCCTTTAGAAAGGCCCTGAGGGGCATTAGAAGGGTCTGGGGTCATATAGAAAGGCCCTGAGAGGTTCTAGAAGTGTCTGGGGTACTTTAGAAAGGCCCTGAGGGGCATTAGAAGGGTCTGGGGGCCTTTAGAATGGTCCTGGGGGGTTCTAGAATGGTCTTTAGGCATTTAAAACTGTCCTGAGAGGCTCTAGAAGGGTCTGGGTGCCTTTATAAGGGTCCTGAGGGGCATTAGAAGGGTCTGGGTGCCCTTATAAAAGCCCTGAGGGGAATTAGCAGGGTCTGGGGGACTTTAGAAGGGTCCTGAGGGGCTCTATAAGGGTCTGGGGGCCTTTAGAAGGGTCTTCAGGGGCTCTAGAAGGGTCTGGGGACCTTTAGAAAGGCACTGTGTGGCAGTAGAAGGGTCTGGGGACCTTTATAAAGGCCCTGACGGGCATTAGAATGGTCTGCGGGCCTTTAGAAGTGTCCTGAGGGGCTCTGGAATGGTCTGGGGGCCTTTATAAGGGTCCTGACGGGCTCTAGAAGGGTCTGGGAACCTTTATAAATGCCCTGAGGGGCATTAGAAGGGTCTGAGGGCCTTTAGAAAGGTCCTGAGGGGCATTAGAAGGGTCTTGTGGCCTTCATAAGGGTCCTGAAAGGCATTAGAAGGGTCTGGGGGCTTTTAGATGGGTCCTGAGGCATTCTACAAGGGTCTGGGGGCCTTTACATGGGTCTTGAGGGTCTTTAGATGGGTGTGGAGTCCTTTAGAAAGGCCCTGAGGGGCTCTAGAAGGGTCTGGGGCTATTAGAAGCGTCCTGAGGGGGTCCAGAAGGGTCTGGGGGCCTTTTTAAAGGCCCTCAGGAGGATTATAAGGGTCTCGCGTATTTTAGAAAGGCCCTGAGTGGCATTAGAAGGGTCTGGGTGCCATTAGATATGACCTGAGAAACATTAGAAGAGTCTGGGGGCCTTTAGAATGCTCCTGAGGGGCAGTAGAAGGGTCTGGGGACCTTTATAAGGGTCCTGACGGGCTCTAGAAGGGTCTGGGAACCTTTATAAATGCCCTGAGGGGCATTAGAAGGGTCTGAGGGCCTTTAGAAAGGTCCTGAGGGGCATTAGAAGGGTCTTGTGGCCTTCATAAGGGTCCTGAAAGGCAGTAGAAGGGTCTGGGGGCTTTTAGATGGGTCCTGAGGCAATCTAGAAGGGTCTTGGGGCCTTTACATGGGTCTTGAGGGTCATTAGAAGGGTGTGGAGGCCTTTAGAAAGGCCCTGAAAGGCATTAGAAGGGTCTGGGGGCTTTTAGATGGGTCCTGAGTCATTCTAGAAGGGTCTGGGGGCCTTTACATGGGTCTTGAGGGTCATTAGAAGGGTGTGGAGGCCTTTAGAAAGGCCCTGAGGGGCTCTAGAAGGGTCTGGGGGCTATTAGAAGCGTCCTGAGGGGGTCCAGAAGGGTCTGGGGGCCTTTCTAAAGGCCCTCAGGAGGATTCTAAGGGTCTCGCGGCCTTTAGAAAGGCCCTGAGTGGCATTAGAAGGGTCTGGGTGCCTTTAGAAATGACCTGAGGGGCATTAGAAGGGTCTGGGGGCCTTTAGAATGCTCCTGAGGGGCAGTAGAAGGGTCTGGGGACCTTTAGAAAGGCCCTGACGGGCATTAGAATGGTCTGCGGAATTTAGAAGTGTCCTGAGGGGCTCTAGAATGGTCTGGGGGCCTTTAGAAGGGTCTTCAGGGGCTCTAGAAGGGTCTGGGGACCTTTAGAAAGGCACTGTGTGGCAGTAGAATGGTCTGCGGGCCTTTAGAAGTGTCCTGAGGGGCTCTGGAATGGTCTGGGGGCCTTTATAAGGGTCCTGACGTGCTCTAGATGGGTCTGGGAACCTTTATAAATGCCCTGAGGGGCATTAGATGGGTCTGAGGGCCATTAGAAAGGTCCTGAGTGGCATTAGAATGGTCTGAGGGCCGTTAGAAAGGTCCTGAAGGGCATTAGAAGGGTCTGAGGGCCTTTAGAAAGGTCCTGGGGGGCATTAGAAGGGTCTTGTGGCCTTCATAAGGGTCCTGAAAGGCATTAGAAGGGTCTGGGGGTTTTTAGATGGGTCCTGAGGCAATCTAGAAGGGTCTAGGGGCCTTTACATGGGTCTTGAGGGTCATTAGAAGGGTGTGGAGGCCTTTAGAAAGGCCCTGAAAGGCATTAGAATGGTCTGGGTGCTTTTAGATGGGTCCTGAGGCAATCTAGAAGGGTCTGGGGGCCTTTACATGGGTCTTGAGGGTCATTAGAAGGGTGTGGAGGCCTTTAGAAAGGCCCTGAGGGGCTCTAGAAGGGTCTGGGGGCTATTAGAAGCGTCCTGAGGGGGTCCAGAAGGGTCTGGGGGCCTTTTTAAAGGCCCTCAGGGGGATTATAAGGGTCTCGCTGCCTTTAGAAGGGCCCTGAGTGGCATTACAAGGGCCTGGGGTCATATAGAAAGGCCCTGAGAGGTTCTAGAAGTGTCTGGGGTAATTTAGAAAGGCCCTGAGGGGCATTAGAAGGGTCTGGGTGCCCTTATAAAAGCCCTGAGGGGAATTAGCAGGGTCTGGGGTACTTTAGAAGTGTCCTGAGGGGCTCTATAAGGGTCTGGGGGCCTTTAGAAGGGTCTTCAGGGGCTCTAGAAGGGTCTGGGGACCTTTAGAAAGGCCCTGTGGGGCATTAGAAGGGTCTGGGGGCCTTTAGAATGCTCCTGAGGGGCAGTAGAAGGGTCTGGGGACCTTTAGAAAGGCCCTGACGGGCATTAGAATGGTCTGCGGGATTTAGAAGTGTCCTGAGGGGCTCTAGAATGGTCTGGGGGCCTTTATAAGGGTCCTGACGTGCTCTAGAAGGGTCTGGGAACCTTTATAAATGCCCTGAGGGGCATTAGAAGGGTCTGAGGGCCTTTAGAAAGGTCCTGAGGGGCTTTAGAAGGGTCTTGTGGCCTTCATAAGGGTCCTGAAATGCATTAGAAGGGTCTGGGGGCTTTTAGATGGGTCCTGAGGCAATCTAGAAGGGTCTAGGGGCCTTTACATGGGTCTTGAGGGTCATCAGAAGGGTGTGGAGGCCTTTAGAAAGGCCCTGAAAGGCATTAGAAGGGTCTGGGTGCTTTTAGATGGGTCCTGAGGAAATCTAGAACGGTCTGGGGGCCTTTACATGGGTCTTGAGGGTCATTAGAAGGGTGTGGAGGCCTTTAGAAAGGCCCTGAAATGCATTAGAAGGGTCTGGGGGCTTTTAGATCGGTCCTCAGGCATTCTACAAGGGTCTGGGGTCCTTTACATGGGTCTTGAGGGTCATTAGAAGGGTGTGGAGGCCTTTAGAAAGGCCCTGAGGGTCTCTAGAAGGGTCTGGGGGCTATTAGAAGCGTCCTAAGGGGGTCCAGAATGGTCCGGGGGCATTTTTAAAGGCCCTCAGGGGGATTATAAGGGTCTCGCGGCCTTTAGAAAGGCCCTGAGTGGCATTAGAAGGGTCTGGGTGCCTTTAGAAATGACCTGAGGGGCATTAGAAGGGTCTGGGGGCCTTTAGAATGCTCCTGAGGGACAGTAGAATGGTCTGGGGACCTTTATAAGTGTCCTGACAAGCTCTAGAAGGGTCTGGGAACCTTTATAAATGCCCTGAGGGGCATTAGAAGGGTCTGAGGGCCTTTAGAAAGGTCCTGAGGGGCATTAGAAGGGTCTTGTGGCCTTCATAAGGGTCCTGAAAGGCATTAGAAGGGTCTGGGGGCTTTTAGATGGGTCCTTATGCAATCTAGAAGGGTCTGGGGGCCTTTACATGGGTCTTGAGGGTCATTAGAAGGGTGTGGAGGCCTTTAGAAAGGCCCTGAGGGGCTCTAGAAGGGTCTGGGGGCTATTAGAAGCGTCCTGAGTGGGTCCAGAAGGGTCTGGGGGCCTTTTTAAAGGCCCTCAGTGGGATTATAAGGGTCTCGCGGCCTTTAGAAAGGCCCTGAGTGGCATTAGAAGGGCCTGGGGTCATATAGAAAGGCCCTGAGAGGTTCTAGAAGCGTCTGGTTTAATTTAGAAAGGCCCTGAGGGGCATTAGAAGGGTGTGGGTGCCTTTAGAATGGTCCTGAGGGGGTCTAGAAGGGTCTGGAGGCATTTAAACCTGTCCTGAGAGGCTCTAGACGGGTCTGGGGGCCTTTATAAGGGTCCTGAGGGGCATTAGAAGATGCTGGGTGCCCTTATAAAAGCCCTGAGGGGAACTAGCAGGGTCTGGGGGACTTTAGAAGGGTCCTGAGGGGCTCTATAAGGGTCTGGGGGCCTTTAGAAGGGTCTTGAGGGGCTCTAGAAGGGTCTGGGGACCTTTAGAAAGGCCCTGAGGGGTATTAGAAGGGTCTGGGGGCCTTTAGAATGCTCCTGAGGGGCAGGAGAAGGGTCTGGGGACCTTTAGAAAGGCCCTGACGGGCATTAGAATGGTCTGCGGGCCTTTAGAAGTGTCCTGAGGTGCTCTAGAATGGTCTGGGGGCATTTATTAGGGTCCTGACGGGCTCTAGAAGGGTCTGGGAACCTTTAAAAAAGCCCTGAGGGGCATTAGAAGGGTCTGAGGGTCTTTAGAAAGGTCCTGAGGGGCATTAGAAGGGTCTGAGGGCCTTTAGAAAGGTCCTGAGGGGCATTAGAAGGGTCTGAGGGCATTTAGAAAGGTCCTGAGGGGCATTAGAAGGGTCTGGGGGCTTTTAGATGGGTCCTGAGGCAATCTAGAAGGGTCTGGGGGCTTTACATGGGTCTTGAGGGTCATTAGAAGGGTGTGGAGGCCTTTAGAAAGGCCCTGAGGGGCTCTAGAAGGGTCTGGGGTCTATTAGAATCGTCCTGAGGGGGTCCAGAAGGGTCTGGGGGCCTTTTTAAAGGCCCTCAGGGGGATTATAAGGGTCTCGCTGCCTTTAGAAAGGCCCTGAGTGGCATTACAAGGGCCTGGGGTCATATAGAAAGGCCCTGAGAGGTTCTAGACGTGTCTGGGGTAATTTAGAAAGGCCCTGAGGGGCATTAGAAGGGTCTGGGTGCCCTTATAAAAGCCCTGAGGGGAATTAGCAGGGTCTGGGGGACTTTAGAAGTGTCCTTAGGGGCTCTATAAGGGTCTGGGGTCCTTTAGAATGGTCTTCAGGGGCTCTAGAAGGGTCTGGGGTCCTTTAGAAAGGCCCTGTGGGGCATTAGAAGGGTCTGGGGGCCTTTAGAATGCTCCTGAGGGGCAGTAGAAGGGTCTGGGGACCTTTAGAAAGGCCCTGACGGGCATTAGAATGGTCTGCGGAATTTAGAAGTGTCCTGAGGGGCTCTAGAATGGTCTGGGGGCCTTTATAAGGGTCCTGACGTGCTCTAGAAGGGTCTGGGAACCTTTATAAATGCCCTGAGGGGCATTAGAAGGGTCTGAGGGCCTTTAGAAAGGTCCTGAGGGGCATTAGAAGGGTCTTGTGGCCTTCATAAGGGTCCTGAAAGGCATTAGAAGGGTCTGGGGGCTTTTAGATGGGTCCTGAGGCAATCTAGAAGGGTCTAGGGGCCTTTACATGGGTCTTGAGGGTCATTAGAAGGGTGTGGAGGCCTTTAGAAAGGCCCTGAAAGGCATTAGAATGGTCTGGGGGCTTTTAGATGGGTCCTGAGGCAATCTAGAAGGGTCTGGGGGCCTTTACATGGGTCTTGAGGGTCATTAGAAGGGTGTGGAGGCCTTTAGAAAGGCCCTGAGGGGCTCTAGAAGGGTCTGGGGGCTATTAGAACTGTCCAGAGGAGGTCCAGAAGGGTCTGGGGTCCTTTTTAAAGGCCCTCAGGGGGATTATAAGGGTCTCGCGGCCTTTAGAAAGGCCCTGAGTTGCATTACAGGGGTCTGGGTTCATATAGAACGGCCCTAAGAGGTTCTAGAAGCATCTGGTTTAATTTAGAAAGGTCCTGAGGGGCATTAGAATGGTATGGGTGCCTTTAGAATGGTCCTGAGGGGGTCTAGAAAGGTCTGGAGGCATTTAAAACTGTCCTGAGAGGCTCTAGAAGGGTCTGGGTGCCTTTATAAGGGTCCTGAGGGGCATTAGAAGATTCTGGGTGCCCTTATAAAAGCCCTGAGGGGAACTAGCAGGGTCTGGGGGACTTTAGAAGGGTCCTGAGGGGCTCTATAAGGGTCTGGGGGCCTTTAGAAGGGTCTTCAGGTGCTCTAGAAGGGTCTGGGGACCTTTAGAAGGCCCTGTGGGGCATTAGAAGGGTCTGGGGGCCTTTAGAATGCCCCTGAAGGGCAGGAGAAGGGTCTGGGGACCTTTATAAAGGCCCTGACGGGCATTAGAATGGTCTGCGGGCATTTAGAATTGTCCTGAGGGGCTCTAGAATGGTCTGGGGGCCTTTATAAGGGTCCTGACGGGCTCTAGAATGGTTTGGGGGCCTTTATAAATGCCCTGACGGGCTCAAGAATGGTTTGGGGGCCTTTATAAGGGTCCTGACGGGCTCTAGAAGGGTCTGGGAACCTTTATAAATGCCCTGAGGTGCATTAGAAGGGTCTGAGGGCCTTTAGAATGGTCCTGAGGGGCATTAGAAGGGTCTTGTGGCCTTCATAAGGGTCCAGAAAGGCATTAGAAGGTTCTGGGGGCTTTTAGATGGGTCCTGAGGCAATCTAGAAAGGTCTAGGGGCCTTTACATGGGTCTTGAGGGTCAATAGAAGGGTGTGGAGGCCTTTAGAAAGGCCCTGAGGGGCTCTAGAAGGGTCTGGGGGCCATTAGAAGCGTCCTAAGGGGGTCCAGAATGGTCCGGGGGCCTTTTTAAAGGCCCTCAGGGGGATGATAAGGGTCTCGCGGCCTTTAGAAAGGCCCTGACTGGCATTAGAAGGGTCTGGGTGCCTTTAGAAATGACCTGAGGGGCATTAGAAGGGTCTGGGGGCCTTTATAATGCTCCTGAGGGGCAGTAGAAGGGTCTGAGGACCTTTATAAGTGTCCTGACGGGCTCTAGAATGGTCTGGGAACCTTTATAAATGCCCTGAGGGGCATTAGAAGGGTCTGAGGGCCTTTAGAAAGGTCCTGAGGGGCATTAGAAGGGTCTTGTGGCCTTCATAAGGGTCCTGAAAGGCATTAGAAGGGTCTGGGGGCTTTTAGATGGGTCCTGAGGCAATCTAGAAGGGTCTAGGGGCCTTTACATGGGTCTTGAGGGTCATTAGAAGGGTGTGGAGGCCTTTAGAAAGGCCCTGAGGGGCTCTAGAAGGGTCTGGGGGCTATTAGAAGCGTCCTACGGGGGTCCAGAATGGTCCGGGGGCCTTTTTAAAGGCCCTCAGGGGGATTATAAGGGTCTCGCGGCCTTTAGAAAGGCCCTGAGTGGCATTAGAAGGGTCTGGGTGCCTTTAGAAATGACCTGAGGGGCATTAGAAGGGTCTTGGGGCCTTTAGAATGCTCCTGAGGGGCAGTAGAATGGTCTGGGGACCTTTATAAGTGTCCTGACGGGCTCTAGAAGGGTCTGGGAACCTTTATAAATGCCCTGAGGGGCATTAGAAGGGTCTGAGGGCCTTTAGAAAGGTCCTGAGGGGCTTTAGAAGGGTCTTGTGGCCTTCATAAGGGTCCTGAAAGGCATTAGAAGGGTCTGGGGGCTTTTAGATGGGTCCTGAGGCAATCTAGAAGGGTCTAGGGGCCTTTACATGGATCTTGAGGGTCATTAGAATGGTGTGGAGGCCTTTAGAAAGGCCCTGAGGGGCTCTAGAAATGTCTGGGGGCTATTAGAACTGTCCAGAGGGGGTCCAGAAGGGTCTGGGGGCCTTTTTAAAGGCCCTCAGGGGGATTATAATGGTCTCGCGGCCTTTAGAAAGGCCCTGAGTTGCATTACAGGGGTCTGGGTTCATATAGAACGGCCCTAAGAGGTTCTAGAAGCGTCTGGTTTAATTTAGAAAGGTCCTGAGGGGCATTAGAATGGTATGGGTGCCTTTAGAATGGTCCTGAGGGGGTCTAGAAAGGTCTGGAGGCATTTAAAACTGTCCTGAGAGGCTCTAGAAGGGTCTGGGTGCCTTTATAAGGGTCCTGAGGGGCATTAGAAGATTCTGGGTGCCCTTATAAAAGCCCTGAGGGGAACTAGCAGGGTCTGGGGGACTTTAGAAGGGTCCTGAGGGGCTCTATAAGGGTCTGGGGGCCTTTAGAAGGGTCTTCAGGTGCTCTAGAAGGGTCTGGGGACCTTTAGAAGGCCCTGTGGGTCATTAGAAGGGTCTGGGGGCCTTTAGAATGCCCCTGAAGGGCAGGAGAAGGGTCTGGGGACCTTTATAAAGGCCCTGACGGGCATTAGAATGGTCTGCGGGCATTTAGAATTGTCCTGAGGGGCTCTAGAATGGTCTGGGGGCCTTTATAAGGGTCCTGACGGGCTCTAGAATGGTCTGGGGGCCTTTATAAATGCCCTGAGGGGCATTAGAATGGTCTGAGGGCCTTTAGAAAGGTCCTGAGGGGCATTAGAAGGGTCTGAAGGCCTTTAGAATGGTCCTGAGGGGCATTAGAAGGGTCTGAGGGCCTTTAGAAAGGTCCTTAGGGGCATTAGAAGGGTCTGAGGGCCTTTAGAAAGGTCCTGAGGGGCATTAGAAGGGTCTTGTGGCCTTCATAAGGGTCCTGAAAGGCATTAGAAGGGTCTGGGGGCTTTTCGATGGGTCCTGAGGCAATCTAGAAGGGTCTAGGGGCCTTTACATGGGTCTTGAGGGTCATTAGAAGGGTGTGGAGGCCTTTAGAAAGGCCCTGAAAGGCATTAGAAGGGTCTGGGGCTATTAGATGGGTCCTTAGGCAATCTAGAAGGGTCTGGGGGCCTTTACATGGGTCTTGAGGGTCATTAGAAGGGTGTGGAGGCCTTTAGAAAGGCCCTGAGGGGCTCTAGAAGGGTCTGGGGGCTATTAGAAGCGTCCTGAGGGGGTCCAGAAGGGTCTGGGGGCCTTTTTAAAGGCCCTCAGGGGGATTATAAGGGTCTCGCGGCCTTTAGAAAGGCCCTGAGTGGCATTAGAAGGGTCTGGGTACCTTTAGAAATGACGTGAGGGGCATTACAAAATATGGGGGCCTTTAGAAAGGCCCTGAGGGGCATTAGAAGGGTCTGGGGGCCTTTAGAATGCTCCTGAGGGGCAGTAGAAGGGTCTGGGGACCTTTATAAAGGCCCTGACGGGCATTAGAATGGTCTGCGGGCCTTTAGAAGTGTCCTGATGGGCTCTAGAATGGTCTGGGGGCCTTTATAAGGGTCCTGACGGGCTCTAGAAGGGTCTGGGAACCTTTATAAATGCCCTGAGGGGCATTAGAAGGGTCTGAGGGCCTTTAGAAAGGTCCTGAGGGGCATTAGAAGGGTCTTGTGGCCTTCATAAGGGTCCTGAAAGGCATTAGAAGGGTCTGGGGGCTTTTAGATGGGTCCTGAGGCAATCTAGAAGGGTCTAGGGG
The DNA here is from genome assembly GCA_033558105.1 of Coccyzus lansbergi. Lineage (NCBI taxonomy): Eukaryota > Metazoa > Chordata > Aves > Cuculiformes > Coccyzidae > Coccyzus > Coccyzus lansbergi. Next base: position 296,577 of record JAUMJK010000004.1, read on the forward strand.
CCTTTACATGGGTCTTGAGGGTCATTAGAAGGGTGTGGAGGCCTTTAGAAAGGCCCTGAGGGGCTCTAGAAGGGTCTGGGGGCTATTAGAAGCGTCCTGTGGGGGTCCAGAAGAGTCTGGGGGCCTTTTTAAAGGCCCTCAGGGGGATTATAAGGGTCTCGCGGCCTTTAGAAAGGCCCTGAGTGGCATTAGAAGGGTCTGGGGTCATATAGAAAGGCCCTGAGTGGTTCTAGAATTGTCTGGGGTACTTTAGAAAGGCCCTGAGGGGCATCAGAAGGGTCTGGGGGCCTTTAGAATGGTCCTGAGGGGGTCTAGAAGGGTCTCGAGGCATTTAAAACTGTCCTGAGAGGCTCTAGAAGGGTCTGGGTGCCTTTATAAGGGTCCTGAGGGGCATTAGAAGGGTCTGGGTGCCCTTATAAAAGCCCTGAGGGGAATTAGCAGGGTCTGGGGGACTTTAGAAGGGTCCTGAGGGGCTCTATAAGGGTCTGGGGGCCTTTAGAAGGGTCTTCAGGGGTTCTAGAGGGGTCTGGGGACCTTTAGAAAGGCCCTGTGGGGCCTTAGAAGGGTCTGGGGGCCTTTAGAATGCTCCTGAGGGGCAGTAGAAGGGTCTGGGGACCTTTATAAGGGTCCTGACGGGCTCTAGAAGGGTCTGAGGGCCTTTAGAAAGGTCCTGAGGGGCATTAGAAGGGTCTTGTGGCCTTCATAAGGGTCCTGAAAGGCATTAGAAAGGTCTAGGGGCTTTTAGATGGGTCCTGAGGCAATCTAGAAGGGTCTAGGGGCCTTTACATGGGTCTTGAGGGTCATTAGAAGGGTGTGGAGGCCTTTAGATAGGCCCTGAAAGGCATTAGAAGGGTCTGGGGGCTTTTAGATGGGTCCTGAGGCAATCTAGAAGGGTCTGGGGGCCTTTACATGGGTCTTCAGGGGCTCTAGAAGGGTCTGGGGACCTTTAGAAAGGCCCTGAGGGGCATTAGAAGGGTCTGGGGACATTTATAAAGGCCCTGACAGGCATTAGAATGGTCTGCGGGATTTAGAAGTTTCCTGAGGGGCTCTAGAATGGTCTGGGGGCCTTTATAAGTGTCCTGACGGGCTCTAGAAGGGTCTGGGAACCTTTATAAATGCCCTGAGGGGCATTAGAAGGGTCCGAGGGCCTTTAGAAAGGTCCTGAGGGGCATTAGAAGGGTCCTGTGGCCTTGATAAGGGTCCTGAAAGGCATTAGAAGTGTCTGGGGGCTTTTAGATGGGTCCTGAGGCAATCTAGAAGGGTCTGGGGGCCTTTACATGGGTCTTGAAGGTCATTAGAAGGGTGTGGAGGCCTTTAGAAAGGCCCTGAGGGGCTCTAGAAGGGTCTGGGGACTATTAGAAGCGTCCTGAGGGGGTCTAGAAGGGTCTGGGGGCCTTTTTAAAGGCCCTCAGGGGGATTATAAGGGTCTCGCGGCCTTTAGAAAGGCCCTGAGTGGCACTAGAAGGGTCTGGGTGCCTTTAGAAATGACCTGACGGGCATTAGAAGGGTATGAGGGCATTTAGAAAGGCCCTGTGGGGCATTAGAAGGGTCTGGGGGCCTTTAGAATGGTCCTGAGGGGGTCTAGAAGGGTCTGGAGGCATTTAAAACTGTCCTGAGAGGCTCTAGAAGGGTCTGGGTGCCTTTATAAGGGTCCTGAGGGGCTCTATAAGGGTCTGGGGGCCTTTAGAAGGGTCTTCAGGGGCTCTAGAAGGGTCTGGGGACCTTTAGAAAGGCCCTGTGGGGCATTAGAAGGGTCTGGGGGCCTTTAGAAGGGTCTTCAGGGGCTCTAGAAGAGTCTGGGCACATTTAGAATGGCCCCGTGGGGCATTAGAAGGGTCTGGGTACCTTTATAAATGCCCTGAGGGGCATTAGAAGGGTCTGAGGGCCTTTAGAAAGGTCCTGAGGGGCATTAGAAGGGTCTTGTGGCCTTCATAAGGGTCCTGAAAGGCATTAGAAGGGTCTGGGGGCTTTTAGATGGGTCCTGAGGCAATCTAGAAGGGTCTGGGGGCCTTTACATGGGTCTTGAGGGTCATTAGAAGGGTGTGGAGGCCTTTAGAAAGGCCCTGAAATGCATTAGAAGGGTCTGGGGGCTATTAGAAGCATCCTGAGGGGGTCCCGGAGGGTCTGGGGGCCTTTTTAAAAGCCCTCAGGGGGATTATAAGGGTCTCGCGGCATTTAGAAAGGCCCTGAGTGGCATTAGAAGGGTCTGGGTGCCTTTAGAAATGTCCTGAGCGGGTCTAGAAGGGTCTGGGGGCCTTTAGAAATGTCCTGAGGGGCATTACAAGGGTCTGGGGGCCTTTAGAAAGGCCCTGAGGGGCATTAGAAGGGTCTGGGGGCCTTTAAAATGGTCCTGAGGGGGTCTAGAAGGGTCTGGAGGCATTTAAAACTGTCCTGAGAGGCTCTAGAAGGGTCTGGGTGCCTTTATAAGGGTCCTGAGGGGCATTAGAAGGGTCTGGGTGCCCTTATAAAAGCCCTGAGAGGAATTAGCAGGGTCTGGGGGACTTTAGAAGGGTCCTGAGGGGCTCTGTAATGGTCTGGGGGCCTTTTGAAGGGTCTTCAGGGGCTCTAGAAGGGTCTGGGGACCTTTAGAAAGGCCCTGTGGGGCATTAGAAGGGTCTGGGGGCCTTTAGAATGCTCCTGAGGGGCAGTAGAAGGGTCTGGGGACCTTTATAAGTGTCCTGACGGGCTCTAGAATGGTCTAGGAACCTTTATAAATGCCCTGAGGGGCATTAGAAGGGTCTGAGGGCCTTTAGAAAGGTTCTGAGGGGCATTAGAAGGGTCTTGTGGCATTGATAAGGGTCCTGAAAGGCATTAGAAGGGTCTGGGGGCTTTTAGATGGGTCCTGAGGCAATCTAGAAGGGTCTAGGGGCCTTTACATGGGTCTTGAGGGTCATTAGAAGGGTGTGGAGGCCTTTAGAAAGGCCCTGAGGGGCTCTAGAAGGGTCTGGGGGCTATTTGAAGCATCCTGAGGGGGCCCAGAAGGGTCTGGGGGCCTTTTTAAAGGCCCTCAGGGGGATTATAAGGGTCTCGCGGCCTTTAGAAAGGCCCTTAGTGGCATTAAAAGGGTCTGGGTGCCTTTAGAAATGTCCTGAGGGGCTCTAGAAGGGTCTGGGGGCCTTTAGAAGGGTCTTCAGGGGCTCTAGAAGGGTCTGGGGACCTTTAGAAAGGCCCTGTGGGGCATTAGAAGGGTCTGGGGGCCTTTAGAATGCTCCTGAGGGGCAGTAGAAGGGTCTGGGGGCCTTTAGAAAGGCCCTGACGGGCATTAGAATGGTCTGCGGGCCTTTAGAAGTGTCCTGAGGTGCACTAGAATGGTCTGGGGGCCTTTATAAGGGTATTGACAGGCTCTAGAAGGGTCTGGGAACCTTTATAAATGCCCTGAGGGGCACTAGAATGGTCTGTGGGCCTTTAGAAAGGTCCTGAGGGGCATTAGAAGGGTCATGTGGCCTTCATAAGGGTCCTTAAATGCATTAGAAGGGTGTGGGGGCTTTTAGATGTGTCCTGAGGCAATCTAGAAGGGTCTGGGGGCCTTTACATGGGTCTTGAGGGTCATTAGAAGGTTGTGGAGGCCTTTAGAAAGGCCCTGAGGGGCTCTAGAAGGGTGTGGGGGCTATTAGAATCGTCCTGAGGGGGTCCAGAAGGGTCTGGGGGCCTTTTTAAAGGACCTCAGAGGGATTATAAGGGTCTCACGGCCTTTAGAAAGGCCCTGACAGGCATTAGAAGGGTCTCGGGTCATATAGAAAGGCCCTGATAGTTTCTAGAAGTGTCTGGGGTAATTTAGAAAGGCCCTGAGGGGCATTAGAAGGGTCTGGGGGCCTTTAGAAGGGTCTTCAGGTGCTCTAGAAGGGTCTGGGGGCTATTAGAAGCGTCCTGAGGGGTTCCAGAAGGGTCTGGAGGCCTTTTTAAAGGCCCTCAGGGGGATTATAAGGGTCTCGCGGCCTTTAGAAAGGCCCTGAGTGGCATTAGAAGGGTCTGGGTGCCTTTAGAAATGTCCTGAGGGGCATTAGAAGGGTCTGGGGGCCTTTAGAAATGTCCTGAGGGGCATTAGAAGGGTCTGGGGGCCTTTAGAAGGGCCCTGAGGGGCATTAGAAGGGTCTGAGGGCTTTTAGAAAGGTCCTGAGGGGCATTAGAAGGGTCTTGTGGCCTTCATAAGGGTCCTGAAAAGCATTAGAAGGGTCTGGGGACTTTTAGATGGGTCCTGAGGCAATCTAGAAGGGTCTAGAGGCCTTTACATGGGTCTTGAGAGTCATTAGAACGGTGTGGAGGCCTTTAGAAAGGCCATGAAAGGCATTAGAAGGGTCTGGGAGCTTTTAGATGGGTCCTGAGGCAATCTAGAAGGGTCTGGGGGCCTTTACATGGGTCTTGAGGGTCATTAGAAGGGTGTGGAGGCCTTTAGAAAGGCCCTGAGGGGCTCTAGAAGGGTCTGGGGGCTCTTAGAAGCGTCCTGAGGGGGTCCAGAAGGGTCTGGGGGCCTTTTTAAAGGCCCTCAGGGGGATTATAAGGGTCTCGCGGCCTTTAGAAAGGCCCTGAGTGGCATTAGAAGGGTCTGGGGTCATATAGAAATGTCCTGAGGGGCTCTAGAAGGGTCTGGGTGCCTTTAGAAATGTCCTGAGGGGCTCTAGAAGGTACTGGGGGCCTTTAGAAATGTCCTGAGGGGCATTAGAAAGGTCTGGGTGCCCTTATAAAAGCCTTGAGGGCAATTAGCAGGGTCTGGGGGACTTTAGAAGGGTCCTGAGGGGCTCTATAAAGGTCTGGGGGCCTTTAGAAGGGTCTTGAGGGGCTCTAGAAAGGTCTGGGGACCTTTAGAAAGGCCCTGACTAGCATTAGAAGGGTCTGCGGGCCTTTAGAATGCTCCTGAGGGGCAGTAGAAGGGTCTGGGGACCTTTATAAAGGCCCTGACGGGCATTAGAATGGTCTGCGGGCCTTTAGAAGTGTCCTGAGGTGCTCTAGAATGGTCTGGGGGCCATTATAAGGGTCCTGACGGGCTCTAGAAGGGTCTGGGAACCTTTATAAATGCCCTGAGGGGCACTAGAAGGGTCTGAGGGCCTTTAGAAAGGTCCTGAGGGGCATTAGAAAGGTCTTGTGGCCTTCATAAGGGTCCTGAAAGGCATTAGAAGGGTCTGGGGGCCTTTACATGTGTCTTGATGGTCATTAGAAGGGTGTGGAGGCATTTAGAATGGCCCTGAAAGGCATTAGAAGGGTCTGGGGGCTTTTAGATGGGTCCTGAGGCAATCTAGAAGGGTCTGGGGGCCTTTACATGGGTCTTGAGGGTCATTAGAAGGGTGTGGAGGCCTTTAGAAAGGCCCTGAGGGGCTCTAGAAGGGTCTGGGGGCTATTAGAAGCGTCCTGAGGGGGTCCAGAAGGGTCTGGGGGCCTTTTTAAAGGCCCTCAGGGGGATTATAAGGGCCTCGCGGCCTTTAGAAAGGCCCTGAGTGGCATTAGAAGGGTCTGGGTGCCTTTAGAAATGTCCTGAGGGGCATTAGAAGGGTCTGGGGGCCTTAAGAAATGTCCTGAGGGGCATTAGAAGGGTATGGGGGACTTTAGAAAAGCCCTGAGGGGCATTACATGGGTCTGGGGTCATATAGAAAGGCCCTGAGAGGTTCTAGAAGTGTCTGGGGTACTTTAGAAATGCCCTGAGGGGCATTAGAAGGGTCTGGGGGCCTTTAGAAGGGCCCTGAGGGGCATTAGAAGGGTCTGAGGGCCTTTACAAAGGTCCTGAGGGGCATTAGAAGGGTCTTGTGGCCTTCATAAGGGTCCTGAAATGCATTAGAATGGTCTGGGGTCTTTTGGATGGGTCCTGAGGCAATCTAGAAGGGTCTAGAGGCCTTTACATTGGTCTTGAGGGTCATTAGAAGGGTGTGGAGGCCTTTAGAAAGGCTCTGAAATGCATTAGAAGGGTCTGGGGGCTTTAAGATGGGTCCTGAGGCAATCTAGAAGGGTCTGGGGGCCTTTACATGGGTCTTGAGGGTCATTAGAAGGGTGTGGAGGCCTTTAGAAAGGCCCTGAGGGGCTCTAGAAGGGTCTGGGGGCTCTTAGAAGCGTCCTGAGGGGGTCCAGAAGGGTCTGGGGGCCTTTTTAAAGGCCCTCAGGGGGATTATAAGGGTCTCGCGGCCTTTAGAAAGGCCCTGAGTGGCATTACAAGGGTCTGGGTGCCTTTAGAAATGTCCTGAGGGGCTCTAGAATGTTCTGGGTGCCCTTATAAAAGCCCTGAGGGGAATTAGCAGGGTCTGGGGGACTTTAGATTGGTCCTGAGGGGCTCTATAAGGGTCTGGGGGCCTTTAGAAGGGTCTTGAGGGGCTCTAGAAGGGTCTGGGGGCCTTTAGAAAGACCCTGTGGGGCATTAGAAGAGTCTGGGGGCCTTTAGAATGCTCCTGAGGGTCAGTAGAAGGGTCTGGGGACCTTTATAAAGGCCCTGACAGGCATTAGAATGGTCTGCAGGCCTTTAGAAGTGTTCTGAGGTGCTCTAGAGGGGTCTGGGGGCCTTTATAAGGGTCCTGACAGGCTCTAGAAGGGTCTGGGAACCTTTATAAATGCCCTGAGGGGCACTAGAAGGGTCTGAGGGCCTTTAGAAAGGTCCTGAGTGGCATTAGAAGGGTCTTGTGGCCTTTATAAGGGTCCTGAAAGACAGATACAGGCTGGAACTGCCCTGCCTGGCGCACGCTAGCTTGGGGCTTAAAATTAAACCCTTCTCCAAATCTGTAACGAGGCAAACTCTCCCCGCGCAACCTTCTACCCTACGCTAAATCTCCTCCTTGCTGCTCTCGACATTCTGCCCTCTTCCCGGCAAAAACCACAGCCCTCTTAACTTCCTGAGGACCGAGGACCCAAAGCCATCCCAGGCAAAAAACCTCTAACTGCATCAAGTAACTGGAAAAATCCTGCACTGTCACATTGTCCTGGACTATAATACACACACACAAAAAAAAAAAAAAAAAAAGAGACAGCAAACAGAGTGCTAAGTCAGCATCACACTGCTCACTGCCGACATCTTGTACTAAACCCGCTGCAAAACTGTCAGGGCACCTGCCAAACCAAAGGTTCCGTACATAATCGAGATAACAAATGCTACTACTTTACTCTTCGAGACATACTTAGTTTCCTCCTCGCCGCCAGCCCCTTAAGAGTGAGCCCAACTACCTCACAGGCACGCCAAAATGCCACACGGTCCGCTTACCTCTTCTCTCCGCCGCTCCCGTTACAGGAACATAGTAGTGCCGATAGCCGGGACAAAAGACAGATGAGCTGTGCGGATCAAAATTCTAGGTATTTACTAGACTTTAGTTACAGCAGTAAACAAAAAGAACTTGAAAAATTACAACCTTTACCGGTTCTCAAAAAGAATCGACACAGAAGACCTAAAAAATCAGAACACTTACCAGACAGTAATGGAGACTGGAAGGACAAAGGCAAGCAGCCGATGAAAAGCTCACAACGGTCGGAACTGACTCCTTTAAGACCTAAACTGGAAAGTGTATGAACATAAAAATCCACACAATGGATAACGGGAACGAGGTACCGACCGCTGTGAGCGATAATAGAGCAAATCTCCCCGGTAAGTTTGGAAAAATCCCAAGCTCTTCTAAACGAGGGAGGCTCGTGTGCCCACAGACCGGATGAGGAATGATCGCTCAGCTGTTAACTGTTACGAGGCAAAACAATGACCGTCCTCTTCCCTGAGAAATACAGTGGAAGACAAGGACGGAATCCTGCGCTGCAGATAGGCAGCAAATCCATACTTTCAAGTAGCAAAGTATCCGATATTCAGACAGATGAAGACGGGACGGGTGCAAATAAGTCACTCAAACAATGCAATAAGTAGAAGGGACGAGGGAGCAGAGATCTCAGTCCCAGAGATTACATTTTTAAGGCGACCGAAACTTCTCGAGATCAAATTCCTCCGATATGCAAACTGGCAATTGCCACACGAGAGTCCAAATAATCCATACCTCGTGTCTGAATCTGTGTCTCAATCGCATCGTTACCTCCTACTGGCTGCAGAGAGACTGGAACGACAGAAACCTGAATGACGCTTGCATCTGACCGCCAAACCGATCCGAGAAAGTCTGATGAAGCTATCTTCCTTTCCCAGTTCTAAACCATTAAAGTCCTTCCGCACCCCTGAAAAATCAGACAAAGAACTCTGGTTTTTCCCTAACAGAACCTGCACTATATTTTAATCCCTTGACCCTTATGAGCTGATATTCCTCGAGAGCTGTACTTCTCAGCCTTTCCCAGGGTTCCCCTGGTCCCTTGCATCATCTACCGACCCACGGAATCGACTTGCTCCTCTAGGCAAGTGTACTAAAATCTAAATTGTTATGTCCCGTAAGGAGCCAACTACAAACTGCAGAGATTCTAGGATAAAAACATCGACCCCACAGAATGAGGAACACCCAGAACTGACCCCATAACCAGAAATGCTAAACAAAGACAAAGCACTGTAAAAGAAAAAAAAAAATAAGCTTACCTTTCCAGCACACCCTCATCGGCCGCAAGAAGGTAGAGCGGCGGCAGAGCTCTGACCTCGAGGGAAGCCAGAGGCCGAATGAACTCTGTGGGCAAGGCCTGGGGCTTATATACACCCTGGGCCTTCATGCACATCACCTGTGAAGGGGATGGGGTGAACTATCTCAAAGGGATAAATAGGAAATGGGGAGCACACGTGTTTTACTGACTATACCTTACATTTTTGCTAAGAACTATGCCGTTATTATGCCCAAAAGCATTCTTATCAGAAATAACAGTATGCAAGCTCTCATTGCGATGCCCCTTCTCGTGACGGTGAGGTGACTAGATAGCAAAGATCTTAGAGCTAGACTTTTCGGTTCCTTTCATTTACTGTACTGCAATACAATTTTTATTTTCTGGCATCCCTATAACCATACTCTTTTATTTTTCTGTGTTGTTTTCTCTTTCTCCCCACCCCGCCCCGCTTCCCCCCGGTCTTTAGTATCTGTCTTGTGTCCATAGTTCTTTTTTCCTTTTTCATCTTTTTCCCCAGTCTGCGGGTTTGTTTTTTTTTTTTTTTCATTTTCCCCACAATGTTACTAGCCCAGTCCCTGACTCTCTGCAATGACCAAAGAATTCCAAACCTCTTGCCTGCTTTTGCTCACGCTGCCTCGACTGCAGAGCACAGCCAAGCCAAGCTAGTCTGCAACCAAACTCAAACATTAAGCTCTGCTTCCTCAGCATTCAACCCCCTCGGCTACTGCTCTGATGGCTTCTCCCACGCTGTTTTGGTTATCCCCCTCCATGGCTCCAGAGACTAGCAGAAACTACCCTCCTCACCCACCACGCCTAGGGCTGCTATCCCCAAGCCACCTCCCGCTTATCGACTCTGTCCCCTCAACTTAGCTTGCAGAGAGCCACCGCTGAAGCTCTCCTTGGCCAAAGCTGCTTAAGTCAGGTCTGCTTATGGAAATAATCGTGCAGCCACCGGCTCCCTCTTCAGCATCTACAAGAAAAAAAGAAACAGAAAAGTACAGCATCAAAATATGAGACGGCTGCAGGCTTTAGGAGCTCAATTCAAGAAAAGCAGTGCCCTAGCTAACATAAGTTTTTATCCCCCATATGCTGCCAGCAACAAACTGGAGATACTGTAGGATGAATGCATCACCATCCCCCACCCCCCTGCCCAGAATGAAGAATAGCAACAAGTTGCCTCACAGACAAAGTGCTATTAAAAACCAAAAAAAAAACCCTTACCATTCCAGCCCTCATCCAACACAAGGAGTTAAAACAGCAGCAGAGCTCCAATCTCAAGGGAAACCAGAGGCTGAATGACCTCCCCAGGCAAGGCCTGGGGCTTATATACACCCTGGGCCTTCACAAGCATCACCTGTGAATGGGGTGGGGCGAACTCTCTCAAAGGTATAAATATGGTCTGGGGAGCAGCTGCATTTGATTGACTCTCCTTTACATTCTCGGCAAGAGCTCTGCTGTTACTATGCCTGAAAGCATCCTTATGAGAAATGATAGTATGTGTGCTTTCGCTGCACTGCTGCTTGTTGCGACAGTGATGGGAGGAGATAGCAAACTTTTTAAAGGTGGACTTTTTGGTTCCTTTCATTTATTGTGCTGCTGCTACAATTTTTGTCTCCTGGGATCCCTATAACCCTGCCCTTTTATTTCTCTGTGCTCTTTTCTCTCCTTTTCCCAGTCTTCAGCATCTGTTCTCTGCCCACACTTTTTTTTTTTCTTTTCCATCTTTGTCCTATTCTGTATTTCTCATTCTTTCCCCCTACAATTTCACTGGTTTGATCCTTGCAGTTTGTTCTTTCTCTGCACCTGAAAATGCTTTGCTTTTCTTTCTCTCTTTTTTTTCTCTCTTTCCATCTCTCTTTTTCTTTCTCTATCCCTTTGTATTGCTCACTGTTGCTGTTCCAGCTTTTACATTCACTCTGTATCTTGACGCTCCCCTTTACTCCTCTTACTGTTTCTGAATCTTTGTGCTAGTCCCTGCCCTTTTCTATAATCCTCTGCCTGTCTGTAGGGCTCCTTGTGCCTTTCAAACTAGTCAGCTCTTTTTTACGTATACATGTAGCTTTATAACACTCTTAGGCTGAAATGTTCCTCTAAGCTTCTGCTCAGAGAACTGCTGTGGAAAAAGTCTGTGTGTTGATATCTTCAAGATGTCTGAAGTAGTAGAGCTTTAGGGCATTTTCTTCCCCTCTCCTCCTACCTGGCCCAGCGCTCTGTAACTCAGAGGCACGGGGCCCGAGCTGACTTGCTTTTTGTATGTGCCTGGGATTCACGGCCCCTGAAACTGGAGCCTGACTAATGATGTCGCGGCAGTGGTCATATCGAGTTAGTTCTGTGAGAGGAAGGGCCGCAACTCAGCCGATAGAAGCACAGGCTGTCTCTGTCCTTGATGGAAATGTAGGAGTTTCAGAGCCTTTCCTCTTATGTCTGGAGTCTGCTGTTATAGTTAGCTTCTCTGTGACCGTTTTATTGTTCTTCTCAGCCTGGACATTATCACAGAATCATAGAACAACCAGGTTGGAAGGGACCCATCGGATCTTCTAGTCCAACCCTTCCTATCAAATGCTAAACCGAGTACCTCAAGACCTCATCCACCTGTGCCTTAAACACCTCCAGGGAAGGCAAGTCAATCCCCTCCCTGGGCAGCCTCTGACGCTGCCCAATGACCCCCTGTGTGAAAAACTTCCTCCTAATCTCCAGCCTAAATCTCCCCTGGTGGAGCTTGAGGTCATTCCCTCTTGTCCTGTCCCCTGTCCCTTGGGAGAAGAGCCCAGCTCCCTCCTCTCTGCATCCTCCCTTCAGGTAGTTGCAGAGAACAATGAGGTCTCCTCTCAGCCTCCTCTTCTCCAGGCTAAACAACCCCAGCTCTCTCAGCTGCTCCTCATAGGGCCTGTCCTCCAGTCCCTTCACCGGCTTCGTGGCTCTTCTCTTGACTCGCTCCAGAACCTCAACATCCTTGCTGAGAGGTCCAGAACTGAACGCAGGATTCAAGGAGCGGCCTCACCAGTGCTGAGTACAGAGGGAGAATCACCTCCTTGGACCTGCTGGTCATACCATTTCTGACACAAGCCAGGATGCCATTGGCCTTCTGGGCACACTGCTGGCTCATGGTCAGTCAGCTGTCGACTGACACCCCCAGGTCCCTCTCCTCCTGGCAGTTTTCCAGCCAGGCTTCTCCCAGTCTGTAGCTCTGCGTAGGGTGATGACTAGCCTGATGACTACACAAAAGATGGGGCTGCATGCAATGTTAAGGTTGTTGGGAGAAGGGCAAGAATAGGACCAATAACAAAAAGTTGAAAATGCCCTTTAGAGTTTGCTGCTTCATTGGCTGCTGAGAAATAGCTCAGTCTCTGCGATTTTGCTACTGTATGAGAGAGATCAATGCTCAATTCTATCTAAATGGTGCATGAGAATGTGATTATGTAACACGTAGAATCATAGAAGCAGGACCTGGTGTTTGGCCTTGTTAAACCTCATACAATTGGACTCCAGGGAGGTTGTTCTCCCTCTGTACTCAGCAATGGTGAGACCGATTCTTGAATCCTGTGTTCGCTTCTGGGCCCCTCACCACAAGAAGGATGTTGAGGCTCCGGAGAAAGTTCAGAGAAGAGCAACAAAGCTAGTAAAGGGGCGGGAGAAAAGGCCTTATAAGGAACAGCTGAGAGAGCTGGGGGTGTTGATCCTGGAGGAGAGGAAGCTGAGGGGAGACCTCATTGCTCTCTACAATTAACTGAAAGTAAGTTGTGGAGAGGAGGGAGCTGGCCCCTTCTCCCAAGTGACTGGGGACAGGACGAGAGGGAGTGGCCTCAAGCTCCACCAGGGGAGATTTAGGCTGGAGATTAGGAAAACTTTTTCATGGAAAGGGTCATTGGGCAGTGTCAGAGGCTGCCCAGGGAGGGGGTTGATTCATCTTCCCTGGAGGTGTTTAAGGCACAGATGGACAAGGTGCCGAGGGGCAATGTTTACTGTTTGACAGGAACAGTTGGACTCGATGATCCAGTGGGTCTCTTCCAACCTGGTTGTTCTATGATTCCATAGATTCCCTGAGGGGCTCTAGAAGGGTGTGGGGGCTATTAGAAGCATCCTGAGGGGGTCCAGAATGGTCTGGGGGCCTTTTTAAAGGCCCTCAGGGGGATTATAAGGGTCTCGCGGCCTTTAGAAAGGCCCTGAGTGGCATTACATGGGTCTGGTGTCATATAGAAAGGCTCTGAGAGGTTCTAGAAGTGTCTGGGGTAATTTAGAGAGGCCCTGAGGGGCATTAGAAGGGTCTGGGGGCCTTCTGAAGGGTCCTAAGGGGCATTAGAAGTGTCTGGGGGCCTTTAGAATGGTCCTGAGGGGGTCTAGAAGGGTCTGGAGGCATTTAAAACTGTCCTGAGAGGCTCTAGAAGGGTCTGGGTGCCTTTATAAGGGTCCTGAGGGGCATTAGAAGGGTCTGGGTGCCCTTATAAAAGCCCTGAGGGGAATTAGCAGGGTCTGGGGGACTTTAGAAGGGTCCTGAGGGGCTCTATAAGGGTCTGGGGGCCTTTAGAAGGGTCTTCAGGGGCTCTAGAAGGGTCTGGGTGCCCTTATAAAAGCCTTGAGGGGAAATAGTAGGGTCTGGGGGACTTTAGAAGGGTCCTGAGGGGATCTATAAGGGTCTGGGGGCCTTTAGAAGGGTCTTCAGGGGCTCTAGAAAGGTCTGGGGCCCTTTAGAAAGGCCCTGTAGGGCATTAGAAGGGTCTGGGGACATTTTTAAAGGCCCTGACGGGCATTAGAATGGTCTGCGGGCCTTTAGAAGTGTCCTGAGGGGATCTAGAATGGTCTGGGGGTCTTTATAGGGGTCCTGAGGTGTTCTAGAAGGGTCTGGGAACCTTTATAAATTCCCTGATAGGCATTAGAAGGGTCTGAGGGTCTTTAGAAAGGTCCTGAGGGGCATTAGAAGGGTCTTGTGGCCTTCATAAGGGTCCTGAAAGGCATTAGAAGGGTCTGGGGGCTTTTAGATGGGTCCTGAGGCAATCTAGAAGGGTCTAGGGGCCTTTACATGGGTCTTGAGGGTCATTAGAAGGGTGTGGAGGCCTTTAGAAAGGCCCTGAAAGGTATTAGAAGGGTCTGGGGGCTTTTAGATGGGTCCTGAGGCAATCTAGAAGGGTCTGGGGGCCTTTACATGGGTCTTGAGGGTCATTAGAAGGGTGTGGAAGCCTTTAGAAAGGCCCTGAGGGGCTCTAGAAGGGTCTGGGGGCCATTAGAAGCGTCCTGAGTGGGTCCAGAAGGGTCTGGGGGCCTTTTTAAAGGCCCTCAGGGTAATTAAAAGGGTCTCGCGACCTTTAGAAAGCCCTGAGTGGCATTAGAAGGGTCTGGGGGCTATTAGAAGCGTGCTAAGGGGGTCCAGAAGGGTCTGGGGGCCTTTTTAAAGGCCCTCAGGGGGATTATAAGGGTCTAGCGGCCTTTAGAAAGGCCCTGAGTGGCATTAGAAGGGTCTGGGAGCCTTTAGAAGGGTCTTCAGGGGCTCTACAAGGGTCTGGGGACATTTAGAGTGCTCCTGATGGGCATTAAAAGGGTCTGGGGGTCTTTAGAATGGTCCTGAGTGGTTCTGGAAGGGTCTGGAGGCATTTAAAACTGTCCTGAGAGGCTCTAGAAGGGTCTGGGTGCCTTTATAAGGGTCCTGAGGGGCATTAGAAGGGTCTGGGTGACCTTATAAAAGCCCTGAGGGGAATTAGCAGGGTCTGGGGGACTTTAGAAGGGTCCTGAGCGGCTCCATAAGGGTCTGGGGGCCTTTAGAAGGGTCTTCAGGGGCTCTAGAAGGGTCTGGGGACCTTAAGAAAGGCCCTGTGGGGCATTAAAGGGTCTGGGGGCCTTTAGAAGGGTCTTCAGGGGCTCTAGAAGGGTCTGGGGACCTTTAGAAAGGCCCTGACGGGCATTAGAATGGTCTGCGGGCCTTTAGAAGTGTCCTGAGGGGCTCTAGAATGGTCTGGGGGCCTTTATAAGGGTCCTGACGGGCACTAGAAGGGTCTGGGAACCTTTACAAATGCCCTGAGGGACATTAGAAAGGTCTGAGGGCATTTAGAAAGGTCCTGAGGGGCATTAGAAGGGTCTTGTGGCCTTCATAAGGGTCCTGAAAGGCATTAGAAGGGTCTGGGGGCTTTTAGATGGGTCCTGAGGCAATCTAGAAGGGTCTTGGGGCCTTTACATGTGTCTTGAGGGTCATTAGAAAGGTGTGGAGGCCTTTAGAAGGGTCCTGAGGGGCATTAGAAGGGTCTGGGGGCCTTTAGAATGGTCCTGAGGGGGTCTAGAAGGGTCTGGAGGCATTTAAATCTGTCCTGAGAGGCTCTAGAAGGGTCAGGGTGCCTTTATAAGGGTCCTGAAAGGCATTAGAAGGGTCTGGGTGCACTTATAAAACCCTGAGGGGAATTAGCAGGGTCTGGGGGACTTTAGATGCGTCCTTAGGGGCTCTATAAGGGTCTGGGGGCCCTTAGAAGGGTGTCCAGGGGCTCTAGAACGGTCTGGGGACTTTTAGAAAGGCCCTGTGGGGCATTAGAAGGGTCTGGGGGCCTTTAGAATGCTCCTGAGGGGCAGTAGAAGGGTCTGGAAACCTTTATAAAGGCCCTGACGGGCATTAGAATGGTCTGCATGCCTTTAGAATTGTCTTGAGGGGCTCTAGAATGGTCTGGGGGCCTTTCTAAGGGTCCTGACGGGCTATAGAAGGGTCTGGGAACCTTTATAAATGCCCTGATGGGCATTAGAAGGGTCTTAGGGTATTTAGAAAGGCCCTGAGGGGAACTACAAGGGTCTTGTGGCCTTCATAAGGGTCCTGAAAGGCATTAGAAGGGCCTGGGGGCTTTTAGATGGGTCCTGAGGCAATCTAGAAGGGTCTGGGGGCCTTTACATGGGTCTTGAGGGTCATTAGAAGGGTGTGGAGGCCTTTAGAAAGGCCCTGAGGGGCTCTAGAAGGGTCTGGGGGCTATTAGAAGCGTCCTGAGGTGGTCCAGATGGGTGGGGGGCCTTTTTAAAGGCCCTCAGGGGGATTATAAGGGTCTCGCGGCCTTTAGAAAGGCCCTGAGTGGCATTACAATGGTCTGGGGTCATATAGAAAGGCCCTGAGAGGTTCTAGATGTGTCAGGGGTAATTTAGAAAGGCCCCGAGGGGCATTAGAAGGGTCTTGTGGCCTTTAGAAGTGTCCTGAGGGGCATTAGAAGGGTCTGGGGGCCTTTAAAAGAGTCCTGAGTGGCATTTTAATAGTCTGAGGGCCTTTAGAAAGGTCCTGAGGGGCATTAGAAGGGTCTTGTGGCCTTCATAAGGGTCCTGAAAGGCATTAGAAGGGTCTGGAGGCTTTTAGATGGGTCCTGAGGCAATCTAGAAGGGTCTGGGGGCCTTTACATGGGTCTTGAGGGTCATTAGAAGGGTGTGGAGGCCTTTAGAAAGGCCCTGAGGGGCTCTAGAAGGGTCTGGGGGCTATTAGAAGCGTCCTGAGGGGGTCCAGAAGGGTCTGGGGGCCTTTTTAAAGGCCCTCAGGGGGATTATAAGGGTCTCGCGGCCTTTAGAAAGGCCCTGAGAGGCATTACAAGGGTCTGGTGTCATATAGAACGGCTCTGAGAGGTTCTAGAAGTGTCTGGGGTAATTTAGAAAGGCCCTGAGGGGCATTAGAAAGGTCTGGGGGCCTTTTGAAGGGTCCTAAGGGGCATTACAAGGGTCTGGGGTCATATCGAAAGGCCCTGAGAGGTTCTAGAAGTGTCTGGGGTACTTTAGAACGGCCCTGAGGGGCATTAGAAGGGTCTGGGGGCCTTTAGAAGGGTTCTGAGGGGCATTTGAATGGTCTGGGGGCCTTTAGAAAGGCCCTGAGGTGCATTAGAATGGTCTGGGGGCCTTTAAAAGAGTCCTGAGGGGCATTTGAATGGTCTGGGGGCCTTTAGAAAGGCCCTGAGGTGGATTAGAAGGGTCTGGGGGCCTTTAAAAGGGTCCTGAGGGGCTCTAGAAGGGTCTGGGGTCTTTTAGAAATGTCAGAGGGGCTCTAGATGGGTCTGGGGGCCGTTACAAAAGTCCTGAGGGGTCTAGAAGAGTCTGGGAGCCTTTAGAAAGGATCTGAGGGGCTCTAGAATGGTCTGGGGGCCTCAAAATGGCTGGAATCTTCGTCAAAATGGCCGTCGCCCGATTCAAAAATGGCTGCCGCCTGAACTCAAAATGGCGGGAGTCGGCTTCAAAATGGCCTCCGCCCGATTCAAATATGGCGGCTGCCCGACCTCAAAATGGCGGGAGTTGGCTTCAAAATGGCCGCCACCCGATTCAAAAATGGTGGCTGCCCGATCTGAAAATGGCGGGAGTTGGCTTCAAAATGTTGGATGCCGGATTTAAACATGGTGGCTGTCTGAGTTGAAAATTTCTTCTTTTACTTTCTTTTTTGTTTTTTTGTGTGTGTGTTTTGATTGAGTGCTTTCTCTTTTAGGCACTGTTTTTGAGAGGTTTTTTTGAGGAGTGTTATCTGGGGGCTTGGTTATGTAATTAATTTGTTTTGTCGCTGGATGGGTGCTTAATTGCTTGATGGGTGAATGTTTGGGGTGGGTGCTTAATTGCTAACGGGTGAATGTTTGGGGTGGGTGCTCGGGGAGGGTGGGTGCGCCCCATTCTAATGCCCCTCAGAACCCTTCAAAAGGCCCTCAGACCATTCTAATGCCCCTCAGGGCATATATAAAGGTTCCCAGACCCTTCTAGAGCCCGTCAGGACCATTCTAAAGGCCGACAGACCCTTCTAGAGCCCCTCAAGACGATTCAAAGGGACCCCAGACTTTTCCAGAGCACCTCAGGACCCTTCTAAGGACCCCAGACCCATCTAATGCCCTTCAGGACCCTTCTAACGACCCCAACACTCTTCTAGAGCCCCTCAGGCCCATTCTAAAGGCCCCCAGACCCTTCTAGAGCCCCTCAAGTCCTTTCTAAAGGCTCCCAGATTCTTCTAGAGCCCCTCAGGACCCTTCTAACGGCACCCAGACCCATCTAGAGCCCCTCAGAACATATCTAAAAGCCCCCAGACCCTTCTAGAGACCTTCAGGTCCTTTCTAAAGGACCCCAAACCTTTCTAGAGCCCCTCAAGACAATTCTAAAGGCCCCCAGACCCTTCTAGATCCCCTCAGGACCCTTCTAAAAGGCCCCAGACCTTTCTAATGACCCTCAGGGCATGTCTAAAGTCCCCCAGACCCTTCTACTGCCCCTCAGGAGCATTCTAAAGGCCCCCAGACCCTTCTAATCCACCTCAGGGCCTGTCTAAAGGCCCCCAGACCCTTCTAATGCCCCTCAGGGCATTTCTAAAGGTACCCAGACCCTTCTAGAGCCCCTCAGTACCAATCTAAAGGCCCCCAGACTCTTTTAGAGCCCCTCAGGGCCATTCTAAACGCCCGCAGACCCTTCAAGAGCCCCTCAACATCTTTCTAACGGCTCCCTGACCCTTCTAGAGCCCCTCAGGGCCTTTCTAAATGCCCCCAGACCCTTCTAGAGCCCCTCAGGACACTTGTAAACGCCCCCAGACCCTTCTAGATCCCCTCAAGACCATTCTAAAAGGCCCCAGACCTTTCTAATGCCCCTCAGGGAATTTCTAAAGGCCCCCAGACCCATCTAATGCCCCTCAGGACCCTTCGTAAGGCCCCGAGACACTTTTAGAGCACCTCAGGACATTTCGAAAGGACCCCAGATCTTTTTAGAGCCCCTCAGGACACTTCTAGATGCCCCCAGACCCTTCTAGAGCCCCTCAGGACGATTCTAAAGGCCCCCAGACCCTTCTAGAGCCCCTCAGGGCCTTTCTAAAGGCCTTCACACCCTTCTAATGACCCTCAAGACCCATGTAAAGGCCCCTAGACCCTTCTAGATTGCCTGAGGACCCATCTAAAAGCCCCCAGACCCTTCTAATGCCTTTCAGGACCATTATGAAGGCCACAAGACCTTTCTAATGCCCCTCAGAACCGTTCTAAAGGTTCCCAGACCCTTCTAGAGCCCGTCAGGACCCTTATAAAGGCCCCCAGACCATTCTAGAGCCCCTCAGGACACTTCTAAAGGCCCGCAGACCATTCTAATGCCCGTCAGGGCCTTTATAAAGGTCCCCAGACCCTTCAACTGCCCCTCAGGAGCAGTCTAAAGGCCCCCAGACCCTTTAATGCCCCACAGGGCCTTTCTAAACGCCCCCAGACCCTTATAGAGCCCCTCAGGACCCTTCTAAAGTCCCCCAGACCCTGCTAATTCCCCTCAGGTCTTTTATAAGGGCACCAAGACCCTTCTAATGCCCCTCAGGACCCTTATAAAGGAACCCAGACCTTCTAGAGTCTCTCAGGACAGTTTTACGTGCCTCCAGACCCTTCTAGACCCCCTCAGGACCATTCTAAAGGCCCCCAGACCCTTCTAATGCCCCTCATGACCCTTCTAAAGGCCCCCAGACCCTTCTAATGCCACTCAGGGCCTTTCTAAAGGACCCCATACCCTTCTAATGCACCTCAGGACATTTCTAAAGGCACCCAGACCCTTCTAGAGCCCCTCAGGACATTTCTAAAGGCACCCAGACCCTTCTAATGCCACTCAGGGCCTTTCTAAAGGCCGCGAG
The DNA here is from genome assembly GCA_033558105.1 of Coccyzus lansbergi. Taxonomy (NCBI): domain Eukaryota; kingdom Metazoa; phylum Chordata; class Aves; order Cuculiformes; family Coccyzidae; genus Coccyzus; species Coccyzus lansbergi. The sequence continues at coordinate 315,610 of JAUMJK010000004.1, forward strand.
ACCCTTATAATCCCCCTGAGGGCCTTTAAAAAGGCCCTCAGACCCTTCTCGACCACCTCAGGACGCTTCTAATAGCCCCCAGACCCTTCTAGAGCCCCTCAGGGCCTTTCTAAAGGCCTCCACACCCTTCTAATGACCCTCAAGACCCATGTAAAGGCCCCCAGACCCTTCTAGATTGCCTCAGGACCCATCAAAAAGACCCCAGACCCTTCTAATGCCTTTTAGGACCCTTATAAAGGAACCAAGACCATTCTAATGCCCCTCAGGGCCTTTCTAAAGGCCTCCACACCCTTCTAATGCCCCTCAGGGCATTTATAAAGGTTCCCAGACCCTTCTAGAGCCCGTCAGGACCCTTATAAAGGCCCCCAGACCATTCTAGAGCCCCTCAGGACACTTCTAAAGGCCCGCAGACCATTCTAATGCCCGTCAGGGCCTTTCTAAAGGTCCCCAGACCCTTCTACTGCCCCTCAGGAGCATTCTAAAGGCCCCCAGACCCGTCTACAGCCTCTCAGGGCAGTTTTAAATGCCTCCAGACCCTTCTAGACCCCCTCAGGACAATTCTAAAGGCCCCCAGACCCTTCTAATGCCCCTCAGGACCATTCTAAAGCCCCACAGACCCTTCTAATGCCCCTCAGGGCCTTTCTAAAGGCCCCCAGACCCTTCTATAGCCCCTGAAGGCCCTTATAAAGGCCCCCAGACCCTTATAGAGCCCCTCAGGACCCTTCTACAGTCCCCCAGACCCTGCTAATTCCCCTCAGGGCTTTTATAAGGGCCACAAGACCCTTCTAATGCCCCTCAGGACCCTTATAAAGGCACCCAGACCCTTCTAGAGCCTCTCAGGACAGTTTTAAATGCCTCCAGACCCTTCTAGACCCCCACAGGACCATTCTAAAGGCCCACAGACCCTTCTAATGCCCCTCAGGGCCTTTCTAAAGTACCCCAGACACTTCTAGAACCATCTGGGCCTTTCTATATGACCCCAGACCATTCTAATGCCCCTCAGGTCCTTTCTAAAGGCCTCCATACCCTTCTAATGCCCCTCAGGACATTTCTAAAGGCACCCAGACCCTTCTAATGCCACTCAGGGCCTTTCTAAAGGCCGCGAGACCCTTATAATCCCCCTGAGGGCCTTTAAAAAGGCCCCCAGACCCTTCTGGACCCCCTCAGGACGCTTCTAATAGCACTCAGATCCTTCTAGAGGCCCTCAGGGCCTTTCTAAAGGCCTCCACACCCTTCTAATGACCCTCAAGACCCATGTAAAGGCCCGTAGACCCTTCTAGATTGCATCAGGACCCTTCTAAAAGCTCCCAGACCCTTCTAATGCCTTTCAGGACCCTTATGAATGCCACAAGACCCTTCTAATGCCCCTCAGGACCTTTCTAAAGGCCCTCAGACCCTTCTAATGTCCCTCAGGGCATTTATAAAGGTTCCCAGACCCTTCTAGAGCCCGTCAGGACCCTTATAAAGGCCCCCAGACCATTCTAGAGCCCCTCAGGACACTTCTAAAGGCCCGCAGACCATTCTAATGCCCGTCAGGGCCTTTATAAAGGTCCCCAGACCCTTCTACTGCCCCTCAGGAGCATTCTAAAGGACCCCAGACCCTTTAATGCCCCACAGGGCCTTTCTAAACGCCCCCAGACCCTTCTAGAGCTCCTGAAGACCTTTCTAAAGGCCCCTAGACCCTTATAGAGCCCCTCAGGACCCTTCTAAAGTCCCCAAGACCCTGCTAATTCCCCTCAGGGCTTTTATAAGGGCACCCAGACCCTTCTAATGCCCCTCAGGACCCTTATAAAGGAACCCAGACCTTCTAGAGTCTCTCAGGACAGTTTTACGTGCCTCCAGACCCTTCTAGACCCCCTCAGGACCATTCTAAAGGCCCCCAGACCCTTCTAATGCCCCTCATGACCCTTCTAAAGGCCCCCAGACCCTTCTAATGCCACTCAGGGCCTTTCTAAAGGACCCCATACCCTTCTAATGCACCTCAGGACATTTCTAAAGGCACCCAGACCCTTCTAGAGCCCCTCAGGACATTTCTAAAGGCACCCAGACCCTTCTAATGCCACTCAGGGCCTTTCTAAAGGCCGCGAGACCCTTATAATCCCCCTGAGGGCCTTTAAAAAGGCCCTCAGACCCTTCTCGACCACCTCAGGACGCATCTAATAGCCCCCAGACCCTTCTAGAGCCCCTCAGGGCCTTTCTAAAGGCCTCCACACCCTTCTAATGACCCTCAAGACCCATGTAAAGGCCCCCAGACCCTTCTAGATTGCCTCAGGACCCATCAAAAAGACCCCAGACCCTTCTAATGCCTTTTAGGACCCTTATAAAGGAACCAAGACCCTTCTAATGCCCCTCAGGGCCTTTCTAAAGGCCTCCACACCCTTCTAATGCCCCTCAGGGCATTTCTAAAGGTCCCCAGACCCTTCTAGACCCCCTCAGGACCATTCTAAAGGCCCCCAGACTCTTTAAGAGCCCCTCAGGGCCATTCTAAAGCCCCCCAGACCCTTCGAGTGCCCCTCAACATCCTTCTAACGGCTCCCTGACCCTTCTAGACCCCCTCAGGGCCATTCTAAAGGCCCCCAGACTCTTTTAGAGCCCCTCAGGGCCATTCTAAGGGCCCACAGATTCTTCGAGAGCCCCTCAACATCCTTCTAAAGGCTCCCTGACCATTCTTGAGCCCCTCTGGGCCTTTCTAAAGGCCCCCAGACCCTTCTAGACCCCCTCAGGATGATTCTAAAGGCCCCCAGAACATTCTAGATCCCCTCAAGACCTTTCTAAAAGGCCCCAGACCTTTCTAATGCACCTCAGGGCCTTTCTAAAGGCCCCCAGACCATTCAAATGCCCCTCAGAATCCTTCGAAAGGCACCCAGACCATTCTAATGCTCCTCAGGGCTGTTCTAAAGTACCACAGACACTTCTAGAACCTCTCAGGGCCTTTCTATATGACCCCAGACCCTTGTAATGCCCCTCAGGGCCTTTCTAAAGGCCCCCAGACCCTTCTAGAGCCACTCAGGACATTTCTAAAGGCCCCCAGACCCTTCTAGAGCCCCTCAGGACATTTCTAAAGGCACCCTGACCCTTCTAATGCCCCTCAGGGCCTTTCTAAAGGCCCCCAGACCCTTCCAATGCCCCTCAGGACATTTCTAAAGGCCCCCAGACCCTTCTAGAGCCCCTCAGGACATTTCAAAAGGCACCCAGACCCTTCCAATGCACCTCAGGGCCATTCTAAAGGCCCCGACACCCTTATAATCCCCCTGAGGGCCTTTAAAAAGGCCCCCAGACCCTTCTGGACCCCCTCAGGACGCTTCTAATAGCCCCAAGACCCTTCTAGAGCCCCTCAAGGCCTTTCTAAAGGCCTCCACACCCTTCTAATGACCCTCAAGACCCATGTAAAGGCCCCCAGACCCTTCTAGATTGCCTCAGGACCCATCTAAAAGCCCCCAGACGCTTCTAATGCCTTTTAGGACCCTTATAAAGGAGACAAGACCCTTCTAATGCCCCTCAGGACCTTTCTAAAGGCCCTCAGACCCTTCTAATGCCCCTCAGGGCATTTAGAAAGGTTCCCAGACCCTTCTAGAGCCCGTCAGGACACTTCTAAAGGCCCGCAGACCATTCTAATGCCCGTCAGGGCCTTTATAAATGTCCCCAGACCCTTCTACTGCCCCTCAGGAGCATTCTAAAGGCCCCCAGACCCTTCTAATGCCCCACAGGGCCTTTCTAAAGGTCCCCAGACCCTTCTAGAGCCCCTGAAGACCCTTATAAAAGACCCCAGACCCTAATAGAGCCCCTCAGGACCCTTCTAAAATCCCCCAGACCCTGCTAATTCCACTCAGGGCTTTTATAAGGGCACCCAGACCCTTCTAATGCCCCTCAGGACCCTTATAAAGGCACCCAGACCCTTCTAGAGTCTCTCAAGACAGTTTTAAATGCCTCCAGACCATTCTAGACCCCTCAGGACTATTCTAAAGGTCCCCAGACCCTTCTAGAGCCCCTCAGGACCATTCTAAAGGCCCCCAGACTCTTTTAGAGCACCTCAGAACCATTCTAAAGGCCCGCAGAACCTTCAAGAGCCCCTCAACATCCTTCTAACGGCTCCCTGACCCTTCTAGGGCCCCTCAGGACGATTCTAAAGGACCCCAGACCCTTCTAGATCCCCTCAAGACCCTTCTAAAAGTCCCCAGACCATTCTAATGCACCTCAGGGCATTTCTAAAGGCCCCCAGACCATTCAAATGCCCCTCAGAACCCTTCGAAAGGCCCCCAGACCCTTCTAATGCTCGTCAGGGCCTTTCTAAAATACCACAGACACTTCTAGAACCTCTCAGGGCCTTTCTATATGACCCCAGACCCTTGTAATGCCACTCAGGGCCTTTCTAAAGGCCGCGAGACCCTTATAATCCCCCTTAGGGCCTTTATAAAGGCCCCCAGACCCTTCTGGACCCCCTCAGGACACTTCTAATAGCCCCCAGACCCTTCTAGAGCCCCTCAGGGCCTTTCTAAAGACCTCCACACCCTTCTAATGACCCTCAAGACCCATGTAAAGGCCCCCAGACCCTTCTAGATTGCCTAAGGACACATCTAAAAGACCCCAGACCCTTCAAATGCCTTTCAAGACCATTATGAAGGCCACAAGACCCTTCTAATGCCCCTCAGGACCTTTTTTAAAGGCCCTCAGACCCTTCTAATGCCCCTCAGGGCATTTATAAAGGTTCCCAGACCCTTCTAGAGCCCGTCAGGACCCTTATAAAGGTCCCCAGATCATTCTAGAGCCCCTCAGGACACTTCTAAAGGCCCGCAGACCATTCTAATGCCCGTCAGGGCCTTTCTAAAGGTCCCCAGACCCTTCTAGAGCCCCTGAAGACCCTTCTAAAGGCCCCCAGACCCTTATAGAGCCCCTCAGGACCCTCTAAAGTCCCCGAAACCCAGCTAATTCCGCCCAGGGCTTTTATAAGGACACCCAGACCCTTCTAATGCCCCTAAGGACCCATTTAATTGCCCCCAGACCCTTCTAGAGTCTCTCAGGACAGTTTTAAATGCCTCCTGACCCTTCTAGACCCCCTCAGGACCATTCTAAAGGCACACAGACCCTTCTAATGCACCTCAGGGCCTTTCTAATGGCCCCCAGACCCTTCTAGACCCCCTCAGGACGATTCTAAAGGCCCCCAGACCCTTCTAGATCCCCTCAAGACCCTTCTAAAAGGCCCCAGACCTTTCTAATGCACCTCAGGGCCTTTCTAAAGGCCCCCAGACCATTCAAATGCCCCTCAGAACCCTTCTAAAGGCCCCCAGACCCTTCTAAAGCTCCTCAGGGCCTTTCTAAAGTACCACAGACACTTCTAGAACCTCTCAGGGCCTTTCTATATGACCCCAGACCCTTGTAATGCCACTCAGGGCCTTTCTAAAGGCCGCGAGACCCTTATAATACTTCTGAGGGCCTTTAAAAAGGCCCCCAGACCCTTCTGGACCCCCTCAGGACAATTATAATAGCCCCCAGACCCTTCTAGACACCCTCAGGACCATTCTAAAGGCCCCCAGACCCTTCTAGAACCTATCATGGTCTTTCTAAATCCCCCCAGACCCTTCTAATGCCCCTCAGGTCCTTTCTAAAGGCCCCCAGACCATTCTAATGACCCTCAGGGCATTTAAATGGTCCCGAGACCCTTCTAGAGCCCCTCAGGACCATTCTAAAGGCCCCCAGACTCTTTTAGAGCCCCTCAGGGCCATTCTAAAGGCCCGTAGACCCTCCTAGAGCCCCTCAACGTCATTCTAACGGCTTCCAGACCCTTCTAGAACCCCTCAAGACGATTCTAAATGCCCCAAGACCCTTCTAATCCACCTCAGGACCTTTCAAAAGGCCCCCAGACCATTCAAATGCCCCTCAGAGCCTTTAAAAAGGCCCCTAAACACTTCTAGAGCCACTCAGGACATTTCTAGAGGCCCTAAGATCTTTCTAGAACACATCAGGACCCATGTAAAGGCCCCCAGACCCTTCTACAGCCCCTCAGGACGCTTCTAAAGTACCCCAGACCCTTCTAGAGCCCCTCAGGTCCTTTCTAAAGGTCTCCACACCCTTCTAATGACCCTCAAGACCCATGTAAAGGCCCCCAGACCCTTCTAGATTGCCTCAGGACCCATCTAAAAGCCCCCAGAACCTTCTAATGCCTTTCAGAACCCTTATGAAGGCCACAAGACCCTTCTAATGCCCCTCAGGACCTTTCTAAAGGCCCTCAGACCCTTCTAATGCCCCTCAGGGTATTTATAAAGGTTCCCAGACCCTTCTACTGCCCCTCAGGAGTATTCTAAAGGCCCCCAGACCTGTCTAGAGCCTCTCAGGACAGTTTTAAATGCCTCCAGACCCTTCTAGACCCCCTCTGGACCATTCTAAAGTCCCCCAGACCCTAATAATGCCCCTAAGAGCATTTGAAAGTACCCCAGACCCTTCTAGAGCCCCTCAGGACCATTCTAAAGGCCCTCAGACTCTTCTAGAGCCCCTCAGGGCCATTCTAAAGGACCGCAGAACCTTCAAGAGACCCTCAACATCCTTCTAACGGCTCCCTGACCATTCTAGAGCCCCTCAGGGCCTTTCTAATGGCCTCCACACCCTTCTAATGACCGTCAAGACCCATGTAAAGGCCCCCAGACCCTTCTAGATTGCCTCAGGACCCATCTATAAGCCCCCAGACCCTTCTAATGCCTTTCAGGACCCTTATGAAGGCCACAAGACCCTTCTAATGCCCCTCAGGACTATTCTAAAGGCCCTCAGACCCTTCTAATGCCCCTCAGGGCATTTAGAAAGGTTCCCAGACCCTTCTAGAGCACGTCAGGACCCTTATAAAGGCCACCAGACCATTCTAGAGCCCCTCTAGAGGCTTCTAAAGGCCCGCAGACCATTCTAATGCCCGTTAGGGCCTTTATAAAGGTTCCCAGACCATTCTACTGCCCCTCAGGAGAATTCTAAAGGCCCCCAGACCCTTCTAGAGCCACTCAGGGCAGTTTTAAATGCCTCCAGACCCTTCTAGACACCCTCAGGACCATTCTAAAGTCCCCCAGACCCTTCTAATGCCCCTCAGGGCACTTTGAAAGGTCCCCAGACCCTTCTAGAGCCCCTCAGGACCATTCTAAAGGCCCCCAGACTCTTTTAGAGCCACTCAGAACCTTTCTAAAGGCCCTCAGACCCTTCAAGAGACCCTCAACATCCTTCTAACGGCTCCCTGACCCTTCTAGATCCTCTCAGGGCCTTTCTAAAGTCCCCCAGACCCTTCTAGACCCCCTCAAGACCCCCAAATGCGCCTCAGGGCATTTATAAATGTTCCCAGACCCTTCTAGAGCCCGTCAGGACCCTTATAAAGGTCCCCAGACAATTCTAGAGCCCCTCAGGACACTTCTAAAGGCCCGCAGACCATTCTAATGCCCGTCAGGGCCTTTCTAAAGGTCCCCAGACCCTTCTAGAGCCCCTGAAGACCCTTCTGAAGGCCCGCAGACCCTTATAGAGCCCCTCAGGACCCTTCTAAAGTCCCCCAGACCCTGCTAATTCCCCTCAGGGCTTTTATAAGTACACCCAGACCCTTCTAATGCCCCTCAGGACCCTTATAAAGGCACCCAGACCATTCTAGAGCCACTCAGGACAGTTTTAAATGCCTCCAGACCCTTCTAGACACCCTCAGGACCATTCTAAATGCCCCCAGACCCTTCTAGAACCTATCATGGCCTTTCTAAATCCCCCCAGACACTTCTAATGCCCCTCAGGGCCATTCTAAAGGCCCCCAGACCATTCTAATGCCCATCAGGGCATTTAAAAAGATCCCCAGACCCTTCTAGAGCCCCTCAGGACCATTCTAAAGGCCCCCAGACTCTTTTAGAGCCCCTCAGGACCATTCTAAAGGCACTCAGACCCTTCTAATCCACCTCAGGGCCTTTCTAAAGGCCCCCAGACCATTCAAATGCCCCTCAGAGCCCTTAAAAAGGCCCCCAGACCCTTCTAGAGCCACTCAGGACATTTCTAGAGGCCATCAAATCTTTCTAGAACCCATCAGGACCCATGTAAAGGCCCCCAGACCCTTCTAGATTGCCTCAGGACCCATCTAAAAGCCCCCAGACCCTTCTAATGCCTTTCAGGACCCTTATGAAGGACACAAGACCCTTCTAATGCCCTCTCAGGACCTTTCTAAAGGCCCTCAGACCCTTCTAATGCCCCTCAGGGCATTTATAAAGGTTCCCAGACCTTTCTAGAGCCCGTCAGGACCCTTATAATGCCCCCCAGACCATTCTAGAGACCCTCAGCACACTTCTAAAGGCCCGCAGACCATTCTAATGCCCGTCGGGCCTTTATAAAGGTTCCCAGACCCTTCTACTGCCCCTCAGGAGCATTCTAAAGGCCCCCAGACCCGTCTAGAGCCTCTCAGGGCAGTTTTAAATGCCTCCAGACCCTTCTAGACCCCCTCAGGACCATTCTAAAGCCCCCGAGACCCTTCTAATGCCCCAAAGGGCAATTCGAAAGGTTCCCAGACCCTTCTAGAGCCCCTCAGGACCATTCTAAAGGACCCCAGACTCTTTTAGAGCCCCTCAGGGCCATTCTAAAGGCCCGCAAAACCTTCAAGAGCCCCTCAAACATCCTTCTAACGGCTCCCTGACCCTTCTAGAGCCCCTGAGGGCCTTTCTAAAGGCCTCCACGCCCTTCTAATGACCCTCAAGACCCATGTAAAGGCCCCCAGACCCTTCTAGATTGCCTCAGGACCCATCTAAAAGCCCCCAGACCCTTCTAATGCCTTTCAGGACCCTTATGAAGGCCACAAGACCCTTCTAATGCCCCTCAGGACCTTTCTAAAGGCCCTCAGACCCTTCTAATGCCCCTCAGGGCATTTATAAAGGTTCCCAGACCTTTCTAGAGCACGTCAGGACCCTTATAAAGCCCCCCAGACCATTCTAGAGACCCTCAGGACACTTCTAAAGGCCCGCAGACCATTCTAATGCCCGTCAGGGCCTTTATAAAGGTTCCCAGACCCTTCTACTGCCCCTTCAGGGTAATTCTAAAGGCCCCCAGACCCTTCTAGAGCCTCTCAGGGCAGATTTAAATGCCTCCAGACCCTTCTAGACCCTCTCAGGACCATTCTAAAGCCTCCCAGACCCTTCTAATGCCCTGAGGGGCATTTCGAAAGGTCCCCAGACCATTCTAGTCCCCTCAGGACCATTCTAAAGGCCCCCAGGCTCTTTTAGAGCCCCTCAGAACCTTTCTAAAGGCACGCAGAACCTTCACGAGCCCCTCAACATCCTTCTAACAGCTCCCTGACCCTCCTGGAGCCCCTCAGGGCCTTTCTAAAGGCCCCCAGACCCTCCTAGACCCCCTCAGGACGATTCTAAAGGCCCCCAGACCCTTCTAGATCCCCTCAAGACCCTTCTAAAAGGCCCCAGACCTTTCTAATGCACCTCAGGGCATTTCTAAAGGCCCCCAGACCATTCAAATGCCCCTCAGAGCCCTTCGAAAGGCCCCCAGACCCTTCTAATGCTCCTCAGGGCCTTTCTAAAATACCACAGACACTTCTAGAACCTCTCAGGGCCTTTCTATATGACCCCAGACCCTTGTAATGCCACTCAGGACCTTTCTAAAGGCCGCGAGACCCTTATAATCCCCCTTAGGGCCTTTATAAAGGCCCCCAGACCCTTCTGGACCCCCTCAGGACACTTCTAATAGCCCCCAGACCCTTCTAGAGCCCCTCAGGGCCTTTCTAAAGACCTCCACACCCTTCTAATGACCCTCAAGACCCATGTAAAGGCCCCCAGACCCTTCTAGATTGCCTTAGGACCTATTCAAAAGACCCCAGACCCTTCAAATGCCTTTCAAGACCCTTATGAAGGCCACAAGACCATTCTAATGCCCCTCAGGACCTTTCTAATGGCCCTCAGACCCTTCTAATGCCCCTCAGGGCATTTATAAAGGTTCCCAGACCCTTCTAGAGCCTGTCAGGACCCTTATAAAGGTCCCCAGACCATTCTAGAGCACCTCAGGACATTTCTAAAGGCCCGCAGACCATTCTAATGCCCCACAGGGCCTTTCTAAAGGTCCCCAGACCCTTCTAGAGCCCCTGAAGACCCTTCTAAAGGCCCCCAGACCCTTATAGAGCCCCTCAGGACCCTTCTAAAGTCCCCCAGACCCTGCTAATTCCTCTCAGGGCTTTTATAAGGACACCCAGACCCTTCTAATGCCCCTCAGGACCCTTATAAAGGCACCCAGACCTTTCTAGAGCCTCTCAGGACTGTTTTAAATGCCTCCAGACCCTTCTAGACACCCTCAGGACCATTCTAAAGGCACCCAGACACTTCTAGAACCTATCAGGGCCTTTCTAAATCCACCCAGACCCTTCTAATTCCCCTCAGGGCCTTTTTAAAGGCCCCCAGACCCTTCTAATGCCCCTAAGGGCATTTAAAAAGGTCCCCAGACCCTTCTAGAGCCCCTCAGGACCATTCTAAAGGCCCCCAGACTCTTTTAGAGCCCCTCAGGGCCATTCTAAAGGCCCGCAGACCCTTCTAGAGCCCCTCAACGTCATTCTAACGGCTTCCAGACCCTTCTAGAACCCCTCAGGATGATTCTAAAGGCCCTCAGACCCTTCTAATCCACCTCAGGGCCTTTCTAAAGGCCCCCAGACCATTCAAATGCCCCTCAGAGCCCTTAAAAAGGCCCCCAGACCCTTCTAGAGCCACTCAGGACATTTCCAGAGGCCCTCAAATCTTTATAGAACCCATCAGGACCCATGTAAAGGCCCCCAGACCCTTCTACAGACTTTCAGGACGCTTCTATAGTTCCCCAGACCCTTCTAGAGCCCCTCAGGGCCTTTCTAAAGGCCTCCACACTCTTCTAATGACCCTCAAGACCCATGTAAAGGCCCCCAGACCCTTCTAGATTGCCTCAGGACCCATCTAAAAGCACCCAGACCCTTCTAATGCCTTTCAGGACCCTTATGAAGGCCACAAGACCCTTCTAATGCCCCTCAGGACCTTTCTAAAGGCCCTCAGACCCTTCTAATGCCCCTCAGGGCATTTATAAAGGTTCCCAGACCTTTCTAGAGCCCGTCAGGACCCTTATAAAGCCCCCCAGACCATTCTAGAGCCCCTCAGCACACTTCTAAAGGCCCGCAGACCATTCTAATGCCCGTCGGGCCTTTATAAAGGTTCCCAGACCCTTCTACTGCCCCTCAGGAGCATTCTAAAGGCCCCCAGACCCGTCTAGAGCCTCTCAGGGCAGTTTTAAATGCCTCCAGACCCTTCTAGACCACCTCAGGACCATTCTAAAGCCCCCCAGACCCTTCTAATGCCCCTAAGGGCAATTCGAAATGTTCCCAGACCCTTCTAGAGCCACTCAGGACCATTCTAAAGGACCCCAGACTCTTTTAGAGCCCGTCAGGGCCATTCTAAAGGCCCGCAGAACCTTCAAGAGCCCCTCAAACATCCTTCTAACGGCTCCCTGACCCTTCTAGAGCCCCTCAGGGCCTTTCTAAAGGCCTCCACACCCTTCTAATGACCCTCAAGACCCATGTAAAGGCCCCCAGACCCTTCTAGATTGCATCAGGACCCATCTAAAAGCCCCCAGACCCTTCTAATGCCTTTCAGGACCCTTATGAAGGCCACAAGACCCTTCTAATGCCCCTCAGGACCTTTCTAAAGGCCCTCAGTCCCTTCTAATGCCCCTCAGGGCATTTATAAAGGTTCCCAGACCTTTCTAGAGCCCGTCAGGACCCTTATAAAGCTCCCCAGACCATTCTAGAGCCCCTCAGCACACTTCTAAAGGCCCGCAGACCATTCTAACGCCCGTCGGGCCTTTATAAAGGTTCCCAGACCCTTCTACTGCCCCTCAGGAGCATTCTAAAGGCCCCCAGACCCGTCTAGAGCCTCTCAGGGCAGTTTTAAATGCCTCCAGACCCTTCTAGACCACCTCAGGACCATTCTAAAGCCCCCCAGACCCTTCTAATGCCCCTAAGGGCAATTCGAAATGTTCCCAGACCCTTCTAGAGCCACTCAGGACCATTCTAAAGGACCCCAGACTATTTTAGAGCCCGTCAGGGCCATTCTAAAGGCCCGCAGAACCTTCAAGAGCCCCTCAAACATCCTTCTAACGGCTCCCTGACCCTTCTAGAGCACCTCAGGGCCTTTCTAAAGGCCTCCACACCCTTCTAATGATCCTCAAGACCCATGTAACGGCCCCCAGACCCTTCTAGATTGCCTCAGGACCCATCTAAAAGCTCCCAGACCCTTCTAATGCCTTTCAGGACCCTTATGAAGGCCACAAGACCCTTCTAATGCACCTCAGGACCTTTCAAAAGGCCCTCAGACCCTTCTAATGCCCCTCAGGGCATTTATAAAGGTTCCCAGACCCTTCTAGAGCCTGTCAGGACCCTTATAAAGGCCCCCAGACCATTCTAGAGCCCCTCAGGACAATTCTAAAGGCCTGCTGACCATTCTAATGCCTGTCAGGGCCTTTATAAAGGTCCCCAGACCCTTCTACTGCCCCTCAGGAGCATTCTAAAGGCCCCCAGACCCTTCTAATGTCCCACAGGGCCTTTCTAAATGTCCCCAGACCCTTCTAGAGCCCCTGAAGACCCTTCTAAAGGCCCCCAGACCCTTATAGAGCCCCTCAGGACCCTTCTAAAGTCCCCCAGACCCTGCTAATTTCCCTCAGGGCTTTTATAAGGGCACCCAGACCCTTCTAATGCCCCTCAGGACCCTTATAAAGGCACCCAGACCCTTCTAGAGTCTCTCAGGACAGTTTTAAATGCCTCCAGACCCATCTAGACCCCCTCAGGACCAATCTAAAGGCCCCCAGACCCTTCTAATGCCCCTCAGGGCCTTTCTAAAGGCCCCCAGACCCTTCTAATGCCCCTCAGAGCATTTCTAAAGGTCCACAGACCCTTCTAGAGCCTCTCAGGACAGTTTTAAATGCCTCCAGACCCTTCTAGACACGCTCTGGACAATTCTAATGGCCCCCAGACCCTTCTAGAACCTATCAGGACCTTTCTAAATCCACCCAGACCCTTCTAATGCCCGTCAGGGCCTTTCTAAATGCCCCCAGATCCTTCTAATGCCCCTCAGGGCATTTAAAAAGGTCCCCAGACCCTTCTAGAGCCCCTCAGGACCATTCTAAAGGCCCCCAGACTATTTTAGAGCCCCTCAGGGCCATTCTAAAAGCCCGCAGACCATTCTAGATCCCCTCAACGTCATTCTAACGGCTTCCAGACCCTTCTAGAACCCCTCAGGACGATTCTAAAGGCCCTCAGACCCTTCTAATCCAACTCAGGGCCTTTCTAAAGGCCCCCAGACCATTCAAATGCCCCTCAGAGCCCTTAAAAAGGACCCCAGACCCTTCTAGAGCCACTCAGGACATTTCTAGAGGCCCTCAGATCTTTCTAGAACCCATCAGGACCCATGTAAAGGCCTCCAGACCCTGCTACAGCCACTCAGGACAATTCTAATAGCCCCCAGACCCTTCTAGAGCCACTCAGGGCCTTTCTAAAGGCCTCCACACCCTTCTAATGACCCTCAAGACCCATGTAAAGGCCCCCAGACCCTTCTAGATTGCCTCAGGACCCATCTAAAAGCCCCCAGACCCTTCTAATGCCTTTCAGGATCCTTATGAAGGCCACAAGACCCTTCTAATGCCCCTCAGGACCTTTCTAAAGGCCCTCAGACCCTTCTAATGCGCCTCAGGGCATTTATAAATGTTCCCAGACCCTTCTAGAGCCCGTCAGGACCCTTATAAAGGTCCCCAGACCATTCTAGAGCCCCTCAGGACACTTCTAAAGGCCCGCAGACCATTCTAATGCCCCACAGGGCCTTTCTAAAGGTCCCCAGACCCTTCTAGAGCCCCTGAAGACCCTTCTGAAGACCCGCAGACCCTTATAGAGCCCCTCAGGACCCTTCTAAAGTCCCCCAGACCCTGCTAATTCCCCTCAGGGCTTTTATAAGTACACCCAGACCCTTCTAATGCCCCTCAGGACCCTTATAAAGGCACCCAGACCCTTCTAGAGCCACTCAGGACAGTTTTAAATGCCTCCAGACCCTTCTAGACACCCTCAGGACCATTCTAAAGGCCCCCAGACCCTTCTAGAACCTATCATGGCCTTTCTAAATCCCCCCAGACACTTCTAATGCCCCTCAGGGCCTTTCTAAAGGCCCCCAGACCATTCTAATGCCCCTCAGGGCATTTAAAAAGATCCCCAGACCCTTCTAGAGCCCCTCAGGAACATTCTAAAGGCCCCCAGACTCTTTTAGAGCCCCTCAGGGCCATTCTAAAGGCCCGCAGACCCTTCTAGAGCCCCTCAACGTCATTCTAACGGCTTCCAGACCCTTCTAGAACCCCTCAGGACCATTCTGAAGCCACTCAGACCCTTCTAATCCACCTCAGGGCCTTTCTAAAGGCCCCCAGACCATTCAAATGCCCCTCAGAGCCCTTAAAAAGGCCCCCAGACCCTTCTAGAGCCACTCAGGACATTTCTAGAGGCCATCAAATCTTTCTAGAACCCATCAGGACCCATGTAAAGGCCCCCAGACCCTTCTACAGCCCCTCAGGACGCTTCTAAAGTTCCCAGACTCTTCTAGAGCCCCTCAGGGCCTTTCTAAAGGCCTCCACACTCTTCTAATGACCCTCAAGACCCATGTAAAGGCCCCCAGACCCTTCTAGATTGCCTCAGGACCCATCTAAAAGCCCCCAGACCCTTCTAATGCCTTTCAGGACCCTTATGAAGGACACAAGACCCTTCTAATGCCCTCTCAGGACCTTTCTAAAGGCCCTCAGACCCTTCTAATGACCCTCAGGGCATTTATAAAGGTTCCCAGACCTTTCTAGAGCCCGTCAGGACCCTTATAAAGCCCCCCAGACCATTCTAGAGCCCCTCAGGACACTTCTAAAGGCCCGCAGACCATTCTAATGCCCGTCGGGCCTTTATAAAGGTTCCCAGACCCTTCTACTGCCCCTCAGGAGCATTCTAAAGGCCCCCAGACCCGTCTAGAGCCTCTCAGGGCAGTTTTAAATGCCTCCAGACCCTTCTAGACCCCCTCAGGACCATTCTAAAGCCCCCCAGACCCTTCTAATGCCCCAAAGGGCAATTCGAAAGGTTCCCAGACCCTTCTAGAGCCCCTCAGGACCATTCTAAAGGACCCCAGACTCTTTTAGAGCCCCTCAGGGCCATTCTAAAGGCCCGCAAAACCTTCAAGAGCCCCTCAAACATCCTTCTAACGGCTCCCTGACCCTTCTAGAGCCCCTGAGGGCCTTTCTAAAGGCCTCCACGCCCTTCTAATGACCCTCAAGACCCATGTAAAGGCCCCCAGACCCTTCTAGATTGCCTCAGGACCCATCTAAAAGCCCCCAGACCCTTCTAATGCCTTTCAGGACCCTTATGAAGGCCACAAGACCCTTCTAATGCCCCTCAGGACCTTTCTAAAGGCCCTCAGACCCTTCTAATGCCCCTCAGGGCATTTATAAAGGTTCCCAGACCTTTCTAGAGCACGTCAGGACCCTTATAAAGCCCCCCAGACCATTCTAGAGACCCTCAGGACACTTCTAAAGGCCCGCAGACCATTCTAATGCCCGTCAGGGCCTTTATAAAGGTTCCCAGACCCTTCTACTGCCCCTTCAGGGTAATTCTAAAGGCCCCCAGACCCTTCTAGAGCCTCTCAGGGCAGATTTAAATGCCTCCAGACCCTTCTAGACCCTCTCAGGACCATTCTAAAGCCTCCCAGACCCTTCTAATGCCCCTCAGGGCATTTCGAAAGGTCCCCAGACCATTCTAGTCCCCTCCGGACCATTCTAAAGGCCCCCAGGCTCTTTTAGAGCCCCTCAGAACCTTTCTAAAGGCACGCAGAACCTTCACGAGCCCCTCAACATCCTTCTAACAGCTCCCTGACCCTCCTGGAGCCCCTCAGGGCCTTTCTAAAGGCCCCCAGACCCTCCTAGACCCCCTCAGGACGATTCTAAAGGCCCCCAGACCCTTCTAGATCCCCTCAAGACCCTTCTAAAAGGCCCCAGACCTTTCTAATGCACCTCAGGGCATTTCTAAAGGCCGCCAGACCATTCAAATGCCCCTCAGAACCCTTCGAAAGGCCCCCAGACCCTTCTAATGCTCCTCAGGGCCTTTCTAAAATACCACAGACACTTCTAGAACCTCTCAGGGCCTTTCTATATGACCCCAGACCCTTGTAATGCCACTCAGGGCCTTTCTAAAGGCCGCGAGACCCTTATAATCCCCCTTAGGGCCTTTATAAAGGCCCCCAGACCCTTCTGGACCTCCTCAGGACACTTCTAATAGCCCCCAGACCCTTCTAGAGCCCCTCAGGGCCTTTCTAAAGACCTCCACACCCTTCTAATGACCCTCAAGACCCATGTAAAGGCCCCCAGACCCTTCTAGATTGCCTTAGGACCTATTCAAAAGATCCCAGACCCTTCAAATGCCTTTCAAGACCCTTATGAAGGCCACAAGACCATTCTAATGCCCCTCAGGACCTTTCTAATGGCCCTCAGACCCTTCTAATGCCCCTCAGGGCATTTATAAAGGTTCCCAGACCCTTCTAGAGCCTGTCAGGACCCTTATAAAGGTCCCCAGACCATTCTAGAGCACCTCAGGACATTTCTAAAGGCCCGCAGACCATTCTAATGCCCCACAGGGCCTTTCTAAAGGTCCCCAGATCCTTCTAGAGCCCCTGAAGACCATTCTAAAGGCCCCCAGACCCTTATAGAGCCCCTCAGGACCCTTCTAAAGTCCCCCAGACCCTGCTAATTCCTCTCAGGGCTTTTATAAGGACACCCAGACCCTTCTAATGCCCCTCAGGACCCTTATAAAGGCACCCAGACCTTTCTAGAGCCTCTCAGGACTGTTTTAAATGCCTCCAGACCCTTCTAGACACCCTCAGGACCATTCTAAAGGCACCCAGACACTTCTAGAACCTATCAGGGCCTTTCTAAATCCACCCAGACCCTTCTAATTCCCCTCAGGGCCTTTTTAAAGGCCCCCAGACCCTTCTAATTCCCCTAAGGGCATTTAAAAAGGTCCCCAGACCCTTCTAGAGCCCCTCAGGACCATTCTAAAGGCCCCCAGACTATTTTAGAGCCCCTCAGGGCCATTCTAAAGGCCCGCAGACCCTTCTAGAGCCCCTCAACGTCATTCTAACGGCTTCCAGACCCTTCTAGAACCCCTCAGGATGATTCTAAAGGCCCTCAGACCCTTCTAATCCACCTCAGGGCCTTTCTAAAGGCCCCCAGACCATTCAAATGCCCCTCAGAGCCCTTAAAAAGGCCCCCAGACCCTTCTAGAGCCACTCAGGACATTTCTAGAGGCCCTCAAATCTTTCTAGAACCCATCAGGACCCATGTAAAGGCCCCCAGACCCTTTTATAGACTTTCAGGACGCTTCTATAGTTCCCCAGACCCTTCTAGAGCCCCCCAGGGCCTTTCTAAAGGCCTCCACACTCTTCTAATGACCCTCAAGACCCATGTAAAGGCCCCCAGACCCTTCTAGATTGCCTCAGGACCCATCTAAAAGCCCCCAGACCCTTCTAATGCCTTTCAGGACCCTTATGAAGGCCACAAGACCCTTCTAATGCCCCTCAGGACCTTTCTAAAGGCCCTCAGACCCTTCTAATGCCCCTCAGGGCATTTATAAAGGTTCCCAGACCTTTCTAGAGCCCGTCAGGACCCTTATAAAGCCCCCCAGACCATTCTAGAGCCCCTCAGCACACTTCTAAAGGCCCGCAGACCATTCTAATGCCCGTCGGGCCTTTATAAAGGTTCCCAGACCCTTCTACTGCCCCTCAGGAGCATTCTAAAGGCCCCCAGACCCGTCTAGAGCCTCTCAGGGCAGTTTTAAATGCCTCCAGACCCTTCTAGACCACCTCAGGACCATTCTAAAGCCCCCCAGACCCTTCTAATGCCCCTAAGGGCAATTCGAAATGTTCCCAGACCCTTCTAGAGCCACTCAGGACCATTCTAAAGGACCCCAGACTCTTTTAGAGCCCGTCAGGGCCATTCTAAAGGCCCGCAGAACCTTCAAGAGCCCCTCAAACATCCTTCTAACGGCTCCCTGACCCTTCTAGATCCCCTCAGGGCCTTTCTAAAGGCCCCCAGACCCTTCTAGACCCCCTCAAGACCCTTCTAAAAGGCCCCAGACCTTTCTAATGCACCTCAGGGCCTTTCTAAAGGCCCCCAGACCATTCAAATGCCCCTCAGAACCCTTCTAAAGGCCCCCAGACCCTTCTAATGCTCCTCAGGGCCTTTCTAAAGTACCACAGACACTTCTAGAACCTCTCAGGGCCTTTCTATATGACCCCAGACCCTTGTAATGCCACTCAGGGCCTTTCTAAAGGCCGCAAGACCCTTATAAACCCCCTGAGGGCCTTTATAAAGGCCCCCAGACCTTTCTGGACCCCCTCAGGACACTTCTAATAGCCCCCAGACCCTTCTAGAGCCCCTCAGGGCCTTTCTAAAGACCTCCACACCCTTCTAATGACCCTCAAGACCCATGTAAAGGCCCCCAGACCCTTCTAGATTGCCTTAGGACCTATTCAAAAGACCCCAGACTCTTCAAATGCCTTTCAAGACCCTTATGAAGGCCACAAGACCCTTCTAATGCCCCTCAGGACCTTTCTAAAGGCCCTCAGACCCTTCTAATGCCCCTCATGGCATTTATAAAGGTTCCCAGACCCTTCTAGAGCCTGTCAGGACCCTTATAAATGTCCCCAGACCATTCTAGAGCCCCTCAGGACACTTCTAAAGGCCCGCAGACACTTCTAATGCCCCACAGGGCCTTTCTAAAGGCCCCCAGACCCTTATAGAGCCCCTCAGGACCCTTCTAAAGTCCCTCAGACCCTGCTAATTCCACTCAGGGCTTTTATAAGGACACCCAGACCCTTCTAATGCCCCTCAGGACCCTTATAAAGGCACCCAGACCCTTCTAGAGCCTCTCAGGACAGCTTTAAATGCCTCCAGACCCTTCTAGACATCCTCAGGACCATTCTAAAGGCCCCCAGACCCTTCTAGAACCTATCAGGGCCTTTCTAAATCCACCCAGACTCTTCTAATGCCCCTCAGGGCCATTCTAAAGGCCCCCAGACCCATCTAATGCCCCTCAGGGCATTTAAAAAGGTCCCCAGACCCTTCTAGAGCCCCTCAGGACGCTTCTAATAGCCCCCAGACCCTTCTAGAGCCCCTCAGGGCCTTTCTAAAGGCCTCCACACCCTTCTAATGACCCTCAAGACCCATGTAAAGGCCCCCAGACCCTTCTAGATTGCCTCAGGACCCATCTAAAAGCCCCCAGACCCTTCTAATGCCTTTCAGGATCCTTATGAAGGCCACAAGACCCTTCTAATGCCCCTCAGGACCTTTCTAAAGGCCCTCAGACCCTTCTAATGCGCCTCAGGGCATTTATAAATGTTCCCAGACCATTCTAGAGCCCGTCAGGACCCTTATAAAGGTCCCCAGACCATTCTAGAGCCCCTCAGGACACTTCTAAAGGCCCGCAGACCATTCTAATGCCCCACAGGGCCTTTCTAAAGGTCCCCAGACCCTTCTAGAGCCCCTGAAGACCCTTCTGAAGACCCGCAGACCCTTATAGAGCCCCTCAGGACCCTTCTAAAGTCCCCCAGACCCTGCTAATTCCCCTCAGGGCTTTTATAAGTACACCCAGACCCTTCTAATGCCCCTCAGGACCCTTATAAAGGCACCCAGACCCTTCTAGAGCCACTCAGGACAGTTTTAAATGCCTCCAGACCCTTCTAGACACCCTCAGGACCATTCTAAAGGCCCCCAGACCCTTCTAGAACCTATCATGGCCTTTCTAAATCCCCCCAGACACTTCTAATGCCCCTCAGGGCCTTTCTAAAGGCCCCCAGACCATTCTAATGCCCCTCAGGGCATTTAAAAAGATCCCCAGACCCTTCTAGAGCCCCTCAGGACCATTCTAAAGGCCCCCAGACTCTTTTAGAGCCCCTCAGGGCCATTCTAAAGGCCCGCAGACCCTTCTAGAGCCCCTCAACGTCATTCTAACGGCCTCCAGACCCTTCTAGAACCCCTCAGGACCATTCTAAAGGCACTCAGACCCTTCTAATCCACCTCAGGGCCTTTCTAAAGGCCCCCAGACCATTCAAATCCCCCTCAGAGCCCTTAAAAAGGCCCCCAGACCCTTCTAGAGCCACTCAGGACATTTCTAGAGGCCATCAAATCTTTCTAGAACCCATCAGGACCCATGTAAAGGCCCCCAGACCCTTCTACAGCCCCTCAGGACGCTTCTAAAGTTCCCAGACTCTTCTAGAGCCCCTCAGGGCCTTTCTAAAGGCCTCCACACTCTTCTAATGACCCTCAAGACCCATGTAAAGGCCCCCAGACCCTTCTAGATTGCCTCAGGACCCATCTAAAAGCCCCCAGACCCTTCTAATGCCTTTCAGGACCCTTATGAAGGACACAAGACCCTTCTAATGCCCTCTCAGGACCTTTCTAAAGGCCCTCAGACCCTTCTAATGCCCCTCAGGGCATTTATAAAGGTTCCCAGACCTTTCTAGAGCCCGTCAGGACCCTTATAAAGCCCCCCAGACCATTCTAGAGCCCCTCAGGACACTTCTAAAGGCCCGCAGACCATTCTAATGCCCGTCGGGCCTTTATAAAGGTTCCCAGACCCTTCTACTGCCCCTCAGGAGCATTCTAAAGGCCCCCAGACCCGTCTAGAGCCTCTCAGGGCAGTTTTAAATGCCTCCAGACCCTTCTAGACCCCCTCAGGACCATTCCAATGCCCCCCAGACCCTTCTAATGCCCCAAAGGGCAATTCGAAAGGTTCCCAGACCCTTCTAGAGCCCCTCAGGACCATTCTAAAGGACCCCAGACTCTTTTAGAGCCCCTCAGGGCCATTCTAAAGGCCCGCAAAACCTTCAAGAGCCCCTCAAACATCCTTCTAACGGCTCCCTGACCCTTCTAGAGCCCCTGAGGGCCTTTCTAAAGGCCTCCACGCCCTTCTAATGACCCTCAAGACCCATGTAAAGGCCCCCAGACCCTTCTAGATTGCCTCAGGACCCATCTAAAAGCCCCCAGACCCTTCTAATGCCTTTCAGGACCCTTATAATGGAGACAAGACCCTTCTAATGCCCCTCAGGACTATTCTAAAGGCCCTCAGACCCTTCTAATGCCCCTCAGGGCATTTAGAAAGGTTCCCAGACCCTTCTAGAGCCCGTCAGGACCCTTATAAAGGCCCCCAGACCATTCTAGAGCCCCT
Source organism: Coccyzus lansbergi (assembly GCA_033558105.1). Lineage (NCBI taxonomy): Eukaryota > Metazoa > Chordata > Aves > Cuculiformes > Coccyzidae > Coccyzus > Coccyzus lansbergi. The sequence goes on from JAUMJK010000004.1 coordinate 336,839, forward strand.
CTGGACACTTCTAAAAGCCCGCAGACCATTCTAATGCCCGTCAGGGCCTTTATAATGGTTCCCAGACCCTTCTACTGCCCCTCAGGATAATTCTAAAGGCCCCCAGACCCTTCTAGAGCCTCTCAGGGAAAATTTAAATGCCTCCAGACCCTTCTAGACCCTCTCAGGACCATTCTAAAGCCTCCCAGACCCTTCTAATGCCCCTCAGGGCATTTCGAAAGGTCCCCAGACCATTCTAGTCCCCTCAGGACCATTCTAAAGGCCCCCAGGCTCTTTTAGAGCCCCTCAGAACCTTTCTAAAGGCACGCAGAACCTTCACGAGCCCCTCAACATCCTTCTAACAGCTCCCTGACCCTCCTGGAGCCCCTCAGGGCCTTTCTAAAGGCCCCCAGACCCTTCTAGACCCCCTCAGGACGATTCTAAAGGCCCCCAGACCCTTCTAGATCCCCTCAAGACCCTTCTAAAAGGCCCCAGACCTTTCTAATGCACCTCAGGGCATTTCTAAAGGCCCCCAGACCATTCAAATGCCCCTCAGAACCCTTCGAAAGGCCCCCAGACCCTTCTAATGCTCCTCAGGGCCTTTCTAAAATACCACAGACAATTCTAGAACCTCTCAGGGCCTTTCTATATGACCCCAGACCCTTGTAATGCCACTCAGGGCCTTTCTAAAGGCCGCGAGACCCTTATAATCCCCCTTAGGGCCTTTATAAAGGCCCCCAGACCCTTCTGGACCCCCTCAGGACACTTCTAATAGCCCCCAGACCCTTCTAGAGCCCCTCAGGGCCTTTCTAAAGGCCTCCACACCCTTCTAATGACCCTCAAGACCCATGTAAAGGCCCCCAGACCCTTCTAGATTGCCTTAGGACCTATTCAAAAGACCCCAGACCCTTCAAATGCCTTTCAAGACCCTTATGAAGGCCACAAGACCATTCTAATGCCCCTCAGGACCTTTCTAATGGCCCTCAGACCCTTCTAATGCCCCTCAGGGCATTTATAAAGGTTCCCAGACCCTTCTAGAGCCTGTCAGGACCCTTATAAAGGTCCCCAGACCATTCTAGAGCACCTCAGGACATTTCTAAAGGCCCGCAGACCATTCTAATGCCCCACAGGGCCTTTCTAAAGGTCCCCAGACCCTTCTAGAGCCCCTGAAGACCCTTCTAAAGGCCCCCAGACCCTTATAGAGCCCCTCAGGACCCTTCTAAAGTCCCCCAGACCCTGCTAATTCCTCTCAGGGCTTTTATAAGGACACCCAGACCCTTCTAATGCCCCTCAGGACCCTTATAAAGGCACCCAGACCTTTCTAGAGCCTCTCAGGACTGTTTTAAATGCCTCCAGACCCTTCTAGACACCCTCAGGACCATTCTAAAGGCACCCAGACACTTCTAGAACCTATCAGGGCCTTTCTAAATCCACCCAGACCATTCTAATTCCCCTCAGGGCCTTTTTAAAGGCCCCCAGACCCTTCTAATGCCCCTAAGGGCATTTAAAAAGGTCCCCAGACCCTTCTAGAGCCCCTCAGGACCATTCTAAAGGCCCCCAGACTCTTTTAGAGCCCCTCAGGGCCATTCTAAAGGCCCGCAGACCCTTCTAGAGCCCCTCAACGTCATTCTAACGGCTTCCAGACCCTTCTAGAACCCCTCAGGATGATTCTAAAGGCCCTCAGACCCTTCTAATCCACCTCAGGGCCTTTCTAAAGGCCCCCAGACCATTCAAATGCCCCTCAGAGCCCTTAAAAAGGCCCCCAGACCCTTCTAGAGCCACTCAGGACATTTCTAGAGGCCCTCAAATCTTTATAGAACCCATCAGGACCCATGTAAAGGCCCCCAGACCCTTCTACAGACTTTCAGGACGCTTCTATAGTTCCCCAGACCCTTCTAGAGCCCCTCAGGGCCTTTCTAAAGGCCTCCACACTCTTCTAAGGACACTCAAGACCCATGTAAAGGCCCCCAGACCCTTCTAGATTGCCTCAGGACCCATCTAAAAGCACCCAGACCCTTCTAATGCCTTTCAGGACCCTTATGAAGGCCACAAGACCATTCTAATGCCCATCAGGACCTTTCTAAAGGCCCTCAGACCCTTCTAATGCCCCTCAGGGCATTTATAAAGGTTCCCAGACCTTTCTAGAGCACGTCAGGACCCTTATAAAGCCCCCCAGACCATTCTAGAGCCCCTCAGGACACTTCTAAAGGTCCGCAGACCATTCTAATGCCCGTCGGGCCTTTATAAAGGTTCCCAGACCCTTCTACTGCCCCTCAGGAGCATTCTAAAGGCCCCCAGACCCGTCTAGAGCCTCTCAGGGCAGTTTTAAATGCCTCCAGACCCTTCTAGACCACCTCAGGACCATTCTAAAGCCCCCCAGACCCTTCTAATGCCCCTAAGGGCAATTCGAAATGTTCCCAGACCCTTCTAGAGCCACTCAGGACCATTCTAAAGGACCCCAGACTCTTTTAGAGCCCGTCAGGGCCATTCTAAAGGCCCGCAGAACCTTCAAGAGCCCCTCAAACATCCTTCTAACGGCTCCCTGACCCTTCTAGAGCCCCTCAGGGCCTTTCTAAAGGCCTCCACACCCTTCTAATGACCCTCAAGACCCATGTAAAGGCCCCCAGACCCTTCTAGATTGCCTCAGGACCCATCTAAAAGCACCCAGACCATTCAAATGCGTTTAAAGACCCTTATGAAGGCCACAAGACCCTTCTAATGCCCCTCAGGACCTTTCTAAAGGCCCTCAGACCCTTCTAATGCCCGTCAGGGCATTTATAAAGGTCCCCAGACCGTTCTAAAGTCCCTCAGGACAATTCTAAAGGCTCGCAGACTATTCTAATGCCCGTCAGGTCCTTTATAAAGGTCCTCAGACCATTCTACTGCCCCTAAGGAGCACTCTAAAGGTCCCCAGACCCTTCAAGAGCCCCTCAGGACCATTCTAAAGGCCCCCGGACTCTTTTAGAGCCCCTCAGGGCCATCCTAAAGGCCCGCAGAACATTCAAGAGCCCCTCAACATCCTTCTAACGGCTCCCCGACCCTTCTTGATCCCCTCAGGGACTTTCTAAAGGCCTCCACACCCTTCTAATGATCCTCAAGACCCATGTAACGGCCCCCAGACCCTTCTAGATTGCCTCAGGACCCATCTAAAAGCTCCCAGACCCTTCTAATGCCTTTCAGGACCCTTATGAAGGCCACAAGACCCTTCTAATGCACCTCAGGACCTTTCAAAAGGCCCTCAGACCCTTCTAATGCCTTTCAGGGCATTTATAAAGGTTCCCAGACCCTTCTAGAGCCTGTCAGGACCCTTATAAAGGCCCCCAGACCATTCTAGAGCCCCTCAGGACAATTCTAAAGGCCTGCTGACCATTCTAATGCCTGTCAGGGCCTTTATAAAGGTCCCCAGACCCTTCTACTGCCCCTCAGGAGCATTCTAAAGGCCCCCAGACCCTTCTAATGTCACACAGGGCCTTTCTAAATGTCCCCAGACCCTTCTAGAGCCCCTGAAGACCCTTCTAAAGGCCCCCAGACCCTTATAGAGCCCCTCAGGACCCTTCTAAAGTCCCCCAGACCCTGCTAATTTCCCTCAGGGCTTTTATAAGGGCACCCAGACCCTTCTAATGCCCCTCAGGACCCTTATAAAGGCACCCAGACCCTTCTAGAGTCTCTCAGGACAGTTTTAAATGCCTCCAGACCCATCTAGACCCCCTCAGGACCAATCTAAAGGCCCCCAGACCCTTCTAATGCCCCTCAGGGCCTTTCTAAAGGCCCCCAGACCCTTCTAATGCCCCTCAGAGCATTTCTAAAGGTCCCCAGACCCTTCTAGAGCCTCTCAGGACAGTTTTAAATGCCTCCAGACCCTTCTAGACACGCTCTGGACAATTCTAATGGCCCCCAGACCCTTCTAGAACCTATCAGGACCTTTCTAAATCCACCCAGACCCTTCTAATGCCCGTCAGGGCCTTTCTAAATGCCCCCAGATCCTTCTAATGCCCCTCAGGGCATTTAAAAAGGTCCCCAGACCCTTCTAGAGCCCCTCAGGACCATTCTAAAGGCCCCCAGACTATTTTAGAGCCCCTCAGGGCCATTCTAAAGGCCCGCAGACCATTCTAGATCCCCTCAACGTCATTCTAACGGCTTCCAGACCCTTCTAGAACCCCTCAGGACGATTCTAAAGGCCCTCAGACCCTTCTAATCCAACTCAGGGCCTTTCTAAAGGCCCCCAGACCATTCAAATGCCCCTCAGAGCCCTTAAAAAGGACCCCAGACCCTTCTAGAGCCACTCAGGACATTTCTAGAGGCCCTCAGATCTTTCTAGAACCCATCAGGACCCATGTAAAGGCCTCCAGACCCTGCTACAGCCACTCAGGACAATTCTAATAGCCCCCAGACCCTTCTAGAGCCCCTCAGGGCCTTTCTAAAGGCCTCCACACCCTTCTAATGACCCTCAAGACCCATGTAAAGGCCCCCAGACCCTTCTAGATTGCCTCAGGACCCATCTAAAAGCCCCCAGACCCTTCTAATGCCTTTCAGGATCCTTATGAAGGCCACAAGACCCTTCTAATGCCCCTCAGGACCTTTCTAAAGGCCCTCAGACCCTTCTAATGCGCCTCAGGGCATTTATAAATGTTCCCAGACCCTTCTAGAGCCCGTCAGGACCCTTATAAAGGTCCCCAGACCATTCTAGAGCCCCTCAGGACACTTCTAAAGGCCCGCAGACCATTCTAATGCCCCACAGGGCCTTTCTAAAGGTCCCCAGACCCTTCTAGAGCCCCTGAAGACCCTTCTGAAGACCCGCAGACCCTTATAGAGCCCCTCAGGACCCTTCTAAAGTCCCCCAGACCCTGCTAATTCCCCTCAGGGCTTTTATAAGTACACCCAGACCCTTCTAATGCCCCTCAGGACCCTTATAAAGGCACCCAGACCCTTCTAGAGCCACTCAGGACAGTTTTAAATGCCTCCAGACCCTTCTAGACACCCTCAGGACCATTCTAAAGGCCCCCAGACCCTTCTAGAACCTATCATGGCCTTTCTAAATCCCCCCAGACACTTCTAATGCCCCTCAGGGCCTTTCTAAAGGCCCCCAGACCATTCTAATGCCCCTCAGGGCATTTAAAAAGATCCCCAGACCCTTCTAGAGCCCCTCAGGACCATTCTAAAGGCCCCCAGACTCTTTTAGAGCCCCTCAGGGCCATTCTAAAGGCCCGCAGACCCTTCTAGAGCCCCTCAACGTCATTCTAACGGCTTCCAGACCCTTCTAGAACCCCTCAGGACCATTCTAAAGCCACTCAGACCCTTCTAATCCACCTCAGGGCCTTTCTAAAGGCCCCCAGACCATTCAAATGCCCCTCAGAGCCCTTAAAAAGGCCCCCAGACCCTTCTAGAGCCACTCAGGACATTTCTAGAGGCCATCAAATCTTTCTAGAACCCATCAGGACCCATGTAAAGGCCCCCAGACCCTTCTACAGCCCCTCAGGACGCTTCTAAAGTTCCCAGACTCTTCTAGAGCCCCTCAGGGCCTTTCTAAAGGCCTCCACACTCTTCTAATGACCCTCAAGACCCATGTAAAGGCCCCCAGACCCTTCTAGATTGCCTCAGGACCCATCTAAAAGCCCCCAGACCCTTCTAATGCCTTTCAGGACCCTTATGAAGGACACAAGACCCTTCTAATGCCCTCTCAGGACCTTTCTAAAGGCCCTCAGACCCTTCTAATGCCCCTCAGGGCATTTATAAAGGTTCCCAGACCTTTCTAGAGCCCGTCAGGACCCTTATAAAGCCCCCCAGACCATTCTAGAGCCCCTCAGGACACTTCTAAAGGCCCGCAGACCCTTCTAGAGCCCCTCAACGTCATTCTAACGGCTTCCAGACCCTTCTAAACCCCCTCAGGACCATTCTAAAGCCCCCCAGACCCTTCTAATGCCCCAAAGGCCAATTCGAAAGGTTCCCAGACCCTTCTAGAGCCCCTCAGGACCATTCTAAAGGACCCCAGACTCTTTTAGAGCCCCTCAGGGCCATTCTAAAGGCCCGCAAAACCTTCAAGAGCCCCTCAAACATCCTTCTAACGGCTCCCTGACCCTTCTAGAGCCCCTGAGGGCCTTTCTAAAGGCCTCCACGCCCTTCTAATGACCCTCAAGACCCATGTAAAGGCCCCCAGACCCTTCTAGATTGCCTCAGGACCCATCTAAAAGCCCCCAGACCCTTCTAATGCCTTTCAGGACCCTTATAATGGAGACAAGACCCTTCTAATGCCCCTCAGGACTATTCTAAAGGCCCTCAGACCCTTCTAATGCCCCTCAGGGCATTTAGAAAGGTTCCCAGACCCTTCTAGAGCCCGTCAGGACCCTTATAAAGGCCCCCAGACCATTCTAGAGCCCCTCTGGACACTTCTAAAAGCCCGCAGACCATTCTAATGCCCGTCAGGGCCTTTATAATGGTTCCCAGACCCTTCTACTGCCCCTCAGGATAATTCTAAAGGCCCCCAGACCCTTCTAGAGCCTCTCAGGGCAGATTTAAATGCCTCCAGACCCTTCTAGACCCTCTCAGGACCATTCTAAAGCCTCCCAGACCCTTCTAATGCCCCTCAGGGCATTTCGAAAGGTCCCCAGACCATTCTAGTCCCCTCAGGACCATTCTAAAGGCCCCCAGGCTCTTTTAGAGCCCCTCAGAACCTTTCTAAAGGCACGCAGAACCTTCACGAGCCCCTCAACATCCTTCTAACAGCTCCCTGACCCTCCTGGAGCCCCTCAGGGCCTTTCTAAAGGCCCCCAGACCCTTCTAGACCCCCTCAGGACGATTCTAAAGGCCCCCAGACCCTTCTAGATCCCCTCAAGACCCTTCTAAAAGGCCCCAGACCTTTCTAATGCACCTCAGGGCATTTCTAAAGGCCCCCAGACCATTCAAATGCCCCTCAGAACCCTTCGAAAGGCCCCCAGACCCTTCTAATGCTCCTCAGGGCCTTTCTAAAATACCACAGACACTTCTAGAACCTCTCAGGGCCTTTCTATATGACCCCAGACCCTTGTAATGCCACTCAGGGCCTTTCTAAAGGCCGCGAGACCCTTATAATCCCCCTTAGGGCCTTTATAAAGGCCTCCAGACCCTTCTGGACCCCCTCAGGACACTTCTAATAGCCCCCAGACCCTTCTAGAGCCCCTCAGGGCCTTTCTAAAGACCTCCACACCCTTCTAATGACCCTCAAGACCCATGTAAAGGCCCCCAGACCCTTCTAGATTGCCTTAGGACCTATTCAAAAGACCCCAGACCCTTCAAATGCCTTTCAAGACCCTTATGAAGGCCACAAGACCATTCTAATGCCCCTCAGGACCTTTCTAATGGCCCTCAGACCCTTCTATTGCTCCTCAGGGCATTTATAAAGGTTCCCAGACCCTTCTAGAGCCTGTCAGGACCCTTATAAAGGTCCCCAGACCATTCTAGAGCACCTCAGGACATTTCTAAAGGCCCGCAGACCATTCTAATGCCCCACAGGGCCTTTCTAAAGGTCCCCAGACCCTTCTAGAGCCCCTGAAGACCATTCTAAAGGCCCCCAGACCCTTATAGAGCCCCTCAGGACCCTTCTAAAGTCCCCCAGACCCTGCTAATTCCTCTCAGGGCTTTTATAAGGACACCCAGACCCTTCTAATGCCCCTCAGGACCCTTATAAAGGCACCCACACCTTTCTAGAGCCTCTCAGGACTGTTTTAAATGCCTCCAGACCCTTCTAGACACCCTCAGGACCATTCTAAAGGCACCCAGACACTTCTAGAACCTATCAGGGCCTTTCTAAATCCACCCAGACCATTCTAATTCCCCTCAGGGCCTTTTTAAAGGCCCCCAGACCCTTCTAATGCCCCTAAGGGCATTTAAAAAGGTCCCCAGACCCTTCTAGAGCCCCTCAGGACCATTCTAAAGGCCCCCAGACTGTTTTAGAGCCCCTCAGGGCCATTCTAAAGGCCCGCAGACCCTTCTAGAGCCCCTCAACGTCATTCTAACGGCTTCCAGACCCTTCTAGAACCCCTCAGGATGATTCTAAAGGACCTCAGACCCTTCTAATCCACCTCAGGGCCTTTCTAAAGGCCTCCACACCCTTCTAATGACCCTCAAGACCCATGTAAAGGCCCCCAGACCCTTCTAGATTGCCTCAGGACCCATCTAAAAGCCCCCAGATCCTTCTAATGCCTTTCAGGACCCTTATGAAGGCCACAAGACCCTTCTAATGCCCCTCAGGACCTTTCTAAAGGCCCTCAGACCCTTCTAATGCAGCTCAGGGAATTTATAAAGGTTCCCAGACCTTTCTAGAGCCCGTCAGGACCCTTATAAAGCTCCCCAGACCATTCTAGAGCCCCTCAGCACACTTCTAAAGGCCCGCAGACCATTCTAACGCCCGTCGGGCCTTTATAAAGGTTCCCAGACCCTTCTACTGCCCCTCAGGAGCATTCTAAAGGCCCCCAGACCCGTCTAGAGCCTCTCAGGGCAGTTTTAAATGCCTCCAGACCCTTCTAGACCACCTCAGGACCATTCTAAAGCCCCCCAGACCCTTCTAATGCCCCTAAGGGCAATTCGAAATGTTCCCAGACCCTTCTAGAGCCACTCAGGACCAATCTAAAGGACCCCAGACTATTTTAGAGCCCGTCAGGGCCATTCTAAAGGCCCGCAGAACCTTCAAGAGCCCCTCAAACATCCTTCTAACGGCTCCCTGACCCTTCTAGAGCCCCTCAGGGCCTTTCTAAAGGCCTCCACACCCTTCTAATGACCCTCAAGACCCATGTAAAGGCCCCCAGACCCTTCTAGATTGCCTCAGGACCCATCTAAAAGCACCCAGACCATTCAAATGCATTTAAAGACCCTTATGAAGGCCACAAGACCCTTCTAATGCCCCTCAGGACCTTTCTAAAGGCCCTCAGACCCTTCTAATGCCCGTCAGGGCATTTATAAAGGTCCCCAGACCGTTCTAGAGCCCCTCAGGACAATTCTAAAGGCTCGCAGACTATTCTAATGCCCGTCAGGACCTTTATAAAGGTCCTCAGACCATTCTACTGCCCCTAAGGAGCATTCTAAAGGCCCCCAGACCCTTCTAATGCCTCACAGGGCCTTTCTAAAGGTCCCCAGACCCTTCTAGAGCCCCTGAAGACCCTTCTAAAGGCCCCCAGACCCTTATAGAGGCCCTCAGGACCCTTCTAAAGTCCACCAAACCCTGCTAATTCCCCTCAGGGCTTTTATAAGGACACCCAGACCCTTCTAATGCCCCTCAGGACCCTTATAATGGCCCCATACCCTTCTAGAGTCTCTCAGGACAGTTTTAAATGCCTCCAGACCCTTCTAGACCCCCTCAGGACCATTCTAAAGGCTCCCAGACCCTTCTAGATTGCCTCAGGACCCATCTAAAAGCCCCCAGACCCTTCTAATGCCTTTCAGGACCCTTATGATGGCCACAAGACCCTTCTAATGCCCCTCAGGACGTTTCTAAAAGCCCTCAGACCCTTCTAATGCCCCTCAGGGCATTTATAATGGTTCCCAGACCTTTCTAGAGCCCGTCAGGACCCTTATAAAGGCCCCCAGACCATTCTAGAGCCCCTCAGGACACTTCTAAAGGCTCGCAGACCATTCTAATGCCCGTCAGGGCCTTTATAAAGGTTCCCAGACCCTTCTAATGCCCCTCAGGAGCATTGTAAAGCCCCCAGACCCATCTAGAGCCTCTCAGGGCAGTTTTAAATGCCTCCAGACCCTTCTAGACCCCCTCAGGACCATTCTAAAGCCCCCCAGACCCTTCTACTGCCCGTAAGGGCATTTCGAAAGGTCCCCAGACCCTTCAAGAGCCCCTCAGGACCATTCTAAAGGCCCCTGGACTCTTTTAGAGCCCCTCAGGGCCATCCTAAAGGCCCGCAGAACATTCAAGAGCCCCTCAACATCCTTCTAACGGCTCCCCGACCCTTCTAGAGCCCCTCAGGGCCTTTCTAAAGGCCTCCACACCCTTCTAATGACCCTCAAGACCCATGTAAAGGCCCCCAGACCCTTCTAGATTGCCTCAGGACCCATCTAAAAGCTCCCAGACCCTTCTAATGCCTTTCAGGACCCTTATGAAGGCCACAAGACCCTTCTAATGCACCTCAGGACCTTTCTAAAGGCCCTCAGACCCTTCTAATGCCCCTCAGGGCATTTATAAAGGTTCCCAGACCCTTCTAGAGCTTGTCAGGACCCTTATAAAGGTCCCCAGACCCTTCTAGAGCCCCTCAGGACCATTCTAAAGGCCCCCAGACTCTTTTAGAGCCCCTCAGGGCCATTCTAAAGGCCCGCAGACCATTCTAGATCCCCTCAACGTCATTCTAACGGCTTCCAGACCCTACTAGAACCCCTCAGGACGATTCTAAAGGCCCTCAGACCCTTCTAATCCACCTCAGGGCCTTTCTAAAGGCCCCCAGACCATTCAAATGCCCCTCAGAGCCCTTAAAAAGGCCCCCAGACCCTTCTAGAGCCACTCAGGACATTTCTAGAGGCCCTCAGATCTTTCTAGAACCCATCAGGACCCATGTAAAGGCCCCCAGACCCTGCTACAGCCACTCAGGACAATTCTAATAGCCCCCAGACCCTTCTAGAGCTTCTCAGGGCCTTTCTAAAGGCCTCCACACCCTTCTAATGACCCTCAAGACCCATGTAAAGGCCCCCAGACCCTTCTAGATTGCCTCAGGTCCCATCTAAAAGCCCCCAGACCCTTCTAATGCCTTTCAGGACCCTTATGAAGGCCACAAGACCATTTTAATGCCACTCAGGACCTTTCTAAAGGCCCTCAGACCCTTCTAATGCCCCTCAGGGCATTTATAAATGTTCCCAGACAATTCTAGAGCCCATCAGGTCCCTTATAAAGGTGCCCAGACAATTCTAGAGCCACTCAGGACACTTCTAAAGGCCCGCAGACCATTCTAATGCCTCACAGGGCCTTTCTAAAGGTCCCCAGACCCTTCTAGAGCCCCTGAAGACCCTTCTAAAGGCCCTCAGACATTTATAGAGCCCCTCAGGACCCTTCTAAAGTCCCCCAGACCCTGCTAATTCCCCTCAGGGCTTTTATAAGGACACTCAGACCCTTCTAATGCCCCTCAGGACCCATATAAATGCACCCAGACCCTTCTAGAGCCACTCAGGACAGTTTTAAATGCCTCCAGACCCTTCTAGACACCCTCAGGACTATTCTAAAGGCCCCCAGACCCTTCTAGAACCTATCAGGGCCTTTCTAAATCCACCCAGACCCTTCTAATGCCCCTCAGGGCCTTTCTAAAGGCCCCCAGACCCTTCCAATGCCCCTCAGGGCATTTAAAAATATCCCCAGACCCTTCTAGAGCCCCTCAGGACCATTCTAAAGGCCCCGAGACTCTTTTAGAGCCCCTAAGGGCCATTCTAAAAGCCCGCAGACCCTTCTAGAGCCCCTAAACGTCATTCTAACGGCTTCCAGACCCTTCTAGAACCCCTCAGGACGATTCTAAAGACCCTCAGACCCTTCTAATCCACCTCAGGGCCTTTCTAAAGGCCCCCAGACCATTCAAATACCCCTCAGAGCCCTTAAAAAGGCCCCCAGACCCTTTTAGAGCCACTCAGGACATTTCTAGAGGCCCTCAAATCTTTCTAGAACCCATCAGGACCCATGTAAAGGCCCCCAGACCCTTCTACAGACTTTCAGGACGCTTCTATAGTTCCCCAGACCCTTCTAGAGCCCCTCAGGGCCATACTAAAGGCCCGCAGAACCTTCAAGAGCCCCTCAACATCCTTCTAACGGCTCCCCGACCCTTCTAGATCCCCTCAGGGCCTTTCTAAAGGCCTCCACACCCTTCTAATGACACTCAAGACCCATGTAAAGGCCCCCAGACCCTTCTAGATTGCCTCAGGACCCATCTAAAAGCCCCCAGAACCTTCTAATGCCTTTCAGGACCCTTATGAAGGCCACAAGACCCTTCTAATGCCCCTCAGGACCTTTCTAAAGGCAATCAGACCCTTCTAATGCCCCTCAGGGCATTTATAAAGGTTCCCAGACCCTTCTAGAGCCTGTCAGGACCCTTATAAAGGCCCCCAGACCATTCTAGAGCCCCTCAGGACACTTCTAAAGGCCCGCCGACCATTCTAATGCCCGTCAGGGCCTTTATAAAGGTACCCAGACCATTCTACTGCCCCTCAGGAGCATTCTAAAGGCCCCCAGACCCTTCTAATGCCCCACAGGGCCTTTCTAAAGATCCCCAGACACTTCTAGAGCCCCTGAAGACCCTTCTAAAGGCCCCCAGACCCTTATAGAGGCCCTCAGGACCCTTCTAAAGTCCCCCAGACCCTTCTAATTCCCCTCAGGGCTTTTATAAGGGCACCCAGACCCTTCTAATGCCCCTCAGGACCATTATAAATGCCCCCAGACCCTTCTAGAGTCTCTCAGGACAGTTTTAAATGCCTCCAGACCATTCTAGACCCCCTCAGGACCATTCTAAAGGCCCCCAGACCCTTCTAATGTCCCTCAGGGCATTCCTAAAGGTCCCCAGACCCTTCTAGAACCCCTGAGGACCATTCAAAAGGAACTCAGACTCTTTTAGAGCCCCTCAGGGCCATTCTAAAGACCTGCAGACCCTTCAAGATCCCCTCAACATCGTTCTAACGGCTCCCTGACCCTTCTAGAGCCTCTCAGGGCCTTTCTAAAGGCTCCCAGACACTTCTAGATCCCCTCAGGACTATTCTAAATGCCCCCAGACCCTTCTAGATCCCCTCAAGACCCTTCTAAAAGGCCCCAGACTTTTCTAATGCACCTCAGGGCCTTTATAAAGGCCCCGAGACCATTGAAATTCCCCTCAGAACCCTTCTAAAGGACCCCAGACCATTCTAATGCTCCTCAGGGCCTTTCTAAAGTACCACAGACACTTCTAGAACCTCTCAGGGCCTTTCCATATGACCCCAGACCCTTGTAATGCCACTCAGGGCCTTTCTAAAGGCGGAGAGACCCTTCTAATTCCCCTGAGCCCTTTATAAAGGCCCCCAGACCCTTCTGGACTCCCTAAGGACACTTCTAATAGCCCCCAGACCCTTCTAGAGCCCCTCAGGGCCTTTCTAAAGGCCTCCACACCCTTCTAATGACCCTCAAGACCCATGTAAAGGCCCCTAGACCCTTCTAGATTGCCTCAGGACCCATCTAAAAGCCCCCAGACCCTTCTAATGCCTTTCAGGACCCTTATGAAGGCCACAAGACCCTTCTAATGCCCCTCAGGACCTTTCTAAAGGCCCTCAGACCCTTCTAATGCCCTTCAGGGCTTTTATAAAGGTTCCCAGACCCTTCTAGAGCCCGTCAGGACTCTTAAAAAGGCCCCCAGACCATTCTAGAGCCCCTCAGGACATTTCTAAAGGCCCGCAGACCATTCTAATGCCCGTCAGGACCTTTCTAAAGGCCCCCAGACCATTCTACTGCCCCTCAGGAGCATTCTAAAGGCCCCCAGACCATTCTAATGCCCCACAGGGCCTTTCTAAATGTCCCCAGACCCTTCTAGAGCCCCTCAAGACCCTTCTAAAGGCGACCAGAGGAATATACAGCCCCTCAGGACCCTTCTAAAGTCCCCCAGACCCTGCTAATTCCCCTCAGGTCTTTTATAAGGGCACCCAGACCCTTCTAATTCCCCTCAGGACCCTTATAAAGGCACCCAGACCTTTCTAGAGCCTCTCAGGACCTTTAGAAAGGCCCTGTGGGGAATTAGAAGGGTCTGGGGGCCTTTAGAAGTGTCCTGAGGGGCTCTAGAATGGTCTGGGGACCTTTATAAGGGTCCTGACGGGCTCTAGAAGGGTCTGGGAACCTTTATAAATGCCCTGAGGGGCATTAGAAGGGTCTGAGGGCCTTTAGAAAGGTCCTGAGGTGCATTAGAAGGGTCTTGTTGCCTTCATAAGGGTCCTGAAAGGCATTAGAAGGGTCTGGGGGCTTTTAGATGGGTCCTGAGGCAATCTAGAAGGGTCTGGGGGCCTTTACATGGGTCTTGAGTGTCATTAAAAGGGTGTGGAGGCCTTTAGAAAGGACCTGAGGGGCTCTAGAAGTGTCTGGGGTACATTAGAAGCGTCCTGAGGGGCTGTAGAAGGGTCTGGGGGCCTTTTTAAGGGTCCTGACGGGCACTAGAAGGGTCTGGGGGCCTTTTTAAGAGCTCTCAGGGGCATTAGAATGGTCTGGGGGCCTTTAGAATGGACCTGAGGGGTTCTAGAAGGGTCTGGAAGCCGTTAGAATGACGTTGAGGGGCTCTAGAAGGGTCTGCGGGCCTTTAGAATGGCCCTGAAGGGCTCTAAAAGAGTCTGGGGGCCTTTAGAATGGTCCTGAGGAGCTCTAGAAGGGTCTGGGTACCTTTTTAAATGCCCTGATGGGCATTAGAAGGGTCTGGGGGCCTTTAGAAACTCCCTGAGGGGCATTACAAGGGTCTGGGGGCCTTTAGAAAGGCCCTGATAGGTTCTAGAAGGGTCTGGGGGCCTTTAGAATGGTCCTGAGGGTGTCTAGAAGGGTCTGGAGGCATTTAAAACTGTCCTGAGTGGCTCTAGAAGGGTCTGGGTTCCTTTAAAAGGGTCCTGAGGGGAATTAGCAGGGTCTGGGGGACTTTAGAAGGGTCCTGAGGGGCTCTATAAGGGTCTGGGGGCCTTTAGAAGGGTCTTCAGGGTCTCTAGATGGGTCTGGGGACCTTTAGAATGGACATGTGGGGCATTAGAAGGGTCTGGGGGCCTTTAGAATGCTCCTGGGGGGCATTAGAAGGGTCTGGGGGCTTTTAGATGGGTCCTGAGGCAATCTAGAAGGGTCTGGGGGCCTTTACATGGGTCTTGAGGGTCATTAGAAGGGTGTGGAGGCCTTTAGAAAGGCCCTGAGGGGCTCTAGAAGGGTCTGGGGGCTATTAGAAGCGTCCTGAGGGGGTACAGAAGGGCCTGGGGGCCTTTTTAAAGGCCCTCAGGGGGATTATAAGGGTATCGCGGCCTTTAGAAAGGCCCTGAGTGGCATTAGAAGGGTCTGGGTGCCTTTAGAAATGTCCTGAGGGGCTCTAGAAGGGTCTGGGGGCCTTTCGAAATGTTCTGAGGGGCATTAGAAGGTTCTGGGGGCCTTTAGAAAGGCCCTGAGGGGCATTAGAAGGGTCTGGGGGCCTTTAGAAGGGTCCTGAGGGGCATTAGAAAGGTCTGGTGGCCTTTAGAACAGTCCTGAGGGGGTCTAGAGGGGTCTGGAGGCTTTTAAAACTGTCCTGAGAGGCTCTAGAAGGGTCTGGGTGCTGTTATAAGGGTCCTGAGGGGCATTAGAAACGTCTGGGTGCCCTTATAAAAGCACTGAGGGGAATTAGCAGGGTCTGGGGGGCTTTAGAAGGGTCCTTAGGAGCTCTATAAGAATCCGAGGGTCTTTAGAAACGTCTTCAGGGGCTCTAGAAGGGTCTGGGGACCTTTAGAAAGGCCCTGTGGGGCATTAGAATGGTCTGGGGGGCTTTAGAATGCTCCTGAGGGGCAGTAGAAGGGTCTGGGGACCTTTATAAAGGCCCTGACGTGCATTAGAATGGTCTGCGGGCCTTTAGAAGTGTCCTGACAGTCTCTAGAATGGTCTGGGGGCCTTTATAAGGGTCCTGACGGGCTCTAGAATGGTCTGGGAACCATTATAAATGCCCTGAGGGGAATTATAAGAGTCTGAGGGCTATTACAGGCGTCGTAGAAGGGTCTAGGGGCCTTTACATGGGTCTTGAGGGTCATTAGAAGGTTGTGGAGGCCTTTAGAAAGGCCCTGAAAGGCATTAGAAGGGTCTGGGGGCTTTTAGATGGGTCCTGAGGCAATCTAGAAGGGTCTGGGGGCCTTTACATGGGTCTTGAGGGTCATTAGAAGGGTGTGGAGGCCTTTAGAAAGGCCCTGAGGGTCATTAGAAGGGTCTGGGGGCTATTAGAAGCGTCCTGAGGGGGTCCAGAAGGGTCTGGGGGCCTTTTTAAAGGCCCTCAGTGGGATTATAAGGGTCTCGTGGCCTTTAGAAAGGCCCTCAGAGGCATTAGAAGGGTCTGGGGTCATATAGAAAGGCCCTGAGAGATTCTAGAAGTGTCTGGGGTACTTTAGAATGGCCTTGAGGGGCATTTGAAGGGTCTGGTAGCCTTTAGAATGCTCCTGAGGGGCAGTAGAAGGGTCTGGGGACCTTTATAAAGGCCCTTACGGGCATTAGAATGGTCTGCGGGCCTTTAGAAGTGTCCTGAGGGGCTCTAGGATGGTCTGGGGGTCTTTATAAGGGTCCTGACGGGCTCTAGAAGGGTCTGGGATCCTTTATAAATGCCCTGAGAGGCATTAGAAGGGTCTGAGGGCCTTTAGAAAGGCCCTGAGGGGCTCTAGAAGGGTCTGGGTGCTATTAGAAGCGTCCTGAGAGGGTCCAGAAGGGTCTGGGGGCCTTTTTAAAGGCCCTCAGGAGGATTATAAGGGTCTCGCGGCATTTAGAAAGCCCCTGAGTGGCATTACAAGGGTCTGGGTGCCTTTAGAAATTTCCTGAGGGGATCTAGAAGGGTCTGGGGGCCTTTAGAAATGTCCTGAGGGGCATTAGAAGGGTATGGGGGCCTTTAGAAAGGCCCTGAGGGGCATTACAAGGGTTTGGAGTCATATAGAATGGTCCTGAGAGGTTCTAGAAGTGTCTGGGGTACTTTAGAAAGGCCCTGAAGGGCATTAGAAGGGTCTGGGGGCCTTTAGAAGGGTCCTGAGGGCCATTAGAAGGGTCTGGGGTGCTTTAGAATTGTCCTGAGGGTGTCTAGAAGGGTCTGGAGGCATTTAAATCTGTCCTGAGAGGCTCTAGAAAGGTCTGGGTGCCTTTATAAGGGTCCTGAGGGGCATTAGAAGGGTCTGGGTGCCCTTATAAAAGCCCTGAGGGGAATTAGCAGGGTCTGGGGGACTTTAGAAGGGTCCTGAGGGGCTCTATAAGGGTCCGGAGGCCTTTATAAGGGTCTTCAGGGGCTCTAGAAGGGTCTGGGGACATTTAGAAAGGCCCTGTGAGGCATTAGAAGGGTCTGAGGGCCTTTTGAAAGGTCCTGAGGGGCATTAGAAGGGTCTTGCGGCCTTCTTAAGGGCCCTCAAAGGCATTAGAAGGGTCTGGGGGCTTTTAGATGGGTCCTGATGCAATCTAGAAGGGTCTGGGGGCCTTTACATGGGTCTTGAGGGTCATTAGAAGGGTGTGGAGGCCTTTAGAAAGGCCCTGAAAGGCATTAGAAGGGTCTGGGGGCTTTTAGATGTGTCCTGAGGCAATCTAGAAGGGTCTAGAGGCCTTTACATGGGTCTTGAGGGTCATTAGAAGGGTGTGGAGGCCTTTAGAAAGGCCCTGAGGGGCTCTAGAAGGGTCTGGGGGTATTAGAAGCGTCCTGAGGGGGTCCAGAAGGGTCTGGGGGCCTTTTTAAAGGCCCTCAGGGTGATTATAAGGGTCTCGCGGCCTTTAGAAAGGCCCTGAGTGGCATTGGAAGGGTCTGGGTGCCTTTAGAATTGTCCTGAGGGACTCTAGAAGGGTCTGGGGGCTATTAGAAGAGTCCTGAGGGGGTCCAGAAGGGTCTGGGGGCCTTTTTAAAGGCCCTCAGGGGGATGATAAGGGTCTCGCGGCCTTTAGAAAGGCCCTGAGTGGCATTACAGGGGTCTGTGCTCATATAGAAAGGCTCTGAGAGGTTCTAGAAGTGTCTGGGGGAATTTAGAAAGGCCCTGAGGGGCATTAGAAGGGTCTGGGGGCCTTTAGAAAGGCCCTGAGTGGCTTTAGAAGGGTCTGGGGGCCTTTAGAATGGTCTTCAGGGGCTCTAGATGGGTCTGGGGACCTTTAGAAAGGCCCTGTGGGGCATTAGTAGGGTCTGGGGGCCTTAAGAATGATCCTGAGGAGCAGTACAATGGTCTGCGGGCCTTTAGAAGTGTCCTGAGGGGCTCTAGAATGATCTGGGGGCATTTAGAAGGATCCTGACGGGCTCTAGAAGGGTCTGGGAACCTTTATAAAGGCC
This sequence comes from Coccyzus lansbergi, assembly GCA_033558105.1. Taxonomy (NCBI): domain Eukaryota; kingdom Metazoa; phylum Chordata; class Aves; order Cuculiformes; family Coccyzidae; genus Coccyzus; species Coccyzus lansbergi. Next base: position 354,760 of record JAUMJK010000004.1, read on the forward strand.
CTGAGAGGCATTAGAAGGGTCTGAGGGCCTTTAGAATGGTCCTGAGTGGCATTAGAAGGGTCTTGTGGCCTTCATAAGGGCCCTGAAACGCATTAGAATGGTCTGTGGTCTTTTAGATGGTTCCTGAGGCAATCTAGAAGGGTCTAGGGATCTTTACATGGGTCTTGAGGGTCATTAGAAGGGTGTGGAGGCCTTTAGAAAGGCCCTGAAAGGCATTAGAAGGGTCTGGGGGCTTTTAGATGGGTCCTGAGGCAATCTATAAGGGTCTAGGGGCCTTTACATGGGTCTTGAGGGTCATTAGAAGGGTGTTGAAGCCATTAGAAAGGCCCTGAGGGGCTCTAGAAGGGTCTGGGGGCTATTAGAATCGTCCTGAGGGGGTCCAGAAGGGTCTGGGGACCTTTTTAAAGACCCTCAGGAGGGTGATAAGGGTCTCGCGGCCCTTAGAAAGGCCCTGAGTGGCATTAGAAGGGTCTGGGGGCCTTTAGAAATGTCCTCAGGGGCTCTCGAAGGGTCTGGGGGCCTTTAGAAATGTCGTGAGGGGTATTAGAAGGGTCTGGGGGCATTTAGAAAGGCCCTGAGGGGCATTACAAGGGTCTGGGGTCATATAGAAAGGCCCTGAGAGGTTCTAGAAGTGTCTGGGGTACTTTAGAATGGCCCTGAGGGGCATTAGAAGGGTCTGCGGGCCTTTAGAAGGGTCCTGAGGGGCATTAGAAGGGTCTGGGGGCCTTTAGAATGGTCCTGAGGGGGTCTAGAAGGGTCTGGAGGCATTTAAAACTGTCCTGAGAGGCTCTAGAAGGGTCTGGGTGTCTTTATAAGGGTAATGAGGGGTATTAGAAGGGTCTGGGTGCCCTTATAGAAGACCTGAGGGGAATTAGCAGGGTCTGCGGGCCTTTAGAAGTGTCCTGTGGGGCTCTAGAATGGTCTGGGAGCCTTTAAAAGGGTCTTCAGGGGCAGTAGAAGGGTCTGGGGACCTTTAGAAAGGCCCTGTGGGGCATTAGAAGGTTCTGGGGGCCTTTAGAATGCTCCTGAGGGGCAGTAGAAGGGTCTGGGGACATTTATAAAGGCCCTGACGGGCATTAGAATGGTCTGCGGGCCTTTAGACGTGTCCTGAGGGGATCTAGAATGGTCTGGGGGCATTTATAAGGGTCCTGACGGGCTCTAGAAGGGTCTGGGAACCATTATAAAAGCCCTGAGGGGCATTAGAAGGGTCTGAGGGCCTTTAGAAAGGACCTGAGGGGCATTAGAAGGGTCTTGTGGCCTTCATAAGGGTCCTGAAAGGCATTAGAAGGGTCTGGGGACTTTTAGATGGGTCCTGAGGCAATCTAGAAGGGTCTGGGGGCCTTTACATGGGTCTTGAGGGCCATTAGAAGGGTGTGGAGGCCTTTAGAAAGGCCCTGAGGGGCTCTAGAAGGGTGTGGGGTCTATTAGAAGCGTCCTGAGGGGGTACAGAAGGGTCTGGGGGCCTTTTTAAAGGCCCTCAGGGGGATTATAAGGGTCTCGCGGCCTTTAAAAAGGAACTGAGTGGCATTACAAGGGTCTGGGGTCGTATAGAAAGGCTCTGAGACGTTCTAGAATTATCTGGGGTACTTTAGAAAGGCCCTAAAGAGCATTAGAAGGGTCTGGGGGCCTTTAGAATGGTCCTGAGGGGCATTAGAAGGGTCTGGGGGCCTTTAGAATGGTCATGAGGGGGTCTACAAGGGTCTGGAGGCATTTAAAACTGTCCAGAGAAGCTCTAGAAGGGTCTGGGTGCCTTTATAAGGGTCCTGAGGGGCATTAGAAGGGTCTGGGTGCCCTTATAAAAGCCCTGAGGGCAATTAGCAGGGTCTGGGGGACTTTAGAAGGGTCCTGAGGAGCTCTATAAGGGTCTGGGAGCCTTTAAAAGGGTCTTCAGGGGCTCTTGAAGGGTCTGGGGACCTTTTTAAAGGCCCTGTGTGGCATTAGAAGGGTCTGGTGGCCTTCAGAATGCTCCTGAGGGGCAGTAGAAGGGTCTGGGGACATTTATAAAGGCCCTGACGGGCATTAGAATGGTCTGCGGGCCTTTAGACGTGTCCTGAGGGGCTCTAGAATGGTCTGGGGGCATTTATAAGGGTCCTGACGGGCTCTAGAAGGGTCTGGGAACCTTTATAAAAGACCTGAGGGGCATTAGAAGGGTCTGAGGCCCTTTAGAAAGGTCCTGAGGGGCATTAGAAGGGTCTTGTGGCCTTCATAAGGGTCCTGAAATGCATTAGAAGGGTCTGGGGGCTTTTAGATGGGTCCTGAGGCAATCTAGAAGGGTCTGGGGGCCTTTTCCTGGGTCTTGAGGGCCATTAGAAGGGTGTGGAGGCCTTCAGAAAGGCCCTGAGGGGCTCTAGAAGGGTGTGGGGTCTATTAGAAGCGTCCTGAGGGGGTACAGAAGGGTCTGGGGGCCTTTTTAAAGGCCCTCTGGGGGATTATAAGATTCTCGCGGCCTTTAAAAAGGAACTGAGTGGCATTACAAGGGTCTGGGGTCGTATAGAAAGGCTCTGAGACGTTCTAGAAGTGTCTGGGGTAATTTAGAAAGGCCCTGAGGGGCATTAGAAGGGTCTGGGGGCCATTAGAAGGGTCCTGAGGGGCATTAGAAGGGTCTGCGTGCCTTTAGAAGGGTCCTGAGGGTGTCTAGAAGGGTCTGGAGGCATTTAAAACTGTCCTGAGAGGCTCTAGAATGGTCTGGGTGCCTTTGTAAGGGTCCTGAGAGGCATTAGAACGATCTGGGTGCCCTTATAATAGCCCTGAGGGGAATTAGCAGAGTCTGGGGGACTTTAGAAGGGTCCTGAGGGCCTCTATAAGGGTCTGGGGGCCTTTAGAAGGGTCTTCAGGGGCTCTAGAAGGGTCTGGGGACCTTTAGAAAGGCCCTGTGGGGCATTAGAAGGGTCTGGGGGCCCTTAAAATGCTCCTGAGGGACAGTAGAAGGGTCTGGGGACATATATAAAGGCCCTGACGGGCAATAGAATGGTCTGCGGGCCTTTAGAAGTGTCCTGAGGGGCTCTAGAATGGTCTGGGGGCCTTTATAATGGTCCTGACGGGCTCTAGAAGGGTCTGGGAACCTTTATAAAGGTCCTGAAAGGCATTAGAAGGGTCTGAGGGCCTTTAGAAATGTCCTGAGGGGCATTAGAAGGGTCTTGTGTCCTTCATAAGGGTCCTGAAAGGCATTAGAAGGGTCTGGGGGCTTTTAGATGGGTCCTGAGGCAATCTAGAAGGGTCTGGGGGCCTTTACATGGGTCTTGAGGGTCATTAGAAGGGTGTGGAGGCCTTTAGAAAGGCCCTGAGGGGCTCTAGAAGGGTCTGGGGGCAACTAGAAGCGTCCTGAGGGGGTCCAGAAGGGTCTGGGTGCCTTTTTAAAGGCCCTCAGGGGGAATATAAGGGTCTCGCTGCCTTTAGAAAGGCCCTGAGTTGCATTAGAAGGATCTAGGTGCCTTTAGAAATGTACTGAGGGGCACTAGAACAGTATGGGGGCCTTTAGAAAGGCCCTGAGGGGCATTACAAGGGTCTGGGGTCATATAGAAAGGCCCTGAGAGGTTCTAGAAGTGTCTGGGGTACTTTAGAAAGGCCCTGTGGGGCATTAGAAGGGTCTGGGGGCCTTTAGAATGGTCCTGAGGGGGTCTAGAAGGGTCTGGGGGCCTTTAGAATGCTCCTGAGAGGCAGTAGAAGTGTCTGGGGACATTTATAAAGGCCCTGACGGGCATTAGAATGGTCTGCGGGCGATTAGAAGTGTCCTGAGGCGCTCTAGAATTGTCTGGGGGCATTTATAAGGGTCGTGACGTGCTCTAGAAGGTTCTGGGAACCTTTATAAAAGCCCTGAGGGGCATTAGAAGGGTCTGAGGGCCTTTAGAAAGGTCCTGAGGGGCATTAGAAGGGTCTTGTGGCCTTCATAAGGGTCTTTAAATGCATTTGAATGGTCTGGGTGCTTTTAGATGGGTCCTGAGGCAATCTAGAAGGGTCTAGGGGCCTTTACATGGGTCTTGAGTGTCATTAGAAGGGTGTGGAGGCCTTTAGAAAGGCCCTGAGGGTCTCTAGAAGGGTCTGGGGGCTATTAGAAGCATCCTGAGGGGGTCTAGAAGGGTCTGGGGGCCTTTAGAAGTGTCCTGAGGGGGTCTAGAAGGGTCTGGAGGCATTTAAAACTGTCCTGAGAGGCTCTAAAAGGGTCTGGGTGCCTTTATAAGGGTCCTGAGGGGAATTAGAAGGGTCTTGTGGCCCTTATAAAAGCCCTGAGGGGAATTAGCAGGGTCTGGGGGACTTTAGAAGGGTCCTGAGGGCCTCTATAAGGGTCTGGGGGCCTTTAGAAGGGTCTTCAGGGGCTCTAGAAGGGTCTGGGGACCTTTAGAAAGGCTATGTGGGGCATTAGAAGGGTCTGGGGGCCTTTAGAGTGCTCCTGAGGGGCTCTAGAATGATCTGGGGGCCTTTATAAGGGTCCTGACGGGCTCTAGAAGGGTCTGGAACCTTTATAAAGGCCCTGAAAGGCATTAGAAGGGTTTGAGGGCCTTTAGAAAGGTCCTGAGGGGCATTAGAAGGGTCTTGTGTCCTTCATAAGGGTCTTGAAAGGCATTAGAAGGGTCTGGGGGCTTTTAGATAGGTCCTGAGGCAATCTAGAAGGGTCTGGGGGCCTTTACATGGGTCTTGAGGGTCATTAGAAGGGTGTGGATGCCTTTAGAAAGGCCCTGAGTGGCATTAGAAGGGTCTGGGTGCCTTTAGAAATGTCCTGAGGGGCTCTAGAAGGGTCTGGGGGCCTTTAGAAATGTTCTGAGGGTCATTAGAAAAGTATGGGGGCCTTTAGAAAGGCCCTGAGGGTCATTAAAAGGGTCTGGGGTCATATAAAAAGGACCTGAGAGGTTCTAGAAATGTCTGGGGTACTTTAGAAACACCCTGAGGTGCATATAGAAGGCTCTGGGGTCCTTTATAATGGTCCTGAGGGGCATTAGAATGGTCTGGGGGCCTATAGAATGGTCCTGAGGGGGTCTAGAAGGGTCTGGAGGCATTTAAAACTGTCCTGAGAGGCTCTAGAAGGGTCTGGGTGCCTTTATAAGGGTCCTGAGGGGCATTAGAAGGGTCTGGGTGCCCTTATAAAAGCCCTGAGGGGAATTAGCAGGGTCTGGGGGACTTTAGAAGGGTCCTGAGGGGCTCTATAAGGGTCTGGGGGCCTTTAGAAGGGTCTTCAGGGGCTCTATAAGGGTCTGGGGACCTTTAGAAAGGCCCTGTGGGGCATTAGAAGGGTCTGGAGGCCTTTAGAATGCTCCTGAGGGGCAGTAGAAGGGTCTGGGGACATTTATAAAGACCCTGACGGGAATTAGAATGGTCTGCGGGCCTTTAGAAGTGTCCTGAGGGGCTCTAGAATGGCCTGGGGGCCTATATAAGGGTCCAGACTGGCCCTAGAAGGGTCTGGGAACCTTTATAAATGCCCTGAGGGTCATTAGAAGGGTCTGGGTGCGTTTAGAATTGTCCTGAGGGGCTCTAGAAGGGTCTGGGGTCCTTTAGAAATGTCCTGAGGGGCATTAGAAGGGTATGGGGGCCTTTAGAAAGGCCCTGAGGGGCATTATAAGGGTCTGGGGTCATATAGAAAGGCCCTGAGAGGTTCTAGAAGTGTCTGGGGTACTTTAGAAAGGCCCTGAGGGGCATTAGAAGGGTCTGGGGGCCTTTAGAAGGGTCCTGAGGGGCATTAGAAAGGTCTGGGGGCCTTTAGAACGGTCCTGAGGGGGTCTAGAGTGGTCTGGAGGCATTTAAAACTGTCCTGAGAGGCTCTAGAAGGGTCTGGGTGCCTTTATAAGGGTCCTGAGGGGCATTAGAAGCGTCTGGGTGCCCTTATAAAGCCCTGAGGAGAATTAGCAGTGTCTGGGGGACTTTAGAAGGGTCCTTAGGAGCTCTATAAGGGTCCGAGGGTCTTTAGAAAGGTCTTCAGGGGCTCTAGAAGGGTCTGGGGACCTTTAGAAAGGCCCTGTGGGGCAGTAGAAGGGTCTGGGGACCTTTATAAAGGCCCTGACGTGCATTAGAATGGTCTGCGGGCCTTTAGAAGTGTCCTGAGGGGCTCTAGAATGGTCTGGGGGCCTTTATAAGGGTCCTGACGGGCTCTAGAAGGGTCTGGGAACCTTTATAAATGCCTTGAGGGGCATTATAAGAGTCTGAGGGCTATTACAAGCGTCCTAGAAGGGTCTAGGGGCCTTTACATGGGTCTTGAGGGTCATTAGAAGGTTGTGGAGGCCTTTAGAAAGGCCCTGAAATGCATTAGAAGGGTCTGGGTTCTTTTAGATTGGTCCTGAGGCAATCTAGAAGGGTCTGGGGGCCTTTACATGGGTCTTGAGTGTCATTAGAAGGGTGTGGAGGCCTTTAGAAAGGCCCTGAAAGTCATTAGAAGGGTCTGGGGGCTATTAGAAGCGTCCTGAGGGGGTCCAGAAGGGTCTGGGGGCCGTTTTAAAGGCCCTCAGGAGGATTATAAGGTTCTCGTGGCCTTTAGAATGGCGCTCAGAGGCATTAGAAGGGTCTGGGGTCATATAGAAAGGCCCTGAGAGGTTATAGAAGTGTCTGGGGTACTTTAGAATGGCCTTGAGGGGCATTAGAAGGGTCTGGGAGCCTTTAGAATGCTCCTGAGGGGCAGTAGAAGGGTCTGGGGATCTTTATAAAGGCCCTGTGGGGCATTAGAATGGTCTGCGGGCCTTTAGACTTGTCCTGAGGGGCTCTAGAATGGTCTGGGCGCCTTTATAAGGGTCCTGACGGGCTCTAAAAGGGTCTGGGAACCTTTATAAATGCCCTGAGGGGCATTAGAAGGGTCTGAGGGCCTTTAGAAAGGTCCTGAGGGGCATTAGAAGGGTCTTGTGGCCTTCATAAGGGTCCTGAAAGGCATTAGAATGGTCTGAGGGCCTTTAGAAAGGTCCTGAGGGGCATTAGAAGGGTCTTGTGGCATTCATAAGGGTCCTGAAAGGCATTAGAAGGGTCTGGGGGCTTTTAGATGGGTCCTGAGGCAATCTAGAAGGGTCTGGGGGCCTTTACATGGGTCTTGAGGGTCATTAGAATGGTGTGGAGGCCTTTAGAAAGGCCCTGAGGGGCTCTAGAAGGATCTGGGTGCTATTAGAAGTGTCCTGAGGGGGTCCAGAAGGGTCTGGGGGCCTTTTTAAAGGCCCTCAGGGGGATTACAAGGGTCTCGCGGCCTTTAGAAAGCCCCTGAGTGGCATTAGAATGGTCTGGGTGCCTTTAGAAATGTCCTGAGGGGCTCTAGAAGGGTCTGGGGGCCTTTAGAAATGTCCTGAGGGGCATTAGAAGGGTATGGGGGCCTTTAGAAAGGCCCAGAGGGGCATTACAAGGGTTTGGGGTCATATAGAAAGGTCCTGAGATGTTCTAGAAGTGTCTGGGGTACATTAGAAAGGCCCTGAGGGGCATTAGAAGGGTCTGGGGGCATTTAGAAGGGTCCTGAGGGGCATTAGAAGGGTCTGGGGTGCTTTAGAAATGTCCTGAGGGGGTCTAGAAGGGTCTGGAGGCATTTAAAACTGTCCTGAGAGGCTCTAGAAGCGTCTGGGTGCCTTTATAAGGGTCCTGAGGGGCATTAGAAGGGTCTGGGTGCCCTTATAAAAGCCCTGAGGGGAATTAGCAGCGTCTGGGGGACTTTAGAAGGGTCCTGAGGGGCTCTATAAGGGTCCGGAGGCCTTTATAAGGGTCTTCAGGGGCTCTAGAAGGGTCTGGGGACCTTTAGAAAGGCCCTGTGAGGCATTAGAAGGGTCTGAGGGCCTTTAGAAAGGTCCTGAGGGGCATTAGAAGGGTCTGGTGGCCTTCATAAGGGCCCTGAAAGGCATTAGAAGGGTGTGGGGGCTTTTACATGGGTCCTGATGAAATCCTGAAGGGTCTGGGGGCCTTTACATGGGTCTTGAGGGTCATTAGAACGGGTGTGGAGGCCTTTAGAAAGGCCCTGAGGAGCTCTAGAATGGTCTGGGGGCCTTTTAAAAGGCCCTCAGGGTGATTATAAGGGTCTCGCGGCCTTTAGAAAGGCCCTGAGTGGCATTAGAAGGGTCTGGGTGCCTTTAGAATTGTCCTGAGGGACTCTCGAATGGTCTGGGGGCTATTAGAAGAGTCCTGAGGGGGTCCAGAAGGGTCTTAGGGCCTTTTTAAAGGCCCTCAGGGGGATTATAAGGGTCTCGCGGCTTTTAGAAAGGCCCTGAGTGGCATTACATTGGTCTGGGGTCATATAGAAAGGCTCTGAGAGGTTCTAGAAGTGTCTGGGGGAATTTAGAAAGGCCCTGAAGGGCATTAGAAGGGTCTGGGGGCCTTTAGAAAGGCCCTGAGTGGCATTAGAAGGGTCTGGGTGCCCTTATAAAAGCCCTGAGGGGAATTAGCAGGGTCTGGGGGACTTTAGAAGGGTCCTGAGGGGCTCCATAAGGGTCTGGGGGCCTTTAGAAGGGTCTTCAGGGGCTCTAGAAGGGTCTGGGGACCTTTAGAAAGGCCCTGTGGAGCATTAGAAGGGTCTGGGGGCCTTTAGAATGCTCCTGAGGGGCAGTAGAATGGTCTGCAGGCCTTTAGAAGTGTCCTGAGGGGCTCTAGAATGATCTGGGGGCCTTTATAAGGGTCCTGACGGGCTCTAGAAGGGTCTGGGAACCTTTATAAAGGCCCTGAGAGGCATTAGAAGGGTCTGAGGGCCTTTAGAATGGTCATGAGTGGAATTAGAAGGGTCTTGTTGCCTTCATAAGGGCCCTGAAACGCATTAGAAGGGTCTGGGGTCTTTTAGATGGGTTCTGAGGCAATCTAGAAGGGTCTAGGGGCCTTTCCATGGGTCTTGAGTGTCATTAGAAGGGTGTTGAAGCCATTAGAAAAGCCCTGAGGGGCTCTAGAAGGGTCTGGGGGCTATTAGAAGCGTCCTGAAAGGGTCCAGAAGGGTCTGGGGGCCTTTTTAAAGGCCCTCAGGAGGGTCATAAGGGTCTCGCGGCCCTTAGAAAGGCCCTGAGTGGCATTAGAAGGTTCTGGGGGCCTTTAGAAATGTCCTGAGTTGCATTAGAAGGGTCTGGGGGCCTTTAGAAAGGCCCTGAGGGGCATTACAAGGGTCTGGGGTCATATAGAAAGGCCCTGAGAGGTTCTAGAAGTGTCTGGGGTAATTTAGAAAGGCCCTGAGGGGCATTAGAAGGGTCTGCGGGCCTTTAGATGGGTCCTGAGGGGCATTAGAAGGGTCTGGGGGCATTTAGAATGGTCCTGAGGGGGTCTAGAAGGGTCTGGAGGCATTTAAAACTGTCCTGAGAGGCTCTAGAAGGGTCTGGGTGCCTTTATAAGGGTCCTGAGGGGCATTAGAAGGGTCTGGGTGTCCTTATAAAAGCCCTGAGCGGAATTAGCAGGGTCTGGGGGACTTTAGAATGGTCCTGAGGGGCTCTATAAGGGTCTGGGGGCCTTTAGAATGGTCCTGAGAGACTCTAGAAGGGTCTGGGTGTCTTTATAAGGGTAATGAGGGGTATTAGAAGGGTCTGGGTGCCCTTATAAAAGACCTGAGGGGAATTAGCAGGGTCTGCGGGCCTTTACAAGTGTCCTGAGGGGCTCTAGAATGGTCTGGGAGCCTTTAAAAGGGTCTTCAGGTGCTCTTGAATGGTCTGGGGACCTTTTTAAAGGCCCTGTGGGGCATTAGAAGGGTCTGGGGGCCTTTAGAATGCTCCTGAGGGGCAGTAGAAGGGTCTGGGGACCTTTATAAAGGCCCTGACGGGCATTAGAATGGTCTGCGGGCCTTTAGAAGTGTCCTGAGGGGCTCTAGAATGGTCTGGGGTCCTTTTTAAGGGTCCTGACGGGCTCTAGAAGGGTCTGGGAACCTTTATATAATGCCCTGAGGGGCATTAGAAGGGTCTGAGTGCCTTTAGAAAGGTCCTGAGGGGCATTAGAAGGGTCTTGTGGCCTTCATAAGGGTCCTGAAAGGCATTAGAAGGGTCTGGGGGCTTTTAGATTGGTCCTGAGGCAATCTAGAAGGGTCTTGGGGCATTTACATGGGTCTTAAGGGTCATTAGAAGGGTGTGGAGGCCTTTAGAAAGGCCCTGAGGGGCTCTAGAAGTGTGTGGGGTCTATTAGAAGCGACCTGATGGGGTCCAGAAGGGTCTGGGAGCCTTTTTAAAGGCCCTCAGGGGGATTATAATGGTCTCGCGGCCCTTACAAAGGCCCTGAGTGGCATTAGAAGGGTCTGGGGGCCTTTAGAAATGTCCTGAGGGGCATTAGAATGGTATGGGGTCCTTTATAAAGGCCTTGAGGGGCATTACAATGGTCTGGGGTCATATAGAAAGGCCCTGAGAGTTTCTAGAAGTGTCTGGGGTACTTTAGAAAGGCCCTAAAGGGCATTAGAAGGGTCTGGGGGCCTTTAGAATGGTCCTGAGGGGCATTAGAAGGGTCTGGGGGCCTTTAGAATGGTCATGAGGGGGTCTACAATGGTCTGGAGGCATTTAAAACTGTCCAGAGAAGCTCTAGAAGGGTCTGGGTGCCTTTATAAGGGTCCTGAGGGGCATTAGAAGGGTCTGGGTGCCCTTATAAAAGCCCTGAGGTGAATTAGCAGGGTCTGGGGGACTTTAGAAGGGTCCTGAGGAGCTCTATAAGGGTCTGGGAGCCTTTAAAAGGGTCTTCAGGGGCTCTTGAAGGCTCTGGGGACCTTTTTAAAGGCCCTGTGGGGCATTAGAAGGGTCTGGTGGCCTTTAGAATGCTCCTGAGGGGCAGTAGAAGGGTCTGGGGACATTTATAAAGGCCCTGACGGGCATTAGAATGGTCTGCGGGCCTTTAGACGTGTCCTCAGCGGCTCTAGAATGGTCTGGGGGCATTTATAAGGGTCCTGACGGGCTCTAGAAGGGTCTGGGAACCTTTATAAAAGACCTGAGGGGCATTAGAAGGGTCTGAGGCCCTTTAGAAAGGTCCTGAGGGGCATTAGAAGGGTCTTGTGGCCTTCATAAGGGTCCTGAAAGGCATTAGAAGTGTCTGGGGGCATTTAGATGGGTCCTGAGGCAATCTAGAAGGGTCTGAGGGCCTTTAAATGGGTCTTGAGGGTCATTAGAAGGGTGTGGAGGTCTTTAGAAAGGCCCTGAGGGGCTCTAGAAGGGTGTGGGGTCTATTAGAAGCGTCCTGAGGGGGTCCAGAAGGGTCTGGGGGCCTTTTTAAAGGCCCTCAGTGGGATTATAAGGGTCTCGCGGCCTTTAAAAAGGAACTGAGTGGCATTACAAGGGTCTGGGGTCGTATTGAAAGGCTCTGAGAGGTTCTAGAAGTGTCTGGGGTAATTTAGAAAGGCCCTGAGGGGCATTAGAAGGGTCTGGGGGGATTTAGAAGGGTCCTGAGGGGCATTAGAAGGGTCTGGGGGCATTTAGAAGGGTCCTGAGGGGTTCTAGAAGGGTCTAGAGGCATTTGAAACTGTCCTGAGAGGCTCTAGAATGGTCTGGGTGCCTTTGTAAGGGTCCTGAGGGGCATTAGAAGGGTCTGGGTGCCCTTATAAAAGCCCTGAGGGGAATTAGCTGGGTCTGGGGGACTTTAGAAGGGTCCTGAGGGCCTCTATAAGGGTCTGGGGGCCTTTAGAAGGGTCTTCAGGTGCTCTAGAAGGGTCTGGGGACCTTTAGAAAGGACCTGTGTGGGATTAGAAGGGTCTGGGGGCCCTTAGAATGCTCCTGAGGGGCAGTAGAAGGGTCTGGGGACATTTATAAAGGCCCTGACGGGCATTAGAATGGTCTGCGGGCCTTTAGAAGTGTCCTGAGGAGCTCTAGAATGGCCTGGGTGCCTTTATAAGGGTCCTGACGTGCTCTAGAAGGGTCTGGGAACCTTTATAAATGCCCTGAGGGGCATTTGAAGGGTCTGGGGGCCTTTAGAATGGTCATTAGGGGGTCTACAATGGTCTGGAGGCATTTAAAACTGTCCAGAGAAGCTCTAGAAGGGTCTGGGTGCCTTTATAAGGGTCCTGAGGGGCATTAGAAGGGTCTGGGTGCCCTTATAAAAGCCCTGAGGTGAATATGCAGGGTCTGGGGGACTTTAGAAGGGTCCTGAGGAGCTCTATAAGGGTCTGGGAGCCTTTAAAAGGGTCTTCAGGGGCTCTTGAAGGCTCTGGGGACCTTTTTAAAGGCCCTGTGGGGCATTAGAAGGGTCTGGTGGCCTTTAGAATGCTCCTGAGGGGCAGTAGAAGGGTCTGGGGACATTTATAAAGGCCCTGACGGGCATTAGAATGGTCTGCGGGCCTTTAGAAGTGTCCTGAGGGGCTCTAGAATGGCCTGGGTGCCTTTATAAGGGTCCTGACGTGCTCTAGAAGGGTCTGGGAACCTTTATAAATGCCCTGAGGGGCATTAGAATGGTCTGAGGGCCTTTAGAAAGGTCCTGAGGGGCATTAGAATGGTCTTGTGGCCTTCATAAGGGTCCTGAAAGGCATTAGAAGGGTCTGGGGGCTTTTAGATGGGTCCTGAGGCAATCTAGAAGGGTCTGGGGGCCTTTACATGGGTCTTGAGGGTCATTAGAAGGGTGTGGAGGCCTTTAGAAAGGCCCTGAGGGGCTCTAGAAGGGTCTGGGGGCTATTAGAAGCGTCCTGAGGGGGTCCAGAAGGGTCTGGGGGCCTTTTTAAAGGTTGTCAGGGGGATTATAAAAGTCTCGCGGCCTTTAGAAAGGCCCTGAGTGGCATTACAGGGGTCTGGGTTCATATAGAAAGGCTCTGAGAGGTTCTAGAAGTGTCTGGGGTAATTTAGAAAGGCCCTCAGGGGAATTAGAAGGGTCTGGAACCTTTAGAAGGGTCTTCAGGGGCTCTAGAAGGGTCTGGGGACTTTTAGAAAGGCCCCGTGGGGCATTAGAAGGGTCTGAGGGCCTTTATAAGGGTCTTCAAGCGCTCTAGAATGGTCTGGGGACCTTTAGAAAGGCCCTGTGGGGCATTAGAAGGGTCTCGGGGCCTTTAGAGTGCTCCTGAGGGGCAGTAGAATGGTCTGCGGGCCTTTAGAATTGTCCTGAGGGGCTCAAGAATGATCTGGGGGCATTTATAAGGGCCCTGACGGGCTCTAGAAGGTTCTGGGAACCTTTATAAAGGCCCCGAAAGGCATTAGAAGGGTCTGAGGGCCTTTAGAAAGGTCCTGAGTGGCATTAGAAAGGTCTGGAGGCATTTAGAAAGGCCCTGAAAGGCATTAGAAGGGTCTGGGGGCTTTTAGATGGGTCCTGAGGCAATCTAGAACTGTCTAGGGGCCTTTACATGGGTCTTGAGGGTCATTAGAAGGGTGTGGAGGCCTTTAGATAGGCCCTGAGGGTGTCTAGAAGGGTCTGGGGGCAACTAGAAGCGTCCTGAGGGGGTCCAGAAGGGTCTGGGGGCCTTTTTAAAGGCCCTCAGGGGGATTATAAGGGTCTCGCTGCCTTTAGAAAGGCCCTGAGTTGCATTAGAAGGATCTGGGTGCCTTTAGAAATGTCCTGAGGGGCATTAGAACAGTATGGGGGCCTTTAGAAAGGCCCTGAGGGGCATTACAAGGGTCTGGGGTCATATAGAAAGGCCCTGAGAGGTTCTAGAAGTGTCTGGGGTACTTTAGAAAAGCCCTGTGGGGCATTACAAGGGACTGGGGGCCTTTAGAAGGGTCCTGAGGGGCATTAGAATGGTCTGGGGGAATTTAGAATGGTCCTGAGGGGGTCTAGAATGGTCGGGAGGCATTTAAAACTGACCTGAGAGGCTCTAGAAGGTCTGGGTGCCTTTATAAGGGTCCTGAAAGGTATTAGAAGGGTCTGGGGGATTTTAGATGGGTCCTGAGGCAATCTAGAATGGTCTAGGGGCCTTTACATGGGTCTTGAGGGTCATTAGAAGGGTGTGGAGGCCTTTAGAAAGGCCCTGAAAGGCATTAGAAGGGTCTGGGGGCTTTTAGATGGGTCCTGAGGCAATCTAGAAGGGTCTAGGGGCCTTTACATGGATCTTGAGGGCCATTAGAAGGGTGCGGAGGCCTTTAGAAAGGCCCTGAGGGGCTCTAGAAGGGTGTGGGGGCTATTAGAAGCGTCCTGAGGGGGTCCAGAAGGGTCTGGGGGCCTTTTTAAATGCCCTCAGAGGGATTATAAGGGTCTCGCGACCTTTAGAAAGGCCCTGAGTGGTATTAGTAGGGTCTGGGGGCTATTATAAGCGTTCTGATGGCGTCCAGAAGGGTCTGGGGGCCTTTTTAAAAGCCCTCCGGGGGATTATAATGGTCTCGCGGCCTTTAAAAAGGCCCTGAGTGGCATTAGAAGGGTCTGGGGGCCTTTAGAAGGGTCTTCAGGGGCTCTAGAAGGGTCTAGGTGCCTTTAGAAATGTCCTGAGGGGCTCTAGAAGGGTCTGGGGGCCTTTAGAAATGTCCTGAGGGGCATTAGAAGGGTCTGGGGGCCATTAGAAAGGCCCTGAGGGGCATTACAAGGGTCTGAGGTCATATAGAAAGGCCCTGAGAGGTTCTAGAAGTGTCTGGGGTATTTAGAAAGGCCGTGAGGGGCATTAGAAGGGTCTGGGGACATTTATAAAGGCCCTGACGGGCATTAGAATGGTCTGCGGGCCTTTAGAAGTGTCCTGAGGGGATCTAGAATGGTCTGGGTGCCTTTATAAGGGTCCTGACGGGCTCTAGAGGGGTCTAGGAACCTTTATAAATGCCCTGAGGGGCATTAGAAGGGTCTGAGGGCCTTTAGAAAGGTCCTGAGGGGCATTAGAAGGGTTTTGTGGCCTTCATAAGGGTCCTTAAATGCATTAGAAGGCTATGGGGGCTTTTAGATGGGTCCTGAGGCAATCTAGAAGGGTCTAGAGGCCTTTCTATGGGTCTTGAGGGTCATTAGAAGGGTATGGAGGCCTTTAGAAAGGCCCTGAAAGGCATTAGAATGGTCTGGGAGCTTTTAGATGGGTCCTGAGGTAATCTAGAAGGGTCTGGGGGTCATTACATGGGTCTTGAGGGTCATTAGAAGGGTGTGGAGGCCTTTAGAAAGGCCCTGAGGGGCTCTAGAAGGGTGTGGGGGCTATTAGAAGCGTCCTGAGGGGGTCCAGAAGGGTCTGGGGGCCTTTTTAAAGGCCCTCAGAGGGATTATAAGGGTCTCGCGACCTTTAGAAATGCCCTGAGTGGCATTAGTAGGGTCTGGGGGCTATTATAACCGTACTGAGGGCGTCCAGAACGGTCTGGGGGCCTTTTTAAAAGCCCTCAGGGGGATTATAATGGTCTCGCGGCCTTTAGAAAGGCCCTGAGTGTCATTAGAAGGGTCTGGGGGCCATTAGAAGGGTCTTCACGGGCTCTAGAAGGGTCTGGGGACCTTTAGAAAGGCACTGTGGGGCATTAGAAGGGTCTGGGGGCCTTTAGAAAGGTCCTGAGGGGCATTAGAAGGGTCTTGTGGCCTTCATAATGGTCCTGAAAGGCATTAGAAGGGTCTGGGGTATTTTAGCTGGGTCCTGAGGCAATCTAGAAGGGTCTGGGGGCCTTTACGTGGGTCTTGAGGGTCATTAGAAGGGTGTGGAGGCCTTTAGAAAGGCCCTGAAAGGCATTAGAAGGGTCTGGGGGCTTTTAGATGGGTCCTGAGGCAATCTAGAAGGGTCTAGGGGCCTTTACATGGGTCTTGAGGGTCATTAGAAGGGTCTGGAGGCCTTTAGAAAGGCCCTGATGGGCTCTAGAAGGGTCTGGGGGCTATTAGAAGAGTCCTGAGGGGGTCCAGAAAGGTTTGGGAGCCTTTTTAAAGGCCCTCAGGGGGATTATAAGGGTCTCGCGGCCTTTAGAAAGGCCCTGAGTGGCATTACAAGGTTCTGGGGTCATATAGAAAGGCCCTGAGAGGTTCTAGAAGTGTCTGGGGTACTTTAGAAAGGCCCTGAGGGGCATTAGAAGGGTCTGGGGGCCTTTAGAATGGTCCTGAGGGGGTCTAGAAGGGTCTGGAGGCATTTAAAACTGTACTGAGAGGCTCTAGAAGGGTCTTGGTGCCTTTATAAGGGTCCTGAAAGGCATTAGAAGGGTCTGGGGGCTTTAAGATGGGTCCTGAGGCAATCTAGTAGGGTCTAGGGGCCTTTACATCGGTCTTGATGGTCATTAGAAGGGTATGGAGGCCTTTAGAATGGCCCTGAAAGGCATTAGAAGGGTCTGGGAGCTTTTAGATGGGTCCTGAGGTAATCTAGAAGGGTCTGGGGGCCATTACATGGGTCTTGAGGGTCATTAGAAGGGTGTGGAGGCCTTTAGAAAGGCCCTGAGGTGCTCTAGAAGGGTGTGGGGGCTATTAGAAGCGTCCTGAGGGGGTCCAGAAGGGTCTGGGAGCCTTTTAAAAGGCCCTCAGGGGGATTATAAGGGTCTCGCGACCTTTAGAAAAGCCCTGAGTGACATTAGAAGGGTCTGGGGGCTTATAGAAGCGTCCTGAGGGGGTCCAGAAGGGTCTGGGGGCCTTTTTAAAGGCCCTCAGGGGGATTATAAGGGTCTCGCTGCCTTTAGAAAGGCCCTGAGTGGCATTAGAAGGGTCTGGGGTCCTTTAGAATGGTCTTCAGTGGCTATAGAAGGGTCTGGGGACCTTTAGAAAGGCCCTGTGGGGCATTAGTAGGGTCTGGGGACATTTAGAGTGCTCCTGAGAGGCAGTAGAATGGTCTGCGGGCCTTTAGAAGTGTCCTGAGGTGCTCTAGAATGATCTGGGGTCCTTTATAAGGGTCCTGACGGGCTCTAGATGGGTCTGGGAACCTTTATAAAGGTCCTGAAAGGCATTAGAAGGGTCTGAGGGCCTTTAGAAAGGTCCTGAGGGGCATTAGAAGGGTCTTGTGGCCTTCATAAGGGTCCTGAAAGGCATTAGAAGGGTCTGGGGGCTTTTAGATGGGTCCTGAGGCAATCTAGAAGGCTCTAGGGGCCTTTACATGGGTCTTGAGGGTCATTAGAAGGGTGTGGAGTTCTTTAGAAAGGCCCTGAAAGGCATTAGAAGGGTCTGGGGGCTTTTAGATGGGTCCTGAGGCATTCTAGAAGGGTCTGGGGGCCTTTACATGGGTCTTGAGGGTCATTAGAAGGGTGTGGAGGCCTTTAGAAAGGCCCTGAGGGTCTCTAGAATGGTCTGGGGGCTATTAGAAGCGTCCTGAGGGTGTCCAGAAGGGTCTGGGGTCATTTTAAAGGCCCTCAGGGGGATTATAAGGGTCTCGCGTCCTTTAGAAAGGCCCTGAGTGGCATTAGAAGGGTCTTGGTGACTTTAGAAATGACCTGAGGGGCATTAGAAGGGTATGGGGGCCTTTAGAAAGGCCCTGAGGGGCATTAGAAGGGTCTGGGTGCCTTTAGAATGGTCCTGAGGGGGTCTAGAAGGGTCTGGACGCATTTAAAACTGTCCTGGGAGGCTCTAGAAGGGTCAGGGTAGCTTTATAAGGGTCCTGAGGGGCATTAGAAGATTCTGGGTGCCCTTATAAAAGCCCTGAGGGGAATTAGCAGGGTCTGGGGACCTTAGAAGGGTCCTGAGGGGCTCTATAAGGGTCTGGGGGATTTTAGAATGGTCTTCAGGGGCTCTAGAAGGGTCTGGGGACCTTTAGTATGGCCCTGTGGGGCATTAGAAGGGTCTGGGGGCCCTTAGAATGCTCCTGAGGGGCAGTAGAAGGGTCTGGGGACCTTTATAAAGGCCCTGACGGGCATTAGAATGGTCTGCGGGATTTAGAAATGTCCTGAGGGGCTCTAGAATGGTCTGGGGGCCTTTATAAGGGTCCTGACGGGCTCTAGAAGGGTCTGGGAACCTTTATAAATGCCCTGAGGGGCATTAGAAGGATCTGAGGGCCTTTAGAAAGGTCCTGAGGGGCATTAGAAGGGTCTTGTGGCCTTCATAAGGGTCCTGAAAGGCATTAGAAGGGTCTGAGGGCTTTTAGATGGGTCCTGAGGCAATCTAGAAGGGTCTAGGGGCCTTTACATGGGTCTTGAGAGTCATTAGAAGGGTGTGGAGGCCTTTAGAAAGGCCCTGAAAGGCATTAGAAGGGTCTGGGGGCTTTTGGATGGGTCCTGAGGCAATCTAGAAGGCTCTGGGGGCCTTTACATGGGTCTTGAGGGTCATTAGAAGGGTGTGGAGGCCTTTAGAAAGGCCCTGAGGGGCTCTAGAAGGGTCTGAGGTCTATTAGAAGCGTCCTGAGGGGGTCCAGAAGGGTCTGGGGGCCTTTTTAAAGGCCCTCAGGGGGATTATAAGGGTCTCGCGGCCTTTAGAAAGGCCCTGAGTGGCATTAGAAGGGTCTGGGTGCCTTTAGAAATGACCTGAGGGGCATTAGAAGGGTATGGGGGCCTTTAGAAAGGCCCTGAGGGGCATTAGAAGGGTCTGGGGGCCTTTAGAATGGTCCTGAGCGGGTCTAGAAGGGTCTGGAGGCATTTAAAACTGTCCTGAGAGGCTCTAGAAGGGTCTGGGTGCCTTTATAAGGGTCCTGAGGGGCATTAGAAGATTCTGGGTGCCCTTATAAAAGACCTGAGGGGAACTAGCAGGGTCTGGGGGCCTTTAGAAGGGTCTTCAGGGGCTCTAGAAAGGTCTGGGGACCTTTAGAAAGGCCCTGTGGGGCATTAGAAGGGTCTGGGGGCCTTTAGAAAGGTCCTGAGGGGCATTAGAAGGGTCTTGTGGCCTTCATAAGGGTCCTGAAAGGCATTAGAAGGGTCTGGGTGCTTTTAGATGGGTCCTGAGGCAATCTAGAAGGGTCTAGGGGCCTTTACATGGGTCTTGAGGGTCATTAGAAGGGTGTGGAGGCCTTTAGAAAGGCCCTGAGGGGCATTACAAGGGTCTGGGGGCTTTTAGATGGGTCCTCAGGCATTCTAGAAGGGTCTGGGGGCCTTTACATGGGTCTTGAGGGTCATTAGAAGGGTGAGGAGGCCTTTAGAAAGGACCTGAGGGGCTCTAGAATGGTCTGGGGGCCTTTAGAATGGTCCTGAGCGGCATTAGAAGGGTCTGGAGGCTTTTAGAATGGTCCTGAGGGGGTCTAGAAGGGTCTGGAGGCATTTAAAACTGTCCTGAGAGGCTCTAGAGGGGTCTGGGTGCCTTTATAAGGGTCCTGAGGGGCATTAGAAGGGTCTTGTGGCCCTTATAAAAGCCCTGAGGGGAATTAGCAGGGTCTGGGGGACTTTAGAAGGGTCCTGAGGGGCTCTATAAGGGTCTTGGGGACCTTTAGAAAGGCCCTGTGGGGCATTAGAAGGGTCTGGGGGCCTTTAGAATGCTACTTAGGGGCAGTAGAAGGGTCTGGGGACCTTTATAAAGGCCCTGACGGTCATTAGAATGGTCTACGGGCCTTTAGAGGTGTCCTGAGGGGCTCTAGAATGGTCTGGGGGCCTTTATAAGGGTCCTGACGGGCTCTAGAAGGGTCTGGGAACCTTTAGAATGGCCCTGTGGGGCATTAGAAGGGTCTGGGGGCCTTTAGAATGCTCCTGAGGGGCAGTAGAAGGGTCTGGGGACCTTCATAAGGGTCCTGAAAGGCATTAGAAGGGTCTGGGGGCTTTTAGATGGGTCCTGAGGCAATCTAGAAGGGTCTGGGGGCCTTTACATGGGTCTTGAGGGTCATTAGAAGGGTGTGGAGGCCTTTAGAAAGGCCCTGAGGGGCATTACAAGGGTCTGGGGTCATATAGAAAGGCCCTGAGAGGTTCTAGAAGTGTCTGGGGTACTTTAGAAAGGCCCTGAGGGGCATTAGAATGGTCTGGGGGCCTTTAGAAAGGCCCTGCAGGGCATTAGAAGGGTCTGGGTGACTTTATAAGGGTCCTGAGGGGCATTAGAAGGGTCTGGGGGCCTTTAGAAGGGTCCTGAGGGGCATTAGAAGGGTCTGGGGGCCTTTAGAATGGTCCTCAGTGGGTCTAGAAGGGTCTGGAGGCTTTTAAAACTGTCCTGAGAGGCTCTAGAAGGGTCTGGGTGTCTTTATAAAAGTCCTGAGGGGCATTAGAAGGGTCTTGTGGCCCTTATAAAAGCCCTGAGGGGAATTAGCAGGGTCTGGGGGACTTTAGAAGTGTCCTGAGGGGCTCTATAAGGGTCTGGGGGCCTTTAGAAGGGTCTTCAGGGGCTCTAGAAGGGTCTGGGGACCTTTAGAAAGTTCGTGTGGGGCATTAGAAGGGTCTGGGGGCCTTTAGAATGCTCCTGAGGGGCAGTAGAAGGGTCTGGGGACCTTTATAAAGGCCCTGACGGGCATTAGAATGGTCTGCGGGATTTAGAAGTGTCCTGAGGGGCTCTAGAATGGTCTGGGGGCCTTTAGAAAGACCCTGAGGGGCATTACAAGGGTCTGGGGTCATATAGAAAGGCCCTGAGAGGTTCTAGAAGTGTCTGGGGTACTTTAGAAAGGCCCTGAGGGGCATTGGAAGGGTCTGGGGGCCTTTAGAATGGTCCTGAGGGGGTCTAGAAGGGTCTGGACGCATTTAAAACTGTCCTGAGAGGCTCTAGAAGGGTCTGGGTGGCTTTATAAGGGTCCTGAGGGGCATTAGAAGATTCTGGGTGCCCTTATAAAAGCCCTGAGGGGAATTAGCAGGGTCTGGGGGACTTTAGAAGGGTCCTGAGGGGCTCTATAAGGGTCTGGGGGCCTTTAGAATGGTCTTCAGGGGCTCTAGAAGGGTCTGGGGACCTTTAGAATGGCCCTGTGGGGCATTAGAAGGGTCTGGGGGCCTTTAGAATGCTCCTGAGGGGCAGTAGAAGGGTCTGGGGACCTTTATAAAGGCCCTGACGGGCATTAGAATGGTCTGCGGGCCTTTAGAAGTGTCCTGAGGGGCTCTAGAATGGTCTGGGGGCCTTTATAAGGGTCCTGACGGGCTCTAGAAGGGTCTGGGAACCTTTAGAATGGCCCTGTGGGGCATTAGAAGGGTCTGGGGGCCTTTAGAATGCTCCTGAGGGGCAGTAGAAGGGTCTGGGGACCTTCATAAGGGTCCTGAAAGGCATTAGAAGGGTCTGGGGGCTTTTAGATGGGTCCTGAGGCAATCTAGAAGGGTCTAGGGGCCTTTACATGGGTCTTGAGGGTCATTAGAAGGGTGTGGAGGCCTTTAGAAAGGCCCTGAGGGGCTCTAGAATGGTCTGGGGGCTATTAGAAGCGTCCTGAGGGGGTCCAGAAGGGTCTGGGGTCATTTTAAAGGCCCTCAGGGGGATTATAAGGGTCTCGCGGCCTTTAGAAAGGCCCTGAGTGGCATTAGAAGGGTCTGGGTGACTTTAGAAATGACCTGAGGGGCATTAGAAGGGTATGGGGGCCTTTAGAAAGGCCCTGAGGGGCATTAGAAGGGTCTGGGTGCCTTTAGAATGGTCCTGAGGGGGTCTAGAAGGGTCTGGACGCATTTAAAACTGTCCTGGGAGGCTCTAGAAGGGTCTGGGTGGCTTTATAAGGGTCCTGAGGGTCATTAGAAGATTCTGGGTGCCCTTATAAAAGCCCTGAGGGGAATTAGCAGGGTCTGGTGGACTTTAGAATGGTCCTGAGGGGCTCTATAAGGGTCTGGGGGATTTTAGAATGGTCTTCAGGGGCTCTAGAAGGGTCTGGGGACCTTTAGAATGGCCCTGTGGGGCATTAGAAGGGTCTGGGGGCCTTTAGAATGCTCCTGAGGGGCAGTAGAAGGGTCTGGGGACCTTTATAAAGGCCCTGACGGGCATTAGAATGGTCTGCGGGATTTAGAAATGTCCTGAGGGGCTCTAGAATGGTCTGGGGGCCTTTATAAGGGTCCTGACGGGCTCTAGAAGGGTCTGGGAACCTTTATAAATGCCCTGAGGGGCATTAGAAGGATCTGAGGGCCTTTAGAAAGGTCATGAGGGGCATTAGAAGGGTCTTGTGGCCTTCATAAGGGTCCTGAAAGGCATTAGAAGGGTCTGAGGGCTTTTAGATGGGTCCTGAGGCAATCTAGAAGGGTCTAGGGGCCTTTATATGGGTCTTGAGAGTCATTAGATGGGTGTGGAGGCCTTTAGAAAGGCCCTGAAAGGCATTAGAAGGGTCTGGGGGCTTTTGGATGTGTCCTGAGGCAATCTAGAAGGGTCTGGGGGCCTTTACATGGGTCTTGAGGGTCATTAGAAGGGTGTGGAGGCCTTTAGAAAGGCCCTGAGGGGCTCTAGAAGGGTCTGGGGGCTATTAGAAGCGTCCTGAGGGCGTCCAGAAGGGTCTGGGGGCCTTTATAAGGGTCCTGACGGGCTCTAGGAGGTTCTGAGGGCCTTTAGAAAGGTCCTGAGGGGCATTAGAAGGGTCTTGTGGCCTTCATAAGGGTCCTGAAAGGCATTGGAAGGGTCTGGGGGCTTTTAGATCAGTCCTGAGGCAATCTAGAAAGGTCTAGGGGCCTTTATATGGGTCTTGAGGGTCATTAGAAGGGTGTGGAGGCCTTTAGAAAGGCCCTGAGGAGCTCTAGAAGGGTCTGGGGGCTATTAGAAGCGTCCTGAGGGCGTCCAGAAGGGTCTGGGGGCCTTTATAAGGGTCCTGACGGGCTCTAGGAGGTTCTGAGGGCCTTTAGAAAGGTCCTGAGGGGCATTAGAAGGGTCTTGTGGCCTTCATAAGGGTCCTGAAAGGCATTGGAAGGGTCTGGGGGCTTTTAGATCAGTCCTGAGGCAATCTAGAAAGGTCTAGGGGCCTTTATATGGGTCTTGAGGGTCATTAGAAGGGTGTGGAGGCCTTTAGAAAGGCCCTGAGGAGCTCTAGAAGGGTCTGGGGGCTATTAGAAGAGTCCTGAGGGGGTCCAGAATGGTCTGGGGGCCTTTTTAAAGGCCCTCAGGGGGATTATAAGGGTCTCGCAGCCTATAGAAAGGCCCTGAGTGTCATTAGAATGGTCTGGGTGCCTTTAGAAATGACCTGAGGGGCATTAGAAGGGTATGGGAGCCTTTAGAAAGGACCTGAGGGGCATTAGAAGGGTCTGGGGGCCTTTAGAATGCTCCTGAGGGGCAGTAGAAGGGTCTGGGGACCTTTATAAGGCCCTGACGGGCATTAGAATGGTCTACAGGCCTTTAGAAGTGTCCTGAGGGGCTCTAGAATGGTCTGGGAACCTTTATAAATGCCCTGAGGGGCATTAGAAGGGTCTGAGGGCCTTTAGAAAGGTCCTGAGGGGCATTAGAAGGGTCTTGTGGCCTTCATAAGGGTCCTGAAAGGCATTAGAAGGGTCTGGGGGCTTTTAGATGTGTCCTGAGGCAATCTAGAAGGGTCTAGGGGCCTTTACATGGGTCTTGAGGGTCATTAGAAGGGTGTGGAGGCCTTTAGAAAGGCCCTGAGGGGCTCTAGAAGGGTCTGGGAGCTATTAGAAGCGTCCTGAGGGGGTCCAGAAGGGTCTGGGGGCCTTTTTAAAGGTCCTCAGGGGGATTATAAGGGTCTCGCAGATTTTAGAAAGGCCCTGAGTGGCATTAGAAAGTTCTGGGTGCCTTTAGAAATGTCCTGAGGGGCTCTTGAAGGGTCTGGGGGCCTTTAGAAATGTCCTGAGGGGCATTAGAAGGGTCTGGGGGCCTTTAGAAATGCCCTGAGGGGCATTACAAGGGTCTGGGGTCATATAGAAAGGCCCTGAGAGGTTCTAGAAGTGTCTGGGGTACTTTAGAAAGGCCCTGAGGGGCATTAGAAGGGTCTGGGTGCCTTTATAAGGGTCCTGAGGGGCATTAGAAGGGTCTGGGGGCCTTTAAAATGGTCCTGAGGGGGTCTAGAATGGTCTGTAGGCATTTAAAACTGTCCTGAGAGGCTCTAGAAGGGTCTGGGTGCCTTTATAAGGGTCCTGAGGGCCATTAGAAGGGTCTGGGTGCCCTTATAAAAGCCCTGAGGGCAATTAGCAGGGTCTGGGGGACTTTAGAAGGGTCCTGAGGGGCTCTATAAGGGTCTGGGGGCCTTTAGAAGGGTCTTCAGGGGCTCTAGAAGGGTCTGGGGACCTTTAGAAAGGCCCTGTGGGGCATTAGAAGGGTCTGGGGGCCTTTAGAATGCTCCTGAGGGGCAGTAGAAGGGTCTGGGGACCTTTAGAAAGGCCCTGACGGGCATTAGAATGGTCTGCGGGATTTAGAAGTGTCCTGAGGTGCTCTATAAGGGTCTGGGGGCCTTTATAAGGGTCCTGACGGGCTCTAGAAGGGTCTGGGAACCTTTATAAATGCCCTGAGGTGCATTAGAAGGGTCTGAGGGCCTTTAGAAAGGTCCTTAGGGGCATTAGAAGGGTCTTGTGGCCTTCATAAGGGTCCTGAAAGGCATTAGAAGGGTCTGGGGGCTTTTAGATGGGTCCTGAGGCAATCTAGAAGGCTCTAGGGGCCTTTACATGGGTCTTGAGGGTCATTAGAAGGGTGTGGAGGCCTTTAGAAAGGCCCTGAGGGGCTCTAGAATGGTCTGGGGTCTATTAGAAGCGTACTGAGGGGGTCCAGAAGGGTCTGGGTGCCTTTATAAAGGTCCTCAGGGGGATTATAAGGGTCTCGCAGCGTTTAGAAAGGCCCTGAGGGGCATAACAAGGGTCTGGGGTCATATAGAAAGGCCCTGAGAGGTTCTAGAATGTCTGGGGTACTTTAGAAAGGCCCTGAGGGGCATTAGAAGGGTCTGTGGGCCTTTAGAAGGGTCTTCAGGGGCTCTAGAAGGGTCTCGGGACCTTTAGAAAGGACCTGAGGGGCATTAGAATGGTCTGGGGGCCTTTAGAATGCTCCTGAGGGGCAGTAGAAGGGTCTGGGGTCCTTTATAAAGGCCCTGACGTACATTAGAATGGTCGGCGGGCCTTTAGAAGTGTCCTGAGGGGCTCTAGAATGATCTGGGGGCCTTTATAAGGGTCCTGACTGGCTCTAGAAGGGTCTGGGAACCTTTATAAATGCCCTTAAAAGCATTAGGAGGGTCTGAGGGCCTTTAGAAAGGTCCTGAGGGGCATTAGAAGGGTCTTGTGGCCTTCATAATGGTCCTGAAAGGCATTGGAAGGGTCTGGAGGCTTTTAGATGGGTCCTGAGGCAATCTAGAAGGGTCTGGGGGCCTTTACATGGGTCTTGAGGGTCATTAGAAGGGTGTGGAGGCCTTTAGAAAGGCCCTGAGGGGCTCTAGAAGGGTCTGGGGTCTATTAGAAGCGTCCTGAGGGGGTCCAGAAGGGTCTGGGGGCCTTTTTAAAGGTCCTCAGGGGGATTATAAGGGTCTCGCAGCCTTTAGAAAGGCCCTGAGTGGCATTAGAAGGTTCTGGGTGCCTTTAGAAATGTCCTGAGGGGCTCTTGAAGGGTCTGGGGGCCATTAGAAATGTCCTGAGGGTCATTCGAAGGGTATGGGGGCCTTTAGAAAGGCCCTGAGGGGCATTACAAGGGTCTGGGGTCATATAGAAAGGCCCTGAGAGGTTCTAGAAGTGTCTGGGGTACTTTAGAAAGGACCTGAGGGGCATTAGAAGGGTCTGGGGGCCTTTAGAAGGGTCCTGAGGGGCATTCGAAGTGTATGGGGGCCTTTAGAAAGGCCCTTAGGGTCATTACAAGGGTCTGGGGTCATATAGAAAGGCCCTGAGAGGTTCTAGAAGTGTCTGGGGTACTTTAGAAAGGCCCTGAGGTGCATTAGAAGGGTCTGGCGGCCTTTAGAAGGGTCCTGAGGGGCATTAGAAGGGTCTGGGGGCCTTTAGAATGGTCCTGAGGGGGTCTAGAAGGGTCTGGAGGCATTTAAAACTGTCCTGAGAGGCTCTAGAAGGGTCTGGGTGCCTTTATAAGGGTCCTGAGGGGCATTTGAAGGGTCTTGTGGCCCATATAATAGCCCTGAGTGGAATTAGCATGGTCTGGGGGACTTTAGAAGGGTCCTGAGGGGCATTAGAATGGTCTGGGAGCCTTTAGAAGGGTCCTGAGGGGCATTAGAAGGGTCTGGGGGCTTTTAGATGGGTCCTGCGCAATCTAGAAGGGTCTGGGGGCCTTTACATGGGTCTTGAGGGTCATTAGAAGGGTGTGGAGGCCTTTAGAAAGGCCCTGAGGGGCTGTAGAATGGTCTGGGGGCTATTAGAAGCGTCCTGAGTGGGTCCAGAAGGGTCTGGGGACCTTTTTAAAGGTCCTTAGGGGGATTATAAGGGTCTCGCAGCCTTTAGAAAGGCCCTGAGTGGCATTAGAAGGTTCTGGGTGCCTTTAGAAATGTCCTGAGGGGCTCTAGAAGGGTCTGGGGGCCTTTAGAAATGTCCTGAGGGGCATTAGAAGGGTATGGGGGCCTTTAGAAAGGCCCTGAGGGGCATTACAAGGGTCTGGGGTCATATAGAAAGGCCCTGAGAGGTTCTAGAAGTGTCTGGGGTACTTTAGAAAGGCCCTGAGGGGCATTAGAAGGGTCTGGGGGCCTTTAGAATGGACCTGAGGGGGTCTAGAAGGGTCTGGAGGCATTTAAAACTGTCCTGAGAGGCTCTAGAAGGGTCTGGGTGCCTTTATAAGGGCCCTGAGGGGAATTAGAAGGGTCTGGGGGACTTTAGAAGGGTCCTGAGGGGCTCTAGAAGGGTCTGGGGGCTATTAGAAATGTCCTGAGGGGGTCCAGAAGGGTCTGGGGGCCTTTTTAAAGGCCCTCAGGGGGATTATATGGGTCTCGCGGCCTTTAGAAAGGCCCTGAGTGGCATTAGAACGGTCTGGGTGCCTTTAGAAATGTCCTGAGGGGCTCTAGAAGGGTCTGGGCGCCTTTAGATATGTCCTGAGGGGCTCTAGAAGGGTCTGGGGGCCTTTAGAAATGTCCTGAGGGGCATTACAAGGGTCTCGGATCATATAGAAAGGGCCTGAGAGGTTCTAGAAGTGTCTGGGGTACTTTAGAAAGGCCCTGAGGGGCATTAGAAGTGTCTGGGGGCCTTTAGAAGGGTCCTGCTGGGCATTAGAAGGGTCTGGGTGCCCTTATAAAAGACCTGAAAGGAATTAGCAGGGTCTGGGGGACTTTAGAAGGGTCCTGAGGGGCTCTATAAGGGTCTGGGGGCCTTTAGAAGGGTCTTCAGGGGCTCTAGAAGGGTCTGGGGACCTTTAGAAAGGCCCTGTGGGGCATTAGAAGGGTCTGGGGGCCTTTGGAATGCTCCTGAGGGGCAGTAGAAGGGTCTGGGGACCTTTATAAAGGCCCTGACGGGCATTAGAATAGTCTGTGGGCCTTTAGAAGTGTCCTGAGGGGCTCTAGAATGGTCTGGGGGCCTTTATAAGGGTCCTGACGGGCTCTAGAAGGGTCTGGGAACCTTTATAAATGCCCTGAGGGGCATTAGAAGGGTCTGAGGGCCTTTAGAAAGGTCCTGAGGGGCATTAGAAGGGTCTTGTGGCCTTCATAAGGGTCCTGAAAGGCATTAGAAGGGTCTGGGGGCTTTTAGATGGGTCCTGAGGCAATCTAGAAGGGTCTGGGGGCCTTTACATGGGTCTTGAGGGTCATTAGAAGGGTGTGGAGGCCTTTAGAAAGGCCCTGAAATGCATTAGAAGGGTCTGGGGGCTATTAGAAGCATCCTGAGGGGGTCCCGGATTGTCTGGGTGCCTTTTTAAAGGCCCTCAGGGGGATTATAAGGGTCTCGCGGCCTTTAGAAAGGCCCTGAGTGGCATTAGAAGGGTCTGGGTGCCTTTAGAAATGTCCTGAGGGGCTCTAGAAGGGTCTGGGGGCCTTTAGAAATGTCCTGAGGGGCATTAGAAGGGTCTGGGGGCCTTTAAAAAGGCCCTGAGGGGCATTACAAGGGTCTGGGGTCATATAGAAAGGCCCTGAGAGGTTCTAGAAGTGTCTGGGGTACTTTAGAAAGGCCCTGAGGGGCATTAGAATTGTCTGGGGGCCTTTAGAATGGACCTGAGGGGCATTAGAAGGGTCTGGGGGCCTTTAGAATGGTCCTGAGGGGGTCTAGAAGGGTCTGGAGGCATTTAAAACTGTCCTGAGAGGCTCTAGAAGGATCTGGGTGCCTTTATAAGGGTCCTGACGGGCATTAGAAGGGTCTGGGTGCCCTTATAAAAGCCCTGAGAGGAATTAGCAGGGTCTGGGGGACTTTAGAAAGGTCCTGAGGGGCTCTATAAGGGTCTGGGGGCCTTTTGAATGGTCTTCAGGGGCTCTAGAAGGGTCTGGGGACCTTTAGAAAGGCCCTGTGGGGCATTAGAAGGGTCTGGGGGCCTTTAGAATGCTCCTGAGGGGCAGTAGAAGGGTCTGGGGACCTTGATAAGGGTCCTGAAAGGCATTAGAAGGGTCTGGAGGCTTTTAGATGGGTCCTGAGGCAATCTAGAAGGGTCTAGGGGCCTTTACATGGGTCTTGAGGGTCATTAGAACGGTGTGGAGGCCTTTAGAAAGGCCCTGAAAGGCATTAGAAGGGTCTGGGGGCTTTTAGATGGGTCCTGAGGCAATCTAGAAGGGTCTGGGGGGCTTTACATGGGTCTTGAGGGTCATTAGGAGGGTGTGGATGCCTTTAGAAAGGCCCTGAGGAGCTCTAGAAGGGTCTGGGGTCTATTAGAAGCGTCCTGAGGGGGTCCAGAAGGGTCTGGGGGCCTTTTTAAAGGCCCTCAGGAGGATTATAAGGGTCTCGCGGCCTTTAGAAAGGCCCTGAGTGGCATTAGAAGGGTCTGGGTGCCTTTAGAAATGACGTGAGGGGCATTACAAAAGTATGGGGGCCTTTAGAAAGGCCCTTAGGGGCATTAGAAGGATCTGGGGGCCTTTAGAATGGTCCTGAGGGGAGTCTAGAAGGGTCTGGAGGCATTTAAAACAGTCCTGAGAGGCTCTAGAAGGGTCCTGGTGCCTTTATAAGGGTCCTGAGGGGCATTAGAAGGGTCTGGGTGCCCTTATAAAAGCCCTGCGGGGAATTAGCAGGGTCTGGGGGACTTTAGAAGGGTCCTGAGGGGCTCTATAAGGGTCTGGGGGCCTTTAGAAGGGTCTTCAGGGGCTCTAGAAGGGTCAGGGGACCTTTAGAAAGGCCCTGTGGGGCATTAGAAGGGTCTGAGGGCCTTTAGAAAGGTCCTGAGGGGCATTAGAAGGGTCTTGTGGCCTTCATAATGGTCCTGAAAGGCATTGGAAGGGTCTGGAGGCTTTTAGATGGGTCCTGAGGCAATCTAGACGGGTCTAGAGGCCTTTACATGGGTCTTGAGGGTCATTAGAAGGGTGTAGAGGCCTTTAGAAAGGCCCTGAGGGGCTCTAGAAGGGTCTGGGGTCTATTAGAAGCGTCCTGAGGGGGTCCAGAAGGGTCTGGGGGCCTTTTTAAAGGTCCTTAGGGGGATTAAAAGGGTGTCGCAGCCTTTAGAAAGGCCCTGAGTGGCATTAGAAGGTTCTGGGTGCCTTTAGAAATGTCCTGAGGGGCTCTAGAAGGGTCTGGGGGCCTTTAGAAGGGTCTTCAGGGGCATTAGAAGGGTATGGGGGCCTTTAGAAAGGCCCTGAGGGGCATTACAAGGGTCTGGGGTCATATAGAAAGGCCCTGAGAGGTTCTAGAAGTGTCTGGGGTACTTTAGAAAGGCCCTGAGGGGCATTAGAAGGGTCTGGGGGCCTTTAGAATGGACCTGAGGGGGTCTAGAAGGGTCTGGAGGCATTTAAAACTGTCCTGAGAGGCTCTAGAAGGGTCTGGGTGCCTTTATAAGGGCCCTGAGGGGAATTAGCAGGGTCTGGGGGACTTTAGAAGGGTCCTGAGGGGCTCTATAAGGGTCTGGGGGCCTTTAGAAAGGTCCTGTGGGGCATTAGAAGGGTCTGGGTGCCTTTAGAATGCTCCTGAGGGGCAGTAGAAGGGTCTGGGGACCTTTATAAAGGCCCTGACGGGCATTAGAATGGTCTGCGGGCCTTTAGAATTGTCCTGAGGGGCTCTAGAATGGTCTGGGGGCCTTTATAAGGGTCCTGACGGGATCTAGAAGGGTCTGGGAACCTTTATAAATGCCCTGAGGGGCATTAGAAGGGTCTGAGGGCCTTTAGAAAGGTGCTGAGGGGCATTAGAAGGGTCTGGTGGCCTTCATAAGTGTCCCGAAAGGCATTAGAAGGGTCTGGGGGCTTTTAGATGGGTCCTGAGGCAATCTAGAAGGGTCTAGGGGCCTTTACATGGGTCTTGAGGGTCATTAGAAGGGTGTGGAGGCCTTTAGAAAGGCCCTGAAAGGCATTAGAAGGGTCTGGGGGCTTTTAGATGGGTCCTGAGGCAATCTAGAGGGGTCTGGGGGGCTTTACATGGGTCTTGAGGGTCATTAGGAGGGTGTGGATGCCTTTAGAAAGGCCCTGAGGAGCTCTAGAAGGGTCTGGGGTCTATTAGAAGCGTCCTGAGTGGTCCAGAAGGGTCTGGGGGCCTTTTTAAAGGCCCTCAGGGGGATTATAAGGGTCTCGCGGCCTTTAGAAAGGCCCTGAGTGGCATTAGAAGGGTCTGGGTGCCTTTAGAAATGACGTGAGGGGCATTACAAACGTATGGGGGCCTTTAGAAAGGCCCTGAGGGGCATTAGAAGGATCTGGGGGCCTTTAGAATGGTCCTGAGGGGAGTCTAGAAGGGTCTGGAGGCATTTAAAACTGTCCTGAGAGGCTCTAGAAGGGTCCTGGTGCCTTTATAAGGGTCCTGAGGGGCATTAGAAGGGTCTGGGTGCCCTTATAAAAGCCCTGCGGGGAATTAGCAGGGTCTGGGAGACTTTAGAAGGGTCCTGAGGGGCTCTATAAGGGTCTGGGGGCCTTTAGAAAGGTCTTCAGGGGCTCTAGAATGATCTGGGGACCTTTAGAAAGGCCCTGACGGGCATTAGAATGGTCTGCGGGCCTTTAAAAGTGTCCTGAGGGGCTCTAGAATGGTCTGGGGGCCTTTATAAGGGTCCTGACGGGATCTAGAAGGGTCTGGGAACCTTTATAAATGCCCTGAGTGGCATTAGAAGGGTCAGAGGGCCTTTAGAAAGGTCCTGAGGGGCATTAGAAGGGTCTTGTGGCCTTCATAATGGTCCTGAAAGGCATTGGAAGGGTCTGGAGGCTTTTAGATGGGTCCTGAGGCAATCTAGAAGGGTCTAGAGGCCTTTACATGGGTCTTGAGGGTCATTAGAAGGGTGTGGATGCCTTTAGAAAGGCCCTGAGGGGCTCTAGAAGGGTCTGGGGTCTATTAGAAGCGTCCTGAGGGGGTCCAGAAGGGTCTGGGGGCCTTTTTATAGGTCCTCAGTGGGATTATAATGGTCTCGCAGCCTTTAGAAAGGCCCTGAGTGGCATTAGAAGGTTCTGGGTGCCCTTAGAAATGTCCTGAGGGGCTCTAGAAGGGTCTGGGGGCCTTTAGAAGGGTCTTCAGGTGCATTAGAAGGGTATGGGGGCCTTTAGAAAGGCCCTGAGGGGCATTACAAGGGTCTGGGGTCATATAGAAAGGCCCTGAGAGGATCTAGAAGTGTCTGGGGTACTTTAGAAAGGCCCTGAGGGGCATTAGAAGGGTCTGGGGGCCTTTAGAATGGACCTGAGGGGGTCTAGAAGGGTCTGGAGGCATTTAAAACTGTCCTGAGAGGCTCTAGAAGGGTCTGGGTGCCTTTATAAGGGCCCTGAGGGGAATTAGCAGGGTCTGGGGGACTTTAGAAGGGTCCTGAGGAACTCTATAAGGGTCTGGGGGCCTTTAGAAAGGTCCTGAGCGGCATTAGAAGGGTCTGGGTGCCTTTAGAATGCTCCTGAGGGGCAGTAGAAGGGTCTGGGGACCTTTATAAAGGTCCTGACGGGTATTAGAATGGTCTGCGGGCCTTTAGAATTGTCCTGAGGGGCTCTAGAATGGTCTGGGGGCCTTTATAAGGGTCCTGACGGGCTCTAGAAGGGTCTGGGAACCTTTATAAATGCCCTGAGGGGCATTAGAAGGGTCTCAGGGCCTTTAGAAAGGTCCTGAGGGGCATTAGAAGGGTCTGGTGGCCTTCATAAGGGTCCTGAAAGGCATTAGAAGTGTCTGGGGGCTTTTAGATGGGTCCTGAGGCAATCTAGAAGGGTCTAGGGGCCTTTACATGGGTCTTGAGGGTCATTAGAAGGGTGTGGAGGCCTTTAGAAAGGCCCTGAAAGGCATTAGAAGGGTCTGGGGGCTTTTAGATGGGTCCTGAGGCAATCTAGAAGGGTCTGTGGGGCTTTACATGGGTCTTGAGGGTCATTAGGAGGGTGTGGATGCCTTTAGAAAGGCCCTGAGGAGCTCTAGAAGGGTCTGGGGTCTATTAGAAGCATCCTGAGTGGTCCAGAAGGGTCTGGGGGCATTTTAAAGGCCCTCAGGGGGATTATAAGGGTCTCGCGGCCTCTAGAAAGGCCCTGAGTGGCATTAGAAGGGTCTGGGTGCCTTTAGAAATGACGTGAGGGGCATTACGAAAGTATGGGGGCCTTTAGAAAGGCCATGAGGGGCATTAGAAGGATCTGGGGGCCTTTAGAATGGTCCTGAGGGGAGTCTAGAAGGGTCTGGAGGCATTTAAAACTGTCCTGAGAGGCTCTAGAAGGGTCCTGGTGCCTTTATAAGGGTCCTGAGGGGCATTAGAAGGGTCTGGGTGCCCTTATAAAAGCCCTGCGTGGAATTAGCAGGGTCTGGGGGACTTTAGAAGGGTCCTGAGGGGCTCTATAAGGGTCTGGGGGCCTTTAGAAGGGTCTTCAGGGGCTCTAGAAGGGTCTGGGGACCTTTAAAAAGGCCCTGTGGGGCATTAGAAGGGTCTGGGGGCCTTTAGAATGCTCCTGAGGGGCAGTAGAAGGGTCTGGGGACCTTTATAAAGGCCCTGACGGGCATTAGAATGGTCTGCGGGCCTTTAGAAGTGTCCTGAGGGGCTCTAGAATGGTCTGGGGGCCTTTATAAGGGTCCTGACGGGCTCTAGAAGGGTCTGGGAACCTTTATAAATGCCCTGAGTGGCATTAGAAGGTTCTGGGTGCCTTTAGAAATGTCCTGAGGGGCTCTAGAAAGGTCTGGGGGATTTTAGAAGGGTCTTCAGGGGCATTAGAAGGGTATGGGTGCCTTTATAAAGGCCCTGAGGGGCATTACAAGGGTCTGGGGTCATATAGAAAGGCCCTGAGAGGTTCTAGAAGTGTCTGGGGTACTTTAGAAAGGCCCTGAGGGGCATTAGAAGGGTCTGGGGGCCTTTAGCATGGACCTGAGGGGGTCTAGAAGGGTCTGGAGGCATTTAAAACTGTCCTGAGAGGCTCTAGAAGGGTCTGGGTGCCTTTATAAGGGCCCTGAGGGGAATTAGCAGGGTCTGGGGGACTTTAGAAGGGTCCTGAGGGGCTCTATAAGGGTCTGGGGGCCTTTAGAAAGGTCCTGAGCAGCATTAGAAGGGTCTGGGGACCTTTATAAAGGCCCTGACGGGTATTAGAATGGTCTGCGGGCCTTTAGAATTGTCCTGAGGGGCTCTAGAATGGTCTGGGGGCCTTTATAAGGGTCCTGACGGGCTCTAGAAGGGTCTGGGAACATTTATAAATGCCCTGAGGGGCATTAGAAGGGTCTGAGGGCCTTTAGAAAGGTCCTGAGGGGCATTAGAAGGGTCTGGTGGCCTTCATAAGGGTCCTGAAAGGCATTAGAAGTGTCTGGAGGCTTTTAGATGGGTCCTGAGGCAATCTAGAAGGGTCTAGGGGCCTTTACATGGGTCTTGAGGGTCATTAGAAGGGTGTGGAGGCCTTTAGAAAGGCCCTGAAAGGCATTAGAAGGGTCTGGGGGCTTTTAGATGGGTCCTGAAGCAATCTAGAAGGGTCTGTGGGGCTTTACATTGGTCTTGAGGGTCATTAGAAGGGTGTGGAGGCCTTTAGAAAGGCCCTGAGGGGCTCTAGAAGGGTCTGGGGTCTATTAGAAGCGTCCTGAGGGGGTCCAGAAGGGTCTGGGGGCCTTTTTAAAGGTCCTCAGGGGGATTATAAGGGTCTCGCAGCCTTTAGAAAGGCCCTGAGTGGCATTAGAAAGTTCTGGGTGCCTTTAGAAATGTCCTGAGGGGCTCTTGAAGGGTCTGGGGGCCATTAGAAATGTCCTGAGGGTCATTCGAAGGGTATGGGGGCCTTTAGAAAGGCCCTGAGGGGCATTACAAGGGTCTGGGGTCATATAGAAAGGCCCTGAGAGGTTCTAGAAGTGTCTGGGGTACTTTAGAAAGGCCCTGAGGGGCATTAGAAGGGTCTGGGGACCTTTAGAAGGGTCCTGAGGTGCATTAGAAGGGTCTGGGTGCCTTTAGAATGGTCCTGAGTGGGTCTAGAATGGTCTGGAGGCATTTAAAACTGTCCTGAGAGGCTCTAGAAGGGTCTGGGTGCCTTTATAAGGGTCCTGAGGGGCATTTGAAGGGTCTTGTGGCCCTTATAATAGCCCTGAGTGGAATTAGCAGGGTCTGGGGTACTTTAGAAGGGTCCTGAGGGGCATTAGAATGGTCTGGGCGCCTTTAGA
This sequence comes from Coccyzus lansbergi, assembly GCA_033558105.1. Taxonomy (NCBI): domain Eukaryota; kingdom Metazoa; phylum Chordata; class Aves; order Cuculiformes; family Coccyzidae; genus Coccyzus; species Coccyzus lansbergi. Next base: position 388,722 of record JAUMJK010000004.1, read on the forward strand.
AGGGTCCTGAGGGGCATTAGAAGGGTCTGGGGGCTTTTAGATGGGTCCTGCGCAATCTAGAAGGGTCTGGGGGCCTTTACATGGGTCTTGAGGGTCATTAGAAGGGTGTGGAGGCCTTTAGAAAGGCCCTGAGGGGCTGAAGAATGGTCTGGGGGCTATTAGAAGCGTCCTGAGTGGGTCCAGAAGGGTCTTGGGGCCTTTTTAAAGGTCCTTAGGGGGATTATAAGGGTCTCGCAGCCTTTAGAAAGGCCCTGAGTGGCATTAGAAGGTTCTGGGTGCCTTTAGAAATGTCCTGAGGGGCTCTAGAAGGGTCTGGGGGCCTTTAGAAGGGTCTTCAGGGGCATTAGAAGGGTATGGGGGCCTTTAGAAAGGCCCTGAGGGGCATTACAAGGGTCTGGGGTCATATAGAAAGGCCCTGAGAGGTTCTAGAAGTGTCTGGGGTACTTTAGAAAGGCCCTGAGGGGCATTAGAAGGGTCTGGGGGCCTTTAGAATGGACCTGAGGGGGACTAGAAGGGTCTGGAGGCATTTAAAACTGTCCTGAGAGGCTCTAGAAGGGTCTGGGTGCCTTTATAAGGGCCCTGAGGGGAATTAGCAGGGTCTGGGGGACTTTAGAAGGGTCCTGAGGGGCTCTATAAGGGTCTGGGGGCCTTTAGAAAGGTCCTGAGCGGCATTAGAAGGGTCTGGGTGCCTTTAGAATGCTCCTGAGGGGCAGTAGAAGGGTCTGGGGACCATTATAAAGGCCCTGACGGGCATTAGAATGGTCTGCGGGCCTTTAGAAGTGTCCTGAGGGGCTCTAGAATGGTCTGGGGGCCTTCATAAGGGTCCTGACGGGCTCTAGAAGGGTCTGGGAACATTTCTAAATGCCCTGAGGGGCATTAGAAGGGTCTGAGGGCCTTTAGAAAGGTCCTGAGGGGCTCTAGAATGGTCTGGGGGCCTTTATAAGGGTCCTGACGGGCTCTAGAAGGGTCTGGGAACCTTTATAAATGCCCTGAGGGGCATTAGAAGGGTCTGAGGGCCTTTAGAAAGGTCCTGAGGGGCATTAGAAGGGTCTGGTGGCCTTCATAAGGGTCCTGAAAGGCATTAGAAGGGTCTGGGTGCTTTTAGATGGGTCCTGAGGCAATCTAGAAGGGTCTAGGGGCCTTTACATGGGTCTTGAGGGTCATTAGAAGGGTGTGGAGGCCTTTAGAAAGGCCCTGAGGGGCTCTAGAAGGGTCTGGGGGCTATTAGAAGTGTCCTGAGGGGGTCCAGAAGGGTCTGGGGGCCTTTTTAAAGGCCCTCAGGAGGATTATATTGCTCTCGCGGCCTTTAGAAAGGCCCTGAGTGGCATTAGAAGGGTCTGGGTGCCTTTAGAAATGTCCTGAGGTGCTCTAGAAGGGTCTGGGGGCCTTTAGATATGTCCTGAGGGGCTCTAGAAGGGTCTGGGGGTCTTTAGAAAGGCCCTGAAAGGCATTACAAGGGTCTCGGATCATATAGAAAGGGCATGAGAGGTTCTAGAAGTGTCTGGGGTACTTTAGAAAGGCCCTTAGGGGCATTAGAAGGGTCTGGGGGCCTTTAGAATGGTCCTGCGGGGCATTAGAAGGGTCTGGCTGCCCTTATAAAAGACCTGAAAAGAATTAGCAGGGTCTGGGGGATTTTAGAAGGGTCCTGAGGGGCTCTATAAGGGTCTGGGGGCCTTTAGAAGGGTCTTCAGGGGCTCTAGAAGGGTCTGGGGACCTTTAGAAAGGCCCTGTGGGGCATTAGAAGGGTCTGGGGGCCTTTAGAATTCTCCTGAGGGGCAGTAGAAGGGTCTGGGGACCTTTATAAAGGCCCTGACGGGCATTAGAATAGTCTGTGGGCCTTTAGAAGTGTCCTGAGGGGCTCTAGAATGGTCTGGGGGCCTTTATAAGGGTCCTGACGGGCTCTAGAAGGGTCTGGGAACCTTTATAAATGCCCTGAGGGGCATTAGAAGGGTCTGAGGGCCTCTAGAAAGGTCCTGAAGGGAATTAGAAGGGTCTTGTAGCCTTCATAAGGGTCCTGAAAGGCATTAGAAGGGTCTGGGGGCTTTTAGATGGGTCCTGAGGCAATCTAGAAGAGTCTGGGGGCTTTACATGGGTCTTGAGGGTCATTAGAAGGGTGTGGAGGCCTTTAGAAAGGCCCTGAAAGGCATTAGAAGGGTCTGGGGGCTTTTAGATGGGTCCTGAGGCAATCTAGAAGGGTCTGGGGGGCTTTACATGGGTCTTGATGGTCATTAGGAGGGTGTGGATGCCTTTAGAAAGGCCCTGAGGAGCTCTAGAAGGGTCTGGGGTCTATTTGAAGCGTCCTGAGGGGGTCCAGAAGGGTCTGGGGGCCTTTTTAAAGGCCCTCAGGGGGATTATAAGGGTCTCGCGGCCTTTAGAAAGGCCCTGAGTGGCATTAGAAGGGTCTGGGTACCTTTAGAAATGACGTGAGGGGCATTACAAAAGTATGGGGGCCTTTAGAAAGGCCCTGAGGGGCATTAGAAGGATCTGGGGGCCTTTAGAATGGTCCTGAGAGGAGTCTAGAAGGGTCTGGAGGCATTTAAAACAGTCCTGAGAGGCTCTAGAAGGGTCCTGGTGCCTTTATAAGGGTCCTGAGGGGCATTAGAAGGGTCTGGGTGCCCTTATAAAAGCCCTGCGGGGAATTAGCAGGGTCTGGGGGACTTTAGAAGGGTCCTGAGGGACTCTATAAGGGTCTGGGGGCCTTTAGAAGGGTCTTCAGGGGCTCTAGAAGGGTCTGGGGACCTTTAGAAAGGCCCTGTGGGGCATTAGAAGGGTCTGGGGGCCTTTAGAATGCTCCTGAGGGGCAGTAGAAGGGTCTGGGGACCTTTATAAAGGCCCTGACGGGCATTAGAATGGTCTGCGGGCCTTTAGAAGTGTCCTGAGGGGCTCTAGAATGGTCTGGGGGCCTTTATAAGGGTCCTGACGGGCTCTAGAAGGGTCTGGGAACCTTAATAAATGCCCTGAGGGGCATTAGAAGGGTCTGAGGGCCTTTAGAAAGGTCCTGAGGGGCATTAGAAGGGTCTTGTGGCCTTCATAATGGTCCTGAAAGGCATTGGAAGGGTCTGGAGGCTTTTAGATGGGTCCTGAGGCAATCTAGAAGGGTCTAGGGGCCTTTACATGGGTCTTGAGGGTCATTAGAAGGGTGTGGAGGCCTTTAGAAAGGCCCTGAGGGGCTCTAGAAGGGTCTGGGGTCTATTAGAAGCGTCCTGAGGGGGTCCAGAAGGGTCTGGGGGCCTTTTTAAAGGTCCTCAGGGGGATTATAATGGTCTCGCAGCCTTTAGAAAGGCCCTGAGTGGCATTAGAAAGTTCTGGGTGCCTTTAGAAATGTCCTGAGGGGCTCTTGAAGGGTCTGGGGGCCATTAGAAATGTCCTGAGGGTCATTCGAAGGGTATGGGGGCCTTTAGAAAGGCCCTGAGAGGCATTACAAGGGTCTGGGGTCATATAGAAAGGCCCTGAGAGGTTCTAGAAGTGTCTGGGGTACTTTAGAAAGGCCCTGAGGGGCATTAGAAGGGTCTGGGGGCCTTTAGAAGGGTCCTGAGGTGCATTAGAAGAGTCTGGGTGCCTTTAGAATGGTCCTGAGTGGGTCTAGAATGGTCTGGAGGCATTTAAAACTGTCCTGAGAGGCTCTAGAAGGGTCTGGGTGCCTTTATAAGGGTCCTGAGGGGCATTTGAAGGGTCTTGTGGCCCTTATAATAGCCCTGAGTGGAATTAGCAGGGTCTGGGGGACTTTAGAAGGGTCCTGAGGGGCATTAGAAGGGTCTGGGGGCTTTTAGATGGGTCCTGCGCAATCTAGAAGGGTCTGGGGGCCTTTACATGGGTCTTGAGGGTCATTAGAAGGGTGTGGAGGCCTTTAGAAAGGCCCTGATGGGCTGTAGAATGGTCTGGGGGCTATTAGAAGCGTCCTGAGTGGGTCCAGAAGGGTCTGGGGGCCTTTTTAAAGGTCCTTAGTGGGATTAAAAGGGTGTCGCAGCCTTTAGAAAGGCCCTGAGTGGCATTAGAAGGTTCTGGGTGCCTTTAGAAATGTCCTGAGGGGCTCTAGAAGGGTCTGGGGGCCTTTAGAAGGGTCTTCAGGGGCATTAGAAGGGTATGGGGGCCTTTAGAAAGGCCCTGAGGGGCATTAGAAGGGTCTGGGGTCATATAGAAAGGCCCTGAGAGGTTCTAGAAGTGTCTGGGGTACTTTAGAAAGGCCCTGAGGGGCATTAGAAGGGTCTGGGGGCCTTTAGAATGGACCTGAGGGGGTCTAGAAGGGTCTGGAGACATTTAAAACTGTCCTGAGAGGCTCTAGAAGGGTCTGGGTGCCTTTATAAGGGCCCTGAGGGGAATTAGCAGGGTCTGGGGGACTTTAGAAGGGTCCTGAGGGGCTCTATAAGGGTCTGGGGGCCTTTAGAAAGGTCCTGTGGGGCATTAGAAGGGTCTGGGTGCCTTTAGAATGCTCCTGAGGGGCAGTAGAAGGGTCTGGGGACCTTTATAAAGGCCCTGACGGGCATTAGAATGGTCTGCGGGCTTTAGAAGTGTCCTGAGGGGCTCTAGAATGGTCTGGGGGCCTTTATAAGGGTCCTGACGGGCTCTAGAAGGGTCTGGGAACCTTTATAAATGCCCTGAGGGGCATTAGAAGGGTCTGAGGGCCTTTAGAAAGGTCCTGAGGGGCATTAGAAGGGTCTGGTGGCCTTCATAAGGGTCCTGAAATGCATTAGAAGGGTCTGGGGGCTTTTAGATGGGTCCTGAGGCAATCTAGAAGGGTCTAGGGGCCTTTACATGGGTCTTGAGGGTCATTAGAAGGGTGTGGAGGCCTTTAGAAAGGCCCTGAGGGGCTCTAGAATGGTCTGGGGACTATTAGAAGTGTCCTGAGGGGGTCCAGAAGGGTCTGGGGGCCTTTTTAAAGGCCCTCAGGGGGATTATATGGGTCTCGCGGCCTTTAGAAAGGCCCTGAGTGGCATTAGAAGGGTCTGGGTGCCTTTAGAAATGTCCTGAGGGGCATTAGAAGGGTATGGGGGTCTTTAGAAAGGCCCTGAGGGGCATTACAAGGGTCTCGGATCATATAGAACGGGCCTTTGAGGTTCTAGAAGTGTCTGGGGTACTTTAGAAAGGCCCTGAGGGGCATTAGAAGGGTCTGGGGGCCTTTAGAAGGGTCCTGCGGGGCATTAGAAGGGTCTGGGTGCCCTTATAAAAGACCTGAAAGGAATTAGCAGGGTCTGGGGGACTTTAGAAGGGTCCTGAGGGGCTCTATAAGGGTCTGCGGGCCTTTACATGGGTCTTGAGGGTCATTAGAAGGGTGTGGAGGCCTTTAGAAAGGCGCTGAGGGGCTCTAGAAGGGTCTGGGGTCTATTAGAAGCGTCCTGATGGGGTCCAGAAGGGTCTGGGGGCCTTTTTAAAGGCCCTCAGGGGGATTATAATGGTCTCGCGGCTTTTAGAAAGGCTCTGAGTGGCATTACAAGGGTCTGGGGTCATATAGAAAGGCCCTGAGAGGTTCTAGAAGTGTCTGGGGTACTTTAGAAATGCCCTGAGGGGCATTAGAAGGGTCTGGGGCCTTTAGAATGGTCCTGAGGGGGTCTAGAAGGGTCTGGAGGCATTTAAAACTGTCCTGAGAGGCTCTAGAAGGGTCTGGGTGCCTTTATAAGGGTCCTGAGGGGCTTTAGAAGGGTCTGGGTGCCCTTATAAAAGCCCTGAGGGGAATTAGCAGGGTCTGGGGGACTTTAGAAGGGTCCTGAGGGGCTCTATAAGGGTCTGGGGGCCTTTAGAAGGGTCTTGAGGGGCTCTAGAAGGGTCTGGAGACCTTTAGAAAGGCCCTGTGGGGCATTAGAAGGGTCTGGGGGCCTTTAGAATGCTCCTGAGGGGCTCTAGAAGGGTCTGGGAACCTTTATAAATGCCCTGAGGCGCATTAGAAGGGTCTGAGGGCCTTTAGAAAGGTCCTGAGGGGCATTAGAAGGGTCTTGTGGCCTTCATAAGGGTCCTGAAAGGCATTAGAAGGGTCTGGGGGCTTTTAGATGGGTCCTGAGGCAATCTAGAAGGGTCTGGGGGCCTTTACATGGGTCTTGAGGGTCATTAGAAGGGTGTGGAGGCCTTTAGAAAGGCCCTGAGGAGCTCTAGAAGGGTCTGGGGTCTATTAGAAGCGTCCTGAGGGGGTCCAGAAGGGTCTGGGGGCCTTTTTAAAGGCCCTCAGGGGGATTATAAGGGTCTCGCGGCCTTTAGAAAGGCCCTGAGTGGCATTAGAAGGGTCTGGGTACCTTTAGAAATGACGTGAGGGGCATTACAAAAGTATGGGGGCCTTTAAAAAGGCCCTGAGGGGCATTAGAAGGGTCTGGGGGCCTTTAGAATGATCCTGAGGGGCAGTAGAAGGGTCTGGGGACATTTATAAAGGCCCTGACAGGCATTAGAATGGTCTGCGGGATTTCGAAGTGTCGTGAGGGGCACTAGAATGGTCTGTGGGCCTTTATAATTGTCCTGACAGGCTCTAGAAGGGTCTGGGAACCTTTATAAATGCCCTGAGGGGCATTAGAAGGGTCTGAGGGCCTTTAGAAAGGTCCTGAGGGGCATTAGAAGAGTCTTGTGGCCTTGATAAGGGTCCTGAAAGGCATTAGAAGGGTCTGGGGGCTTTTAGATGGGTTTTCAGGCAATCTAGAAGGGTCTGGGGGCCTTTACATGGGTCTTGAGGGTCATTAGAAGGGTGTGGAGGCCTTTAGAAAGGCCCTGAGGAGCTCTAGAAGGGTCTGGGGGCTATTAGAAGCGTCCTGAGGTGGTCCAGAAGGGTCTGAGCTCCTTTTTAAAGGCCCTCAGGTGTATTATAAGGGTCTCGCGGCCTTTAGAAAGGCCCTGAGTGGCATTAGATGGGTCTGGGTGCCTTTAGAAATGACCTGAGGGGCATTAGAAGGGTATGGGTGCCTTTAAAAAGGCCCTGAGGGGCATTAGAAGGGTCTGGGGGCCTTTAGAATGGTCCTGAGGGGGTCTAGAAGGGTCTGGAGGCATTTAAAACTGTCCTGAGAGGCTCTAGAAGGGTCTGGGTGCCTTTATAAGGGTCCTGAGGGGCATTAGAAGGGTCTGGGTGCCTTTATAAAAGCCCTGAGGGGAATTAGCAGGGTCTGGGGGACTTTAGAAGGGTCCTGAGGGGCTCTATAAGGGACTGTGGGCCTTTAGAAGGGTCTTCAGGGGCTCTAGAAGGGTCTGAGGACATTTATAAAGGCCCTGTGGGGCATTAGAAGGGTCTGGGGGCCTTTAGAATGTTCCTGAGGGGCAGTAGAAGGGTCTGGGGACCTTTAGAAAGGCCCTGGACGGGCATTAGAATGGTCTGCGGGCCTTTAGAAATGTCCTGAGGGGCTCTAGAATGGTCTGGGGGCCTTTATACGGGCCCTGACGGGCTCTAGAAGGGTCTGGGAACCTTTATAAATGCCCTGAGGGGCATTAGAAGGGTCTGAGGGCCTTTAGAAAGGTCCTGAGGGGCATTAGAAGGGTCTTGTGGCCTTCATAAGGGTCCTGAGGGGCATTAGAAGGGTCTGGGGGCTTTTAGATGGGTCCTGAGGCAATCTAGAAGGGTCTAGGGGCCTTTACATGGGTCTTGAGGGGCATTAGAAGGGTGTGGAGGCCTTTAGAAGGGTCCTGAGGGGCATTAGAAGGGTCTGGGGGCTTTTAGATGGGTCCTGAGTCAATCTAGAAGGGTCTGGGGGCCTTTACATGGGTCTTGAGGGTCATTAGAAGAGTGTGGATGCCTTTAGAAAGGCGCTGAGGGTCTCTAGAAGGGTCTGGGGGCTATTAGAAGCGTCCTGAGGGGGTCCAAAAGGGTCTGGGGGCCTTTTTAAAGGCCCTCAGGGGGATTATAAGGGTCTCGCGGCTTTTAGAAAGGCCCTGAGTGGCATTACAAGGGTCTGGGGTCATATAGAAAGGCCCTGAGAGGTTCTAGATGTGTCTGGGGTACTTTAGAAATGCCCTGAGGGGCATTAGAAGGGTCTGGGGGCCTTTAGAATGGTCCTGAGGGGTTCTAGAAGGGTCTGGAGGCATTTAAAACTGTCCTGAGAGGCTCTAGAAGGGTCTGGGTGCCTTTATAAGGGTCCTGAGGGGCTTTAGAAGGGTCTGGGTGCCCTTATAAAAGCCCTGAGGGGAATTAGCAGGGTCTGGGGGACTTTAGAAGGGTCCTGAGGGGCTCTATAAGGGTCTGGGGGCCTTTAGAAGGGTCTTCAGGGGCTCTAGAAGGGTCTGGGGACCTTTAGAAAGGCCCTGTGGGGCATTAGAAGGGTCTGGGGGCCTTTAGAATGCTCCTGAGGGGCTCTAGAAGGGTCTGGGAACCTTTATAAATGCCCTGAGGCGCATTAGAAGGGTCTGAGGGCCTTTAGAAAGGTCCTGAGGGGCATTAGAAGGGTCTTGTGGCCTTCATAAGGGTCCTGAAAGGCATTAGAAGGCTCTGGGGGCTTTTAGATGGGTCCTGACGCAATCTAGAAGGGTCTAGGGGCCTTTAAATGGTTCTTGAGGGTCATTAGAAGGGTGTGGAGTCCTTTGGAAAGGCCCTGAAAGGCATTAGAAGGGTCTGGGGGCTTTTAGATGGGTCCTGAGGCAATCTAGAAGGGTCTGGGGGCCTTTACATGGGTCTTGAGGGTCATTAGAAGGGTGTGGAGGCCTTTAGAAAGGCCCTGAGGAGCTCTAGAAGGGTCTGGGGTCTATTAGAAGCGTCCTGAGGGGGTCCAGAAGGGTCTGGGGGCCTTTTTAAAGGCCCTCAGGGGGATTATAAGGGTCTCGCGGCCTTTAGAAAGGACCTGAGTGGCATTAGAAGGGTCTGGGTACCTTTAGAAATGACATGAGGGGCATTACAAAAGTATGGGGGCCTTTAGAAAGGCCCTGAGGGGCATTAGAAGGGTCTGGGGGCCATTAGAATGGTCCTGAGGGGGGTCTAGAAGCGTCTGGAGGCATTTAAAACTGTCCTGAGAGGCTCTAGAAGGGTCTGGGTGCCTTTATAAGGGTCCTGAGGGGCATTAGAAGGGTCTGGGTGCCCTTATAAAAGCCCTGCAGGGAATTAGCAGGGTCTGGGGGACTTTAGAAGGGTCCTGAGGGGCTCTGTAAGGGTCTGGGGGCCTTTAGAAGGGTCTTCAGGGGTTCTAGAGGGGTCTGGGGACCTTTAGAAAGGCCCTGTGGGGCATTAGAAGGGTCTGGGGGCATTTAGAATGCTCCTGAGGGGCAGTAGAAGGGTCTGGGGACCTTTATAAGGGTCCTGACGGGCTCTAGAAGGGTCTGAGGGCCTTTAGAAAGGTCCTGAGGGCCATTAGAAGGGTCTTGTGGCCTTCATAAGGGTCCTGAAAGGCATTGGAAGGTTCTGGGGGCTTTTAGATGGGTCCTGAGGCAATCTAGAAGGGTCTAGGGGCCTTTACATGGGTCTTGAGGGTCATTAGAAGGGTGTGGAGGCCTTTAGAAAGGCCCTGAAAGGCATTAGAAGGGTCTGGGGGCTTTTAGATGGGTCCTGAGGCAATCTAGAAGGGTCTGGGGGCCTTTACATGGGTCTTGAGGGTCATTAGAAGGGTGTGGAGGCCTTTAGAAAGGCCCTGAGGGGCACTAGAAGGGTCTGGGGGCTATTAGAAGCGTCCTGAGGGGGTCTAGAAGGGTCTGGGGGCCTTTAGAAATGACCTGAGGGGCATTAGAAGGGTATGGGGGCCTTTAGAAAGGCCCTGATGGGCATTAGAAGGGTCTGGGGGCCTTTAGAATGGTCCTGAGGGGGTCTAGAAGGGTCTGGAGGCATTTAAAACTGTTCTGAGAGGCTCTAGAAGGGTCTGGGTGCCTTTATAAGGGTCCTGAGGGGCATTAGAAGGGTCTGGGTGCCCTTATAAAAGCCCTGAGGGGAATTAGCAGGGTCTGGGGGACTTTAGAAGGGTCCTGAGGGGCTCTATAAGGGTCTGGGGGCCTTTAGAAGGGTCTTCAGGGGCTCTAGAAGGGTCTGGGGACCTTTAGAAAGGCCCTGTGGGGCATTAGAAGGGTCTGGGGGCCTTTAGAATGCTCCTGAGGGGCTCTAGAAGGGTCTGGGAACCTTTATAAATGCCCTGAGGCGCATTAGAAGGGTCTGAGGGCCTTTAGAAAGGTCCTGAGGGGCATTAGAAGGGTCTTGTGGCCTTCATAAGGGTCCTGAAAGGCATTAGAAGGGTCTGGGGGCTTTTAGATGGGTCCTGAGGCAATCTAGAAGGGTCTAGGGGCCTTTAAATGGTTCTTGAGGGTCATTAGAAGGGTGTGGAGGCCTTTGGAAAGGCCCTGAAAGGCATTAGAAGGGTCTGGGGGCTTTTAGATGGGTCCTGAGGCAATCTAGAAGGGTCTGGGGGCCTTTACATGGGTCTTGAGGGTCATTAGAAGGGTGTGGAGGCCTTTAGAAAGGCCCTGAGGAGCTCTAGAAGGGTCTGGGGTCTATTAGAAGCGTCCTGAGGGGGTCCAGAAGGGTCTGGGGGCCTTTTTAAAGGCCCTCAGGGGGATTATAAGGGTCTCGCGGCCTTTAGAAAGGACCTGAGTGGCATTAGAAGGGTCTGGGTACCTTTAGAAATGACGTGAGGGGCATTACAAAAGTATGGGGGCCTTTAAAAAGGCCCTGAGGGGCATTAGAAGGGTCTGGGGGCATTTAGAATGCTCCTGAGGGGCAGTAGAAGGGTCTGGGGACCTTTATAAGGGTCCTGACGGGCTCTAGAAGGGTCTGAGGGCCTTTAGAAAGGTCCTGAGGTGCATTAGAAGGTTCTTGTGGCTTTCATAAGGGTCCTGAAAGGCATTGGAAGGGTCTGGGGGCTTTTAGATGGGTCTTGAGGCAATCTAGAAGGGTCTAGGGGCCTTTACATGGGTCTTGAGGGTCATTAGAAGGGTGTGGAGGCCTTTAGAAAGGCCCTGAAAGGCATTAGAAGGGTCTGGGGGCTTTTAGATGGGTCCTGAGGCAATCTAGAAGGGTCTGGGGGCCTTTACATGGGTCTTGAGGGTCATTAGAAGGGTGTGGAGGCCTTTAGAAAGGCCCTGAGGGGCACTAGAAGGGTCTGGGGGCTATTAGAAGCGTCCTGAGGGGGTCTAGAAGGGTCTGGGGGCCTTTAGAAATGACCTGAGGGGCATTAGAAGGGTATGGGGGCCTTTAGAAAGGCCCTGAGGGGCATTAGAAGGGTCTGGGGGCCTTTAGAATGGTCCTGAGGGGGTCTAGAAGGGTCTGGAGGCATTTAAAACTGTCCTGAGAGGCTCTAGAAGGGTCTGGGTGCCTTTATAAGGGTCCTGAGGGGCATTAGAAGGGTCTGGGTGCCCTTATAAAAGCCCTGAGGGGAATTAGCTGGGTCTGGGGGACTTTAGAAGGGTCCTGATGGGCTCTATAAGGGTCTGGGGGCCTTTAGAAGGGTCTTCAGGGGCTCTAGAAGGGTCTGGGGACCTTTAGAAAGGCCCTGTGGGGCATTAGAAGGGTCTGGGGGCCTTTAGAATGATCCTGAGGGGCAGTAGAAGGGTCTGGGGACATTTATAAAGGCCCTGACAGGCATTAGAATGGTCTGCGGGATTTCGAAGTGTCCTGAGGGGCACTAGAATGGTCTGTGGGCCTTTATAATTGTCCTGACAGGCTCTAGAAGGGTCTGGGAACCTTTATAAATGCCCTGAGGGGCATTAGAAGGGTCTGAGGGCCTTTAGAAAGGTCCTGAGGGGCATTAGAAGAGTCTTGTGGCCTTGATAATGGTCCTGAAAGGCATTAGAAGGGTCTGGGGGCTTTTAGATGGGTTTTCAGGCAATCTAGAAGGGTCTGGGGGCCTTTACATGGGTCTTGAGGGTCATTAGAAGGGTGTGGAGGCCTTTAGAAAGGCCCTGAGGAGCTCTAGAAGGGTCTGGGGGCTATTAGAAGCGTCCTGAGGTGGTCCAGAAGGGTCTGAGCTCCTTTTTAAAGGCCCTCAGGTGTATTATAAGGGTCTCGCGGCCTTTAGAAAGGCCCTGAGTGGCATTAGATGGGTCTGGGTGCCTTTAGAAATGACCTGAGGGGCATTAGAAGGGTATGGGTGCCTTTAAAAAGGCCCTGAGGGGCATTAGAAGGGTCTGGGGGCCTTTAGAATGGTCCTGAGGGGGTCTAGAAGGGTCTGGGTGCCTTTATAAGGGTCCTGAGGGGCATTAGAAGGGTCTGGGTGCCTTTATAAAAGCCCTGAGGGGAATTAGCAGGGTCTGGGGGACTTTAGAAGGGTCCTGAGGGGCTCTATAAGGGTCTGTGGGCCTTTAGAAGGGTCTTCAGGGGCTCTAGAAGGGTCTGAGGACATTTATAAAGGCCCTGTGGGGCATTAGAAGGGTCTGGGGGCCTTTAGAATGTTCCTGAGGGGCAGTAGAAGGGTCTGGGGACCTTTAGAAAGGCCCTGGACGGGCATTAGAATGGTCTGCGGGCCTTTAGAAATGTCCTGAGGGGCATTAGAAGGGTCTGGGGGCCTTTAGAATGCTCCTGAGGGGCTCTAGAAGGGTCTGGGAACCTTTATAAATGCCCTGAGGCGCATTAGAAGGGTCTGAGGGCCTTTAGAAAGGTCCTGAGGGGCATTAGAAGGGTCTTGTGGCCTTCATAAGGGTCCTGAAAGGCATTAGAAGGCTCTGGGGGCTTTTAGATGGGTCCTGAGGCAATCTAGAAGGGTCTAGGGGCCTTTAAATGGTTCTTGAGGGTCATTAGAAGGGTGTGGAGTCCTTTGGAAAGGCCCTGAAAGGCATTAGAAGGGTCTGGGGGCTTTTAGATGGGTCCTGAGGCAATCTAGAAGGGTCTGGGGGCCTTTACATGGGTCTTGAGGGTCATTAGAAGGGTGTGGAGGCCTTTAGAAAGGCCCTGAGGAGCTCTAGAAGGGTCTGGGGTCTATTAGAAGCGTCCTGAGGGGGTCCAGAAGGGTCTGGGGGCCTTTTTAAAGGCCCTCAGGGGGATTATAAGGGTCTCGCGGCCTTTAGAAAGGACCTGAGTGGCATTAGAAGGGTCTGGGTACCTTTAGAAATGACGTGAGGGGCATTACAAAAGTATGGGGGCCTTTAAAAAGGCCCTGAGGGGCATTAGAAGGGTCTGGGGGCATTTAGAATGCTCCTGAGGGGCAGTAGAAGGGTCTGGGGACCTTTATAAGGGTCCTGACGGGCTCTAGAAGGGTCTGAGGGCCTTTAGAAAGGTCCTGAGGGGCATTAGAAGGTTCTTGTGGCTTTCATAAGGGTCCTGAAAGGCATTGGAAGGGTCTGGGGGCTTTTAGATGGGTCTTGAGGCAATCTAGAAGGGTCTAGGGGCCTTTACATGGGTCTTGAAGGTCATTAGAAGGGTGTGGAGGCCTTTAGAAAGGCCCTGAAAGGCATTAGAAGGGTCTGGGGGCTATTAGAAGCGTCCTGAGGGGGTCTAGAAGGGTCTGGGGGCCTTTAGAAATGACCTGAGGGGCATTAGAAGGGTATGGGGGCCTTTAGAAAGGCCCTGAGGGGCATTAGAAGGGTCTGGGGGCCTTTAGAATGGTCCTGAGGGGGTCTAGAAGGGTCTGGAGGCATTTAAAACTGTCCTGAGAGGCTCTAGAAGGGTCTGGGTGCCTTTATAAGGGTCCTGAGGGGCATTTGAAGGGTCTGGGTGCCCTTATAAAAGCCCTGAGGGGAATTAGCTGGGTCTGGGGGACTTTAGAAGGGTCCTGATGGGCTCTATAAGGGTCTGGGGGCCTTTAGAAGGGTCTTCAGGGGCTCTAGAAGGGTCTGGGGACCTTTAGAAAGGCCCTGTGGGGCATTAGAAGGGTCTGGGGGCCTTTAGAATGATCCTGAGGGGCAGTAGAAGGGTCTGGGGACATTTATAAAGGCCCTGACAGGCATTAGAATGGTCTGCGGGATTTCGAAGTGTCCTGAGGGGCACTAGAATGGTCTGTGGGCCTTTATAATTGTCCTGACAGGCTCTAGAAGGGTCTGGGAACCTTTATAAATGCCCTGAGAGGCATTAGAAGGGTCTGAGGGCCTTTAGAAAGGTCCTGAGGGGCATTAGAAGAGTCTTGTGGCCTTGATAAGGGTCCTGAAAGGCATTAGAAGGGTCTGGGGGCTTTTAGATGGGTTTTCAGGCAATCTAGAAGGGTCTGGGGGCCTTTACATGGGTCTTGAGGGTCATTAGAAGGGTGTGGAGGCCTTTAGAAAGGCCCTGAGGAGCTCTAGAAGGGTCTGGGGGCTATTAGAAGCGTCCTGAGGTGGTCCAGTATGGTCTGAGCTCCTTTTTAAAGGCCCTCAGGTGTATTATAAGGGTCTCGCGGCCTTTAGAAAGGCCCTGAGTGGCATTAGATGGGTCTGGGTGCCTTTAGAAATGACCTGAGGGGCATTAGAAGGGTATGGGTGCCTTTAAAAAGGCCCTGAGGGGCATTAGAAGGGTCTGGGGGCCTTTAGAATGGTCCTGAGGGGGTCTAGAAGGGTCTGGAGGCATTTAAAACTGTCCTGAGAGGCTCTAGAAGGGTCTGGGTGCCTTTATAAGGGTCCTGAGGGGCATTAGAAGGGTCTGGGTGCCTTTATAAAAGCCCTGAGGGGAATTAGCAGGGTCTGGGGGACTTTAGAAGGGTCCTGAGGGGCTCTATAAGGGTCTGGGGGCCTTTAGAAGGGTCTTCAGGGGCTCTAGAAGGGTCTGAGGACATTTATAAAGGCCCTGTGGGGCATTAGAAGGGTCTGGGGGCCTTGAGAATGTTCCTGAGGGGCAATAGAAGGGTCTGGGGACCTTTAGAAAGGCCCTGGACGGGCATTAGATTGGTCTGCGGGATTTAGAAATGTCCTGAGGGGCTCTAGAATGGTCTGGGGGCCTTTATAAGGGCCCTGACGGGCTCTAGAAGGGTCTGGGAACCTTTATAAATGCCCTGAGGGGCATTAGAAGGGTCTGAGGGCCTTTAGAAAGGTCCTGAGGGGCATTAGAAGGGTCTTGTGGCCTTCATAAGGGTCCTGAGGGGCATTAGAAGGGTCTGGGGGCTTTTAGATGGGTCCTGAGGCAATCTAGAAGGGTCTAGGGGCCTTTACATGGGTCTTGAGGGGCATTAGAAGGGTCTGAGGGCCTTTAGAAGGGTCCTGAGGGGCATTAGAAGGGTCTGGGGGCTTTTAGATGGGTCCTGAGGCAATCTAGAAGGGTCTGGGGGCCTTTACATGGGTCTTGAGGGTCATTAGAAGAGTGTGGATGCCTTTAGAAAGGCGCTGAGGGTCTCTAGAAGGGTCTGGGGGCTATTAGAAGCGTCCTGAGGGGGTCCAGAAGGGTCTGGGGGCCTTTTTAAAGGCCCTCAGGGGGATTATAAGGGTCTCGCGGCTTTTAGAAAGGCCCTGAGTGGCATTACAAGGGTCTGGGGTCATATAGAAAGGCCCTGAGAGGTTCTAGATGTGTCTGGGGTACTTTAGAAATGCCCTGAGGGGCATTAGAAGGGTCTGGGGGCCTTTAGAATGGTCCTGAGGGGTTCTAGAAGGGTCTGGAGGCATTTAAAACTGTCCTGAGAGTCTCTAGAAGGGTCTGGGTGCCTTTATAAGGGTCCTGAGGGGCTTTAGAAGGGTCTGCGTGCCCTTATAAAAGCCCTGAGGGGAATTAGCAGGGTCTGGGGGACTTTAGAAGGGTCCTGAGGGGCTCTATAAGGGTCTGCGGGCCTTTAGAAGGGTCTTCAGGGGCTCTAGAAGGGTCTGGGGACCTTTAGAAAGGCCCTGTGGGGCATTAGAAGGGTCTGGGGGCCTTTAGAATGCTCCTGAGGGGCTCTAAAAGGGTCTGGGAACCTTTATAAATGCCCTGAGGGGCATTAGAAGGGTCTGAGGGCCTTTAGAAATGTCCTGAGGGTCATTAGAAGGGTCTTGTGGCCTTCATAAGGGTCCTGAAAGGCATTAGAAGGGTCTGGGGGCTTTTAGATGGGTCCTAAGGCAATCTAGAAGGGTCTAGGGGCCTTTAAATGGGTCTTGAGGGTCATTAGAAGGGTGTGGAGGCCTTTAGAAAGGCCCTGAAAGGCATTAGAAGGGTCTGGGGGCCTTTAGATGGGTCCTGAGGCAATCTAGAAGGGTCTGGGGGACTTTACATGGGTCTTGAGGGTCATTAGAAGGGTGTAGATGCCTTTAGAAAGGCCCTGAGGAGCTCTAGAAGGGTCTGGGGTCCATTAGAAGCGTCCTGAGGGGGTCCAGAAGGGCCTGGGGGCATTTTTAAAGGCCCTCAGGGGATTATAAGGGTCTCGCGACATTTAGAAAGGCCCTGAGTTGCATTAGAAGGGTCTGGGTGCCTTTAGAAATGACGTGAGGGGCATTACAAAAGTATGGGGGCCTTTAGAAAGGCCCTGAGGGGCATTAGAAGGGTCTGGGGGCCATTAGAATGGTCCTGAGGGGGGTCTAGAAGCGTCTGGAGGCATTTAAAACTGTCCTGAGAGGCTCTAGAAGGGTCTGGGTGCCTTTATAAGGGTCCTGAGGGGCATTAGAAGGGTCTGGGTGCCCTTATAAAAGCCCTGCAGGGAATTAGCAGGGTCTGGGGGACTTTAGAAGGGTCCTGAGGGGCTCTGTAAGGGTCTGGGGGCCTTTAGAAGGGTCTTCAGGGGTTCTAGAGGGGTCTGGGGACCTTTAGAAAGGCCCTGTGGGGCATTAGAAGGGTCTGGGGGCATTTAGAATGCTCCTGAGGGGCAGTAGAAGGGTCTGGGGACCTTTATAAGGGTCCTGACGGGCTCTAGAAGGGTCTGAGGGCCTTTAGAAAGGTCCTGAGGGCCATTAGAAGGGTCTTGTGGCCTTCATAAGGGTCCTGAAAGGCATTGGAAGGGTCTGGGGGCTTTTAGATGGGTCCTGAGGCAATCTAGAAGGGTCTAGGGGCCTTTACATGGGTCTTGAGGGTCATTAGAAGGGTGTGGAGGCCTTTAGAAAGGCCCTGAAAGGCATTAGAAGGGTCTGGGGGCTTTTAGATGGGTCCTGAGGCAATCTAGAAGGGTCTGGGGGCCTTTACATGGGTCTTGAGGGTCATTAGAAGGGTGTGGAGGCCTTTAGAAAGGCCCTGAGGGGCACTAGAAGGGTCTGGGGGCTATTAGAAGCGTCCTGAGGGGGTCTAGAAGGGTCTGGGGGCCTTTAGAAATGACCTGAGTGGCATTAGAAGGGTATGGGGGCATTTAGAAAGGCCCTGATGGGCATTAGAAGGGTCTGGGGGCCTTTAGAATGGTCCTGAGGGGGTCTAGAAGGGTCTGGAGGCATTTAAAACTGTCCTGAGAGGCTCTAGAAGGGTCTGGGTGCCTTTATAAGGGTCCTGAGGGGCATTAGAAGGGTCTGGGTGCCCTTATAAAAGCCCTGAGGGGAATTAGCTGGGTCTGGGGGACTTTAGAAAGGTCCTGAGGGGCTCTATAAGGGTCTGGGGGCCTTTAGAAGGGTCTTCAGGGGCTCTAGAAGGGTCTGGGGACCTTTAGAAAGGCCCTGTGGGGCATTAGAAGGGTCTGGGGGCCTTTAGAAAGGTCCTGAGGGGCATTAGAAGGGTCTTGTGGCCTTGATAAGGGTCCTGAAAGGCATTAGAAGGGTCTGGGGGCTTTTAGATGGGTCCTCAGGCAATCTAGAAGGGTCTGGGGGCTTTACATGGGTCTTGAGGGTCATTAGAAGGGTGTGGAGGCCTTTAGAAAGGCCCTGAGGAGCTCTAGAAGGGTCTGGGGGCTATTAGAAGCGTCCTGAGGGGGTCCAGAAGGGTCTGAGGGCCTTTTTAAAGGACCTCAGGTGGATTATAATGGTCTCGCGGCCTTTAGAAAGGCCCTGAGTGGCATTAGAAGGGTCTGGGTGCCTTTAGAAATGACCTGAGGGGCATTAGAAGGGTATGAGAGCCTTTAGAAAGGCCCTGAGGGGCATTAGAAGGGTCTGGGGGCCTTTAGAATGGTCCTGAGGGGGTCTAGAAGGGTCTGGAGGCATTTAAAACTGTCCTGAGAGGCTCGAGAAGGGTCTGGGTGCCTTTATAAGGGTCCTGAGGGGCATTAGAAGGGTCTGGGTGCCTTTATAAAAGCCCTGAGGGGAATTAGCAGGGTCTGGGGGACTTTAGAAGGGTCCTGAGGGGCTCTATAAGGGTCTGGGGGCCTTTAGAAGGGTCTTCAGGGGCTCTAGAAGGGTCTGAGGACATTTATAAAGGCCCTGTAGGGCATTAGAAGGGTCTGGGGGCCTTTAGAATGTTCCTGAGGGGCAGTAGAAGGGTCTGGGGACCTTTAGAAAGGCCCTGGACGGGCATTAGAATGGTCTGCGGGCCTTTAGAAATGTCCTGAGGGGCTCTAGAATGGTCTGGGGGCCTTTATAAGGGTCCTGAGGGGCATTAGAAGGGTCTGGGTGCCCTTATAAAAGCCCTGAGGGGAATTAGCAGGGTCTGGGGGACTTTAGAAGGGTCCTGAGGGGCTCTATAAGGGTCTGGGGGCCCTTAGAAGGGTCTTCAGGGGCTCTAGAAGGGTCTGGGGACCTTTAAAAAGGCCCTGTCGGGCATTAGAAGGGTCTGGGGGCCTTTAGAATGCTCCTGAGGGGCTCTATAAGGGTCTGGGGACCTTTATAAGTGTCCTGACTGGCTCTAGAAGGGTCTGGGAACCTTTATAAATGCCCTGAGGGGTATTAGAAGGGTCTGAGGGCCTTTAGAAAGGTCCTGAGGGTCATTAGAAGGGTCTTATGGCCTTCATAATGGTCCTGAAAGGCATCAGAAGGGTCTCGGGGCTTTTAGATGGGTCCTGAGGCAATCTAGAAGGGTCTAGGGGCCTTTAAATGGGTCTTGAGGGTCATTAGAAGGGTGTGGAGGCCTTTAGAAAGGCCCTGAAAGGCATTAGAAGGGTCTGGGGGCCTTTAGATGGGTCCTGAGGCAATCTAGAAGGGTCTGGGGGCCTTTACATGGGTCTTGAGGGTCATTAGAAGGGTGTGGATGCCTTTAGAAAGGCCCTGAGGAGCTCTAGAAGGGTCTGGGGTCTATTAGAAGCGTCCTGAGGGGGTCCAGAAGGGTCTGGGGGCATTTTTAAAGGCCCTCAGGGGGATTATAAGGGTCTCGCGACCTTTAGAAAGGCCCTGAGTGGCATTAGAAGGGTCTGGGTGCCTTTAGAAATGACGTGAGGGGCATTACAAAAGTATGGGGGCCTTTAGAAAGGCCCTGAGGGGCATTAGAAGGGTCTGGGGGCCTTTAGAATGGTCCTGAGGGGGGTCTAGAAGCGTCTGGAGGCATTTAAAACTGTCCTGAGAGGCTCTAGAAGGGTCTGGGTGCCTTTATAAGGGTCCTGAGGGGCATTAGAAGGGTCTGGGTGCACTTATAAAAGCCCTGCGGGGAATTAGCAGGGTCTGGGGGACTTTAGAAGGGTCCTGAAGGGCTCTATAAGGGTCTGGGGGAATTTAGAAGGGTCTTCAGGGGCTCTAGAAGGGTCTGGGGACCTTTAGAAAGGCCCTGTGGGGCATTAGAAGGGTCTGGGGGCCTTTAGAATACTCCTGAGGGGCAGTAGAAGGGTCTGGGGTCCTTTATAAAGGCCCTGACGGGCATTAGAATGGTCTGCGGGCCTTTAGAATTGTCCTGAGGGGCTCTAGAATGGTCTGGGGGCTTTTAAAAGGGTCCTGACGGGCTCTAGAATGGTCTGGGAACCTTTATAAATGCCCTGAGGGGCATTAGAAGGGTCTGAGGGCCTTTAGAAAGGTCCTGAGGGGCATTAGAAGGGTCTTGTGGCCTTCATAATGGTCCTGAAAGGCATTAGAAGGGTCTGGGGGCTTTTAGATGGGTCCTAAGGCAATCTAGAAGGGTCTAGGGGCCTTTACATGGGTCTTGAGGGGCATTAGAAGTGTCTGAGGGCCTTTAGAAGGGTCCTGAGGGGCATTAGAAGGGTCTGGGGGCTTTTAGATGGGTCCTGAGGCAATCTAGAAGGGTCTGGGGGCCTTTACATGGGTCTTGAGGGTCATTAGAAGGGTGTGGAGGCCTTTAGAAAGGCGCTGAGGGGCTCTAGAAGGGTCTGGGGGCTATTAGAAGCGTCCTGAGGGGGTCCAGAAGGGTCTGGGGGCCTTTTTAAAGGCCCTCAGGGGGATTATAAGGGTCTCGCGGCCTTTAGAAAGGCCCTGAGTGGCATTACAAGGGCCTGGGGTCATATAGAAAGGCCCTGAGAAATTCTTGAAGTGTCTGGGGTACTATAGAAAGGCCCTGTGGGGCATTAGAAGGGTCTGGGGGCCTTTAGAATGGTCCTGAGGGGGGTCTAGAAGCGTCTGGAGACATTTAAAACTGTCCTGAGAGGCTCTAGAAGGGTCTGGGTGCCTTTATAAGGGTCCTGAGGGGCATTAGAAGGGTCTGGGTGCCCTTATAAAAGCCCTGCAGGGAATTAGCAGGGTCTGGGGGACTTTAGAAGGGTCCTGAGGGGCTCTATAAGGGTCTGGGGTCCTTTAGAAGGGTCTTCAGGGGTTCTAGAGGGGTCTGGGGTCCTTTCGAAAGGCCCTGTGGGGCATTAGCAGGGTCTTGGGGCCTTTAGAATTCTCCTGAGGGGCAGTAGAAGGGTCTGGGGACCTTTATAAGGGTCCTGACGGGCTCTACAAGGGTCTGAGGGCCTTTAGAAAGGTCCTGATGGGCATTAGAAGGGTCTTGTGGCCTTCATAAGGGTCCTGAAAGGCATTAGAAGGGTCTGGGGGCTTTTAGATGGGTCCTGAGGCAATCTAGAAGGGTCTGGTGGCCTTTACATGGGTCTTGAGTGTCATTAGAAGGGTGTGGAGGCCTTTAGAAAGGCCCTGAGCGGCACTAGAAGGGTCTGGGTGCTATTAGAAGCGTCCTGAGGGGGTCTAGAAGGGTCTGGGAGACTTTAGAAATGACCTGAGGGGCATTAGAAGGGTATGGGGGCCTTTAGAAAGGCCCTGATGGGCATTACAATGGTCTGCGGGATTTAGAAGTGTCCTGACGGGCTCTAGAAGGGTCTGGGAACCTTTATAAATGCCCTGAGGGGCATTAGAAGGGTCTGAGGGCCTTTAGAAAGGTCCTGAGGGGCATTAGAAGGGTCTTGTGGCCTTGATAAGAGTCCTGAAAGGCATTAGAAGGGTCTGGGGGCTTTTAGATGGGTCCTCAGGCAATCTAGAAGGGTCTGGGGGCCTTTACATGGGTCTTGAGGGTCATTAGAAGGGTGTGGAGGCCTTTAGAAAGGCCCTGAGGGGCTCTAGAAGGGTCTGGGGGCTATTAGAAGCGTCCTGAGGGGGTCCAGAAGGGTCTGGGGGCCTTTTTAAAGGCCCTCAGGGGGATTATAAGGGTCTCGCGGCCTTTAGAAAGGCCCTGAGTGGCATTAGAAGGGTCTGTGTGCCTTTAGAAATGACCTGAGGGGCATTAGAAGGGTATGGGAGCCTTTAGAAAGGCCCTGAGGGGCATTAGAAGGGTCTGGGGGCCTATAGAATGGTCCTGAGGGGGTCTAGAAGGGTCTGGAGGCATTTAAAACTGTCCTGAGAGGCTCTAGAAGGGTCTGGGTGCCTTTATAAGGGTCCTGAGGGGCATTAGAAGGGTCTGGGTGCCCTTATAAAAGCCCTGAGTGGAATTAGCAGGGTCTGGGGGACTTAAGAAGGGTCCTTAGGAGCTCTATAAGGGTCTGGGGGCCTTTAGAAGGGTCTTCAGGGGCTCTAGAAGGGTCTGGGGACCTTTAGAAAGGCCCTGTGGAGCATTAGAAGGGTCTGGGGGCCTTTAGAAAGGTCTTCAGGGGCTCTATAAGGGTCTGGGTACCTTTAGAAAGGCCCTGTGGGGCATTAGAAGGGTCTGGGGGCCTTTAGAATGCTCCTGAGGGGCAGTATAAGGGTCTGTGGACCTTTATAAGTGTCCTGACGGGCTCTAGAATGGTCATGGAACCTTTATAAATGCCCTGAGGGGCATTAGAAGGGTCTGAGGGCCTTTAGAAAGGTCCTGAGGGGCATTAGAAGGGTCTTGTGGCCTTAATAAGGGTCCTGAAAGGCATTAGAAGGGTCTGGGGGCTTTTAGATGGGTCCTGAGCCAATCTAGAAGGGTCTAGGGGCCTTTACATGGGTCTTGAGGGTCATTAGAAGGGTGTGGAGGCCTTTAGAAAAGCCCTGAAAGGCATTAGAAGGGTCTGGGGGATATTAGATGGGTCCTTAGGCAATCTAGAAGGGTCTGGGGGCCTTTACATGGGTCTTGAGGTTCATTATAAGGGTGTGGAGGCCTTTAGAAAGGCCCTGAGGGGCTCTAGAAGGGTCTGGGGGCTATTAGAAGCGTCCTGAGGGGGTCCAGAAGGGTCTGGGGGCCTTTTTAAAGGCCCTCAGGGGGATTATAAGGGTCTCGCGGCCTTTAGAAAGGCCCTGAGTGGCATTAGAATGGTCTGGGTGCCTTTAGAAATGACCTGAGGGGCATTAGAAGGGTATGGGAGCCTTTAGAAAGGCCCTGAGGGGCATTAGAAGGGTCTGAGGGCCTTTAGAATGCTCCTGAGGGGCAGTAGAAGGGTCTGGGGACCTTTATAAGGGTCCTGACGGGCTCTAGAAGGGTCTGGGAACCTTTATAAATGCCCTGAGGGGCATTAGAATGGTCTGAGGGCCTTTAGAAAGGTCTTGAGGGGCATTAGAAGGGTCTTGTGGCCTTCATAAGGGTCCTGAAAGGCATTAGAAGGCTCTGGGGGCTTTTAGATGGGTCCTGAGGCAATCTAGAAGGGTCTAGGGGCCTTTACATGGGTCTTGAGGTTCATTAGAAGGGTGTGGAGGCCTTTAGAAAGGCCCTGAAAGGCATTAGAAGGGTCTGGGGGCTTTTAGATGGGTCCTGAGGCAATCTAGAAGGGTCTGGGGGCATTTACATGGGTCTTGAGGTTCATTAGAAGGGTGTGGAGGCCTTTAGAAAGGCCCTGAGGGGCTCTAGAAGGGTCTGGGGGCTATAAGAAACGTCCTGAGGGGGTCCAGAAATGTCTGGGGGACTTTTTAAAGGCCCTCAAGGGGAATTATAAGGGTCTCGCGGCCTTTAGAAAGGCCCGGAGTGGCATTACAAGGGCCTGGGGTCATATAGAATGGCCCTGAGAGGTTCTAGAAGTGTCTGGGGTACTTTAGAAAGGCCCTGAGGGGCATTAGAAGGGTCTGGGGGCCTTTAGAATGGTCCTGAGGGGGTCTAGAAGGGTCTGGAGGCATTTAAAACTGTCCTGAGAGGCTCTAGAAGGGTCTGGGTGCCTTCATAAGGGTCCTGACGGGCATTAGAAGGGTCTTGGTGCCCTTATAAAAGCCCTGAGGGGAATTAGCAGGGTCTGGGGGACTTTAGAATGGTCCTGAGGGCCTCTATAAGGGTCTGGGGGCCTTTAGAAGGGTCTTCAGGGGCTCTAGAAGGGTCTGGGGACCTTTAGAAAGGCCCTGTGGGGCATTAGAAGGGTCTGGGGGCCTTTAGAATGCTCCTGAGGGGCAGTAGAAGGGTCTGGGGACCTTTATAAGGGTCCTGACGGGCTCTAGAAGGGTCTGGGGACCTTTATAAGGGTCCTGACGGGCTCTAGAAGGGTCTGAGGGCCTTTAGAAAGGTCCTGAGGGGCATTAGAAGGGTCTTGTGGCCTTCATAAGGGTCCTGAAAGGCATTAGAAGGGTCTGGGGGATTTTAGATCGGTCCTGAGGCAATCTAGAAGGGTCAAGGGGCCTTTACATGGGTCTTGAGGGTCATTAGAAGGGTGTGGAGGCCTTTAGAAAGGCCCTGAAAGGCATTAGAAGGGTCTGGGGGCTTTTAGATGGGTCCTGAGGCAATCTAGAAGGGTCTGGGTGCCTTTACATGGGTCTTGAGGGTCATTAGAAGGGTGTGGAGGCCTTTAGAAAGGCCCTGAGGAGCTCTAGAAGGGTCTGGGGGCTATTAGAAGCGTCCTGAGGGGGTCCAGAAGGGTCTGGGGGCCTTTTTAAAGGCCTTCAGGGGAATTATAAGGGTCTCGCGGCCTTTAGAAAGGCCCTGAGTGGCATTAGAAGGGTCTGGGTGCCTTTAGAAATGACCTGAGGGGCATTAGAAGGGTATGGGAGCCTTTAGAAAGGCCCTGAGGGGCACTAGAAGGGTCTGGGGGCTATTAGAAGTGTCCTGAAAGGCTCTAGAATGGTCTGGGGGCCTTTATAAGTGTCCTGACGGGCTCTAGAAGGGTCTGGGAACCTTTATATATGCCCTGATGGGCATTAGAAGGGTCTGAGGGCCTTTAGAAAGGTCCTGAGGGGCATTAGAAGGGTCTTGTGGCCTTCATAAGGGTCCTGAAAGGCATTAGAAGGGTCTGGGGGCTTTTAGATGGGTCCTCAGGCAATCTAGAAGGGTCTGGTGGCCTTTACATGGGTCTTGAGGGTCATTAGAAGGGTGTGGAGGCCTTTAGAAAGGCCCTAAGGTGCTCTAGAAGGGTCTGGGGGCTATTAGAAGGGTCCTGAGGGGTCCAGAATGGTCTGGGGTCCTTTTTAAAGGCCCTCAGGGGGATTATAAGGGTCTCGCGGCCTTTAGAAAGGCCCTGAGGGGAATTAGAAGGGTCTGGGGGCCTTTAGAATGGTCCTGAAGGGGGTCTAGAAGGATCTGGGTGCCTTTATAAGGGTCCTGAGGGGCATTAGAACGGTCTGGGTGCCCTTATAAAAGCCCTGAGAGGAATTAGCAGGGTCTGGGGGACTTTAGAAGGGTCCTGAGGGGCTCTATAAAGGTCTGGGGGCCTTTAGAAGGGTCTTCAAGGGCTCTAGAAGGGTCTCGGGACATTTAGAAAGGCCTTGTGGGGCATTAGAAGGGTCTTGGGGCCTTTAGAATGCTCCTGAGGGGCAGTAGAATGGTCTGGGGACCTTTATAAGGCCCTGATGGGCATTAGAATGGTCTGCAGGCCTTTAGAAGTGTCCTGAGGGGCTCTAGAATGGTCTGGGGGCCTTTATAAGGGTCCTCACGGGCTCTAGAAGGGTCTGGGAACCTTTATAAATGCCCTGAGGGGCATTAGAATGCTCTGGGGGCTTTTAGATGGGTCCTGAGGCAATCTAGAAGGGTCTAGGGGCCTTTACATGGGTCTTGAGTGTCCTTAGAAGGGTGTGGAGGCCTTTAGAAAGGCCCTGAGGGGCTCTAGAAGGGTCTGGGGGCTATTAGAAACGTCCTGAGGGGGTCCAGAAGGGTCTGGGGGACTTTTTAAAGGCCCTCAAGGGGAATTATAAGGGTCTCGCGGCCTATAGAAAGGCCCTGAGTGGCATTACAAGGGTCTGGGGTCATATATAAAGGCCCTGAGATGTTCTAGAAGTGTCTGGGGTACTTTAGAAAGGCCCTGAGGGGCATTAGAAGGGTCTGGGGGCCTTTAGAATGGTCCTGAGGGGGTCTAGAAGAGTCTGGAGGCATTTAAAACTGTCCTGAGAGGCTCTAGAAGGGTCTGGGTGCCTTTATAAGGGTCCTGAGGGGCATTAGAAGGGTCTGGGTGCCCTTATAAAAGCCCTGAGGGGAATTAGCAGGGTCTGGGGGACTTTAGAAGGGTCCTGAGGGGCTCTATAAGGGTCTGGGGGCCTTTTTAAAGGCCCTCAGGGGGATTATAAGGGTCTCGCGGCCTTTAGAAAGGCCCTGAGGGGAATTAGAAGGGTCTGGGGGCCTTTAGAATGGTCCTGAAGGGGGTCTAGAAGGATCTGGGTGCCTTTATAAGGGTCCTGAGGGGCATTAGAACGGTCTGGGTGCCCTTATAAAAGCCCTGAGAGGAATTAGCAGGGTCTGGGGGACTTTAGAAGGGTCCTGAGGGGCTCTATAAAGGTCTGGGGGCCTTTAGAAGGGTCTTCAAGGGCTCTAGAAGGGTCTGGGTACCTTTAGAAAGGCCCTGTGGAGCATTAGAAGGGTCTAGGGGCCTTTAGAATGCTCCTGAGGGGCAGTAGAAGGGTCTGGGGACCTTTATAAGTGTCCTGACGGGCTCTAGAAGGGTCTGGGAACCTTTATAAATGCCCTGAGGGGCATTAGAAGGGTCTAAGAGCCTTTAGAATGGTCCTGAGGGGCATTAGAAGGTTCTTGTGGCCTTCATAAGGGTCCTGAAAGGTATTAGAAGGGTCTGGGGTCTTTTAGATGGGTCCTTAGGCAATCTAGAAGGGTCTGGGGGCCTTTACATGGGTCTTGAGGGTCATTAGAAGGGTGTGGTGTCCTTTAGAAAGGCCCTGAAAGGCATTAGAAGGGTCTGGGTGCTTTTAGATGGGTCCTGAGGCAATCTAGAAGGGTCTGGGGGCCTTTACATGGGTCTTGAGGGTCATTAGAAGGGTGTGGAGGCCTTTAGAAAGGCCCTGAGGGGCTCTAGAAGGGTCTGGGGGCTATTAGAAGCGTCCTGAGGGGGTCTAGAAGGGTCTGGGGGCCTTTTTAAAGGCCCTCAGGGGGATTATAAGGGTCTCGCGGCCTTTAGAAAAGCCCTGAGTGGCATTAGAAGGGTCTGAGGGCCTTTAGAAATGACCTGAGGGGCATTAGAAGGGTATGGGGGCATTATAGAAAGGCCCTGTGGGGCATTAGATGGGTCTGGGGGCCTTTAGAATGGTCCTGAGGGGGTCTAGAAGGGTCTGGAGGCATTTAAAACTGTCCTGAGAGGCTCTAGAAGGGTCTGGGTGCCTTTATAAGGGTCCTGAGGGGCTCTATAAGGGTCTGGGGGCCTTTAGAAGGGTCTTGAGGGGCTCTAGAATGGTCTGGAGACCTTTAGAAAGGCCCTGAGGGGCATTAGAATGGTCTGGGGGCCTTTAGAAGGGTCTTCAGGGGCTCTAGAAGGGTCTGGGGACCTTTAGAAAGGCCCCGTGGGGCATTAGAAGGGTCTGAGGTGCTTTAGAATGCTCCTGAGGGGCAGTAGAAGGGTCTGGGGATCTTTATAAGTGTCCTGACGGGCTCTAGAAGGGTCTGGGAACCTTGATAAATGCCCTGAGGTGCATTAGAAGGGTCTGAGGGCCTTTAGAAAGGTCCTGAGGGGCATTAGAAGGGTCTTGTGGCCTTCATAAGGGTCCTGAAAGGCATTAGAAGGGTCTGGGGGCTTTTAGATGGGTCCTGAGGCAATCTAGAAGGGTCTAGGGGCCTTTACATGGGTCTTGAGGGTCATTAGAAGGGTGTGGATGCCTTTAGAAAGGCCCTGAAAGGCATTAGAAGGGTCTGGGGGCCTTTAGAAGGGTCTTCAAGGGCTCTAGAAGGGTCCGGGGACCTTTAGAAAGGCCCTGTGGGGCATTAGAAGGGTCTGGGGGCCTTTAGAATGCTCCTGAGGGGCTCTATAAGCGTCTGGGGACCTTTATAAGAAGTGTCCTGACGGGCTCTAGAAGGGTCTGGGAACCTTTATAAGTGCCCTGAGGGGCATTAGAAGGGTCTAAGGGCCTTTAGAAAGGTCCTGAGGGGCATTAGAAGGTTCTTGTGGCCTTCATAAGGGTCCTGAAAGGCATTAGAAGGGTCTAGGGGCTTTTAGATGGGTCCTCAGGCAATCTAGAAGGGTCTAGGGGCCTTTACATGGGTCTTGAGGGTCATTAGAAGGGTGTGGAGGCCTTTAGAAAGGCCCTGAGGGGCTCTAGAAGGGTCTGGGGGCCTTTAGAAGGGTCTTCAGGGGCTCTAGAGGGGTCTGGGGACCTTTAGAAAGGCCCTGTGGGGCATTAGAAGGGTCTGGGGGCCTTCAGAATGCTCCTGAGGGGCAGTAGATGGGTCTGGGAACCTTTATAAATGACCTGAGGGGCATTAGAAGGGTCTTGTGGCCTTGATAATGTCCTGAAATGCATTAGAAGCGTCTGGGGGCTTTTAGATGGGTCCTGAGGCAATCTAGAAGGGTTTGGGGGCATTTACATGGGTCTTGAGGGTCATTAGAAGG
The DNA here is from genome assembly GCA_033558105.1 of Coccyzus lansbergi. NCBI lineage: Eukaryota > Metazoa > Chordata > Aves > Cuculiformes > Coccyzidae > Coccyzus > Coccyzus lansbergi. Next base: position 416,300 of record JAUMJK010000004.1, read on the forward strand.
GTGTGGTGTCCTTTAGAAAGGCCCTGAAAGGCATTAGAAGGGTCTGGGTGCTTTTAGATGGGTCCTGAGGCAATCTAGAAGGGTCTGGGGGCCTTTACATGGGTCTTGAGGGTCATTATAAGGGTGTGGAGGCCTTTAGAAAGGCCCTGAGGGGCTCTAGAAGGGTCTGGGGGCTATTAGAAGCGTCCTGAGGGGGTCTAGAAGGGTCTGGGGGCCTTTTTAAAGGCCCTCAGGGGGATTATAAGGGTCTCGCGGCCTTTAGAAAAGCCCTGAGTGGCATTAGAAGGGTCTGGGTGCCTTTAGAAATGACCTGAGGGGCATTAGAAGGGTATGGGGGCCTTTAGAAAGGCCCTGATGTGCATTAGAAGGGTCTGGGGGCCTTTAGAATGGTCCTGAGGGGGTCTAGAAGGGTCTGGAGGCATTTAAAACTGTCCTGAGAGGCTCTAGAAGGGTCTGGGTGCCTGTATAAGGCTCCTGAGGGGCATTAGAAGGGTCTGGGTGCCATTAAAAAAGGACTGAAAGGAATTAGCAGGGTCTGGGGGCTTTAGAAGGGTCCTGAGGGGCTCTATAAGGGTCTGGCGGCCTTTAGAAGGGTCTTCAGGGGCTCTAGAAGGGTCTGGGGACCTTTAGAAAGGCCCTGTGGGGCATTAGAAGGGTCTGGGGGCCTTTAGAATGCTCCTGAGGGGCAGTAGAAGGGTCTGGGGACCTTTATAAGGCCCTGACGGGCATTAGAATGGTCTGCGGGCCTTTAGAAGTGTCCTGAGGGGCTCTAGAATGGTCTGGGGGCCTTCATAAGGGTCCTGACATGCTCTAGAAGAGTCTGGGAACCTTTATAAATGCCCTAAGGGGCATTAGAAGGGTCTGAGGGCCTTTAGAAAAGTCCTGACGGGCATTAGAAGGGTCTGGGGGCCTTTAGAATGGTCCTGAGGGGGTCTAAAAGGGTCTGGAGGCATTTAAAACTGTCCTGAGAGGCTCTAGAAGGGTCTGGGTGCCTTTATAAGGGTCTTGAGGGGCATTAGAAGGGTCTGGGTGCCCTTATAAAAGCCCTGAGGAGAATTAGCAGGGTCTGGGGGCCTTTAGAAGGGTCCTTAGGGGCTCTATAACGGTCTGGGGGTCTTTAGAAGGGTCTTGAGGGGCTCTAGAAGGGTCTGGGGACCTTTAGAAAGGCCCTGTGTGGCATTAGAAGGGTCTGGGGGCCTTTAGAAGGGTCTTCAGGGGCTCTAGAAGGGTCTGGGGACCTTTAGAAGGGTCTTCAGGGGCTCTAGAATGGTCTGGGGGCCTTTATAAGGGTCCTGACGGGCTCTAGAAGGGTCTGGGAACCTTTATAAATGCCCTGAGGGGCATTAGAAGGGTCTGAGGGCCTTTAGAAAGGTCCTGAGGGGCATTAGAAGGGTCTTGTGGCCTTCATAATGGTCCTGAAAGGCATTAGAAGGGTCTGGGGGCTTTTAGATGGGTCCTGAGGCAATCTAGAAGGGTCTGGGGGCCTTTACATGGGTCTTGAGGGTCATTAGAAGGGTGTGGAGGCCTTTAGAAAGGCCCTGAAATGCATTTGAAGGGTCTGGGGGCTATTAGAAGCATCCTGAGGGGGTCCCGGTGGGTCTGGGGGCCTTTTTAAAGGCCCTCAGGGGGATTATAAGGGTCTCGCGGCCTTTAGAAAGGCCCTGAGTGGCATTAGAAGGGTCTGGGTGCCTTTAGAAATGTCCTGAGCGGGTCTAGAAGGGTCTGGGGGCCTTTAGAAATGTCCTGAGGGGCATTACAAGGGTCTGGGGGCCTTTAGAAAGGCCCTGAGGGGCATTAGAAGGGTCTGGGGGCCTTTAGAATGGTCCTGAGAGGGTCTAGAAGGGTCTGGAGGCATTTAAAACTGTCCTGAGAGGCTCTAGAAGGGTCTGGGTGCCTTTATAAGGGTCCTGAGGGGCATTATATGGGTCTGGGTGCCCTTATAAAAGCCCTGAGAGGAATTAGCAGGGTCTGGGGGACTTTAGAAGGGTCCTGAGGGGCTCTATAATGGTCTGGGGGCCTTTTGAATGGTCTTCAGGGGCTCTAGAAGGGTCTGGGGACCTTTAGAAAGGCCCTGTGGGGCATTAGAAGGGTCTGGGGTCCTTTAGAATGCTCCTGAGGGGCAGTAGAAGGGTCTGGGGACCTTTATAAGTGTCCTGACGGGCTCTAGAATGGTCTGGGAGCCTTTATAAATGCCCTGAGGGGCATTAGAAGGGTCTGAGGGCCTTTAGAAAGGTTCTGAGGGGCATTAGAAGGGTCTTGTGGCATTGATAAGGGTCCTGAAAGGCATTAGAAGGGTCTGGGGGCTTTTAGATGGGTCCTGAGGCAATCTAGAAGGGTCTAGGGGCCTTTACATGGGTCTTGAGGGGCATTAGAAGGGTCTGAGGGCCTTTAGAAAGGCCCTGAGGGGCTCTAAAAGGGTCTGGGGGCTATTAGAAGCGTCCTGAAAGGGTCCAGAAGGGTCTGGGGGCCTTTTTAAAGGCCCTCAGTGGGATTATAAGGGTCTCGCGGCCTTTAGAAAGGCCCTGAGTGGCATTATAAGGGTCTGGGTGCCTTTAGAAATGTCCTGAGGGGCTCTAGAAGGGTCTGGGGGCCTTTAGAAGGGTCTTCAGGGGCTCTAGAAGGGTCTGGGGGCCTTTAGAATGCTCCTCAGGGGCAGTAGAAGGGTCTGGGGGCCTTTAGAAAGGCCCTGATGGGCAGTAGAATGGTCTGCGGGCTTTTAGAATTGTCCTGAGGTGCTCTAAAATGGTCTGGGGGCCTTTATAAGGGTCCTGAGGGGCTCTATAAGGGTCTGGGGGCCTTTAGAAGGGTCTTGAGGGGCTCTAGAATGGTCTGGAGACCTTTAGAAAGGCCCTGAGGGGCATTAGAAGGGTCTGGGGGCCTTTAGAAGGGACCTGAGGGGCATTAGAAGGGTCTGAGGGCTTTTAGAAAGGACCCGTGGGGCATTAGAAGGGTCTGAGGTGCTTTAGAATGCTCCTGAGGGGCAGTAGAAGGGTCTGGGGACCTTTATAAGTGTCCTGACGGGCTCTAGAAGGGTCTGGGAACCTTGATAAATGCCCTGAGGTGCATTAGAAGGGTCTGAGGGCCTTTAGAAAGGTCCTGAGGGGCATTAGAAGGGTCTTGTGGCCTTCATAAGGGTCCTGAAAGGCATTAGAAGGGTCTGGGGGCTTTTAGATGGGTCCTGAGGCAATCTAGAAGGGTCTAGGGGCCTTTACATGGGTCTTGAGGGTCATTAAAAGGGTGTGGATGCCTTTAGAAAGGCCCTGAAAGGCATTAGAAGGGTCTGGGGGCCTTTAGAAGGGTCTTCAAGGGCTCTAGAAGGGTCTGGGGACCTTTAGAAAGGCCCTGTGGGGCATTAGAAGGGTCTGGGGGCCTTTAGAATGCTCCTGAGGGGCTCTATAAGGGTCTGGGGACCTTTATAAGTGTCCTGACGGGCTCTAGAAGGGTCTGGGAACCTTTAGAAGTGCCCTGAGGGGCATTAGAAGGGTCTAAGGGCCTTTAGAAAGGTCCTGAGGGGCATTAGAAGGTTCTTGTGGCCTTCATAAGGGTCCTGAAAGGCATTAGAAGGGTCTGGGGGCTTTTAGATGGGTCCTGAGGCAATCTAGAAGGGTCTAGGGGCCTTTACATGGGTCTTGAGGGTCATTAGAAGGGTGTGGAGGCCTTTAGAAAGGTCCTGAGGGGCTCTAGAAGGGTCTGGGGGCCTTTAGAAGGGTCTTCAGGGGCTCTAGAGGGGTCTGGGGACCTTTAGAAAGGCCCTGTGGGGCATTAGAAGGGTCTGGGGGCCTTCAGAATGCTCCTGAGGGGCAGTAGATGGGTCTGGGAACCTTTATAAATGACCTGAGGGGCATTAGAAGGGTCTGAGGGCCTTTAGAAAGGCCCAGAGGGGCATTAGAAGGGTCTTGTGGCCTTGATAATGTCCTGAAATGCATTAGAAGCGTCTGGGGGCTTTTAGATGGGTCCTGAGGCAATCTAGAAGGGTTTGGGGGCATTTACATGGGTCTTGAGGGTCATTAGAAGGGTGTGGTGTCCTTTAGAAAGGCCCTGAAAGGCATTAGAAGGGTCTGGGTGCTTTTAGATGGGTCCTGAGGCAATCTAGAAGGGTCTGGGGGCCTTTACATGGGTCTTGAGGGTCATTATAAGGGTGTGGAGGCCTTTAGAAAGGCCCTGAGGGGCTCTAGAAGGGTCTGGGGGCTATTAGAAGCGTCCTGAGGGGGTCTAGAATGGTCTGGGGGCCTTTTTAAAGGCCCTCAGGGGGATTATAAGGGTCTCGCGGCCTTTAGAAAAGCCCTGAGTGGCATTAGAAGGGTCTGGCTGCCTTTAGAAATGACCTGAGGGGCATTAGAAGGGTATGGGGGCCTTTAGAAAGGCCCTGATGTGCATTAGAAGGGTCTGGGGGCCTTTAGAATGGTCCTGAGGGGGTCTAGAAGGGTCTGGAGGCATTTAAAACTGTCCTGAGAGGCTCTAGAAGGGTCTGGGTGCCTGTATAAGGGTCCTGAGGGGCATTAGAAGGGTCTGGGTGCCATTAAAAAAGCACTGAAAGGAATTAGCAGGGTCTGGGGACCTTTAGAAGGGTCCTGAGGGGCTCTATAATGGTCTGGCGGCCTTCAGAAGGGTCTTCAGGGGCTCTAGAAGGGTCTGGGGACCTTTAGAAAGGCCCTGTGGGGCATTAGAAGGGTCTGGGGGCCTTTAGAATGCTCCTGAGGGGCAGTAGAAGGGTCTGGGGACCTTTATAAGGCCCTGACGGGCATTAGAATGGTCTGCGGGCCTTTAGAAGTGTCCTGAGGGGCTCTAGAATGGTCTGGGGGCCTTCATAAGGGTCCTGACATGCTCTAGAAGAGTCTGGGAACCTTTATAAATGCCCTAAGGGGCATTAGAAGGGTCTGAGGGCCTTTAGAAAAGTCCTGACGGGCATTAGAAGGGTCTTGTGGCCTTCATAAGGGTCCTGAAAGGCATTAGAAGGGTCTGGGGGCTTTGAGATGGGTCCTGAGGCAATCTAGAAGGGTCTGGGGGCCTTTACATGGGTCTTGAGGGTCATTAGAAGGGTGTGGAGGCCTTTAGAAAAGCCCTGAGGGGCTCTAGAAGGGTCTGGGGGCTATTAGAAGCATCCTGAGGGGGTCCAGAATGGTCTGGGGGCCTTTTTAAAGGCCCTCAGGGGGATTATAAGGGTCTCGCGGCCTTTAGAAAGGCCCTGAGTGGCATTAGAAGGGTCTGGGTGCCTTTAGAAATGTCCTGAGGGGCTGTAGAAGGTTCTGGGGGCCTTTAGAAATGTCCTGAGGGGCATTAGAAGGGTCTGGGTGCCCTTATAAAAGCCCTGAGGGGAATTAGCAGGGTCTGGGGGACTTTAGAAGGGTCCTGAGGGGCTCTATAAGGGTCTGGGGGCCTTTAGAAGGGACTTCAGGGGCTCTAGAAGGGTCTGGGGACCTTTAGAAAGGCCCTGTGGGGCATTAGAAGGGTCTGGGGGCATTTAGAATGCTCCTGAGTGGCAGTAGAAGGGTCTGGAGACCTTTATAAAGGCCCTGACGGGCATTAGAACGGTCTGCGGGCATTTAGAAGTGTCCTGAGGTGCTCTAGAATGGTCTGGGGGCCTTTATAAGGGTCCTGACAGGCTCTAGAAGGGTCTGGGAACCTTTATAAATGCCCTGAGGGGCACTAGAAGGGTCTGAGGGCCTTTAGAAAGGTCCTGAGGGGCATTAGAAGGGTCTTGTGGCCTTCATAAGGGTCCTGAAAGGCATTAGAAGGGTCTGGGGCCCTTTACAAGGGTCTTGAGGGTCATTAGAATGGTGTGGAGGCATTCATAAGGGTCCTGAAAGGCATTAGAAGGGTCTGGGGGCTTTTAGATGGGTCCTGAGGCAATCTAGAAGGGTCTAGGGGCCTTTACATGGGTCTTGAGGGTCATTAGAAGGGTGTGGATGCCTTTAGAAAGACCCTGAGGGGCTCTAGATGGGTCTGGGGGCTATTAGAAGCGTCCTGAGGGGGTCCAGAAGGGTCTGGGGGCCTTTTCAAAGGTCCTCAGGGGGATTATAAGGGTCTCGCGGCCTTTAAAAAGGCCCTGAGTGGCATTAGAAGGGTCTGGGGTCATATAGAAAGGCCCTGAGAGGTTCTAGAAGTGTCTGGGGTACTTTAGAAAGGCCCTGAGGGGCATTAGAAGGGTCTGAGGGCCTTTAGAAGGGTCTTCAGGGGCTCTAGAATGGTCTGGGGACCTTTAGAATGGCCCTGTGGCGCATTAGAAGGGTCTGGGGGCCTTTAGAATGCTCCTGAGTGGCAGTAGAAGGGTCTGGGGACCTTTAGAAAGGCCCTGACGGGCATTAGAATGGTCTGCGGGCCTTTAGAAGTGTCCTGAGGGGCTCTAGAATGGTCTGGGGGCCTTTATAAGTGTCCTGACGGGCTCTAGAAGGGTCTGGGAACCTTTAAAAATGCCCTGAGGGGCATTAGAAGGGTCTGAGGGCCTTTAGAAAGGTCCTGAGGGGCATTAGAAGGGTCTTGTGGCCTTCATAAGGGTCCTGAAAGGCATTAGAAGTGTCTGGGGGCTTTTAGATGAGTCCTGAGGCAATCTAGAAGGGTGTGGGGGCCTTTACATGGGTCTTGAGGGTCATTAGAAGGTTGTGGAGGCCTTTAGAAAGGCCCTGAGGGGCTCTAGAAGGGTCTGGGGGCTATAAGAAGCGTCCTGAGTGGGTCCAGAAGGGTCTGGGGGCCTTTTTAAAGGCCCTCAGGGGGATTATAAGGGTCTCGCGGCCTTTAGAAAGGCCCTGAGTGGCATTACAAGGGTCTGGGTGCCTTTAGAAGTGTCCTGAGGGGCTCTAGAAGGTTCTGGGGGCCTTTAGAAATGTCCTGAGGGGCATTAGAAAGGTCTGGGTGCCCTTATAAAAGCCCTGATTGGAATTAGCAGGGTCTGGGGGTCTTTAGAAGGGTCCTGATGGGCTCTATAAAGGTCTGGGGGCCTTTAGAAGGGTCTTGAGGGGCTCTAGAAGGGTCTGGGGACCTTTAGAAAGGCCCTGTGGGGCATTAGAAGGGTCTGGAGGCCTTTAGAATGCTCCTGACGGGCAGTAGAAGGGTCTTGGGACCTTTAGAAAGGCCCTGACGGGCATTAGAATGGTCTGCGGGCCTTTAGAAGTGTCCTGAGGGGCTCTAGAACGGTCTGGGGGCCTTTATATGGGTCCTGACATGCTCTAGAAGGGTCTGGGAACCTTTATAAATGCCCTGAGGGGCATTAGAAGGGTCTGAGGGCCTTTAGAAAGGTCTTGAGGGGCATTAGAAGGGTCTTGTGGCCTTCATAAGGGTCCTGAAGGGCATTAGAAGGGTCTGGGGGCTTTTGGATGGGTCCTGAGGCAATCTAGAAGGGTCTGGGGGCCTTTACATGTGTTTTGAGGGTCATTAGAAGGGTGTGGAGGCATTTAGAAAGGCCCTGAAAGGCATTAGAAGGGTCTGGGGGCTTTTAGATGGGTCCTGAGGCAATCTAGAAGGGTCTGGGGGCCTTTACATGTGTCTTGAGGGTCATTAGAAGGGTGTGGAGGCATTTAGAAAGGCCCTGAAAGGCATTAGAATGGTCTGGGGGCTTTTAGATGGGTCCTGAGGCAATCTAGAAGGGTCTGGGTGCCTTTACATGGGTCTTGAGGGTCATTAGAAGGGTGTGGAGGCCTTTAGAAAGGCCCTGATGGGCTCTAGAAGGGTCTGGGGGCTATTAGAGGCGTCCTGAGGGGGTCCAGAAGGGTCTGGGGGCCTTTTTAAAGGCCCTCAGGGGGATTATAAGGGTCTCGCAGCCTTTAGAAAGGCCCTGAGTGGCATTAGAAGGGTCTGGGGGCCTTTAGAAATGTCCTGAGGGGCATTAGAAGGGTCCGGGGGCCTTTAGAATGCTCCTGAGGGGCAGTAGAAGGGTCTGGGGACCTTTAGAAAGGCCCTGACGGGCATTAGAATGGTCTGCGGGCCTTTAGAAGTGTCCTGAGTTGCTCTAGAATGGTCTGGGGGCCTTTATAAGGGTCCTGACAGGCTCTAGAAGGGTCTATGAACGTTTATAAATGCCCTGAGGGGCACTAAAAGGGTCTGAGGGCCTTTAGAAAGGTCCTGAGGGGCATTAGAAGGGTCTTGTGGCCTTCATAAGGGTCCTGAAAGGCATTAGAAGGGTCTGGGGGCTTTTAGATGGGTCCTGAGGCAATCTAGAAGGGTCTAGGGGCCTTTACATGGGTCTTGAGGTCATTAGAAGGTTGTGGAGGCCTTTAGAAAGGCCATGAAAGGCATTATAAGGGTCTGGGGTCTTTTAGATGGGTCCTGAGGCAATCTAGAAGGGTCTGGGGGCCTTTACATGGGTCTTGAGGGTCATTAGAAGGGTGTGGAGGCCTTTAGAAAGGCCCTGAGGGGCTCTAGAAGGGTCTGGGGGCTATTAGAAGCGTCCTGAGGGGGTCCAGAAGGGTCGGGGGGCCTTTTTAAAGGCCCTCAGTGGGATTATAAGGGTTTCGCGGCCTTTAGAAAGGCCCTGAGTGGCATTAGAAGGGTCTGGAGTCATATAGAAATGTCCTGAGGGGCTCTAGAAGGGTCTGGGTGCCTTTAGAAATGTCCTGAGGGGCTCTAGAAGGTTCTGGGGGCCTTTAGAAATGTCCTGAGGGGCATTAGAAAGGTCTGGGTGCCCTTATAAAAGCCCTGAGGGGAATTAGCAGGGTCTGGGGGACTTTAGAAGGGTCCTGATGGGCTCTATAAAGGTCTGGGGGCCTTTAGAAGGGTATTGAGGGGCTCTAGAAGGGTCTGGGGACCTTTAGAAAGGCCCTGATGGGCATTAGAAGGGTCTGAGGGCCTTTAGAAAGGTCCTGAGGGGCATTAGAAGGGTCTTGTGGCCTTCATAAGGGTCCTGAAAGGCATTAGAAGGGTCTGGGGGCTTTTAGATGGGTCCTGAGGCAATCTAGAAGGGTCTAGAGGCCTTTCCATGGGTCTTGAGGGTCATTAGAAGGGTGTGGAGGCCTTTAGAAAGGCCCTGAAAGGAATTAGAAGGGTCTGGGGGCTTTGAGATGGGTCCTGAGGCAATCTAGAAGGGTCTGGGGGCCTTTACATGGGTCTTGAGGGTCATTAGAAGGGTGTGGAGGCCTTTAGAAAAGCCCTGAGGGGCTCTAGAAGGGTCTGGGGGCTATTAGAAGCATCCTGAGGGGGTCCAGAATGGTCTGGGGGCCTTTTTAAAGGCCCTCAGGGGGATTATAAGGGTCTCGCGGCCTTTAGAAAGGCCCTTAGTGGCATTACAAAGGTCTGGGGGCCTTTAGAAATGTCCTGAGGAGCATTAGAAGGGTCTGGGTGCCCTTATAAAAGCCCTGAGGGGAATTAGCATGGTCTGGGGTACTTTAGAAAGGCCCTGAGGAGCATTAGAAGGGTCTGGGGGCCTTTAGAAGGGTCTTCAGGCGCTCTAGAATGGTCTGGGGACATTTAGAAAGGCCCTGTGGGGCATTAGAATGTTCTGGGGGCCTTTAGAATGCTCCTGAGTGGCAGTAGAAGGGTCTGGGGACCTTTTGAAAGGCCCTGACGGGCATTAGAATGGTCTCCAGGCCTTTAGAAGTGTCCTGAGGGGCTCTAGAATGGTCTTGGGGCCTTTATAAGGGTCCTGACGGGCTCTAGAAGGGTCTGGGAACCTTTATAAATGCCCTGAGGGACATTAGAAGGGTCTGAGGGCCTTTAGAAAGGTCTTGAGGGGCATTATAAGGGTCTTGTTACCTTCATAAGGGTCCTGAAAGGCATTAGAAGGGTCTGGGGGCTTTTAGATGGGTCCTGAGGCAATCTAGAAGTGTCTGGGGGCCTTTACATGGGTCTTGAGGGTCATTAGAAGGGTGTGGAGGCCTTTAGAAAGGCCCTGAGGGGCTCTAGAAGGGTCTGGGGGCTATTAGAAGCGTCCTGAGGGGGTCCAGAAGGGTCTGGGGGCCTTTTTAAAGGCCCTCAGGGGGATTATAAGGGTCTCGCGGCCTTTAGAAAGGCCCTGAGTGGCATTACAAGGGTCTGGGTGCCTTTAGAAATGTCCTGAGGGGCTCTAGATTGTTCTGGGGGCCTTTAGAAATGTCCTGAGGGGCTTTAGAAGGGTCTGGGTGCCCTTATAAAAGCCCTTATGGGAATTAGCAGGGTCTGGGGGACTTTAGATTGGTCCTGAGGGGCTCTATAAGGGTCTGGGGGCCTTTAGAAGGGTCTTCAGGGGCTCTAGAAGGGTCTGGGGACCTTTAGAAAGGCCCTGTGGGGCATTAGAAGGGTCTGGGGGCCTTTAGAATGCTCCTGAGGGGCAGTAGAAGGGTCTGGGGACCTTTAGAAAGGCCCTGACAGGCATTAGAATGGTCTGCAGGCCTTTAGAAGTGTTCTGAGGTGCTCTAGAGGGGTCTGGGGGCCTTTATAAGGGTCCTGACAGGCTCTAGAAGGGTCTGGGAACCTTTATAAATGCCCTGAGGGGCACTAGAAGGGTCTGAGGGCCTTTAGAAAGGTCCTGAGGGGCATTAGAAGGGTCTTGTGGCCTTTATAAGGGTCCTGAAAGACAGATACAGGCTGGAACTGCCCTGCCTGGCGCACGCTAGCTTGGGGCTGAAAATTAAACCCTTCTCCAAATCTGTAACGAGGCAAACTCTCCCCGCGCAGCCTTCTACCCTACGCTAAATCTCCTCCTTGCTGCTCTCGACATTCTGCCCTCTTTCCGGCAAAAACCACAGCCCTCTTAACTTCCTGAGGACCGAGGACCCAAAGCCATCCCAGGCAAAAAACCTCTAACTGCATCAAGTAACTGGAAAAATCCTGCACTGTCACATTGTCCTGGACTATAATACACACACACAAAAAAAAAAAAAAAAAGAAAAAGAGACAGCAAACAGAGTGCTAAGTCAGCATCACACTGCTCACTGCCGACATCTTGTACTAAACCCGCTGCAAAACTGTCAGGGCACCTGCCAAACCAAAGGTTCCGTACATAATCGAGATAACAAATGCTACTACTTTACTCTTCGAGACATACTTAGTTTCCTCCTCGCCGCCAGCCCCTTAAGAGTGAGCCCAACTACCTCACAGGCACGCCAAAATGCCACACGGTCCGCTTACCTCTTCTCTCCGCCGCTCCCGTTACAGGAACATAGTAGTGCCGATAGCCGGGACAAAAGACAGATGAGCTGTGCGGATCAAAATTCTAGGAATTTTACTAGACTTTAGTTACAGCAGTAAACAAAAAGAACTTGAAAAATTACAACCTTTACCGGTTCTCAAAAAGAATCGACACAGAAGACCTAAAAAATCAGAACACTTACCAGACAGTAATGGACACTGGAAGGACAAAGGCAAGCAGCCGATGAAAAGTTCACAACGGTGGGAACTGACTCCTTTAAGACCTAAACTGGAAAGTCTATGAACATAAAAATCCACACAATGGATAACAGGAACGAGGTTCCGACCGCTGTGAGCGATAATAGAGCAAATCTCCCCGGTAAGTTTGGAAAAATCCCAAGCTCTTCTAAACGAGGGAGGCTCGTGTGCCCACAGACCGGATGAGGAATGATCGCTCAGCTGTTAACTGTTACGAGGCAAAACGATGACCGTCCTCTTCCCTGAGAAATACAGTGGAAGACAAGGACGGAATCCTGCGCTGCAGATAGGCAGCAAATCCATACTTTCAAGTAGCAAAGTATCCGATATTCAGACAGATGAAGACGGGATGGGTGCAAATAAGTCACTCAAACAATGCAATAAGTAGAAGGGACGAGGGAGCAGAGATCTCAGTCCCAGAGAGTACATTTTTAAGGCGACCGAAACTTCTCGAGATCAAATTCCTCCGATATGCAAACTGGCAATTGCCACACGAGAGTCCAAATAATCCATACCTCGTGTCTGAATCTGTGTCTCAATCGCATCGTTACCTCCTACTGGCTGCAGAGAGACTGGAACGACAGAAACCTGAATGACGCTTGCATCTGACCGCCAAACCGATCCGAGAAAGTCTGATGAAGCTATCTTCCTTTCCCAGTTCTAAACCATTAAAGTCCTTCCGCACCCCTGAAAAATCAGACAAAGAACTCTGGTTTTTCCTAACAGAACCTGCACTATATTTTAATCCCTTGACCCTTATGAGCTGATATTCCTCGAGAGCTGTACTTCTCAGCCTTTCCCAGGGTTCCCCTGGTCCCTTGCATCATCTACCGACCCACGGAATCGACTTACTCCTCTAGGCAAGTGTACTAAAATCTAAATTGTTATGTCCCGTAAGGAGCCAACTACAAACTGCAGAGATTCTAGGATAAAAACATCTACCCCACAGAATGAGGAACACCCAGAACTGACCCCATAACCAGAAATGCTAAACAAAGACAAAGCACTGTAAAAGAAAAAAAAAAATAAGCTTACCTTTCCAGCACACCCTCATCGGCCGCAAGAAGGTAAAGCGGCGGCAGAGCTCTGACCTCGAGGGAAGCCAGAGGCCGAATGAACTCTGTGGGCAAGGCCTGGGGCTTATATACACCCTGGGCCTTCATGCACATCACCTGTGAAGGGGGTGGGGTGAACTATCTCAAAGGTATAAATAGGAAATGGGGAGCACCTGTGTTTTACTGACTATACCTTACATTTTTGCTAAGAACTATGCCGTTATTATGCCCAAAAGCATTCTTATCAGAAATAACAGTATGCAAGCTCTCATTGCGATGCCCCTTCTCGTGACGGTGAGGTGACTAGATAGCAAAGATCTTAGAGCTAGACTTTTCGGTTCCTTTCATTTACTGTACTGCAATACAATTTTTATTTTCTGGCATCCCTATAACCATACTCTTTTATTTTTCTGTGTTGTTTTCTCTTTCTCCCCACCCCGCCCCGCTTCCCCCCAGTCTTTAGTATCTGTCTTGTGTCCATAGTTCTTTTTTCCTTTTTCATCTTTTTTCCCAGCCTGCGGGTGTTTTTTTTTTTTCATTTTCCCCACAATGTTACTAGCCCAGTCCCTGACTCTCTGCAATGACCAAAGAATTCCAAACCTCTTGCCTGCTTTTGCTCACGCTGCCTCGACTGCAAAGCACAGCCAAGCCAAGCTAGTCTACAACCAAACTCAAACATTAAGCTCTGCTTCCTCAGCATTCAACCCCCTCGGCTACTGCTCCGATGGCTTCTCCCACGCTGTTTTGGTTATCCCCCTCCATGGCTCCAGAGACTAGCAGAAACTACCCTCCTCACCCACCACGCCTAGGGCTGCTATCCCCAAGCCACCTCCCGCTTATTGACTCTGTCCCCTCAACTTAGCTTGCAGAGGGTCACCGCTGAAGCTCTCCTTGGCCAAAGCTGCTTAAGTCAGGTCTGCTTATGGAAATAATCGTGCAGTCACCGGCTCCCTCTTCAGCATCTACAAGAAAAAAAAGAAACAGAAAAGTACAGCATCAAAATATGAGACGGCTGCAGGCTTTAGGAGCTCAATTCAAGAAAAGCAGTGCCCTAGCTAACAAATTTTTATCCCCCATATGCTGCCAGCAACAAACTGGAGATACTCTAGGATGAATGCATCACCATCCCCCACCCCCCTGCCCAGAATGAAGAATAGCAACAAGTTGCCTCACAGACAAAGTGCTATTAAAAACCAAAAAAAAAACCCTTACCATTCCAGCCCTCATCCGACACAAGGAGTTAAAACACCAGCAGAGCTCCAATCTCAAGGGAAACCAGAGGCTGAATGACCTCCCCAGGCAAGGCCTGAGGCTTATATACACCCTGGGCCTTCACAAGCATCACCTGTGAATGGGGTGGGGCGAACTCTCTCAAAGGTATAAATATGGTCTGGGGAGCAGCTGCATTTGATTGACTCTCCTTTACATTCTCGGCAAGAGCCCTGCTGTTACTATGCCTGAAAGCATCCTTATGAGAAATAATAGTATGTGTGCTTTCCCTGCTCTGCTGCTTGTTGCGACAGTGATGGGAGGAGATAGCAAACTTTTTAAAGGTGGACTTTTTGGTTCCTTTCATTTATTGTGCTGCTGCTACAATTTTTGTCTCCTGGGATCCCTATAACCCTGCCCTTTTATTTCTCTGTGCTCTTTTCTCTCCTTTTCCCAGTCTTCAGCATCTGTTCTCTGCCCACGCTTTTTTTTTTTTTCTTTTCCATCTTTGTCCTATTCTGTATTTCTCATTCTTTCCCCCTACAATTTCACTGGTTTGATCCTTGCAGTTTGTTCTTTCTCTGCACCTGAAAATGCTTTGCTTTTCTTTCTCTCTTTTTTTCTCTCTTTCCATCTCTCTTTTTCTTTCTCTATCCCTTTGTATTGCTCACTGTTGCTGTTCCAGCTTCTACATTCACTCTGTATCTTGACGCTCCCCTTTACTCCTCTTACTGTTTCTGAATCTTTGTGCTAGTCCCTGCCCTTTTCTATAATCCTCTGCCTGTCTGTAGGGCTCCTTGTGCCTTTCAAACTAGTCAGCTCTTTTTTACGTATACATGTAGCTTTATAACACTCTTAGGCTGAAATGTTCCTCTAAGCTTCTGCTCAGAGAACTGCTGTGGAAAAAGTCTGTGTGTTGATATCTTCAAGATGTCTGAAGTAGTAGAGCTTTAGGGCATTTTCTTCCCCTCTCCTCCTACCTGGCCCAGCGCTCTGTAACTCAGAGGCACGGGGCCCGAGCTGACTTGCTTTTTGTATGTGCCTGGGATTCACGGCCCCTGAAACTGGAGCCTGACTAATGATGTCACGGCAGTGGTCATATCGAGTTAGTTCTGTGAGAGGAAGGGCCGCAACTCAGCCGATAGAAGCACAGGCTGTCTCTGTCCTTGATGGAAATGTAGGAGTTTCAGAGCCTTTCCTCTTATGTCTGGAGTCTGCTGTTATAGTTAGCTTCTCTGTGACCGTTTTATTGTTCTTCTCAGCCTGGACATTATCACAGAATCATAGAACAACCAGGTTGGAAGGGACCCATCGGATCTTCTAGTCCAACCCTTCCTATCAAATGCTAAACCGAGTACCTCAAGACCTCATCCACCTGTGCCTTAAACACCTCCAGGGAAGGCAAGTCAATCCCCTCCCTGGGCAGCCTCTGACGCTGCCCAATGACCCCCTGTGTGAAAAACTTCCTCCTAATCTCCAGCCTAAATCTCCCCTGGTGGAGCTTGAGGTCATTCCCTCTTGTCCTGTCCCCTGTCCCTTGGGAGAAGAGCCCAGCTCCCTCCTCTCTGCATCCTCCCTTCAGGTAGTTGCAGAGAACAATGAGGTCTCCTCTCAGCCTCCTCTTCTCCAGGCTAAACAACCCCAGCTCTCTCAGCTGCTCCTCATAGGGCCTGTCCTCCAGTCCCTTCACCGGCTTCGTGGCTCTTCTCTTGACTCGCTCCAGAACCTCAACATCCTTGCTGAGAGGTCCAGAACTGAACGCAGGATTCAAGGAGCGGCCTCACCAGTGCTGAGTACAGAGGGAGAATCACCTCCTTGGACCTGCTGGTCATACCATTTCTGACACAAGCCAGGATGCCATTGGCCTTCTGGGCACACTGCTGGCTCATGGTCAGTCAGCTGTCGACTGACACCCCCAGGTCCCTCTCCTCCTGGCAGTTTTCCAGCCAGGCTTCTCCCAGTCTGTAGCTCTGCGTAGGGTGATGACTAGCCTGATGACTACACAAAAGATGGGGCTGCATGCAATGTTAAGGTTGTTGGGAGAAGGGCAAGAATAGGACCAATAACAAAAAGTTGAAAATGCCCTTTAGAGTTTGCTGCTTCATTGGCTGCTGAGAAATAGCTCAGTCTCTGCGATTTTGCTACTGTATGAGAGAGATCAATGCTCAATTCTATCTAAATGGTGCATGAGAATGTGATTATGTAACACGTAGAATCATAGAAGCAGGACCTGGTGTTTGGCCTTGTTAAACCTCATACAATTGGACTCCAGGGAGGTTGTTCTCCCTCTGTACTCAGCAATGGTGAGACCGATTCTTGAATCCTGTGTTCGCTTCTGGGCCCCTCACCACAAGAAGGATGTTGAGGCTCCGGAGAAAGTTCAGAGAAGAGCAACAAAGCTAGTAAAGGGGCGGGAGAAAAGGCCTTATAAGGAACAGCTGAGAGAGCTGGGGGTGTTGATCCTGGAGGACAGGAAGCTGAGGGGAGACCTCATTGCTCTCTACAATTAACTGAAAGTAAGTTGTGGAGAGGAGGGAGCTGGCCCCTTCTCCCAAGTG
Organism: Coccyzus lansbergi; assembly: GCA_033558105.1. Classification (NCBI taxonomy): domain Eukaryota; kingdom Metazoa; phylum Chordata; class Aves; order Cuculiformes; family Coccyzidae; genus Coccyzus; species Coccyzus lansbergi. The sequence continues at coordinate 432,414 of JAUMJK010000004.1, forward strand.
ACTGGGGACAGGACGAGAGGGAGTGGCCTCAAGCTCCACCAGGGGAGATTTAGGCTGGAGATTAGGAAAACTTTTTCATGGAAAGGGTCATTGGGCAGTGTCAGAGGCTGCCCAGGGAGGGGGTTGATTCATCTTCCCTGGAGGTGTTTAAGGCACAGATGGACAAGGTGCCGAGCGGCAATGTTTACTGCTTGACAGGAACAGTTGGACTCGATGATCCAGTGGGTCTCTTCCAACCTGGTTGTTCTATGATTCCATAGATTCCCTGAGGGGCTCTAGAAGGGTGTGGGGGCTATTAGAAGCATCCTGAGGGGGTCCAGAATGGTCTGGGGGCCTTTTTAAAGGCCCTCAGGGGGATTATAAGGGTCTTGCGGCCTTTAGAAAGGCCCTGAGTGGCATTACATGGGTCTGGTGTCATATAGAAAGGCTCTGAGAGGTTCTAGAAGTGTCTGGGGTAATTTAGAGAGGCCCTGAGGGGCATTAGAAGGGTCTGGGGGCCTTCTGAAGGGTCCTAAGGGGCATTAGAAGTGTCTGGGGGCCTTTAGAATGGTCCTGAGGGGGTCTAGAAGGGTCTGGAGGCATTTAAAACTGTCCTGAGAGGCTCTAGAAGGGTCTGGGTGCCTTTATAAGGGTCCTGAGGGGCATTAGAAGGGTCTGGGTGCCCTTATAAAAGCCCTGAGGGGAATTAGCAGGGTCTGGGGGACTTTAGAAGGGTCCTGAGGGGCTCTATAAGGGTCTGGGGGCCTTTAGAAGGGTCTTCAGGGGCTCTAGAAGGGTCTGGGGACCTTTAGAAAGGCCCTGTAGGGCATTAGAAGGGTCTGGGGGCGTTTAGAATGCTCCTGAGGGGCAGTAGAAGGGTCTGGGGACATTTTTAAAGGCCCTGACGGGCATTAGAATGGTCTGCGGGCCTTTAGAAGTGTCCTGAGGGGATCTAGAATGGTCTGGGGGTCTTTATAGGGGTCCTGAGGTGTTCTAGAAGGGTCTGGGAACCTTTATAAATTCCCTGATAGGCATTAGAAGGGTCTGAGGGTCTTTAGAAAGGCCCTGAGGGGAACTAGAAGGGTCTTGTGGCCTTCATAAGGGTCCTGAAAGGCATTAGAAGGGTCTGGGGGCTTTTAGATGGGTCCTGAGGCAATCTAGAAGGGTCTAGGGGCCTTTACATGGGTCTTGAGGGTCATTAGAAGGGTGTGGAGGCCTTTAGAAAGGCCCTGAAAGGTATTAGAAGGGTCTGGGGGCTTTTAGATGGGTCCTGAGGCAATCTAGAAGGGTCTGGGGGCCTTTACATGGGTCTTGAGGGTCATTAGAAGGGTGTGGAGGCCTTTAGAAAGGCCCTGAGGGGCTCTAGAAGGGTCTGGGGGCCATTAGAAGCGTCCTGAGTGGGTCCAGAAGGGTCTGGGGGCCTTTTTAAAGGCCCTCAGGGTAATTAAAAGGGTCTCGCGACCTTTAGAAAGCCCTGAGTGGCATTAGAAGGGTCTGGAGGCTATTAGAAGCGTGCTAAGGGGGTCCAGAAGGGTCTGGGGGCCTTTTTAAAGGCCCTCAGGGGGATTATAAGGGTCTAGCGGCCTTTAGAAAGGCCCTGAGTGGCATTAGAAGGGTCTGGGAGCCTTTAGAAGGGTCTTCAGGGGCTCTACAAGGGTCTGGGGACATTTAGAGTGCTCCTGATGGGCATTAAAAGGGTCTGGGGGTCTTTAGAATGGTCCTGAGTGGTTCTGGAAGGGTCTGGAGGCATTTAAAACTGTCCTGAGAGGCTCTAGAAGGGTCTGGGTGCCTTTATAAGGGTCCTGAGGGGCATTAGAAGGGTCTGGGTGACCTTATAAAAGCCCTGAGGGGAATTAGCAGGGTCTGGGGGACTTTAGAAGGGTCCTGAGCGGCTCCATAAGGGTCTGGGGGCCTTTAGAAGGGTCTTCAGGGGCTCTAGAAGGGTCTGGGGACCTTAAGAAAGGCCCTGTGGGGCATTAAAGGGTCTGGGGGCCTTTAGAAGGGTCTTCAGGGGCTCTAGAAGGGTCTGGGGACCTTTAGAAAGGCCCTGACGGGCATTAGAATGGTCTGCGGGCCTTTAGAAGTGTCCTGAGGTGCTCTAGAATGGTCTGGGGGCCTTTATAAGGGTCCTGACGGGCACTAGAAGGGTCTGGGAACCTTTACAAATGCCCTGAGGGACATTAGAAAGGTCTGAGGGCATTTAGAAAGGTCCTGAGGGGCATTAGAAGGGTCTTGTGGCCTTCATAAGGGTCCTGAAAGGCATTAGAAGGGTCTGGGGGCTTTTAGATGGGTCCTGAGGCAATCTAGAAGGGTCTGGGGGCCTTTACATGTGTCTTGAGGGTCATTAGAAAGGTGTGGAGGCCTTTAGAAGGGTCCTGAGGGGCATTAGAAGGGTCTGGGGGCCTTTAGAATGGTCCTGAGGGGGTCTAGAAGGGTCTGGAGGCATTTAAATCTGTCCTGAGAGGCTCTAGAAGGGTCAGGGTGCCTTTATAAGGGTCCTGAAAGGCATTAGAAGGGTCTGGGTGCACTTATAAAACCCTGAGGGGAATTAGCAGGGTCTGGGGGACTTTAGATGCGTCCTTAGGGGCTCTATAAGGGTCTGGGGGCCCTTAGAAGGGTGTCCAGGGGCTCTAGAACGGTCTGGGGACTTTTAGAAAGGCCCTGTGGGGCATTAGAAGGGTCTGGGGGCCTTTAGAATGCTCCTGAGGGGCAGTAGAAGGGTCTGGAAACCTTTATAAAGGCCCTGACGGGCATTAGAATGGTCTGCATGCCTTTAGAATTGTCTTGAGGGGCTCTAGAATGGTCTGGGGGCCTTTCTAAGGGTCCTGACGGGCTATAGAAGGGTCTGGGAACCTTTATAAATGCCCTGATGGGCATTAGAAGGGTCTTAGGGCATTAAGAAAGGCCCTGAGGGGAACTAGAAGGGTCTTGTGGCCTTCATAAGGGTCCTGAAAGGCATTAGAAGGGCCTGGGGGCTTTTAGATGGGTCCTGAGGCAATCTAGAAGGGTCTGGGGGCCTTTACATGGGTCTTGAGGGTCATTAGAAGGGTGTGGAGGCCTTTAGAAAGGCCCTGAGGGGCTCTAGAAGGGTCTGGGGGCAATTAGAAGCGTCCTGAGGTGGTCCAGATGGGTGGGGGGCCTTTTTAAAGGCCCTCAGGGGGATTATAAGGGTCTCGCGGCCTTTAGAAAGGCCCTGAGTGGCATTACAATGGTCTGGGGTCATATAGAAAGGCCCTGAGAGGTTCTAGATGTGTCAGGGGTAATTTAGAAAGGCCCCGAGGGGCATTAGAAGGGTCTTGTGGCCTTTAGAAGTGTCCTGAGGGGCATTAGAAGGGTCTGGGGGCCTTTAAAAGAGTCCTGAGTGGCATTTTAATAGTCTGAGGGCCTTTAGAAAGGTCCTGAGGGGCATTAGAAGGGTCTTGTGGCCTTCATAAGGGTCCTGAAAGGCATTAGAAGGGTCTGGAGGCTTTTAGATGGGTCCTGAGGCAATCTAGAAGGGTCTGGGGGCCTTTACATGGGTCTTGAGGGTCATTAGAAGGGTGTGGAGGCCTTTAGAAAGGCCCTGAGGGGCTCTAGAAGGGTCTGGGGGCTATTAGAAGCGTCCTGAGGGGGTCCAGAAGGGTCTGGGGGCCTTTTTAAAGGCCCTCAGGGGGATTATAAGGGTCTCGCGGCCTTTAGAAAGGCCCTGAGAGGCATTACAAGGGTCTGGTGTCATATAGAACGGCTCTGAGAGGTTCTAGAAGTGTCTGGGGTAATTTAGAAAGGCCCTGAGGGGCATTAGAAAGGTCTGGGGGCCTTTTGAAGGGTCCTAAGGGGCATTACAAGGGTCTGGGGTCATATCGAAAGGCCCTGAGAAGTTCTAGAAGTGTCTGGGGTACTTTAGAAAGGCCCTGAGGGGCATTAGAATGGTCTGGGGGCTTTTAGAAGGGTCCTGAGGGGCATTAGAAGGGTGTGGGGGCCTTTAGAATGGTCGTGAGGGGGTCTAGAAGGGTCTGGAATCATTTGAAACTGTCCTGAGAGGCTCTAGAAGGGTCTGGGTGCCTTTATAAGGGTCCTGAGGGGCATTAGAACGGTCTGGATGCCCTTATAAAAGCCCTGAGGGGAATTAGCAGGGTCTGGGGGCTTTAGAAGTGTCCTGAGAGGCTCTATAAGGGTCTAGGGGCCTTTAGAAGGGTCTTCACGGGCTCTAGAAGGGTCTGTGGACCTTTAGAAAGGCCCTGTGGGGCATTAGAAGGGTCTGGGGGCCTTTAGAATGCTCCTGAGGGGCAGTAGAATGGTCTGGGGACCTTAGAAAGGCCCTTACGGGCATTAGAAGGGTCTTCGGGCCTTTAAAACGATCCTGAGGGGCAGTAGAAGGGTCTGGGGACCTTTAGAAAGGCCCTGATGGGCATTAGAAGGGTCTGCAGGCCTTTAGAAAGGTCCTGAGGGGCATTAGAAGGGTCTTGTGGCCTTCATAAGGCTCCTGAAAGGCATTAGAATTTTCTGGGGGCTTTTAGATGGGTCCTGAGGCAATCTAGAAGGGTCTAGGGGCCTTTACTTGGGTTTTGAGGGTCATTAGAAGGGTGTGGAGGCCTTTAGAAAGGCCCTGAAAGGCATTAGAAGGGTCTGGGGGCTTTTAGATGGGTCCTGAGGCAATCTAGAAGGGTCTGGGGGCCTTTACATGGGTCTTGAGGGTCATTAGAAGGGTGTGGAGGACTTTAGAAAGGCCCTGAGGGGCTCTAGAAGGGTCTGGGGGCTATTAGAAGCGTCCTGAGGGGCATTAGAAGGTTGTGGTGTAGTTTAGAAGGGTCCTGAGGGGCTCTATAAGGGTCTGGGGGCCTTTAGAAGGGTCTTCAGGGCCTCTAGAAGGGTCTGGGGACCGTTAGAAAGGCCCTGTGTGGCATTAGAAGGGTCTGGTGGCCTTTAGAATGCTCCTGAGGGGCAGTAGAAGGGTCTGGGGACCTTTATAAAGTCCCTGAATGGCATTAGATTGGTCTGCGGGCCTTTAGAAGTGTCCTGAGGGTCTCTAGAATGGTCTGGGGGCCTTTATAAGGGTCCTGAGGGGCTCTAGAAGGGTCTGGGAGCCTTTATAAGGGTCCTGAGGGGCTCTAGAAGGGTCTGGGAACCTTTATAAAAGCCCCGAGGGGCATTAGAAGGTTCTGAAAGCCTTTAGAAAGGTCTTGAGGTGCATTAGAAGGGTCTTGTGCCCTTCATAAAGGTCTTGAAAGGCTTTAGAAGGGTCTGGGGGCTTTTAGATGGGTCCTGAGGCAATCTAGAAGGGTCTTGGGGCCTTTACATGGGTCTTGAGGGTCATTAGAAGGGTGTGGAGACCTTTAGAAAGGCCCTGAAAGGCATTAGAAATGTCTGGGATACTTTAGAAAGGCCCTGAGGGGCATTAGAAGGGTCTGGGGGCCTTTAGAAGGGTCCTGAGGGGCATTAAAAGGGTCTGGGGGCCTTTAGAAGGGTTCTGAGGGTCATTTGAATGGTCTGGGAGCCTTTAGAAAGGCCCTGAGGTGCATTAGAAGGGTCTGGGGGCCTTTAAAAGAGTCCTGAGGCTCATTTGAATGGTCTGGGGGCCTTTAGAAAGGCCCTTAGGTGGATTAGAAGGGTCTGGGGGCCTTTAGAATCGTCCTGAGGCGCTCTAGAAAGATCTGGGTTCCTTTAGAAATGTCCTGAGGTGCTCTAAAATGTCTCAGGGCATTTAGAAGGGTCCTGAGGGGCATTAGATGGGTCTGGGGTCCTTTAGAAATGCCCTGAGGGGCATTAGATAGGTCTGGGGCCTTTTAGGAGGGTCTTGAGGGGATCTAGAAGGGTTTGGGGGCCTTTAGAAATGTCCTGAGGGGCTCTAGAAGGGTCTGGGGGCCTTTGGAAAGGCCCTGAGGGGCTCTAGAAGGGTCAGGGAGCCGTTAGAAGGATGTTGAGGGGCTCTTGAAAAGTCTGTGGCATTTAGAATGGCCCTGAGGGGCTCTAAAAGAGTCTGGGGGCCTTTATAATGGTCCTGAGGGGCTCTAGAAGGGTCTGGGAACCTTTATAAATGCCCTGAGGGGCATTAGAAGGGTCTGAGGGCCTTTAGAAAGCACCTGAGGGGCATTAGAAGGGTCTTGTGGCCTTCATAAGGGTCCTGAAAGGCATTAGAAGTGTCTGGGGGCTTTTATATGGGTCCTGACGCAATTTAGAAGGGTCTAGGGGCCTTTACATGGGTCTTGAGGGTCATTAGAAGGGTGTGGAGGCCTTTAGAAAGGCCCTGAGGGGCTCTAGAAGGGTCTGGGGGCTAATAGAAGCGTCCTGAGGTGGTCCAGAAGGGTCTGGGGGCCTCTTTAAAGGCCCTCAGGGGGATTATAAGGGTCTCGCGGCTTTTAGAAAGGCCCTGAGGGGCATTACAAGGGTCTGGGGTCATATAGAAAGGCCCTGAGAGGTTCTAGAAGTGTCTGGGGTACTTTAGAACGGCCCTGAGGGGCATTAGAAGGGTCTGGGGGCCTTTAGAAGGGTTCTGAGGGGCATTTGAATGGTCTGGGGGCCTTTAGAAAGGTCCTGAGGAGCATTAGAATGGTCTGGGGGCCTTTAAAAGGGTCCTGAGGGGCATTTGAATGGTCTGGGGGCCTTTAGAATGGCCCTGAGGTGGATTAGAAGGGTCTGGGGGCCTTTAAAAGGGTCCTGAGGGGCTCTAGAAGGGTCTGGGGGCTTTTAGAAATGTCAGAGGGGCTCTAGATGGGTCTGGGGGCCGTTACAAAAGTCCTGAGGGGTCTAGAAGAGTCTGGGAGCCTTTAGAAATGATCTGAGGGGCTCTAGAATGGTCTGGGGGCCTCAAAATGGCTGGAATCTTCGTCAAAATGGCCGTCGCCCGATTCAAAAATGGCTGCCGCCTGAACTCAAAATGGCGGGAGTCGGCTTCAAAATGGCCTCCGCCCGATTCAAATATGGCGGCTGCCCGACCTCAAAATGGCGGGAGTTGGCTTCAAAATGGCCGCCACCCGATTCAAAAATGGTGGCTGCCTGATCTGAAAATGGCGGGAGTTAGCTTCAAAATGTTGGATGCCGGATTTAAACATGGTGGCTGTCTGAGTTGAAAATTTCTTCTTTTAGTTTCTTTTTTGTTTTTTTGTGTGTGTGTTTTGATTGAGTGCTTTCTCTTTTAGGCATTGTTTTTGAGAGGTTTTTTTGAGGAGTGTTATCTGGGGGCTTGGCTATGTAATTAATTTGTTTTGTCGCTGGATGGGTGCTTAATTGCTTGATGGGTGAATGTTTGGGGTGGGTGCTTAATTGCTAACGGGTGAATGTTTGGGGTGGGTGCTCGGGGAGGGTGGGTGCGCCCCATTCTAATGCCCCTCAGAACCCTTCAAAAGGCCCTCAGACCATTCTAATGCCCCTCAGGGCATATATAAAGGTTCCCAGACCCTTCTAGAGCCCGTCAGGACCATTCTAAAGGCCGACAGACCCTTCTAGAGCCCCTCAAGACGATTCAAAGGGACCCCAGACTTTTCCAGAGCCCCTCAGGACCCTTCTTAAGGACCCCAGACCCATCTAATGCCCTTCAGGACCCTTCTAACGACCCCAACACTCTTCTAGAGCCCCTCAGGCCCATTCTAAAGGCCCCCAGACCCTTCTAGAGCCCCTCAAGTCCTTTCTAAAGGCTCCCAGATTCTTCTAGAGCCCCTCAGGACCCTTCTAACGGCACCCAGACCCATCTAGAGCCCCTCAGAACATATCTAAAAGCCCCCAGACCCTTCTAGAGACCTTCAGGTCCTTTCTAAAGGACCCCAAACCTTTCTAGAGCCCCTCAAGACAATTCTAAAGGCCCCCAGACTCTTCTAGAGCCCCTCAGGACCCTTCTAAAGGACACCAGACCCTTGTAATGCAACTCAGGGTCTTTCTAAAGGACCCCAGACCCTTCTAATGCCCCTCAAGACCTTCTAAAGGCCCCCAAACTCATCTAATGACCCTCAGGGCCTTTATAAAGGACCTCAGACCCCACTAGAGCCCTTCAGGACCTATCTAAAGGCCCCCAGACTCTTCTAGGACCCCTCACGGCCATTCTAAAGACCCCCAGACCCATCTAGAGACCCTCAAGACCCTTCAAAAGACCCCCAGACCCATCTAATGACCCTCAGGACCCTTCTAAAGGCCCCCAGACATTTATAGAACCTGTCAGGACCCTTCAAAGGCCCCCAGACCTTTCTAGACCTCACAGGACCTTTCTAACGGCACCCAGACCCTTGTAATGCCCCTCAGGACCCTTCTAAAGGCCCCCAGACCCTGGTAATTCCCCTCAAGACCATTCTGAAGGCCCGAAGACGCTTCTAGAGTCCCTCAGGACTCTTTTAAAGGCCCCCAGACCCTTCTAGAGCTGCTCAGGTCCTTTATAAATGTCCCCAAACCATTCTAGAGCCGCTCAGGACCCTTCTACAGGCGCCCAGACTCTTGTAGAGCCCCTCAGGGCCTTTCTAAAGGACCCCAGACCCTTCTAGAGCCTTTCAGGGCATTTCTAAAGAACCCAAAACCCTTCTAATGCCCCTTAGGGCCTTTCTAAAGGCCCCCAGAGTTTCTAATGCCCCTTAGGACTATTCTAAAGGCCCCCAGACCCATCAAATGCCATTCAGGGTCATTCTAAAGGCCCCCAGACCCCTCTAGAGCCGTTCACGACCTATCTAAAGGCCTCCAGACTCCTCTAGATCCCCTCAAGACCTTTCTAAAGGCACCCAGACCCTTCTAGAGCCCCTCAAGACGCTTCAAATAGCCCCGAGACCCTTCCAGAGCCCCTCAGGACCCTTCAAAAGGACCTCAGAACCTTCTAATGCCCCTCAGACCCATCCAAAGGCACCCAGACCCTTCTAATGCCCCTCAGAGCTTTTCTAAAGGTCGCCAGACTCATCTAATGCCCTTCAGGGCCTTTCTAATACCCCCAGACCACTCTAGAGCCCTTTAGGACCTTTCTAAAGGCCCCCAGACTCCTCTAGAGCCACTCAGATCTATTGTAAAGACCCCCAGACCCTTCTAGAGACCCACAAGACCTTTCTAAAGGCCCCCAGACACTTCTGGAGCCCCTCAAGGCCATTTCAAAAGATCCCCAGACCATTCTAGAGCCACTCAGGGTGTTTCTAAAGGCCCCCAGACCCATCTAACGCCCCTCAAGGCCCTTCTAAAGGACCCCAGACCCTTCTAGAGCCCCACAGGACCCTTTTAAAGGACCCCAGACGCTTCTAGAGCCCCTCTAGATTGTTCTAAAGGGCCCAAGACCCTTCTGGAGCACCTCAGGACCATTCTACAGCCGCCAGACCTTTCTAGAGCCACTCAAGACCCTTCTAAAGAACACCAGACATTTCTAGAGCCCTTCAGGACTATTCGAAAGGCACCCAGACCCTTCTGCAGACCCTCAGGGCCATTCTAAAGCCCTCAGACCCTTCTAATGCCCCTCAGGGCCTTTCTAAAGGCCCCCAGACCCTTCTAATGCCCCTAAGGGCATTTCTAAAGGTCCTCAGACCATTCTAGAGCCCCTCAGGACCATTCTAAAGGACCCCAGACTCTTTTAGAGCCCCTCAGGGCCATTCTAAATGCCCGCAGACCTTTCAAGAGCCCTTCAACATCCTTCTAACAACTCCCTGACCATTCTAGAGCCCGTCAGGGTCTTTCTAAAGGCCCCCAGACCCTTCTATAGCCCCTCAGGACACTTGTAAAGGACCCCAGACCCTTCTACAGCCCCTCAGGATGCTTCTAAAGGCCCCAGACCATTCTAGAGCCCCTCAGGATCTTTCTAAAGGCACCCAGACCATTCTAATGCCCCTCAGGACCTTTCTAATGGCGCCCGGACCCTTCTAATGCCACTCAGGGACTATCTAAAGGACCCCAGACCCCTCTAATGACCCTCAAGACCCATGTAAAGGCCCCCAGACCCATCTAGATTGCCTCAGGACCCATCTAAAATCCCCCAGACCCTTCTAATGCCTTTCAGGACCCTTATGAAGGCCACAAGACCCTTCTAATGCCCCTCAGGACCTTTCTAAAGGCACTCGGACCATTCTAATGCCCCTCAAGACCAATGTAAAGGCCCCCAGACCCTTCTAGACCCCCTCAGGACCCTTCTAAAGGATCCCAGACCCTTCTAATGCCCCTCAGGGCCTTTCTAAAGTACCCCAGACACTTCTAAAACCTCTCAGGGCCATTCTATATGACCCCAGACCCTTGTAATGCCCCTCAGGGCCTTTCTAAAGGCCCCCATACCCTTCTAATGCCCCTCAGCACATTTCTAAAGGCCCCCAGACCCTTCGAGAGCCCCTCAGGACATTTCTAAAGGCACCCAGACCTTTCTAATGCCCCTCAGGACCATTCGAAAGGCCCCGAGACACTTGAAGAGCACCTCAGGACATTTCTAAAGGACTCCAGATCTTTCTAGAGCCCCTCAGGACCCTTCTAGAGGCCCCCAGACCCTTCTAGAGCCCCTCAGGTCCTTTCTAAAGGCCCCCAGACCCTTCTAGAGCCCCTCAGGACGATTCTAAAGGCACCCAGACCCTTCTATTCCACCTCAGGGCCTTTCTAAAGGCCCCCAGACCCTTCTAATCCACCTCAGGGCCTTTCTAAACCCCCCCAGACCATTCAAATGCCCCTCAGAGCCCTTCTAAAAGCCCCCAGACCCTTCTAATGCCCCTCAGGACCCTTCTAAAGACCCCCAGACCCTTCTAATGCCCCTCAGGGCCTTTCTAAAGTACCCCAGACACTTCTAGAACCTCTCAGGGCCTTTCTATATGACCCCAGACCCTTCTAATGCCATTCAGAGCCCTTCTAAAGGCCGCGAGACCCTTATAATCCCCCTGAGGGCCTTTAAAAAGGTCCCCAGACCCTTCTGGACCCCCTCAGGACGCTTCTAATAGCCCCCAGACCCTTCTAGAGCCCCTCTGGGCCTTTCTAAAGGCCTCCACACCCTTCTAATGACCCTCAAGACCCATGTAAAGGCAACTAGACCCTTCCAGATTGTCTCAGGATCCATCTAAAAGACGCCAGACCCTTCTAATGCCTTTCAGGGCATTTATAAAGGTTCCCAGACCTTTCTAGAGCCCGTCAGGACCCTTATAAATGCCCCCAGACCATTCTAGAGCCCCTCAGGACACTTCTAATAGCCCCCAGACCCTTCTAGAGCCCCTCAGGACCATTCTAAAGGCCCCCAGACTCTTTTAGAGCCTCTTTTAGAGGCTCTAGAAGGGTCTGGGTGCCTTTATAAGGTTCCTGAAAGGCATTAGAAGGGTCTTGTGGCCCTTATAAAAGCCCTTAGAGTAATTAGCAGGGTCTGGGGGACTTTAGAAGGGTCTTCAGGGGCTTTAGAAGGTTCTGGGGGCCTTTAGAAATGTCCTGAGGGGTATTAGAAGGGTATGGTGGCCTTTAGAAAGGCCCTGAGTGGCATTAGAAGGGTCTGGGTGCCTTTAAAAATGTCCTGAGGGGCTCTAGAAGGGTCTGAAGACCTTTAGAAATGTCCTGAGGGGCATTAGAAGGGTATGGGGGCCTTTAGAAAGGCCCTGAGGGGCATTACAAAAGTCTGGGGTCATATAGAAAGGCCCTGAGAGGTTCTAGAAGTGTCTGGGGCCTTTAGAATGGTCCTGAGAGGCTCTAGAAGGGTCTGGAGGCATTTAAAACTGTCCTGAGAGGCTCTAGAAGGGTCTGGGTGCCTTTATAAGGGTCTTGAGGGGCATTAGAAGGGTCTGGGTGCCCTTATAAAAGCCCTGAGGGGAATTAGCAGGGTCTGGGTACTTTAGAAGGGTCCTGAGGGGCTTTATAAGGGTCTGGGGGCCTTTAGAAGGGTCTTCAGGGGCTTTAGAAGGGTCTGGGGACCTTTAGAAAGGACCTGTGGGGCATTAGAAGGGTCTGGGGGCATTTAGAAGTGTCCTGATGGGCATTAGAAGGGTCTGGGGCCCTTTAGAAGGGTTCTGAGGGGCATTTGAATGGTCTGGGGGCCTTTAGAAAGGCCCTGATGTGGATTAGAAGGGTCTGGGGGCCTTTTGAATCGTCCTTAGTGGCTCTAGAAGGGTCTGTGGGCCTCTAAAATCGTCATGAGGGGCTCTAGAAAGATCTGGGGACCTTTAGAAATGTCCTGAGTTGCTCTAAAAGTGTCTCGGGGCCTTTAGAAGGGTAATGAGGGGCATTAGACAGGTCTGGGGGCCTTTAGAAATGCCCTGATGGGCATTAGAAAGGTCTGGGGCCTTTTAGAAGGGTCTTGAGGGGATCTAGAAGGGTCTGAGGGCCTTTAGAAACGCCGTGAGGGGCTCTAGAAGGGTCAGGGAGCCGTTAGAAAGATGTTGAGGGGCTCTTGAAGGGTCTGCAGGCCTTTAGAATGGTCCTCAGGGTCTCTAAAAGAGTCTGGGGGCCTTTAGAATGGTCCTGAGGGACTATAGAAGGGTCTGGGGACCTTTAGAAATGCCCTGAGGGGCATTAGTAGGGTCTGGTGGCCTTTAGAAAGGCCCTGAGGGGAATTAGAAGGGTCTGGGGGCCTTTAGAATGGTCCTGAGTGGGTCTAGAAGGGTCTGGAGGCATTTAAAACTGTCCTGAGAGGCTCTAGAAGGGTCTGGGTGCCTTTATAAGGGTCCTGAGGGGCATTAGAAGGGTCTGGGTGCCCTTATAAAAGCCCTGAGGGGAATTAGCAGGGTCTGGGTAATTTAGAAGGGTCCTGAGGGGCTCTATAAGGGTCTGGGGGCCTTTAGAAGGGTCTTCAGGGGCTCTAGAAGGGTCTGGGGACCTTTAGAAAGGCCCTGTGGGGCATTAGAAGGGTCTGGGGGCCTTTAGAATGCTCCTGAGGGGCAGTAGAAGGGTCTGGGGACGATTATGAAGGTCCTGACGGGCATTAGAATGGTCTGCGGGCCTTTAGAAGTGTCCTGAGGGGCTCTAGAATGTTCTGGAGGCCTTTATAAGGGTCCTTACGGGCTCCAGAAGGGTCTGGGAACCATTAGAAAGGTCCTGAGGGGCATTAGAAGGGTCTTGTGGCCTTCATAAGGGTCCTGAAAGGCATTAGAAAAGTCTGGGGGCTTTTAGATGGGTCCTGGGGGGGTCCAGAAGGGTCTGGGGGCCTTTTTAAAGGCCCTCAGGGGGATTATAAGGGTCTCGCGGCCTTTAGAAAGGCCCTGAGGGGCATTACAAGGGTCTGGGGTCATATAGAAAGGCCCTGAGAAGTTCTAGAAGTGTCTGGGGTACTTTAGAAAGGCGCTGAAAGGCATTAGAAGGGTCTGGGGGCCTTTGAAGGATCCTGAAGGGCATTAGAAGGGTCTGAAGGCCTTTAAAAGGGTCCTGAAAGGCATTTGAATGGTCTGGGGGCCTTTAGTAAGGCCCTGAGGTGGATTAGAAGGGTCTGGGGGGCCTTTAGAATCGTCCTGAGGGGCTCTAGAAGGGTCTGGGTGCCTCTAGAAGGGTCCTGAGGGGCTCTAGAAAGATCTGGTGTGCTTTCGAAATGTCCTGAGGTGCTCCAAACATGTCTCGGGGCCTTTCGAAGGGTCCTGAGGGGCATTAGATGGGTCTGGGGGCCATTAGAAATGCCCTGAGGGGCATTAGAAAGGTCTGGGGCCTTTTAGAAGGGTCTTGAGGGGATCTAGAAGGGTCTGGGGGCCTTTAGAAGTGTCCTGAGGGGCTCTAGAATGGTCTGGGGGCCTTTAGAAAGGCCCTGAGGGGCTCTAGAAGTGTCAGGGTGCCGTTAGAAGGATGTTGATGGGCTCTTGAAAGGTCTGCGGGCATTTAGAATGGCCCTGAGGGGCTCTAAAAGAGTCTGGGTGCCTTTAGAATGGTCCTGAGGGGCCCTAGAAGGGTCTGGGGACCTTTAGAAATGCCTTGAGGGGCATTAGAAGGGTCTGGGGGCCTTTAGAATGCTCCTGAGGGGCATTAGAAGGGTCTGGGGGGCTTTAGAATGGTCCTGACGGGGTCTAGAAGGGTCTGGGGGCATTTAAATCTGTCCTGAGAGGCTCTAGAATGGTCTGGGGGCCTTTAGAATGCTCCTGAGGGGCAGTAGAAGGGTCTGGGGACCTTTAGAAAGGCCCTGACGGGCATTAGAATGGTCTGGGGGACATTAGAATTGTCCTGAGGGGCTCTAGAATGGTCTGGGGGCCTTTATAAGGGTCCTGACGGGCTCTAGAAGAGTCTGGGAACCTTTATAAATGCCATGAGGGGCATTAGAAGGGTCTGAGAACATTTAGAAAGGTCCTATGGGGCATTAGAAGGGTCTTGTGGCCTTCATAAGGGTCCTGAAAGGCATTAGAAGGGTCTGGGGGCTTTTAGATGGGTCCTGAGGCAATCTAGAAGGGTCTAGGGGCCTTTACATGGGTCTTGAGGGTCATTAGGAGGGTGTGGAGGCCTTTAGAAAGGCCCTGAGGGGCTCTAGAAGGGTCTGGGGGCTATTAGAAGCGTCCTGAGGGGGTCCAGAAGGGTCTGGGGGCTTTTTGAAAGGCCCTCAGGGGGATTATAAGGGTCTCGCGTCATTTAGAAAGGCCCTGAGTGGCATTAGAAGGGTCTGGGTGCCTTTAGAAATGACCTGAGGGGCTCTAGAAGGGTCTGGGGGCCTTTAGAAATGTCCTCAGGGGCATTAGAGGGGTCTGGGGGCCTTTAGAAAGGCCCTGATGGGCATTACAAGGGTCTGGGTTCATATAGAAAGGCCCTGATAGGTTCTAGAAGTGTCTGGGATACTTTAGAAAGGCCCTGTGGGGCATTAGAAGGGTCTGGGTGCCTTTATAAGGGTCCTGAGGGGCATTAGAAGGGTCTGGGTGCCTTTATAAAAGCCCTGAGGGGAATTAGCAGGGTCTGGGGGACTTTAGAAGGGTCCTGAGGGGCTCTATAAGGTTCTGGGGGCCTTTAGAAAGGTCTTCAGGAGCTCTAGAAGGGTCTCGGGACCTTTAGAAAGGCCCTGTGGGGCATTAGAAGGGTCTGGGGTCCTTTAGAATGCTCCTGAGGGGCAGTAGAACGGTCTGGGGACCTTTATAAAGGCCCTGACGGGCATTAGAATTGTCTGCGGGCCTTTAGAAGTGTCTTGAGGGGCTCTAGAATGGTCTGGGGGCCTTTGTAATGGTCCTGACGGGCTCTAGAAGGATCTGGGAACCTTTAGAAAGGTCCAGAGGGGCATTAGAAGGGTCTTGTGGCCTTCAAAAGGGTCCTGAATGGCATTAGAAGGGTCTGGGGAATATTTGAAGAGTCCTGAGGGGGTCCAGAAGGGTCTAGGTGGCATTTTAAAGGCCCTCAGGTGGATTATAAGGGACTCGCGGCCTTTAGAAAGGCCCTGAGTGGCATTAGAAGGGTCTAGGGTCATATAGAAAGGCCCTGAGAGGTTCTAGAAGTGTCTGGGGTACTTTAGATAGGCCCTGAGGGGCATTAGAAGGGTCTGGGTGCCTTTAGAAGGGTCCTGAGGGACATTAGAATGGTCTGAAGACCTTTATAAGGGTCCTGAGGGGCATTTGAATGGTCTGGGGGCCTTTAGAAAGGCCCTGAGGTGGATTAGAAGGGTCTGGGGGCCTTTAGAATGGTCCTGAGGGGCTCTAGAAGGGTCTGGGGGCCTCTAGAAGGCTCCTGACGGGCTCTAGAAAGATCTGGGGTCCTTTAGAAATGTCCTGAGGTGCTCTAAAAGTGTCTCGGTGCCTTTCGAAGGGTCCTGAGGGGCATTAGAAGGGTCTGGGTGCCCTTATAAAAGCCCTCAGGGGAATTAGCAGGGTCTGGGGGACTTTAGAATGCTCCTGAGGGGCAGTAGAAGGGTCTGGGGACGTTTATAAAGGACCTGACGGGCATTAAAATGGTCTGCGGGCCTTTAGAAGTGTCCTGATTGGCTCTAAAATGGTCTGGGGGCCTTTATAACGGTCCTGATGGGCTCTAGAAGGGTCTGGGAAACTTTATAAATGCCCTGACTGGCATTAGAAGGGTCTGAGTGCCTTTAGAATGGTCCTGAGGTGCATTAGAAGTGTCTGGGGGCTTTTAGATGGGTACTGAGGCAATCTAGGAGGGTCTGGGGGCCTTTACATTGGTCTTGAGGGTCATTAGAAGGGTGTGGAGGCCTTTAGAAAGGCCCTGAGCAGCTCTAGAAGGGTCTGGGGGCTATTAGAATCGTCCTGAGGGGGTCCAGAAAGGTCTGGGGGCCTTTTTAAAGGCCCTCAGGGGCATTATAAGGGTCTCGCGGCCTTTAGAAAGGCCCTGAGTGGCATTACAAGGGTCTGGGGTCATATAGAAAGGCCCTGAGAGGTTCTAGAAGTGTCTGGAGTACTTTAGAACGGCCCTAAGGAGTATTAGAAGTGTCTGGGTGCCTTTAGAAGGGTCCTGAGGGGCATTTGAATGGTCTGGGGGCCTTTAGAAAGGTCCTGAGGTGGATTAGAAGTGTCTGGGGGCCTTTAGAATCGCCCTGAGTGGCTCTAGAAGGGTCTGGGGGCATCCAGAAATGTCCTGAGGGGCTCTAGAAAGATCTGTGGTCCTTTAGAAATGCCCTGAGGGGCATTAGAAAGGTCTGGGGCCTTTTAGACGGGTCTTCAGGGGATCTAGAAGGGTCTGGGGGCCTTTAGATGTGTCCTGAGGTGCTCTAGAAGGGTCTGCGGGCCTTTAGAATGGCCCTGAGGGGCTCTAAAAGAGTCTGGGGGCCTTTAGAATGGTCCTGAGGGGCCCTAGAAGGGTCTGGGGACCTTTAGAAATGCCCTGATGGGCATTAGAAGGGTCTGGGGGCCTTTAGAAAGGCCCTGAGGGGCATTAGAAGGGTCCGGGGGGCTTTAGAATGGTCCTGAGGGGGTCCAGAAGGGTCTGGAGGCATTTAAAACTGTCCTGAGAGGCTCTAGAAGGGTCTGGGGTCTTTAGAATGCTCCTGAGGGGCAGTAGAAGTGTCTGGGGACCTTTATAAATGCCCTGAGGGTCATTAGAAGGTTCTGAGGGCCTTTAGAAAGGTCCTGAGGGGCATTAGAAGGGTCTTGTAGCCTTTAAAATGGTCATGAAAGGCATTAGAAGGGTCTGGGTTCTTTTCGATGGGTCCTGAGGCAATCTAGAAGGGTCTGGGGGCCTTTACATGGGTCTTGAGGGTCATTAGAAGGGTTTGGAGGCCTTTAGAAAGGCCCTGAGGGGCTCTAGAAGGGTCTGGGGGCTATTAGAAGAATCTTGAGGAGGTCCAGAAGGGTCTGGTGGCCTATTTAAAGGCCCTCAGGAGGATTATAAGGGTCTCGCGGCCTTTAGAAAGGCCCTGAGTGGCATTCCAAGGGTCTGGGGTCATATAGAAAGGCCCTGAGAAGTTCTAGAAGTGTCTGGGGTACTTTAGAAAGGCCCTGAGGGGTATTAGAAGGGTCTGGGGGCCTTTAGAAGGGTCCTGAGGGGCATTAGAAGGGTCTGAAGGCCTATAAAAGGGTCCTGAGGGGCATTTGAATGGTCTGGGGGCCTTTAGAAAGGCCCTGAGGTGGATTAGAAGGGTCTGGGGGCCTTTAGAAAGGTCCTGAGGGGCAGTAGAAGGGTCTGGGGACCATTAAAAAGGCCCTGACGGGCATTAGAATGGTCTGCGGGCCTTTAGAAGTGTCCTGAGGGGCTCTGGAATGCTCTGGGGGCCTTTATAAGGGTCCTGACAAGCTCTAGAAGGGTCTGGGAACCTTTATAAATGCCCTGAGGGTCATTAGAAGGGTCTGAGGGCCTTTAGAAAGATCTGGTGACCTTTAGAAATGTCCTGAGGTGCTCTAAATGTGTCTCGCGGCATTTATAAGGGTCCTGAGGGGCATTAGAAGGGTCTGGGTGCCCTTATGAAAGCCCTGAGGGGAATTAGCAGGGTCTGGGGGCCTTTAGAATGCTCCTGAGGGGCAGTAGAAGAGTCTGGGGACCTTTAGAAAGGCCCTGACGGGCATTAGAATGGTCTGCGGGCCTTTAGCAGTGTCCTGAGGGGCTCTGGAATGGTCTGGGGTCCTTTATAAGGGTCCTGACGGGCTCTAGAAGGGTCTGGGAACCTTTATAAATGCACTGAGGGTCATTAGAAGGGTCTGAGGGCCTTTAGAAAGGTCCTGAGGGGCATTAGAAAGGTCTTGTTGCCTTTATAAGGGTCCTGAAAGGCATTAGAAGGGTCTGGGGGCCTTTTGAAGGGTCCTGAGGGGAATTAGAAGGGTCTGAAGGCCTTTAAAAGGGTCCTGAGGGGCATTTGAATGGTCTGGGGGCATTTAGAAAGGCCCTGAGGTGGATTAGAAGGGTCTAGGTGCCTTTAGAAAGGTCCTGAGGGGCTCTAGAATGGTCTGAGGGCCTCTAGAAGGGTCCTGAGGGGCTCTAGAAAGACCTGGGGTCCTTTAGAAATGTCCTGAGGTGCTCTAAAAGTGTCTCGGGGCATTTCGAAGGGTCCAGAGGGGCATTAGAAGGGTCTGGGTGCCCTTATAAAAGCCCTGAGGGGAATTAGCTGGGTCTGAGGGCCTTTAGAAATGCCCTGAGGGGCATTAGAAAGGTCTGGGGCCTTTTAGAAGGGTCTTGAGGGGATCTAGAAAGGTCTGGGGGCCTTTAGAAGTGTACTGAGGGGCTCTAGAAGGGTCTGGGGTCCTTTAGAAAGGCCCTGAGGGGCTCTAGAATGGTCAGGGAGCCGTTAGAAGGATGTTTCGGGGATCTTAGAGGGTCTGCGGGCCCTTAGCATGGCCCTGAGGGGCTCTAAAAGAGTCTGGGGGCCTTTAGAGTGGTCTTGAGGGGCCCTAGAAGGGTGTGGGGACCTTTAGAAAAGCCCTGAGGGGCATTAGAAGGGTCTGGGGGCCTTTAGAAGGCTCCTGAGGGGCAGTAGAAGGATCTGGGGGCATTTAGAAGGGTCTTCAGGGGCTCTAGAAGGGTCTAGGGACCTTTAGAAAGGCCCTGTGAGGCATTTGAAGGGTCTGGGGGCCTTTAGAATGCTCCTGAGGGGCAGTAGAAGGGTCTGGGGACCTTTAGAATGGCCCTGACGGGCATTAGAATGGTCTGCAGGCCTTTAGCAGTGTCCTGAGGGGCTCTAGAATGGTCTGGGGGTCTTTATAAGGGTCCTGACGGGCTCTAGAAGGGTCTGGGAACCTTTATAAATGCCCTGAGGGGCATTAGAAGGGTCTGAGGGCCTTTAGAAAGGTCCTGAGGGGCATTAGAAGGGTCTTGTGGACTTCATAAGGGTCCTGAAAGGCATTAGAAGGGTCTGGGGGCTTTTAGATGGGTCCTGAGGCAATCTAGAAGGGTCTGGGGGCCTTTACATGGGTCTTGAGGGTCATTAGAAGGGTGTGGAGGCCTTTAGAAAGGCCCTGAGGGGCTCTAGAAGGGTCTGGGGGCTATTAGAAGTGACCTGAGGGGGTCCAGAATGGTCTGGGGGCCTTTTTAAAGGCCCTCAGGGGGATTAGAAGGGTCTCGCGGCCTTTAGAAAGGCCCTGAGTGGCATTATAAGGGTCTGGGTGCCTTTAGAAATGTCCTGAGGGGCTCTAGAAGGGTCTGGGGGCCTTTAGAAATGTCCTGAGGGGCATTAGAAGGGTATGTGGGCCTTTAGAAAAGCCCTGAGTGGCATTAGAAGGGTCTGGGGTCATATAGAAAGGACCTGAGAGGTTCTAGAAGTGTCTGGGGTACTTTAGAAAGGCCCTGAGGGGCATTAGAAGGGTCTGGGGGCCTTTAGAATGGCCCTGAGTGGCATTAGAAGGGTCTGAGGGCATTTACAAAGGTCCTGAGGGGCATTAGAAGGGTCTTGTGGCCTTCATAAGGGTCCTGAAAGGCATTAGAAGGGTCTGGGGGCTTTTAGATGGGTCCTGAGGCAATCTAGAAGGGTCTAGAGGCCTTTAAATGGGTCTTGAGGGTCATTAGAAGGGTGTGGAGGCCTTTAGAATGGCCCTGAAAGGCATTAGAAGGGCCTGGGGGCTTTTAGATGGGTCCTGAGGCAATCTAGAAGGGTCTGGGGGCATTTACATGTGTCTTGAGGGTCATTAGAAGGGTGTGGAGGCCTTTAGTAAGGCCCTGAGGGGCTCTAGAAGGGTCTGGGGGCAATTAGAAGCATCCTGAGGGGGTCCAGAAGGGTCTGGGGGCCTTTTTAAAGGCCCTCAGGGGTATTATAAGGGTCTCGCGGCCTTTACAAAGGCCCTGAGTGGCATTACAAGGGTCTGGGTGCCTTTAGAAATGTCCTCAGGGGCTCTAGAAGATTCTGGGGGCCTTTAGAAATGTCCTGAGGGGCATTAGAAGGCTCTGGGTGCCCTTAAAACAGCTCTGAGGGTAATTAACAGGGTCTGGGGGACTTTAGAAGGGTCCTGAGGGGCTCTATAAGGGTCTGGGGGCCTTTAGAAGGGTCTTCAGGGGCTCTAGAAGGGTCTGGGGACCTTTAGAAAGGCCCTGTGGGGCATTAGAAGGGTCTGGGGGCTTTCAGAATGCTCCTGAGGGGCAGTAGAAGGGTCAGGGGACCTTTATAAAGGTCCTGACGGGCATTAGAATGGTCTGCGGGCCTTTAGAAGTGTTCTGAGGTGCACTAGAATGGTCTGGGGGCCTTTATAAGGGTCCTGACAGGCTCTAGAAGGGTCTGGGAACCTTTATAAATGCCCTGAGGGGCATTAGAAGGGTCTGAGGTCCTTTAGAAAGGTCCTGAGGGGCATTAGAAGGGTCTTGTGGCCTTCATAAGGGTCCTGAAAGGCATTAGAAGGGTCTGGGGGCTTTTAGATGGGTCCTGAGGCAATCTAGAAGGGTCTGGGAGCCTTTACATGGGTCTTGAGGGTCATTAGAAGGGTGTGGAGGCCTTTAGAAAGACCCTGAAAGGCATTAGAAAGGTCTGGGGGCTATTAGAAGCGTCCTGAGGGGGTCCAGAAGGGTCTGGGGGCCTTTTTAAACGCCCTCAGGGTGATTATAAGGGTCTCGCGGCCTTTAGAAAGGCCCTGAGTGGCATTAGAAGGGTCTGGGTGCCTTTAGAAATGTCCTGAGGGGCTCTTGAAGGGTCTGGGGGCCTTTAGAAATGTCCTGAGGGGCATTAGAAGGGTATGGGGGACTTTAGATAAGCCCTGAGTGGCATTAGAAGGGTCTGGGGTCATATAGAAAGGCCCTGAGAGGTTCTAGAAGTGTCTGGGGTACTTTAGAAAGGCCCTGAGGGGCATTAGAAGGGTCTGGGGTCCTTTAGAAGGGCCCTGAGGGGCATTAGAAGGATCTGAGGGCCTTTAGAAAGGTCCTGAGGGGCATTAGAAGGGTCTTGTTGCCTTCATAATGGTCCTGAAAGGCATTAGAAGGGTCTGGGGTCTTTTAGATGGGTCCTGAGGCAATTTCAGAAGGGTCTAGAGGCCTTTACATGGGTCTTGAGGGTCATTAGAAGGGTGTGGAGGCCTTTAGTAAGGCCCTGAGGGGCTCTAGAAGGGTCTGGGGGCGATTAGAAGCATCCTGAGGGGGTCCAGAAGGGTCTGGGGGCCTTTTTAAACGCCCTCAGGGTGATTATAAGGGTCTCGCGGCCTTTAGAAAGTCCTTGAGTGGCATTAGAAGGCTCTGGGTGCCTTTAGAAATGTCCTGAGGGGCATTAGAAGGGTCTGGGGGCCTTTAGAATGCTCCTGAGGGGCAGTAGAACGGTCCTGGGACCTTTAGAAAGGCCCTGACGGGCATTAGAATGGTCTGCGGGCCTTTAGAAGTGTCCTGAGGTGCTCTAGAATGGTCTGGGGGCCTTTATAAGGGTCCTGACAGGCTCTAGAAGGGTCTGGAAACCTTTATAAATGCCCTGAGGGGCACTAGATGGGTCTGAGGGCCTTTAGAAAGGTCCTGAGGGGCATTAGAAGGGTCTTGTGGCCTTCATAAGGGTCCTGAAAGGCATTAGAAGGGTCTGGGGGCTTTTAGATGGGTCCTGAGGCAATCTAGAAGGGTCTAGGGGCCTTTCCATGGGTCTTGAGGGTCATTAGAAGGGTGTGGAGGCCTTTAGAAAGGCCCTGAGTGGCTCTAGATGTGTCTGGGGGCTATTAGAAGCGTCCTGAGGATGTCCAGAATGGTCTGGGGGCCTTTTTAAAGGCCCTCAGGGGGATTATAAGGGTCTCGCGGCCTTTAGAATGGCCATGAGTGGCATTAGAATGGTCTGGGTGCCTTTAGAAAAGCCCTGAGGGGCATTAGAAGGGTCTGGGGGCCTTTAGAATGCTCCTGAGAGGCAGTAGAAGGATCTGGGGGCATTTAGAAGGGTCTTCAGGGGCTCTAGAAGGGTCTAGGGACCTTTAGAAAGGCCCTGTGAGGCATTTTAAGGGTCTGGGGGCCTTTAGAAGGGCCCTGAGGGGCATTAGAACGGTCTGAGGGCCTTTACAAAGGTCCTGAGGGGCATTAGAACGATCTTGCGGCCTTCATAAGGGTCCTGAAATGCATTAGAATGGTCTGGGGGCTTTTAGATGGGTCCTGAGGCAATCTAGAAGGGTCTAGAGGCCTTTACATGGGTCTTCAGGGTCATTAGAAGGGTGTGGAGGCCTTTAGAAAGGCCCTGAAAGGCATTAGATGGGTCTGGGGGCTTTTAGATGGGTCCTGAGGCAATCTAGAATGGTCTGGGGGCCTTTACATGGGTCTTGAGTGTCATTAGAAGGGTGTGGAGGCCTTTAGAAAGGCCCTGAGGGGCTCTAGAAGGGTCTGGGGGCTATTAGAAGCGTCCTGAGGGGGTCCAGAAGGGTCTGGGGGCCTTTTTAAAGGCCCTCAGGGTGATTATAAGGGTCTCGCGGCCTTTAGAAAGGCCCTGAGTGGCATTAGAAGGGTCTGGGTGCCTTTAGAAATGTCCTGAGGGGCTCTAGAAGGTTCTGGGGGCCTTTAGAAATGTCCTGAGGGGCATTAGAAGGGTCTGGGTGCCCTTATAAAAGCCCTGACGGGAATTAACAGGGTCTGGGGGAGTTTAGAAGGGTCCTGAGGGGGTCTATAAGGGTCTGGGGGCCTTTAGAAGGGTCTTCAGGGGCTCTAGAAGGGTCTGGGGACCTTTAGAAAGGCCCTGTGGGGCATTAGAAGAGTCTGGGGGCCTTTAGAATGCTCCTGAGGGGCAGTAGAAGGATCTGGGGACCTTTATAAAGGCCCTGACGGGCATTAGAATGGTCTGCGGGCCTTTAGAATTGTTCTGAGGTGCACTAGAATGGTCTGGGGGCCTTTATAAGGGTCCTGACAGGCTCTAGAAGGGTCTGGGAACCTTTATAAATGCCCTGAGGCGCACTAGATGGGTCTGAGGGCCTTTAGAAAGGTCCTGAGGGGCATTAGAAGGGTCTTGTGGCCTTCCTAAGGGTCCTGAAAGGCATTAGAAGGGTCTGGGGGCTTTTAGATGGGTCCTGAGGCAATCTAGAAGGGTCTGGGGGCCTTTACATGGGTCTTTAGGGTCATTAGAAGGGTGTGGTGGCCTTTAGAAAGGCCCTGAAAGGCATTAGAAGGGTCTGGGGGTATTAGAAGCGTCCTGAGGGGGTCCAGAATGGTCTGGGGGCCTTTTTAAAGGCCCTCAGGGGGATTATAAGGGTCTCGCGGCCTTTAGAATGGCATTGAGTGGTATTAGAATGGTCTGGGTGCCTTTAGAAATGTCCTGAGGGGCTCTAGAAGGGTCTGGAGGCCTTTAGAAATGTCCTGAGGTGCATTAGAAGGGTATGGGGGCCTTTAGAAAAGCCCTGATAGGCATTACAATGGTCTGCGGTCATATAGAAAGGCCCTGAGAGGTTCTAGAAGTGTCTGGGGTACTTTAGAAAGGCCCTGAGGGGCATTAGAAGGGTCTGGGGTCCTTTAGAAGGGCCCTGAGGGGCATTACAAGGGTCTGGGTGCCTTTAGAAATGTCCTGAGGGGCTCTAGAAGGGTCTGGGGGCCTTTAGAAATGTCCTGAGGGGCATTAGAAGGGTATGGGGGCCTTTAGAAAAGCCCTGAGGGGCATTAGAAGGGTCTGGGGTCATATAGAAAGGCCCTGAGAGGTTCTAGGAGTGTCTGGGGTACTTTAGAAAGGCCCTGAGGGGCAGTAGAATGGTCTGGGGGCCTTTAGAAGGGTCCTGACGGGCTCTAGAAGGGTCTGGGAACCTTTATAAATGCCCTGAGGGGCATTAGAAGGGTCTGAGGGCCTTTAGAAAGGTCTTGTGGCCTTCATAAGGGTCCTGAAAGGCATTAGAAGGGTCTGGGGGCTTTTAGATGGGTCCTGAAGCAATCTAGAAGGGTCTGGGGGCCTTTTCATGGGTCTTGAGGGTCATTAGAAGGGTGTGGAGGCCTTTAGAAAGGCCCTGAAAGGCATTAGAAGGGTCTGGGGGCTTTTAGATGGGTCCTGAGGCAATCTAGAAGGGTCTGGGGGCCTTTACATGGGTCTTGAGGGTCATTAGAAGGGTGTGGAGGCCTTTAGAAAGGCCCTGAGGGGCTCTAGAAGGGTCTGGGGGCTATTAGAAGCGTCCTGAGGGGGTCCAGAAGGGTCTGGGGGCCTTTTTAAAGGCCCTCAGGGGGATTATAAGGGTCTCGCGGCCTTTAGAAAGGCCCTGAGTGGAATTACAAGGGTCTGGGTGCCTTTAGAAATGTCCTGAGGGGCTCTAGAAGGGTCTGGGGGCCTTTAGAAAAGCCCTGAGGGCCATTACAAGGGTCTGGGGTCATATAGAAAGGCCCTGAGAGGTTCTAGAAGTGTCTGGGGTACTTTAGAAAGGCCCTGAGGGGCATTAGAAGGGTCTGGGGGCCTTTAGAAGGGTCCTGAGGGGCATTAGAAGGGTCTGGGGGCCTTTAGAAAGGCCCTGAGGGGCATTAGAAGGGTGTGGGGGCCATTAGAAGCGGCCTGAGGGGGTCCAGAAGGGTCTGGGGGCCTTTTTAAAGGCCCTCAGGGGGATTATAAGGGTCTCGCGGCCTTTAGAAAGGCACTGAGTGGCATTACAAGGGTCTGGGTGCCTTTAGAAATGTCCTGAGGGGCTCTAGAAGGGTCTGGGGATCTTTAGAAAGGCCCTGTGGGGCATTAGAAGGGTCTGGGGGCCTTTAAAATGCTCCTGAGTGGCAGTAGAAGGGTCTGGGGACCTTTAGAAAGGCCCTGACGGGCATTAGACTCGTCTGCGGGCTTTTAGAAGTGTCCTGAGGGAATCTAGAATGGTCTGGGGGCCTTTAAAAGGGTCCTGACGGGCTCTAGAAGGGTCTGGGAACCCTTATAGATGCCCTGACGGGCGTTAGAAGGGTCTGAGGGCCTTTAGAATGGTCCTGAGGGGCATTAGAAGGGTCTTGTGGCCTTCATAAGGGTCCTGAAAGGCATTAGAAGGGTCTGGGGGCTTTTAGATGGGTCCTGAGTAAATCTAGAAGGGTCTGGGGGCCTTTACATGTGTCTTGAGGGTCATTAGAAGGGTGTGGAGGCCTTTAGAAAGGCCCTGAGCGGCTCAAGAAGGGTCTGGGGGCTATTAGAAGTGTCCTGAGGGGGTCCAGAAGGGTCTGGGGGCCTTTTTAAAGGCCCTCAGGGGGATTATAAGGGTCTCGGACCTTTAGAAAGGCCCTGAGTGGCATTATAAGGGTCTGGGTGCCTTTAGAAATGTCCTGAGGGGCTCTAGAAGGGTCTGGGGGCCTTTAGAAAGGCCCTGACTGGCATTACAAGGGTCTGGGGGCCTTTAGAATGCTCCTGAGGGGCAGTAGAAGGGTCTGGGGATCTTTATAAAGACCCTGTTATGCATTAGAATGGTCTGCCGGCCTTTAGAATTGTCCTGAGGTGCTCTAGAATGGTCTGGGGGCCTTTATAAGGGTCCTGACAGGCTCTAGAAGGGTCTGGGAACCTTTATAAATGCCCTGAGGGGGAGTAGAGGGGTCTGAGGGTCTTTAGAAATGTCCTGAGGGGCATTAGAAGGGTCTTGTGGCCTTCATAAGGGTCCTGAAAGGCATTAGAAGGGTCTGGGGGCTTTTAGATGGGTCCTGAGGCAATCTAGAAGGGTCTGGGGGCCTTTACATGGGTCTTGAGGGTCATTAGAAGGGTGTGGAGGCCTTTAGAAAGGCCCTGAAAGGCATTAGAAGGGTCTGGGGGCTTTTAGATGGGTCCTGAGTAAATCTAGAAGGGTCTGGGGGCCTTTACATGTGTCTTGAGGGTCATTAGAAGGGTGTGGAGGCCTTTAGAAAGGCCCTGAGCGGCTCAAGAAGGGTCTGGGGGCTATTAGAAGCGTCCTGAGGTGGTCCAGAAGGGTTTGGGGGCCTTTTTAAAGGCCCTCAGGGTGATTATAAGGGTCTCGCGTCTTTTAGAAAGGCCCTGAGTGGCATTAGAAGAGTCTGGGGTCATATAGAAAGGCCCTGAGAGGTTCTAGAAGTGTCTGGGGTACTTTAGAAAGACCCTGAGGGGCATTAGAAGGGTCTGGGGGCCTTTAGAAGGGTCTTCAGGGGCTCTAGAAGGGTCTGGGGACCTTTAGAAAGGACCTGTGGGGCATTAGAAGGGTCTGGGGGCCTTTAGAATGCTCCTGAGTGGCAGTAGAAGGGTCTGGGGACCTTTAGAAAGGCCCTGACGGGCATTAGAATGGTTTGCGGGCCTTTAGAAGTGTCCTGAGGGGCTCTAGAATGGTCTGGGGGCCTTTATAAGGGTCCTGACGGGCTCTAGAAGGGTCTGGGAACCTTTATAAATGCCCTGAGGGGCATTAGAAGGGTCTGAGGGCCTTTAGAAAGGTCCAGAGGGACATTAGAAGGGTCTTGTGGCCTTCATAAGGGTCCTGAAAGGCATTAGAAGGGTCTGGGGGCTTTTAGATGGGTCCTGAAGCAATCTAGAAGGGTCTGGGGGCTTTTTCATGGGTCTTGAGGGTCATTAGAAAGGTGTGGAGTCCTTTAGATAGGCCCTGAGGGGCTCTAGAAGGGTCTGGGGGCTATTAGAAGCATCCTGACGGGGGTCCAGAAGGGTCTGGGGGCCATTTTAAAGGCCCTCAGGGGGATTATAAGGGTCTCGCGGCCTTTAGAAAGGCCCTGAGTGCCATTAGAAGGGTCTGGGTGCCTTTAGAAATGTCCTGCGGGGCTCTAGAAGGGTCTGGGGGCCTTTAGAAATGTCCTGAGGGGCATTAGAAGGGTATGGGGGACTTTAGAAAAGCCCTGAGGGGCATTACAAGGGTCTAGGGTCATATAGAAAGGCCCTGAGAGGTTCTAGAAGTGTCTGGGGTAATTTAGAAGGGCCCTGAGGGGCATTAGAAGGGTCTGGGGGCCTTTAGAAGGGTCCTGAGGGGCATTAGAAGGGTCTGGGGGCCTTTAGATTGGTCCTGAGGGGGTCTAGAAGGGTCTGGAGGCATTTAAAACTGTCCTGAGAGGCTCTAGAAGGGTCTGGGTGCCTTTATAGGGGTCCTGAGGGGCATTAGAAGGGTCTGGGTGCCCTTATAAAAGCCCTGAGGGGAATTAGCAGGGTCTGGGGGACTTTAGAAGGGTCCTGAAGGGCTCTATAAGGGTCTGGGGGCCTTTAGAAGGGTCTTCAGGGGTTCTAGAAGGGTCTGGGGACCTTTAGAAAGGCCCTGTGGGGCATTAGAAGGGTCTGGGGGCCTTTAGAATTCTCCTGAGGGGCAGTAGAAGGGTCTGGGGACCTTTATAAAGGCCCTGACGGGCACTAGAATGGTCTGCGGGCCTTTAGAAGTGTCCTGAGGGGCTCTAGAATGGTCTGGGGGCCTTTATAAGGGTCCTGACGGGCTCTAGAAGGGTCTGGGAACCTTTATAAATGCCCTGAGGGGCATTAGAAGGGTGTGAGTGCCTTTAGAAAGGTCCTGAGGGGCATTAGAAGGGTCTTGTGTCCTTCATAAGGGTCCTGAAAGGCATTAGAAGGTTCTGGGGGCTTTTAGATGGGTCCTGAGACAATCTAGAAGGGTCTAGGGGCCTTTACATGGGTCTTGAGGGTCATTAAAAGGTTGTGGAGGCCTTTAGAAAGGCCCTGAAAGGCATTAGAAGGGTCTGGGGGCTTTTAGATGGGTCATGAGGCAATCTAGAAGGGTCTGGGGGCCTTTACATGGGTCTTGAGGGTCATTATAAGGGTGTGGAGGCCTTTAGAAAGACCCTGAGGGGCTCTAGAAGGGTCTGGGGGCTATTAGAAGCGTCCTGAGGGGGTCCAGAAGGGTCTGGGGGCATTTTTAAAGGCTCTCAGGGGGATTATAAGAGTCTCGCGGCCTTTAGTAAGGCTCTGAGTGGCGTTACAAGGGTCTGGGTGCCTTTAGAAATGTCCTGAGGGGCTCTAGAAGGGTCTGGGGGCCTTTAGAATTGTCCTGAGGGGCATTGGAAGGGTCTGGGTGCCCTTATAAAAGCCCTCAGGGGAATTAGGAGGGTCTGGGGGCCTTTAGATTGGTCCTGAGGGGCTCTAGAAGGGTCTGGGGGCCTTTAGAAGGGTCTTTAGGGGCTCTAGAAGGGTCTGGGGACCTTTAGAAAGGCCCTGTGTGGCATTAGAAGGGTCTGGGGGCCATTAGAATGCTCCTGAGGGGCAGTAGAAGGGTCTGGGGACCTTTTGAAAGGCCCTGACAGGCATTAGAATGGTCTGCAGGCCTTTTGAAGTGTCCTGAGGGGCTCTAGAATGGTCGGGGGGCCTTTATAATGGTCCTGACGGGCTCTAGAAGGGTCTGGGAACCTTTATAAATGCCCTGAGGGGCATTAGAAGGGTCTTGTGGCCTTCATAAGGGTCCTGAAAGGCATTAGAAGGGTCTGGGGGCTTTTAGAAGCGTCCTGAGGCAATCTAGAAGGGTCTGGGGGCCTTTACATGGGTCTTGAGGGTCATTAGAAGGGTGTGGAGGCCTTTACAAAGGCCCTGAGTGGCTCTAGAAGGGTCTGGGGGCTATTAGAAGCGTCCTGAGGGGGTCCAGAAGGGTCTGGGGGCCTTTTTAAAGGCCCTCAGGGGGATTATAAGGGTCTCGCGGCCTTTAGAAAGGCCCTGACTGGCATTAGAAGGTTCTGGGTGCCTTTAGAAATGTCCTGAGGGGCTCTAGAAGGGTCTGGGGGCCTTTAGAAATGTCCTGAGGGGCATTAGAAGGGTATGGGGGCCTTTAGAAAAGCCCTGAGGGGCATTACAAGGGTCTGGGGTCATATAGAAAGGCCCTGAGAGGTTCTAGAAGTGTCTTGGGTACTTTAGAAAGGCCCTGAGGAGCATTAGAAGGGTCTGAGGGCCTTTAGAAGGGCACTGAGAGGCATTAGAAGGGTCTGAGGTCCTTTACAAAGGTCCTGAGGGGCATTAGAAGGGTCTTGTGGCCTTCATAAGGGTCCTGAAAGGCATTAGAAGGGTCTGGAGTCTTTTAGATGGGTCCTGAGGCAATCTAGAAGGGTCTAGAGGCCTTTACATGGGTCTTGAGGGTCATTAGAAGGGTGTGGAGGCCTTTAGAAAGGCCCTGAAAGGCATTAGAAGGGTCTGGGTGCTTTTAGATGGGTCCTTAGCAATCTAGAATGGTCTGGGGGCCTTTACATGGGTCTTGAGGGTCATTAGAAGGGTGTGGAGGCCTTTAGAAAGGCCCTGAGGGGCTCTAGAAGGGTCTGGGGGCTATTAGAAGCATCCTGAGGGGGTCCAGAAGGGTCTGGGGGCCTTTTTAAAGGCCCTCAGGGGGATTATAAGGGTCTCGCGGCCTTTAGAAAGGCCCTGAGTGGCATTACAAGGGTCTGGGTGCCTTTAGAAATGTCCTGAGGGGCTCTAGAAGATTCTGTGGGCCTTTAGAAATGTACTGAGGGGCATTAGAAGGGTCTGGGTGCCCTTATAAAAGCCCTGAGGGGAATTAGCAGGGTCTGGGGGACTTTAGAAGGGTCCTGAGGGGCTCTATAAGGGTCTGGGGGCCTTTAGAAGGGTCTTCAGGGGCTCTAGAAGGGTCTGGGGACCTTTAGAAAGGCCCTGTGGGGCATTAGAAGGGTCTTGAGGCCTTTAGAATGCTCCTGAGGGGCAGTAGAAGAGTCTGGGGACCCTTATAAAGGCCCTGACGAGCATTAGAATGGTCTGGGGGACTTTAGAAGTGTCCTGAGGGGCTCTAGAATGGTCTGGGGGCCTTTATAAGGGTCCTGACGGGCTCTAGAAGGGTCTGGGAACCTTTATAAATGCCCTGAGGGGAATTAGAAGGGTCTGAGGGCCTTTAGAAAGGTTCTGAGGGGCATTAGAAGGGTCTTGTGGCCTTCATAAGGGTCCTGAAAGGCATTAGAATGGTCTGGGGGCTTTTGGATGGGTCCTGAGGCAATCTAGAAGGGTCTGGGGGCCTTTACATGTGTCTTGAGTGTCATTAGAAGGCTGTGGAGGCATTTAGAAAGGCCCTGAAAGGCATTAGAAGGGTCTGGGGGCTTTTAGATGGGTCCTGAGGCAATCTAGAAGGGTCTGGGGGTCTTTACATGGGTCTTGAGGGTCATTAGAAGGGTGTGGAGGCCTTTAGAAAGACCCTGAGGGGCTCTAGAAGGGTCTGGGGGCTATTAGAAGCGTCCTGAGGGGTTCCAGAAAGGTCTGGGGGCCTTTTTAAAGGCCCTCAGGGGGATTATAAGGGTCTCGCGGCCTTTACGAAGGCCCTGAGTGGCATTACAAGGGTCTGGGGTCATATAGAAAGGCCCTGAGAGGTTCTAGAAGTGTCTGGGGTAATTTAGAAAGGCCCTGAGGGGCATTAGAAGGGTCTGGGGGCCTTTAGAAGGGTCTTCAGGGGCTCTAGAAGGGTCTGGGGACCTTTAGAAAGGCACTGAGTGGCAGTAGAAGGGTCTCGGGACCTTTAGAAAGGCCCTTAGGGGCATTAGAATGGTCTGCGGGCCTTTAGAAGTGTCCTGAGGGGCTCTAGAAGGGTCTGGGGGCCTTTAGAAATGTCCTGAGGGGCATTAGAAGGGTATGGGGGACTTTAGAAAGGTCCTGAGGGGCATTAGAAGGGTCTTGTGGCCTTCATAAGGGTCCTGAAAGGCATTAGAAAGGTCTGGGGGCTTTTAGATGGGTCCTGAGGCAATCTAGAAGGGTCTGGGGGCCTTTACATGGGTCTTGAGGGTCATTAGAAGGGTGTGGAGGCCTTTAGAAAGGCCCTGAGGGGCTCTAGAAGGGTCTGAGGGCTGTTAGAAGCATCCTGAGGCAATCTAGAAGGGTCTGGGGGCCTTTACATGGGTCTTGAGGGTCATTAGAAGGGTGTGGAGGCCTTTAGAATGGCCCTGAGGGGCTCTAGAAGGGTCCTGGGGCTATTAGAAGTGTCCTGAGGGGGTCCAGAAGGGTCTGGGGGCATTTTTAAAGGCCCTCAGGGGGATTATAAGGGTCTCGCGGCTTTAGAAAGGACCTGAGTGGCGTTACAAGGGTCTGGGTGCCTTTAGAAATGTCCTGAGGGGCTCTAGAAGGTTCGGGGGGCCTTTAGAAATGTCCTGAGGGGCATTAGAACGGTCTGGGTGCCCTTATAAAAGCCCTCAGGGGAATTAGCAGGGTCTGGGGGACTTTAGATTGGTCCTGAGGGGCTCTAGAAGGGTCTGGGGGCCTTTAGAAGGGTCTTGAGGGGCTCTAGAAGTGTCTGGGGACCTTTAGAAAGGCCCTGTGGGGCATTAGAAGGGTCTTTGGGAATTTAGAATGCTCCTCAGGGGCAGTAGAAGGGTCTGGGGACCTTTATAAAGGCCCTGACGGGCATTAGAATGGTCTGCGGGCCTTTAGAAGTGTCCTGAGGGGCTCTAGAAGGGTCTGGGGGCCTTTATAAGGGTCCTGACAGGCTCTAGAAGGGTCTGGGAACCTTTATAAATGCCCTGAGGGGCATTAGAAGGGTCTGATTGCCTTTAGAAAGGTCCTGAGGGGCATTAGAAGGGTCTTGTGTCCTTCATAAGGGTCCTGAAAGGCATTAGAAGGTTCTGGGGGCTTTTAGATGGGTCCTGAGACAATCTAGAAGGGTCTAGGGGCCTTTACATGGGTCTTGAGGGTCATTAAAAGGTTGTGGAGGCCTTTAGAAAGGCCCTGAAAGGCATTAGAAGGGTCTGGGGGCTTTTAGATGGGTCCTGAGGCAATCTAGAAGGGTCTGGGGGCCTTTACATGGGTCTTGAGGGTCATTAGAAGGGTGTGGAGGCCTTTAGAAAGACCCTGAGGGGCTCTAGAAGGGTCTGGGGGCTATTAGAAGCGTCCTGAGGGGGTCCAGAAGGGTCTGGGGGCATTTTTAAAGGCCCTCAGGGAGATTATAAGAGTCTCGCGGCCTTTAGTAAGGCTCTGAGTGGCGTTACAAGGGTCTGGGTGCCTTTAGAAATGTTTTGAGGGGCTCTAGAAGGGTCTGGGGGCCTTTAGAATTGTCCTGAGGGGCATTAGAAGGGTCTGGGTGCCCTTATAAAAGCCCTCAGGGGAATTAGGAGGGTCTGGGGGACTTTAGATTGGTCCTGAGGGGCTCTAGAAGGGTCTGGGGGCCTTTAGAAGGGTCTTTAGGGGCTCTAGAAGGGTCTGGGGACCTTTAGAAAGGCCCTGTGTGGCATTAGAAGGGTCTGGGGGCCATTAGAATGCTCTTGAGGGGCAGTAGAAGGGTCTGGGGACCTTTAGAAAGGCCCTGACAGGCATTAGAATGGTCTGCAGGCCTTTTTAAGTGTCCTGAGGGGCTCTAGAATGGTCGGGGGGCCTTTATAATGGTCCTGACGGGCTCTAGAAGGGTCTGGGAACATTTATAAATGCCCTGAGGGGCATTAGAAGGGTCTTGTGGCCTTCATAAGGGTCCTGAAAGGCATTAGAAGGGTCTGGGGGCTTTTAGAAGCGTCCTGAGGCAATCTAGAAGGGTCTGGGGGCCTTTACATGGGTCTTGAGGGTCATTAGAAGGGTGTGGAGGCCTTTAAAAAGGCCCTGAGTGGCTCTAGAAGGGTCTGGGGGCTATTAGAAGCGTCCTGAGGGGGTCCAGAAGGGTCTGGGGGCCTTTTTAAAGGTCCTCAGGAGGATTATAAGGGTCTCGCGGCCTTTAGAAAGGCCCTGACTGGCATTAGAAGGTTCTGGGTGCCTTTAGAAATGTCCTGAGGGGCTCTAGAAGGGTCTGGGGGCCTTTAGAAATGTCCTGAGGGGCATTAGAAGGGTATGGGGGCCTTTAGAAAAGCCCTGAGGGGCATTACAAGGGTCTGGGGTCATATAGAAAGGCCCTGAGAGGTTCTAGAAGTGTCTGGGGTACTTTAGAAATGCCCTGAGGAGCATTAGAACGGTCTGAGGGCCTTTAGAAGGGCCCTGAGGGGCATTAGAAGGGTCTGAGGTCCTTTACAAAGGTCCTGAGGGGCATTAGAAGGGTCTTGTGGCCTTCATAATGGTCCTGAAAGGCATTAGAAGGGTCTGGAGTCTTTTAGATGGGTCCTGAGGCAATCTAGAAGGGTCTAGAGGCCTTTACATGGGTCTTGATGGTCATTAGAAGGGTGTGGAGGTTTTTAGAAAGGCCCTGAAAGGCATTAGAAGGGTCTGGGGGCTTTTAGATGGGTCCTGAGGCAATCTAGAAGGGTCTGGGGGCCTTTACATGGGTCTTGAGGGTCATTAGAAGGGTGTGGAGGCCTTTAGAAAGGCCCTGAGGGGCTCTAGAAGGGTCTGGGGGCTATTAGAAGCGTCCTGAGGGGGTCCAGAAGGGTTTGGGGGCCTTTTTAAAGGCCCTCAGGGGGATTATAAGGGTCTCGCGGCCTTTAGAAAGGCCCTGAGTGGCATTATAAGGTTCTGGGTGCCTTTAGAAATGTCCTGAGGGGCTCTAGAAGGTTCTGTGGGCCTTTAGAAATATCCTGAGGGGCATTAGAAGGGTCTGGGTGCCCTTATAAAATCCCTGAGGGGAATTAGCAGGGTCTGGGGGACGTTACAAGGGTCCTGAGGGGCTCTATAAGGGTCTGGGGGCCTTTAGAAGGTTCTTCAGGGGCTCTAGAAGGGTCTGGGGACCTTTAGAAAGGTCCTGTGGGGCATTAGAAGGGTCTTGTGGCCTTCATAAGGGTCCTGAAAGGCATTAGAAGGGTCTGGGGGCTTTTAGATGGGTCCTGAGGCAATCTAGAAGGGTCTAGAGGCCTTTACATGGGTCTTGAGGGTCATTAGAAAGGTGTGGAGGCCTTTAGAAAGGCTCTGAAAGGCATTAGAAGGGTCTAGGGGCTTTTAGATGGGTCCTGAGGCAATCTAGAAGGGTCTGGGGGCCTTTACATGGGTCTTGAGGGTCATTAGAAGGGTGTGGAGGCCTTTAGAAAGGCCCTGAGGGGCTCTAGAGAGGTCTGGGGGCTATTAGAAGCGTCCTGAGGGGGTCCAGAAGGGTCTGGGGGCCTTTTTAAAGGCCCTCAGGGGGATTATAAGGGTCTCGCGGCCTTTAGAAAGGCCCTGAGTGGCATTACAAGGGTCTGGGTGCCTTTAGAAATGTCCTGAGGGGCTCTAGAAGGTTCTGTGGGCCTTTAGAAATGTCCTGAGGGGCATTAGAAGGGTCTGGGTGCCCTTATAAAAGCCCTGAGGGGAATTAGCTGGGTCTGGGGGAATTAGATTGGTCCTGAGGTGCTCTAGAAGGGTCTGGGGGCCTTTAGAAGGGTCTTGAGGGGCTCTAGAAGGGTCTGGGGACCTTTAGAAAGGCCCTGTGGGGTATTAGAAGGGTCTGGGGGCATTTAGAATGCTCCTGAGGGGCAGTAGAAGGGTCTGGGGACCTTTATAAATGCCCTGACGGGCATTAGAATGGTCTGCGGGCCTTTAGAAGTGTCCTGAGTGGCTCTATAATGGTCGGGGGGCCTTATAATGGTCCTGACGGGCTCTAGAAGGGTCTGGGAACCTTTATAAATGTCCTGAGGGGCACTAGAAGGGTCTGAGGGCCTTTAGAATGGTCCTGAGGGGCATTAGAAGGGTCTTGTGGCCTTCATAAGGGTCCTGAAAGGCATAAGAAGGGTCTGGGGGCTTTTAGATGGGTCCTGAGTCAATCTAGAAGGGTCTGGGGTCCTTGACATGGGTCTTGAGTGTCATTAGAAGGGTGTGGAGGCATTTAGAAAGGCCCTGAAAGGCATTAGAAGGGTCTGGGGGCTTTTAGATGGGTCCTGAGGCAATCTAGAAGGGTCTGGGGGCCTTTACATGGGTCTTGAGGGTCATTAGAAGGGTGTGGAGGCCTTTAGAAAGGCCCTGAGGGGCTCTAGAAGGGTCTGAGGGCTATTAGAAGCATCCTGAGGCAATCTAGAAGGGTCTGGGGGCCTTTACATGGGTCTTGAGGGTCATTAGAAGGGTGTGGAGGCCTTTAGAATGGCCCTGAGGGGCTCTAGAAGGGTCCTGGGGCTATTAGAAGCGTCCTGAGGGGGTCCAGAAGGGTCTGGGTGCATTTTTAAAGGCCCTCAGGGGGATTATAAGGGTCTCGCGGCTTTAGAAAGGACCTGAGTGGCGTTACAAGGGTCTGGGTGCCTTTAGAAATGTCCTGAGGGGCTCTAGAAGGTTCGGGGGGCCTTTAGAAATGTCCTGAGGGGCATTAGAAGGGTCTGGGTGCCCTTATAAAAGCCTTTAGGGGAATTAGCAGGGTCTGGGGACTTTAGATTGGTCCTGAGGGGCTCTAGAAGGGTCTGGGGGCCTTTAGAAGGGTCTTGAGGGGATCTAGAAGTGTCTGGGGACCTTTAGAAAGGCCCTGTGGGGCATTAGAAGGGTCTTTGGGAATTTAGAATGCTCCTCAGGGGCAGTAGAAGGGTCTGGGGACGTTTAGAAAGGCCCTGACGGGCATTAGAATGGTCTGCGGGCCTTTAGAATTGTCCTGAGGGGCTCTAGAAGGGTCTGGGGGCCTTTATAAGGGTCCTGACAGGCTCTAGAAGGGTCTGGGAACCTTTATAAATGCCCTGAGGGGCATTAGAAGGGTCTGATTGCCTTTAGAAAGGTCCTGAGGGGCATTAGAAGGGTCTTGTGTCCTTCATAAGGGTCCTGAAAGGCATTAGAAGGTTCTGGGGGCTTTTAGATGGGTCCTGAGACAATCTAGAAGCGTCTAGGGGCCTTTACATGGGTCTTGAGGGTCATTAAAAGGTTGTGGAGGCCTTTAGAAAGGCCCTGAAAGGCATTAGAAGGGTCTGGGGGCTTTTAGATGGGTCCTGAGGCAATCTAGAAGGGTCTGGGGGCCTTTACATGGGTCTTGAGGGTCATTAGAAGGGTGTGGAGGCCTTTAGAAAGACCCTGAGGGGCTCTAGAAGGGTCTGGGGGCTATTAGAAGCGTCCTGAGGGGGTCCAGAAGGGTCTGGGGGCATTTTTAAAGGCCCTCAGGGAGATTATAAGAGTCTCGCGGCCTTTAGTAAGGCTCTGAGTGGCGTTACAAGGGTCTGGGTGCCTTTAAAAATGTCCTGAGGGGCTCTAGAAGGGTCTGGGGGCCTTTAGAATTGTCCTGAGGGGCATTAGAAGGGTCTGGGTGCCCTTATAAAAGCCCTCAGGGGAATTAGGAGGGTCTGGGGGACTTTAGATTGGTCCTGAGGGGCTCTAGAAGGGTCTGGGGGCCTTTAGAAGGGTCTTTAGGGGCTCTAGAAGGGTCTGGGGACCTTTAGAAAGGCCCTGTGTGGCATTAGAAGGGTCTGGGGGCCATTAGAATGCTCTTGAGGGGCAGTAGAAGGGTCTGGGGACCTTTAGAAAGGCCCTGACAGGCATTAGAATGGTCTGCAGGCCTTTTTAAGTGTCCTGAGGGGCTCTAGAATGGTCGGGGGGCCTTTATAATGGTCCTGACGGGCTCTAGAAGGGTCTGGGAACATTTATAAATGCCCTGAGGGGCATTAGAAGGGTCTTGTGGCCTTCATAAGGGTCCTGAAAGGCATTAGAAGGGTCTGGGGGCTTTTAGAAGCGTCCTGAGGCAATCTAGAAGGGTCTGGGGGCCTTTACATGGGTCTTGAGGGTCATTAGAAGGGTGTGGAGGCCTTTAAAAAGGCCCTGAGTGGCTCTAGAAGGGTCTGGGGGCTATTAGAAGCGTCCTGAGGGGGTCCAGAAGGGTCTGGGGGCCTTTTTAAAGGCCCTCAGGGGGATTATAAGGGTCTCGCGGCCTTTAGAAAGGCCCTGACTGGCATTAGAAGGTTCTGGGTGCCTTTAGAAATGTCCTGAGGGGCTCTAGAAGGGTCTGGGGGCCTTTAGAAATGTCCTGAGGGGCATTAGAAGGGTATGGGGGCCTTTAGAAAAGCCCTGAGGGGCATTACAAGGGTCTGGGGTCATATAGAAAGGCCCTGAGAGGTTCTAGAAGTGTCTGGGGTACTTTAGAAAGGCCCTGAGGAGCATTAGAAGGGTCTGAGGGCCTTTAGAAGGGCCCTGAGGGGCATTAGAAGGGTCTGAGGTCCTTTACAAAGGTCCTGAGGGGTATTAGAAGGGTCTTGTGGCCTTCATAATGGTCCTGAAAGGCATTAGAAGGGTCTGGAGTCTTTTAGATGGGTCCTGAGGCAATCTAGAAGGGTCTAGAGGCCTTTACATGGGTCTTGATGGTCATTAGAAGGGTGTGGAGGTTTTTAGAAAGGCCCTGAAAGGCATTAGAAGGGTCTGGGGGCTTTTAGATGGGTCCTGAGGCAATCTAGAAGGGTCTGGGGGCCTTTACATGGGTCTTGAGGGTCATTAGAAGGGTGTGGAGGCCTTTAGAAAGGCCCTGAGGGGCTCTAGAAGGGTCTGGGGGCTATTAGAAGCGTCCTGAGGGGGTCCAGAAGGGTTTGGGGGCCTTTTTAAAGGCCCTCAGGGGGATTATAAGGGTCTCGCGGCCTTTAGAAAGGCCCTGAGTGGCATTATAAGGTTCTGGGTGCCTTTAGAAATGTCCTGAGGGGCTCTAGAAGGTTCTGTGGGCCTTTAGAAATATCCTGAGGGGCATTAGAAGGGTCTGGGTGCCCTTATAAAAGCCCTGAGGGGAATTAGCAGGGTCTGGGGGACGTTACAAGGGTCCTGAGGGGCTCTATAAGGGTCTGGGGGCCTTTAGAAGGTTCTTCAGGGGCTCTAGAAGGGTCTGGGGACCTTTAGAAAGGTTCTGTGGGGCATTAGAAGGGTCTTGTGGCCTTCATAAGGGTCCTGAAAGGCATTAGAAGGGTCTGGGGGCTTTTAGATGGGTCCTGAGGCAATCTAGAAGGGTCTAGAGGCCTTTACATGGGTCTTGAGGGTCATTAGAAGGGTGTGGAGGCCTTTAGAAAGGCTCTGAAAGGCATTAGAAGGGACTAGGGGCTTTTAGATGGGTCCTGAGGCAATCTAGAAGGGTCTGGGGGCCTTTACATGGGTCTTGAGGGTCATTAGAAGGGTGTGGAGGCCTTTAGAAAGGCCCTGAGGGGCTCTAGAGAGGTCTGGGGGCTATTAGAAGCGTCCTGAGGGGGTCCAGAAGGGTCTGGGGGCCTTTTTAAAGGCCCTCAGGGGGATTATAAGGGTCTCGCGGCCTTTAGAAAGGCCCTGAGTGGCATTACAAGGGTCTGGGTGCCTTTAGAAATGTCCTGAGGGGCTCTAGAAGGTTCTGTGGGCCTTTAGAAATGTCCTGAGGGGCATTAGAAGGGTCTGGGTGCCCTTATAAAAGCCCTGAGGGGAATTAGCTGGGTCTGGGGGAATTAGATTGGTCCTGAGGTGCTCTAGAAGGGTCTGGGGGCCTTTAGAAGGGTCTTGAGGGGCTCTAGAAGGGTCTGGGGACCTTTAGAAAGGCCCTGTGGGGTATTAGAAGGGTCTGGGGGCATTTAGAATGCTCCTGAGGGGCAGTAGAAGGGTCTGGGGACCTTTATAAATGCCCTGACGGGCATTAGAATGGTCTGCGGGCCTTTAGAAGTGTCCTGAGTGGCTCTAGAATGGTCGGGGGGCCTTATAATGGTCCTGACGGGCTCTAGAAGGGTCTGGGAACCTTTATAAATGTCCTGAGGGGCACTAGAAGGGTCTGAGGGCCTTTAGAATGGTCCTGAGGGGCATTAGAATGGTCTTGTGGCCTTTATAATGGTACTGAAAGGCATTAGAAGGGTCTGGGGGCTTTTGGATGGGTCCTGAGGCAATCTAGAAAGGTCTGGGGGCCTTTACATGGGTCTTAAGGGTCATTAGAAGGGTGTGGAGGCCTTTAGAAAGACCCTGAGGGGCTCTAGAAGGGTCTGGGGGTTATTAGAAGCGTCCTGAGGGGGTCCAGAAGGGTCTGGGGGCCTTTTTAAAGGCCCTCAGGGGGATTATAAGGGTCTCGCGGCCTTTAGAAAGGCCCTGAGTGGCATCAGAAGGGTCTGGGTGCCTTTAGAAATGTCCTTAGGGGCTCTAGAAGGGTCTGGGGGCCTTTAGAAATGTCCTGAGGGGCATTAGAAGGGTCTGGGGGCCTTTAGAATGCTCCTGAGGGGCAGTAGAAGGGTCTGGGGACCTTTAGAAAGGCCCTGACAGGCATTAGAATGGTCTGCGGACCTTTAGAAGTGTCCTGAGTGGCTCTAGAATGGTCGGGGGGCCTTATAATGGTCCTGACGGGCTCTAGAAGGGTCTGGGAACCTTTATAAATGCCCTGAGGGGCATTAGAAGGGTCTTGTGGCCTTCATAAGGGTCCTGAAAGGCATAAGAAGGGTCTGGGGGCTTTTAGATGGGTCCTGAGTCAATCTAGAAGGGTCTGGGGTCCTTGACATGGGTCTTGAGTGTCATTAGAAGGGTGTGGAGGCATTTAGAAAGGCCCTGAAAGGCATTAGAAGGGTCTGGGGGCTTTTAGATGGGTCCTGAGGCAATCTAGAAGGGTCTGGGGGCCTTTACATGGGTCTTGAGGGTCATTAGAAGGGTGTGGAGGCCTTTAGAAAGGCCCTGAGGGGCTCTAGAAGGGTCTGGGGGCTATTAGAAGCGTCCTGAGGGGGTCCAGAAGGGTCTGGGGGCATTTTTAAAGGCCCTCAGGGGGATTATAAGAGTCTCGCGGCCTTTAGTAAGGCTCTGAGTGGCGTTACAAGGGTCTGGGTGCCTTTAGAAATGTCCTGAGGGGCTCTAGAAGGGTCTGGGGGCCTTTAGAATTGTCCTGAGGGGCATTAGAAGGGTCTGGGTGCCCTTATAAAAGCCCTCAGGGGATTTAGGAGGGTCTGGGGAACTTTAGATTGGTCCTGAGGGGCTCTAGAAGGGTCTGGGGGCCTTTAGAAGGGTCTTTAGGGGCTCTAGAAGGGTCTGGGGACCTTTAGAAAGGCCCTGTGGGGTATTAGAAGGGTCTGGGGGCATTTAGAATGCTCCTGAGGGGCAGTAGAAGGGTCTGGGGACCTTTAGAAAGGCCCTGACAGGCATTAGAATGGTCTGCAGGCCTTTAGAAGTGTCCTGAGGGGCTCTAGAATGGTCGGGGGGCCTTTATAATGGTCCTGACGGGCTCTAGAAGGGTCTGGGAACCTTTATAAATGCCCTGAGGGGCATTAGAAGGGTCTTGTGGCCTTCATAAGGGTCCTGAAATGCATTAGAAGGGTCTGGGGGCTTTTAGAAGCGTCCTGAGGCAATCTAGAAGGGTCTGGGGGCCTTTCCATGGGTCTTGAGGGTCATTAGAAGGGTGTGGAGGCCTTTACAAAGGCCCTGAGTGGCTCTAGAAGGGTCTGGGGGCTATTAGAAGCGTCCTGAGGGGGTCCAGAAGGGTCTGGGGGCCTTTTTAAAGGCCCTCAGGGGGATTATAAGGGTCTCGCGGCCTTTAGAAACGCCCTGACTGGCATTAGAAGGTTCTGGGTGCCTTTAGAAATGTCCTGAGGGGCTCTAGAAGGGTCTGGGGGCCTTTAGAAATGTCCTGAGGGGCATTAGAAGGGTATGGGGGCCTTTAGAAAAGCCCTGAGGGGCATTACAAGGGTCTGGGGTCATATAGAAAGGCCCTGAGAGGTTCTAGAAGTGTCTGGGGTACTTTAGAAATGCCCTGAGGAGCATTAGAAGGGTCTGAGGGCCTTTAGAAGGGCCCTGAGGGGCATTAGAAGGGTCTGAGGTCCTTTACAAAGGTCCTGAGGGGCATTAGAAGGGTCTTGTGGCCTTCATAATGGTCCTGAAAGGCATTAGAAGGGTCTGGAGTCTTTTAGATGGGTCCTGAGGCAATCTAGAAGGGTCTAGAGGCCTTTACATGGGTCTTGAGGGTCATTAGAAGGGTGTGGAGGCCTTTAGAAAGGCCCTGAGAGGCATTAGAAGGGTCTGGGTGCTTTTAGATGGGTCCTTAGCAATCTAGAATGGTCTGGGGGCCTTTACATGGGTCTTGAGGGTCATTAGAAGGGTGTGGAGGCCTTTAGAAAGGCCCAGAGGGGCTCTAGAAGGGTCTGGGGGCTATTAGAAGTATCCTGAGGGGGTCCAGAAGGGTCTGGGGGCCTTTTTAAAGGCCCTCAGGGGGATTATAAGGGTCTCGCGGCCTTTAGAAAGGCCCTGAGTGGCATTACAAGGGTCTGGGTGCCTTTAGAAATGTCCTGAGGGGCTCTAGAAGATTCTGTGGGCCTTTAGAAATGTACTGAGGGGCATTAGAAGGGTCTGGGT
The DNA here is from genome assembly GCA_033558105.1 of Coccyzus lansbergi. Taxonomy (NCBI): domain Eukaryota; kingdom Metazoa; phylum Chordata; class Aves; order Cuculiformes; family Coccyzidae; genus Coccyzus; species Coccyzus lansbergi. Next base: position 473,404 of record JAUMJK010000004.1, read on the forward strand.
GCCCTTATAAAAGCCCTGAGGGGAATTAGCAGGGTCTGGGGGACTTTAGAAGGGTCCTGAGGGGCTCTATAAGGGTCTGGGGGCCTTTAGAAGGGTCTTCAGGGGCTCTAGAAGGGTCTGGGGACCTTTAGAAAGGCCCTGTGGGGCATTAGAAGGGTCTTGAGTCCTTTAGAATGCTGCTGAGGGGCAGTAGAAGAGTCTGGGGACCCTTATAAAGGCCCTGACGAGCATTAGAATGGTCTGGGGGACTTTAGAAGTGTCCTGATGGGCTCTATAAAGGTCTGGGGGCCTTTAGAAGGGTCCTGACGGGCTCTAGAAGGGTCTGGGAACCTTTATAAATGCCCTGAGGGGAATTAGAAGGGTCTGAGGGCCTTTAGAAAGGTCCTGAGGGGCATTAGAAGGGTCTTGTGGCCTTCATAAGGGTCCTGAAAGGCCTTAGAAGGGTCTGGGGGCTTTTGGATGGGTCCTGAGGCAATCTAGAAGGGTCTGGGGGCCTTTACATGTGTCTTCAGTGTCATTAGAAGGGTGTGGAGGCATTTAGAAAGGCCCTGAAAGGCATTAGAAGGGTCTGGGGGCTTTTAGATGGGTCCTGAGGCAATCTAGAAGGGTCTGGGGGCCTTTACATGGGTCTTGAGGGTCATTCGAAGGGTGTGGAGGCCTTTAGAAAGACCCTGAGGGGCTCTAGAAGGGTCTGGGGGCTATTAGAAGCGTCCTGATGGGTTCCAGAAAGGTCTGGGGGCCTTTTTAAAGGCCCTCAGGGGGATTATAAGGGTCTCGCGGCCTTTACAAAGGCCCTGAGTGGCATTACAAGGGTCTGGGGTCATATAGAAAGGCCCTGAGAGGTTCTAGAAGTGTCTGGGGTAATTTAGAAAGGCCCTGAGGGGCATTAGAAAGGTCTGGGGGCCTTTAGAAGGGTCTTCAGGGGCTCTAGAAGGGTCTGGGGACCTTTAGAAAGGCACTGAGTGGCAGTAGAAGGGTCTCGGGACCTTTAGAAAGGCCCTTAGGGGCATTAGAATGGTCTGCGGGCCTTTAGAAGTGTCCTGAGGGGCTCTAGAATGGTCTGGGGGCCTTTATAAGGGTCCTGACGGGCTCTAGAAGGGTCTGGGAACCTTTATAAATGCCCTGAGGGGCATTAGAAGGGTCTGAGTGCCTTTAGAAAGGTCCTGAGGGACATTAGAAGGGTCTTGTGGCCTTCATAAGGGTCCTGAAAGGCATTAGAAGGGTCTGGGGGCTTTTAGATGGGTCCTGAAGCAATCTAGAAGGGTCTGGGGGCCTTTACATGGGTCTTGAGGGTCATTAGAAAGGTGTGGAGTCCTTTAGAAAGGCCCTGAGGGGCTCTAGAAGGGTCTGGGTGCTATTAGAAGCATCCTGAGGGGGTCCAGAAGGGTCTGGGGGCCTTTTTAAAGGCCCTCAGGGGGATTATAAGGGTCTCGCGGCCTTTAGAAAGGCCCTGAGTGCCATTAGAAGGGTCTGGGTGCCTTTAGAAATGTCCTGAGGGGCTCTAGAAGGGTCTGGGGGCCTTTAGAAATGTCCTGAGGGGCATTAGAAGGGTATGGGGGACTTTAGAAAGGTCCTGAGGGGCATTAGAAGGGTCTTGTGGCCTTCATAAGGGTCCTGAAAGGCATTAGAAAGGTCTGGGGGCTTTTAGATGGGTCCTGAGGCAATCTAGAAGGGTCTGGGGGCCTTTACATGGGTCTTGAGGGTCATTAGAAGGGTGTGGAGGCCTTTAGAAAGGCCCTGAGGGGCTCTAGAAGGGTCTGAGGGCTATTAGAAGCATCCTGAGGCAATCTAGAAGGGTCTGGGGGCCTTTACATGGGTCTTGAGGGTCATTAGAAGGGTGTGGAGGCCTTTAGAAAGACCCTGAGGGGCTCTAGAAGGGTCCTGGGGCTATTAGAAGCGTCCTGAGGGGGTCCAGAAGGGTCTGGGGGCATTTTTAAAGGCCCTCAGGGGGATTATAAGGGTCTCGCGGCTTTAGAAATGACCTGAGTGGCGTTACAAGGGTCTGGGTGCCTTTAGAAATGTCCTGAGGGGCTCTAGAAGGTTCGGGGGGCCTTTAGAAATGTCCTGAGGGGCATTAGAAGGGTCTGGGTGCCCTTATAAAAGCCCTCAGGGGAATTAGCAGGGTCTGGGGGACTTTAGATTGGTCCTGAGGGGCTCTAGAAGGGTCTGGGGGCCTTTAGAAGGGTCTTGAGGGGCTCTAGAAGTGTCTGGGGACCTTTAGAAAGGCCCTGTGAGGCATTAGAAGGGTCTTTGGGAATTTAGAATGCTCCTCAGGGGCAGTAGAAGGGTCTGGGGACGTTTAGAAAGGCCCTGACGGGCATTAGAATGGTCTGCGGGCCTTTAGAAGTGTCCTGAGGGGCTCTAGAATGGTCTTGGGGCCTTTATAAGGGTCCTGACAGGCTCTAGAAGGGTCTGGGAACCTTTATAAATGCCCTGAGGGGCACTAGAAGGGTCTGAGGGCTTTAGAAAGGTCCTGAGGGGCATTAGAAGGGTCTTGTGGCTTTTATAATGGTCCTGAAAGGCATTAGAAGGGTCTGGGGGCTTTTGGATGGGTCCTCAGGCAATCTAGAAGGGTCTGGGGGCCTTTACATGGGTCTTGAGGGTCATTAGAAGGGTGTGGAGGCCTTTAGAAAGACCCTGAGGGGCTCTAGAAGGGTCTGGGGGCTATTAGAAGCGTCCTGAGGGGGTCCAGAAGGGTCTGGGGGCATTTTTAAAGGCCCTCAGGGGGATTATAAGGGTCTAGCGGCCTTTAGAAAGGCTCTGAGTGGCGTTACAAGGATCTGGGTGCCTTTAGAAATGTCCTGAGGGGCTCTAGAAGGGTCTGGGGGCCTTTAAAATAGTCCTGAGGGGCATTAGAAGGGTCTGGGTGCCCTTATAAAAGCCCTCCGGGGAATTAGCAGGGTCTGGGGGACTTTAGATTGGTCCTGAGGGGCTCTAGAAGGGTCTGGGGGCCTTTAGAAATGTCCTGAGGGGCATTAGAAGGGTCTGGGGGCCTTTAGAATGCTCCTGAGGGGCAGTAGAAGGGTCTGGGTACCTTTAGAAAGGCCCTGACAGGCATTAGAATGGTCTGCAGGCCTTTTGAAGTGTCCTGAGGGGCTCTAGAATGGTCGGGGGGCCTTTATAATGGTCCTGACGAGCTCTAGAAGGGTCTGGGAACCTTTATAAATGCCCTGAGGGGCATTAGAAGGGTCTTGTGGCCTTCATAAGGGTCCTGAAAGGCATTAGAAGGGTCTGGGGGCTTTTAGAAGCGTCCTGAGGCAATCTAGAAGGGTCTGGGGGCCTTTACATGGGTCTTGAGGGTCATTAGAAGGGTGTGGAGGCCTTTACGAAGGCCCTGAGTGGCTCTAGAAGGGTCTGGGGGCTATTAGAAGCGTCCTGAGGGGGTCCAGAAGGGTCTGGGGGCCTTTTTAAAGGCCCTCAGGGGGATTATAAGGGTCTCGCGGCTTTAGAAATGACCTGAGTGGCGTTACAAGGGTCTGGGTGCCTTTAGAAATGTCCTGAGGGGCTCTAGAAGGTTCGGGGGGCCTTTAGAAATGTCCTGAGGGGCATTAGAAGGGTCTGGGTGCCCTTATAAAAGCCCTCAGGGGAATTAGCAGGGTCTGGGGGACTTTAGATTGGTCCTGAGGGGCTCTAGAAGGGTCTGGGGGCCTTTAGAAGGGTCTTGAGGGGCTCTAGAAGTGTCTGGGGACCTTTAGAAAGGCCCTGTGAGGCATTAGAAGGGTCTTTGGGAATTTAGAATGCTCCTCAGGGGCAGTAGAAGGGTCTGGGGACGTTTAGAAAGGCCCTGACGGGCATTAGAATGGTCTGCGGGCCTTTAGAAGTGTCCTGAGGGGCTCTAGAATGGTCTTGGGGCCTTTATAAGGGTCCTGACAGGCTCTAGAAGGGTCTGGGAACCTTTATAAATGCCCTGAGGGGCACTAGAAGGGTCTGAGGGCTTTAGAAAGGTCCTGAGGGGCATTAGAAGGGTCTTGTGGCTTTTATAATGGTCCTGAAAGGCATTAGAAGGGTCTGGGGGCTTTTGGATGGGTCCTCAGGCAATCTAGAAGGGTCTGGGGGCCTTTACATGGGTCTTGAGGGTCATTAGAAGGGTGTGGAGGCCTTTAGAAAGACCCTGAGGGGCTCTAGAAGGGTCTGGGGGCTATTAGAAGCGTCCTGAGGGGGTCCAGAAGGGTCTGGGGGCATTTTTAAAGGCCCTCAGGGGGATTATAAGGGTCTAGCGGCCTTTAGAAAGGCTCTGAGTGGCGTTACAAGGATCTGGGTGCCTTTAGAAATGTCCTGAGGGGCTCTAGAAGGGTCTGGGGGCCTTTAAAATAGTCCTGAGGGGAATTAGCAGGGTCTGGGGGACTTTAGATTGGTCCTGAGGGGCTCTAGAAGGGTCTGGGGGCCTTTAGAAGGGTCTTGAGGGGCTCTAGAAGGGTCTGGGGACCTTTAGAAAGGCCCTGTGGGGCATTAGAAGGGTCTGGGGGCCTTTAGAATGCTCCTGAGGGGCAGTAGAAGGGTCTGGGGACCTTTATAAAGGCCCTGACGGGCATTAGAATGGTCTGCGGGATTTAGAAGTGTCCTGTGGGGCTCTAGAATGGTCTGGGGGCCTTTATAAGGGTCCTGACGGGCTCTAGAAGTGTCTGGAAACCTTTATAAATGCCCTGAGGGGCATTAGAAGGGTCTGAGGTCCTTTAGAAAGGTCCTGAAAGGCATTAGAAGGGTCTGGGGGCTTTTAGATGGGTCCTTAGGCAATCTAGAAGGGTCTGGGGGCCTTTACATGGGTCTTGAGGGTCATTCGAAGGGTGTGGAGGCCTTTAGAAAGGCCCTGAGGGGCTCTAGAAGGGTCTGGGGGCTATTAGAAGCGTTCTGAGGGGGTCCAGAAGGGTCTGGGGGCCTTTTTAAAGGTCCTCAGGGGGATGATAAGGGTCTCGCGGCCTTTAGAAAGGCCCTGAGTGGCATTACAAGGGTCTGGGTTCATATAGAAAGGCCCTGAGAGGATCTAGAAGTGTCTGATTTACTTTAGAAAGGCCCTGAGGGGCATTAGAAGGGTCTGGGTGCCTTTATATGGGTCCTGTGGGGCATTAGAAGATTCTGGGTGCCCTTATAAAAGCCCTGAGGGGAACTAGCAGGGTCTAGTGGACTTTAGAAGGGTCCTGAGGGGCTCTATAAGGGTCTGGGGGCCTTTAGAAGGGTCTTAAGGGGCTCTAGAAGGGTCTGGGGACCTTTAGAAAGGCCCTGTGGGGCATTAGAAGGGTCTGGGGGCCTTTAGAATGCTCCTGAGGGGCAGTAGAAGGGTCTGGGGACCTTTATAAAGGCCCTGACGGGCATTAGAATGGTCTGCGGGCCTTTAGAAGTGTCCTGAGGGGCTCTAGAATGGTCTGGGGGCCTTTATAAGGGTCCTGACGGGCTCTAGAAGGGTCTGGGAACATTTATAAATGCCCTGAGGGGCATTAGAAGGGTCTGAGGGCCTTTAGAAAGGTCCTGAGGGGCATTAGAAGGGTCTTGTGGCCTTCATAAGGGTCGTGAAATGCATTAGAAAGGTCTGGGGGCTTTTAGATGGGTCCTGAGGCAATCCAGAAGGGTCTAGGGGCCTTTACATGGATCTTGAGGGTCATTAGAAGGGTGTGGAGGCCTTTAGAAAGGCCCTGAAAGGCATTAGAAGGATCTGGGGGCTATTAGATGGGTCCTGAGGCAATCTAGAAGGGTCTGGGGGCCTTTACATGGGTCTTGAGGGTCATTAGAAGGGTGTGGAGGCCTTTAGAAAGGCGCTGAGGGGCTCTAGAAGGGTCTGGGGGCTATTAGAAGCATCCTGAGGGGGTCCAGAAGGGTCTGGGGGCCTTTTTAAAGGCCCTCAGGGGGATTATAAGGGTCTCGCGGCCTTTAGAAAGGCCCTGAGTGGCATTAGAAGGGTCTGCGTGCCTTTAGAAATGTCCTGAGGGGCTCTAGAAGGGTCTGGGGACCTTTAGAAATGTCCTGAGGGGCATTAGAAGGGTATGGGGGCCATTAGAAAGGCCCTGAGGGGCATTAGAAGGGTCTGGGGTCATATAGAAAGGCCCTGAGAGGTTCTAGAAGTGTCTGGGGTACTTTAGAAAGGCCCTGAGGGGCATTAGATGGGTTTGGGGGCCTTTAGAATGGTCCTGAGGGGGTCTAGAAGGGTCTGGAGGCATTTAAAACTGTCCTGAGAGGCTCTAGAAGGGTCTTGGTGCCTTTATAAGGGACCTAAGGGGCATTTGAAGGTTCTGGGTACCCTTATAAAAGCCCTGAGGGGAATTAGCAGGGTCTGGGGTCCTTTAGAAGGGTCCTGAGAGGCTCTATAAGGGTCTGGGGGCCTTTAGAAGGGTCTTCAGGGGCTCTAGAAGGGTCTGGGGACCTTTAGAAAGGCCCTGTGGGGCATTAGAAGGGTCTGGGGCCTTTAGAATGCTCCTCAGGGGCAGTAGAAGGGTGTTGGGACCTTTATAAAGGCACTGACAGGCCTTTAGAATGGTCCTCAGGGGGTCTAGAAGGATCTGGAGGCATTTAAAACTGTCCTGAGAGGCTCTAGAATGGTCTGGGTGCCTTTATAAGGGTCCTGAGGGGCATTAGAAGATTCTGGGTGCCCTTATAAAAGCCCTGAGAGGAATTAGCAGGGTCTGGGGGACTTTAGAAGGGTCCTGAGGGGCTCTAGAATGGTCTGGGGTCCTTTCTAAAGGCCCTGTGGGGCATTACAAGGGCCTGGAGTCATATAGAAAGGCCCTGAGAGGTTCTAGAAGTGTCTGGGGTACTTTAGAAAGCCCATGATGGGCATTAGAAGGGTCTGGTGGCCTTTAGAATGGTCCTGAGGGGGTCTAGAAGGGTCTGGAGGCATTTTAAACTGTCCTGAGAGGCTCTAGAAGGGTCTGGGTGCCTTTATAAGGGTCCTGAGGGGTATAAGAAGATTCTGGGTGCCCTTATAAAAGCCCTGAGAGGAATTAGCAGGGTCTGGGGGACTTTAGAAGGGTACCGAGGGGCTCTATAAGGGTCTGGGGGCCTTTAGAAAGGTCCTGAGGGGCATTAGAAGGGTCTTGTGGCCTTCATAAGGGTCCTGAAAGGCATTAGAAGGGTCTGGGCGCTTTTAGATGGGTCCTGAGGCTATCTAGAAGGGTCTAGGGGCCTTTACATGGGTCTTGAGGGGCATTAGAATGGTCTGAGGGCCTTTAGAAAGGTCCTGAGGGGCATTAGAAGAGTCTGGGTGCTTTTAGATGGGTCCTGAGGCAATCTAGAAGGGTCTGGGGGCCTTTACATGGGTCTTGAGGGTCATTAGAAGGGTGTGGATGCCTTTAGAAAGGCGCTGAGGGGATCTAGATGGGTCTGGGGGCTATTAGAAGCGTCCTGAGGGGGTCCAGAAGGGTCTGGGGGCCTTTATGAAGGCCCTCAGTGGGATTATAAGGGTCTCGCGGCTGTTAGAAAGGCCCTGAGTGGCATTACAAGGGTTTGGGGTCATATAAAAAGGCCCTGAGAGGTTCTAGAAGTGTCTGGGGTACTTTAGAAAGGCCCTGAGGGGCATTAGAAGGGTCTGGGGGCCTTTAGAAGGGTCTTCAGGGGCTCTAGAGGGCTCTGGGGACCTTTAGAAAGGCCCTGTGGGGCATTAGAAGGGTCTGGGGGCCTTTAGAATGCTCCTGAGGGGCAGTAGAAGGGTCTGGGGACCTTTATAAGGGTCCTGACGGGCTCTAGAAGGGTCTGAGGGCCTTTAGAAAGGTCCTGAGGGGCATTAGAAGGGTCTTGTGGCCTTCATAAGGGTCCTGAACGGCATTAGAAGGGTCTGGGGGCTTTTAGATGGGTCCTGAGGCAATCTAGAACGGTCTAGGGGCCTTTACATGGGTCTTGAGGGTCATTAGAAGGGTGTGGAGGCCTTTAGAAAGGCCCTGAAAGGCATTAGAACGGTCTGGGGGCTATTAGATGAGTCTTTAGGCAATCTAGAAGGGTCTGGTGGCCTTTAGAATGGTCCTGAGGGGGTCTAGAAGGGTCTGGAGGCATTTTAAACTGTCCTGAGAGGCTCTAGAAGGGTCTGGGTGCCTTTATAAGGGTCCTGAGGGGTATAAGAAGATTCTGGGTGCCCTTATAAAAGCCCTGAGAGGAATTAGCAGGGTCTGGGGGACTTTAGAAGGGTACCGAGGGGCTCTATAAGGGTCTGGGGGCCTTTAGAAAGGTCCTGAGGGGCATTAGAAGGGTCTTGTGGCCTTCATAAGGGTCCTGAAAGGCATTAGAAGGGTCTGGGCGCTTTTAGATGGGTCCTGAGGCTATCTAGAAGGGTCTAGGGGCCTTTACATGGGTCTTGAGGGGCATTAGAATGGTCTGAGGGCCTTTAGAAAGGTCCTGAGGGGCATTAGAAGAGTCTGGGTGCTTTTAGATGGGTCCTGAGGCAATCTAGAAGGGTCTGGGGGCCTTTACATGGGTCTTGAGGGTCATTAGAAGGGTGTGGATGCCTTTAGAAAGGCGCTGAGGGGATCTAGATGGGTCTGGGGGCTATTAGAAGCGTCCTGAGGGGGTCCAGAAGGGTCTGGGGGCCTTTATGAAGGCCCTCAGTGGGATTATAAGGGTCTCGCGGCTGTTAGAAAGGCCCTGAGTGGCATTACAAGGGTTTGGGGTCATATAAAAAGGCCCTGAGAGGTTCTAGAAGTGTCTGGGGTACTTTAGAAAGGCCCTGAGGGGCATTAGAAGGGTCTGGGGGCCTTTAGAAGGGTCTTCAGGGGCTCTAGAGGGCTCTGGGGACCTTTAGAAAGGCCCTGTGGGGCATTAGAAGGGTCTGGGGGCCTTTAGAATGCTCCTGAGGGGCAGTAGAAGGGTCTGGGGACCTTTATAAGGGTCCTGACGGGCTCTAGAAGGGTCTGAGGGCCTTTAGAAAGGTCCTGAGGGGCATTAGAAGGGTCTTGTGGCCTTCATAAGGGTCCTGAACGGCATTAGAAGGGTCTGGGGGCTTTTAGATGGGTCCTGAGGCAATCTAGAACGGTCTAGGGGCCTTTACATGGGTCTTGAGGGTCATTAGAAGGGTGTGGAGGCCTTTAGAAAGGCCCTGAAAGGCATTAGAACGGTCTGGGGGCTATTAGATGAGTCTTTAGGCAATCTAGAAGGGTCTGGGGGCCTTTAGAAGGGTCTTCAGGGGCTCTAGAAGGGTCTGGGGACATTTAGAAAGGCCCTGTGTGTAATTAGAAGGGTCTGGGGACCTTTATAAGGGGCCTGACGGGCTCTAGAAGGGTCTGGGGACATTTATAAGGGTCCTGACGGGCTCTAAAAGGGTCTGAGGGCCTTTAGAAAGGTCCTGAGGGGTATTAGAAGGGTCTTGTGGCCTTCATAAGGGTCCTGAAAGGCATTAGAAGGGTCTGGGGGCTTTTAGATGGGTCCTGAGGCAATCTAGAAGGGTCTGGGGGCCTTTACATGGGTCTTGAGGGTCATTAGAAGGGTGTGGAGGCCTTTAGAAAGGCCCTGAGGGGCTCTAGAAGGGTCTGGGGGCTATTAGATGCGTCCTGAGGGGGTCCAGAAGGGTCTGGGGGCCTTTTTAAAGGCCCTCAGGGGGATTATAAGGGTCTCGCGGCCTTTAGAAAGGCCCTGAGTGGCATTAGAAGGGTCTGGGTGCCTTTAGAAATGACCTGAGAGGCATTAGAAGGGTATGGGGGCCTTTAGAAAGGCCCTGTGGGGCATTAGAAGGGTCTGGGGGCCTTTAGAATGGTCCTGAGGGGGTCTAGAAGTGTCTGGAGGCATTTAAAACTGTCCTGAGAGGCTCTAGAAGAGTCTGGGTGCCTTTATAAGGGTCCTGAGGGGCATTAGAAGGGCCTGGGGGCCCTTATAAAAGCCCTGAGAGGAATTAGCAGGGTCTGGGGTACTTTAGAATGGTCCTGAGGGGCTCTATAAGGGTCTCGGCGCCTTTAGAAGGGTCTTCAGGGGCTCTAGAAGGGTCTGGGGACCTTTAGAAAGGCCCTGTGGGGCATTAGAAGGGTCTGGGGTCCTTTAGAAGGGTCCTGAGGGGCTCTATAAGGGTCTGGGGGCCTTTAGAATGGTCTTCAGGGGCTCTAGAAGGGTCTCGGGACCTTTAGAAAGGCCCTGTGGGGCATTAGGAGGATCTGGGGGCCTTTAGAATGCTCCTGAGGGGCAATAGATGGGTCTGGGGACCTTTATAAGGCCCTAACGGGCATTAGAATGGTCTGCAGGCCTTTAGAAGTGTCCTGAGGGGCTCTAGAATGGTCTGGGGGCCTTTATAAGGGTCCTGACGGGCTCTAGAAGGGTCTGGGAACATTTATAAATGCTCCGAGGGGCATTAGAAGGCTCTGGGGGCCTTTAGAATGGTCCTTAGGGGGTCTAGAAGGGTCTGGAGGCATTTAAAACTGTCCTGAGAGGCTCTAGAAGGGTCTGGGTGCCTTTATAAGGGTCCTGAGGGGCATTAGAAGGGTCTGGGTGCCCTTATAAAAGCCCTGAGGGGAATTAGCAGGGTCTGGGGGACTTCAGAAGGGTCCAGAGGGGCTCTATAAGGGTCTGGAGGCCTTTAGAAGGGTCTTCAGGGACTCTAGAGGGGTCTGGGGACCTTTAGAACGGCACTGTGGGGCATTAAAAGGGTCTGGGGGCCTTTAGAATGCTCCTGAGTGGCAGTAGAAGGGTCTGGGGACCTTTAAAAGGGTCCTGATGGTCTCTAGAATGGTCTGGGGACATTTATAAGGGTCCTGACAGGCTCTAGAAGGGTCTGAAGGCCTTTAGAAAGGTCCTGAGGGGCATTAGAAGGGTCTTGTGGCCTTCATAAGGGTCCTGAAAGGCATTAGAAGGGTCTGGGGTCTTTTAGATGGGTCCTGAGGCAATCTAGAAGGGTCTAGGGGCCTTTACATGGGTCTTGAGGGTCATTAGAAGGGTGTGGAGGCCTTTAGAAAGGCCCTGAAAGGCATTAGAAGGGTCTGGTGGCCTTTAGAATGGTCCTGAGGGGGTCTAGAAGGGTCTGGAGGCATTTAAAACTGTCCTGAGAGGCTCTAGAAGGGTCTGGGTGCCTTTATAAGGGTCCTGAGGGGCATTAGAAGGGTCTGGGTGCCCTTATAAAAGCCCTGAGAGGAATTAGCAGGGTCTGGGGGACTTTAGAATGGTCCTGAGGTTCTCTATAAGGGTCTGGCGGCCTTTAGAAGGGTCTTCAGGGGCTCTAGAAGGGTCTGGGGACCTTTATAAAGGCCCTGACGGGCATTAGAATGGTCTGCGGGCCTTTAGAAGTGTCCTCAGGGGCTCTAGAATGGTCTGGGGGCCTTTATAAGGGTCCTGACGGGCTCTAGAAGGGTCTGGGTACCTTTATAAATGCCCTGAGGGGCATTAGAAGGGTCTGAGGGCCTTTAGAAAGGTCCTGAGGGGCATTAGAAGGGTCTTGTGGCCTTCATAAGGGTCCTGAAAGGCATTAGAAGGGTCTGGGGTCTTTTAGATGGGTCCTGAGGCAATCTAGAAGGGTCTGGGGGCCTTTACATGGGTCTTGAGGGTCATTAGAAGGGTGTGGAGGCCTTCAGAAAGGCCCTGAAAGGCATTAGAAGGGACTGGGGGCTTTTAGATGGGTCCGGAGGCAATCTAGAAGGGTCTAGGGGCCTTTACATGGATCTTGAGGGTCATTAGAATGGTGTGGAGGCCTTTAGAAAGGCCCTGAAAGGCATTAGAAGGATCTGGGGGCTATTAGATGGGTCCTGAGGCAATCTAGAAGGGTCTGGGGGCCTTTACATGGGTCTTGAGGGTCATTAGAAGGGTGTGGAGGCCTTTAGAAAGGCGCTGAGGGGCTCTAGAAGGGTCTGGGGGCTATTAGAAGCGTCCTGAGGGGGTCCAGAAGGGTCTGGGGGCCTTTTTAAAGGCCATCAGGGGGATTATAAGGGTCTCGCGTTCTTTTAGAAAGGCCCTGAGTGGCATTACAAGGGCCTGGGGTCATATAGAAAGGCCCTGAGACTTTCTAGAAGTGTCTGGGGTACTTTAGAAAGGCCCTGATGGGCATTAGAAGGGTCTGGGGGCCTTTGGAATGCTCCTGAGGGGCAGTAGAGGGGTCTGGGGACCTTTATAAAGGCCCTGACGGGCATTAGAATGGTCTGCGGGATTTAGAAGTGTCCTGAGGGGCTCTAGAATGGTCTGGGGGCCTTTATAAGGGTCCTGACGGGCTCTAGAAGGGTTTGGGAACCTTTATAAATGCGCTGAGGGGCATTAGAAGGGTCTGAGTGCCTTTGGAATGGTCCTGAGGGGCATTAGAAGGGTCTTGTGGCCTTCATAAGGGTCCTGAAAGGCATTAGAAGGGTCTGGGGGCTTTTAGATGGGTCCTGAGGCAATCTAGAAGGGTCTAGGGGTCTTTACATTGGTCTTGGGGATCATTAGAAGGGTGTGGAGGCCTTTAGAAAGGCCCTGAGGGACTCTAGAAGGGTCTGGGGGCTATTAGAAGCATCCTGAGGGGGTCCAGAAGGGTCTGGGGGCCTTTTTAAAGGCCCTCAGGGGGATTATAAGGGTCTCGCGGCCTTTAGAAAGGCCCTGAGTGGCATTGCAAGGGCCTGGGGTCATATAGAAAGGCCCTGAGAGATTCTAGAAGTGTCTGGGGTACTTTAGAAAGGCCCTGAGGGGCATTAGAAGGGCCTGGCGGCCTTTAGAATGGTCCTGAGGGGGTCTAGAAGGGTCTGGATGCATTTAAAACTGTCCGGAGAGGCTCTAGAAGGGTCTGGGTGCCTTTATAAGGGTCCTGAGGGGCATTAGATGATTCTGGGTGCCCTTATAAAAGCCCTGAGGGGAACTAGCAGGGTCTGGGGGACTTTAGAAGAGTCCTGAGGGGCTCTATAAGGGTCTGGGGGCCTTTAGAAGGGTCTTCAGGGGCTCTAGAAGGGTCTGGGGACCTTTAGAAAGGCCCTGTGGGGCATTAGAAGGGTCTGGGGCCTTTAGAATGCTCCTGAGGGGCAGTAGAAGGGTCTGGGGACCTTTATAAAGGCCCTGACGGGCATTAGAATGGTCTGCGGGCCTTTAGAAGTGTCCTGAGGGGCTCTAGAATGGTCTGGGGGCCTTTATAAGGGTCCTGACGGGCTCTAGAAGGGTCTGGGAACCTTTATAAATGCCCTGAGGGGCATTAGAAGGGTCTGAGGGCCTTTAGAAAGGTCCTGAGGGGCATTAGAAGGGTCTTGTGGCCTTGATAAGGGTCCTGAAAGGCATTAGAAGGGTCTGGGGGCTATTAGAAGCGTCCTGAGGGGGTCCAGAAGGGTCTGGGGGCCTTTTTAAAGGCCCTCAGGGGAATTATAAGGGTCTTGCGGCCTTTAGAAAGGCCCTGAGTGGCATTAGAAGGGTCTGCGTGCCTTTAGAAATGTCCTGAGGGCCTCTAGAAGGGTCTGGGGGCCTTCAGAAATGTCCTGAGGGGCATTAGAAGGGTATGGGGGCCTTTAGAAAGGTCCTGAGTGGCATTAGAAGGGTCTTGTGGCCTTGATAAGGGTCCTGAAAGGCATTAGAAGGGTCTGGGGGCTTTTAGATGGGTCCTGAGGCAATCTAGAAAGGTCTAGGCGCCTTTACATGGGTCTTGTGGGTCATTAGAAGGGTGTGGAGGCCTTTAGAAAGGCCCTGAAAGGCATTAGAAGGGTCTGGGTGCTTTTAGATGGGTCCTGAGGCAATCTAGAAGGGTCTGCGGGCGTTTACATGGGCCTTGAGGGTCATTAGAAGGGTGTGGAGGCCTTTAGAAAGGCCCTGAGGGGCTCTAGAAGGGTCTGGGGGCTATTAGAAGCGTCCTGAGGGGGTCCAGAAGTGTCTGGGGGCCTTTTTAAAGGCCCTCAATGGAATTATAAGGGTCTTGCGGCCTTTAGAAAGCCCCTGAGTGGCATTAGAAGGGTCTGGGTGCCTTTAGAAATGTCCTGAGGGCCTCTAGAAGGGTCTGGGGGCCTTCAGAAATGTCCTGAGGGGAATTAGAAGGGTATAGGGGCCTTTAGAAAGGCCCTGAGTGGCATTAGAATGGTCTGGGGTCATATAGAATGTCCCTGAGAGGTTCTAGAAGTGTCTGGGGTACTTTAGAAAGGCCCCGAGTGGCATTAGAAGGGTCTGGGGTCATATAGAAAGGCCCTGAGAGGTTCTAGAAGTGTCTGGGGTACTTTAGAAAGGCCCTGAGGGGCAGTAGAAGGGTCTGGGGGCCTTTAGAATGGTCCTGAGGGGTTCTAGAAGGGTCTGGAGGCATTTATAAGGGTCCTGAGGGGCATTAGAAGGGTCTGGGTCACCTTATAAAAGCCCTGAGGGGAATTAGCAGGGTCTGGGGGACTTTAGAAGGGTCTAGAGGGGCTCTATAAGGGTCTGGGGGCCTTTAGAAGGGTCTTCAGGGGCTCTAGAAGGGTCTGGGGACCTTTAGAAAGGCCCTGTGGGGCATTAGAAGGGTCTGGGGGCCTTTAGAATGCTCCAGAGGGGCAGTAGAAGGGTCTGGGGACCTTTAAAAGGGTCCTGATGGTCTCTAGAATGGTCGGGGGGCCTTTATAAGGGTCCTGACAGGCTCTAGAAGGGTCTGAAGGCCTTTAGAAAGGTCCTGAGGGGCATTAGAAGGGTCTTGTGGCCTTCATAAGGGTCCTGAAAGGCATTAGAAGGGTCTGGGGTCTTTTAGATGGGTCCTGAGGCAATCTAGAAGGGTCTAGGGGCCTTTACATGGGTCTTGAGGGTCATTAGAAGGCTGTGGAGGCCTTTAGAAAGGCCCTGAAAGGCATTAGAAGGGTCTGGTGGCCTTTAGAATGGTCCTGAGGGGGTCTAGAAGGGTCTGGAGCCATTTAAAACTGTCCTGAGAGGCTCTAGAAGGGTCTGGGTGCCTTTATAAGGGTCCTGAGGGGCATTAGAAGGGTCTGGGTGCCCTTGTAAAAGCCCTGAGAGGAATTAGCAGGGTCTGGGGGACTTTAGAATGGTCCTGAGGTTCTCTATAAGGGTCTGGGGGCCTTTAGAAGGGTCTTCAGGGGCTCTAGAAGGGTCTGGGGACCTTTATAAAGGCCCTGACGGGCATTAGAATGGTCTGCGGGCCTTTAGAAGTGTCCTGAGGGGCTCTAGAATGGTCTGGGGGCCTTTATAAGGGTCCTGACGGGCTCTAGAAGGGTCTGGGAACCTTTATAAATGCCCTGAGGGTTATTAGAAGGGTCTGAGGGCCTTTAGAAAGGTCCTGAGGGGCATTAGAAGGGTCTTGTGGCCTTCATAAGGGTCCTGAAAGGCATTAGAAGGGTCTGGGGTCTTTTAGATGGGTCCTGAGGCAATCTAGAAGGGTCTGGGGGCCTTTACATGGGTCTTGAGGGTCATTAGAAGGGTGTGGAGGCCTTCAGAAAGGCCCTGAAAGGCATTAGAAGGGACTGGGGGCTTTTAGATGGGTCCTGAGGCAATCTAGAAGGGTCTAGGGGCCTTTACATGGGTCTTGAGGGTCATTAGAAGGGTGTGGAGGCCTTTAGAAAGGCCCTGAAAGGCATTAGAAGGGTCTGGGGGCTTTTAGATGGGTCCTGAGGCAATCTAGAAGGGTCTGAGGGCCTTTACATGGGTCTTGAGGGTCATTAGAAGGGTGTGGAGGCCTTTAGAAAGGCCCTGAGGGGCTCTAGAAGGGTCTGGGGTCTATTAGAAGCGTCCTGAGGGGGTCCAGAAGGGTCTGGGGGCCTTTTTAAAGGCCCTCAGGGGGATTATAAGGGTCTCGCGGTCTTTAGTAAGGCCCTGAGTGGCATTAGAAGAGTCTGGGTGCCTTTAGAAATGACCTGAGTGGCATTAGAAGGGTATGGGGCCTTTAGAAAGGCCCTGAGGGGCATTAGAAGCATCTGGGGGCCTTTAGAATGGTCCTGAGGGGGTCTAGAAGGGTCTGGAGGCATTTGAAACTGTCCTGAGAGGCTCTAGAAGGGTCTGGGTGCCTTTATAAGGGTCCTGAGGGCCATTAGAAGGGTCTGGGGGCTTTTAGATGGGTCCTGAGGCAATCTAGAAGGGTCTGGCGGCCTTTACATGGGTCTTGAGGGTCATTAGAAGGGTGTGGAGGCCTTTAGAAAGGCCCTGAGGGGCTCTAGAAGGGTCTGGGGTCTATTAGAAGCGTCCTGAGGGGGTCCAGAAGGGTCTGGGGGCCTTTATTTAGGCCCTCAGGGGGATTATAAGGGTCTCGCGGCTTTTAGAAAGGCCCTGAGTGGCATTACAAGGGTCTGGGGTCATATAGAAAGGCCCTGAGAGGTTCTAGAAGTGTCTGGAATACTTTAGAAAGGCCCTGAGGGGCATTAGAAGGGTCTGGGGGCCTTTAGAATGGTCCTGAGGCGGTCTAGAAGGGTCTGGAGGCATTTAAAACTGTCCTGAGAGGCTCTAGAAGGGTCTGGGTGCCTTTATAAGGGTCCTGAGGGGCATTAGAAGGGTCTGGGAGCCCTTATAAAAGCCCTGAGAGGAATTAACAGGGTCTGGGGGACTATAGAAGGGTCCTTAGGGGCTCTATAAGTGTCTCGGGGCCTTCAGAAGGGTCTTCAGAGGCATTAGAAGGGTCTGGGTGCCCTTATAAAAGCCCTGAGGGGAATTAGCAGGGTGTGGGGGACATTAGAAGGGTCCTGAGGGGCTCTATAAGGGTCTGGGGTCCTTTAGAAGCGTCTTCAGGGGCTCTAGAAGGGTCTGGGGACCTTTAGAAAGGCCCTGTGGAGCATTAGAAGGGTCTGGGGGCCTTTAGAATGCTCCTGAGTGGGTCTACAAGGGTCTGGAGGCATTTAAATCTGTCCTGAGATGCTCTAGAAGGGTCTGGGTGCCTTTATAAGGGTCCTGAGGGGCATTAGAAGGGTCTGGGTGCCCTTATAAAAGCCCTGAGAGGAATTAGCAGGGTCTGGGGGACTTTAGAAGGGTCCTGAGGGGCTCTATAAGGGTCTCGGCGCCTTTAGAAGGGTCTTCAGGGGCTCTAGAATGGTCTGGGGACCTTTAGAAAGGCCCTGTGGGGCATTAGAAGGGTCTGGAGGAATTAGAAGGGTCCTGAGGGGCTCTATAAGGGTCTGGGGTCCTTTAGAAGGGTCTTCAGGGGGTCTAGAAGGGTCTGGGGAACTTTAGAAAGGCCCAGTTGGGCATTAGAAGGGTCTGGGGGCCTTTAGAAAGGCCCCGAGTGGCATTAGAAGGGTCTGGGGTCATATAGAAAGTCCCTGAGAGGTTCTAGAAGTGTCTGGGGTACTTTTGAAAGGCCCTGAGGGGCATTAGAAGGGTCAGGGGGCATTTATAAGGCCCTGAGGGGCATTAGAAGGGTCTGGGGGCCTTTAGAATGGTCATGAGGGGGTCTAGAAGGATCTGGAGGCATTTAAAACTGTCCTGAGAGGCTCTAGAAGGGTCTGGGGGCCTTTAGAATGCTCCTGAGGGGCAGTAGAAGGGTGTGGGGACCTTTATAAAGGCCCTGACAGGCATTAGAAGGGTCTACGGGCCTTTAGAAGTGTCCTGAGGGGCTCTAGAAGGGTCTGGGTGTCTTTATAAGGGTCCTGAGGGGCATTAGAAGGGTCTGGGCGCCCTTATAAAAGCCCTGAGGGGAATTAGCAGGGTCTGGGGGACTTTAGAAGGGTCCTGAGGGGCTCTATAACGGTCTGGGGGCCTTTAGAAGGGTCTTCAGGGGCTCTAGAAGGGCCTGGGGACCTTTAGAAAGGCTCTGTAGGGCATTAGAGGGGTCTGGGGGCCTTTAGAATGCTCCTGAGGTGCAGTAGAAGGGTCTGGGGACCTTTATAAAGGCCCTGACGGGCATTAGAATGGTCTGCGGGATTTAGAAGTGTCCTGATGGGCTCTAGAATGGTCTGGGGGCCTTTATAAGGGTCCTGACGGGCTCTAGAAGGGTCTGGGAACCTTTATAAATGCCCTGAGGGGCATTAGAATGGTCTGAGGCCCTTTAGAAAGGTCCTGAGGGGCATTAGAAGGGTCTTGTGGCCTTCATAAGGGTCCTGAAAGGCATTAGAAGGGTCTGGGGGCTTTAAGATGGGTCCTGAGGCAATCTAGAAGGGTCTAGGGGCCTTTACATGGGTCTTGAGGGTCATTAGAAGGGTGTGGAGTCCTTTAGAAAGGCCCTGAGGGGCTCTAGAAGGGTCTGGGGGCTATTAGAAGCGTTCTGAGGGGGTCCAGAAGGGTCTGGCGACCTTTTTAAAGGCCCTCAGGGGGATGATAAGGGTCTCGCGGCCTTTAGAAAGGCCCTGAGTTGCATTACAAGGGTCTGGGTTCATATAGAAAGGCCCTAAGGGGATCTAGAAGTGTCTGATTTACTTTAGAAACGCCCTGATGGGCATTAGAAGGGTCTGGGTGCCTTTATAAGGGTCCTGTGGGGCATTAGAAGATTCTGGGTGCCCTTATAAAAGCCCTGAGGGGAACTAGCAGGGTCTAGTGGACTTTAGAAGGGTCCTGAGGGGCTCTATAAGGGTCTGGGGGCCTTTAGAAGGGTCTTCAGGGGCTCTAGAAGGGTCTGGGGTCCTTTAGAAAGGCCCTGTGGGGCATTAGAAGGGTCTGGGGGCCTTTAGAATGCTCCTGAGGGGCAGTAGAAGGGTCTGGGGACCTTTAGAAAGGCCCTGACGGGCATTAGAATGGTCTGCGGGCCTTTAGAAGTGTCCTGAGGGGCTCTAGAATGGTCTGGGGGCCTTTATAAGGGTCCTGACAGGCTCTAGAAGGGTCTGGGAACCTTAATAAATGCCCTGAGGGGCATTAGAAGGGTCTGAGGGCCTTTAGAATGGTCCTGAGGTGCATTAGAAGGATCTTGTTGCCTTCATAAGGGTCCTGAAAGGCATTAGAAGGGTCTGGGGGCTTTTAGATGGGTCCTGAGGCAATCTAGAAGGGTCTAGGGGCCTTTACATGGATCTTGAGGGTCATTAGAATGGTGTGGAGGCCTTTAGAAAGGCCCTGAAAGGCATTAGAAGGATCTGGGGGCTATTAGATGGGTCCTGAGGCAATCTAGAAGGGTCTGGGGGCCTTTACATGGGTCTTGAGGGTCATTAGAAGGGTGTGGAGGCCTTTAGAAAGGCGCTGAGGGGCTCTAGAAGGGTCTGGGGGCTATTAGAAGCATCCTGAGGGGGTCCAGAAGGGTCTGGGGGCCTTTTTAAAGGCCCTCAGGGGGATTATAAGGGTCTCGCGTTCTTTTAGAAAGGCCCTGAGTGGCATTACAAGGGCCTGGGGTCATATAGAAAGGCCCTGAGACTTTCTAGAAGTGTCTGGGGTACTTTAGAAAGGCCCTGAGGGGCATTAGAAGGGTCTGGGGGCCTTTGGAATGCTCCTGAGGGGCAGTAGAGGGGTCTGGGGACCTTTATAAAGGCCCTGACGGGCATTAGAATGGTCTGCGGGATTTAGAAGTGTCCTGAGGGCCTTTAGAATGGTCTGGGGGCCTTTATAAGGGTCCTGACGGGCTCTAGAAGGGTTTGGGAACCTTTATAAATGCGCTGAGGGGCATTAGAAGGGTCTGAGGGCCTTTGGAAAGGTCCTGAGGGGCATTAGAAGGGTCTTGTGGCCTTCATAAGGGTCCTGAAAGGCATTAGAAGGGTCTGGGGGCTTTTAGATGGGTCCTGAGGCAATCTAGAAGGGTCTAGGGGTCTTTACATTGGTCTTGGGGATCATTAGAAGGGTGTGGAGGCCTTTAGAAAGGCCCTGAGGGACTCTAGAAGGGTCTGGGGGCTATTAGAAGCATCCTGAGGGGGTCCAGAAGGGTCTGGGGGCCTTTTTAAAGGCCCTCAGGGGGATTATAATGGTCTCGCGGCCTTTAGAAAGGCCCTGAGTGGCATTGCAAGGGCCTGGGGTCATATAGAAAGGCCCTGAGAGTTTCTAGAAGTGTCTGGGGTACTTTAGAAAGGCCCTGAGGGGCATTAGAAGGGCCTGGCGGCCTTTAGAATGGTCCTGAGGGGGTCTAGAAGGGTCTGGATGCATTTAAAACTGTCCGGAGAGGCTCTAGAAGGGTCTGGGTGCCTTTATAAGGGTCCTGAGGGGCATTAGATGATTCTGGGTGCCCTTATAAAAGCCCTGAGGGGAACTAGCAGGGTCTGGGGGACTCTAGAAGAGTCCTGAGGGGCTCTATAAGGGTCTGGGGGCCTTTAGAAGGGTCTTCAGGGGCTCTAGAAGGGTCTGGGGACCTTTAGAAAGGCTCTGTGGGGCATTAGAAGGGTCTGGGGCCTTTAGAATGCTCCTGAGGGGCAGTAGAAGGGTCTGGGAACCTTTATAAATGCCCTGAGGGGCATTAGAAGGGTCTGAGGGCCTTTAGAATGGTCCTGAGGGGCATTAGAAGGGTCTTGTGGCCTTGATAAGGGTCCTGAAAGGCATTAGAAGGGTCTGGGGGCTATTAGAAGCGTCCTGAGGGGGTCCAGAATGGTCTGGGGGCCTTTTTAAAGGCCCTCAGGGGAATTATAAGGGTCTTGCGGCCTTTAGAAAGGCCCTGAGTGGCATTAGAAGGGTCTGCGTGCCTTTAGAAATGTCCTGAGGGCCTCTAGAAGGGTCTGGGGGCCTTCAGAAATGTCCTGAGGGGCATTAGAAGGGTATGGGGGCCTTTAGAAAGGTCCTGAGTGGCATTAGAAGGGTCTTGTGGCCTTGATAAGGGTCCTGAAAGGCATTAGAAGGGTCTGGGGGCTTTTAGATGGGTCCTGAGGCAATCTAGAAAGGTCTAGGCGCCTTTACATGGGTCTTGTGGGTCATTAGAAGGGTGTGGAGGCCTTTAGAAAGGACCTGAAAGGCATTAGAAGGGTCTGGGTGCTTTTAGATGGGTCCTGAGGCAATCTAGAAGGGTCTGCGGGCGTTTACATGGGCCTTGAGGGTCATTAGAAGGGTGTGGAGGCCTTTAGAAAGGCCCTGAGGGGCTCTAGAAGGGTCTGGGGGCTATTAGAAGCGTCCTGAGGGGGTCCAGAAGTGTCTGGGGGCCTTTTTAAAGGCCCCCAATGGAATTATAAGGGTCTTGCGGCCTTTAGAAAGCCCCTGAGTGGCATTAGAAGGGTCTGGGTGCCTTTAGAAATGTCCTGAGGGCCTCTAGAAGGGTCTGGGGGCCTTCAGAAATGTCCTGAGGGGAATTAGAAGGGTATAGGGGCCTTTAGAAAGGCCCTGAGTGGCATTAGAATGGTCTGGGGTCATATAGAATGTCCCTGAGAGGTTCTAGAAGTGTCTGGGGTACTTTAGAAAGGCCCCGAGTGGCATTAGAAGGGTCTGGGGTCATATAGAAAGGCCCTGAGAGGTTCTAGAAGTGTCTGGGGTACTTTAGAAAGGCCCTGAGGGGCATTAGAAGGGTCTGGGGGCCTTTAGAATGGTCCTGAGGGGTTCTAGAAGGGTCTGGAGGCATTTAAAATTGTCCTGAGAGGCTCTAGAAGGGTCTGGGTGCCTTTATAAGGGTCCTGAGGGGCATTAGAAGGGTCTGGGTCACCTTATAAAAGCCCTGAGGGGAATTAGCAGGGTCTGGGGGACTTTAGAAGGGTCCAGAGGGGCTCTATAAGGGTCTGGGGGCCTTTAGAAGGGTCTTCAGGGGCTCTAGAAGGGTCTGGGGACCTTTAGAAAGGCCCTGTGGGGCATTAGAAGGGTCTGGGGGCCTTTAGAATGCTCCAGAGGGGCAGTAGAAGGGTCTGGGGACCTTTATAAGGGTCCTGACGGGCTCTAGAAGGGTCTGGGGACGTTTATAAGGGTCCTGACGGGCTCTAGAAGGGTCTGAGGGCCTTTAGAAAGGTCCTGAGGGGCATTAGAAGGGTCTTGTGGCCTTCATAAGGGTCCTGAAAGGCATTAGAAGGGTCTGGGGGCTTTTAGATGGGTCCTGAGGCAATCTAGAAGGGTCTGGCGGCCTTTACATGGGTCTTGAGGGTCATTAGAAGGGTGTGGAGGCCTTTAGAAAGGCCCTGAGGGGCTCTAGAATGGTCTGGGGGCTATTAGAAGCGTCCTGAGGGGGTCCAGAAGGGTCTGGGGGCCTTTTTAAAGGCCCTCAGGGGGATTATAAGGGTCTCGCGGCCTTTAGAAAGGCCCTGAGTGGCATTAGAAGGGCCTGGGTGCCTATAGAAATGACCTGAGGGGCATTAGAAGGGTATGTGGGCCTTTAGAAAGGCCCTGTGGGGCATTAGAAGGGTCTGGGGGCCTTTAGAATGGTCCTGAGGGGGTCTAGAATGGTCTGGAGGCATTTAAAACTGTCCTGAGAGGCTCTAGAAGGGTCTGGGTGCCTGTATAAGGGTCCTGAGGGGCATTAGAAGGGTCTGGGGGCCCTTATAAAAGCCCAGAGAAGAATTAGCAGGGTCTGGGGGACTTTAGAATGGTCCTGAGGGGCTCTATAAGGGTCTCGGGGCCTTTAGAAGGTTCTTCAGGGGCTCTAGAAGGGTCTGGGGACCTTTAGAAAGGCCCCGTGGGGCATTAGAAGGGTCTGGGGGCCTTTAGAAGGGTCCTGAGGGGCTCTATAAGGGTCTGGGGGCCTTTAGAAGGGTCTTCAGGGGCTCTAGAAGGGTCTGGGGACCTTTAGAAAGGCCCTGTGGGTCATTAGAAGGATCTGGGGGCCTTTAGAATGCTCCTGAGGGGCAGTAGAAGGGTCTGGGGACCTTTATAAGGCCCTGACGGGCATTAGAATGGTCTGCAGGCCTTTAGAAGTGTCCTGAGGGGCTCTAGAATGGTCTGGGGGCCTTTATAAGGGTCCTGACGGGCTCTAGAAGGGTCTGGGAACCTTTATAAATGCCCTGAGGGGCATTAGAAGGGTCTGGGGCCCTTTAGAATGGTCCTGATGGGGTCTAGAAGGGTCTGGAGGCATTTAAAACTGTCCTGAGAGGCTCTAGAAGGGTCTGGGTGCCTTTATAAGGGTCCTGAGGGGCATTAGAAGGGTCTGGGTGTCCTTATAAAAGCCCTGAGGGGAATTAGCAGGGTCTGGGGGACTTTAGTAGAGTCCAGAGGGGCTCTATAAGGGTCTGGAGGCCTTTAGAAGGGTCTTCAGGGACTCTAGAGGGGTCTGGGGACACTTAGAAAGGCCCTGTGGGGCATTAGAAGGGTCTGGGGGCATTTAGAATGCTCCTGAGGGGCAGTAGAAGGGTCTTGGGACCTTTATAAGGGTCCTGACGGGTTCTATAAGGGTCTGGGGACCTTTATAAGGGTCCTGACGGGCTGTAGAAGGGTCTGAGGGCCTTTAGAAAGGTCCTGAGGGGCATTAGAACGGTCTTGTGGCCTTCATAAGGGTCCTGAAAAGCATTAGAAGGGTCTGCGTGCTTTTAGATGGGTCCTGATACAATCTAGAAGGGTCTAGGGGCCTTTACATGGGTCTTGAGGGTAATAAGAAGGGTGTGGAGTCCTTTATAAAGGCCCTGAGTGGCTCTAGAAGTGTCTGGGGGCTATTAGAAGCGTCCTGAGGGGGTCCAGAAGGGTCTGGGGGCCTTTTTAAAGGCCCTCAGGGGGATTATAAGGGTCTCGCGGCCTTTAGAAAGGCCCTGAGTGGCATTAGAAGGGCCTGGGTGCCTATAGAAATGACCTGAGGGGCATTAGAAGGGTATGGGGGCCTTTAGAAAGGCTCTGTGGGGCATTAGAAGGGTCTGGGGGCCTTTAGAATGCTCCAGAGGGGCAGTAGAAGGGTCTGGGGACCTTTATAAGGGTCCTGACGGGCTCTAGAAGGGTCTGGGGACGTTTATAAGGGTCCTGACGGGCTCTAGAAGGGTCTGAGGGCATTTAGAAAGGTCCTGAGGGGCATTAGAAGGGTCTTGTGGCCTTCATAATGGTCCTGAAAGGCATTAGAAGGGTCTGGGGGCCTTTAGATGGGTCCTGAGGCAATCTAGAAGGGTCTGGGGGCCTTTACATGGGTCTTGAGGGTCATTAGAAGGGTGTGGAGGCCTTTAGAAAGGCCCTGAGGGGCTCTAGAATGGTCTGGGGGCTATTAGAAGCGTCCTGTGGGGGTCCAGAAGGGTCTGGGGGCCTTTTTAAAGGCCCTCAGGGGGATTATAAGGGTCTCGCGGCCTTTAGAAAGGCCCTGAGTGGCATTAGAAGGGCCTGGGTGCCTATAGAAATGACCTGAGGGGCATTAGAAGGGTATGGGGGCCTTTAGAAAGGCCCTGTGGGGCATTAGAAGGGTCTGGGGGCCTTTAGAATGGTCCTGAGGGGGTCTAGAATGGTCTGGAGGCATTTAAAACTGTCCTGAGAGGCTCTAGAAGGGTCTGGGTGCCTTTATAAGGGTCCTGAGGGGCATTAGAAGGGTCTGGGGGCCCTTATAAAAGCCCAGAGAAGAATTAGCAGGGGCTGGGGGACTTTAGAATGGTCCTGAGGGGCTCTATAAGGGTCTCGGGCCTTTAGAAGGTTCTTCAGGGGCTCTAGAAGGGTCTGGGGACCTTTAGAAAGGCCCGTGGGGCATTAGAAGGGTCTGGGGGCCTTTAGAAGGGTCCTGAGGGGCTCTATAAGGGTCTGGGGGCCTTTAGAAGGGTCTTCAGGGGCTCTAGAAGGGTCTGGGGACCTTTAGAAAGGCCCTGTGGGTCATTAGAAGGATCTGGGGGCCTTTAGAATGCTCCTGAGGGGCAGTAGAAGGGTCTGGGGACCTTTATAAGGCCCTGACGGGCATTAGAATGGTCTGCAGGCCTTTAGAAGTGTCCTGAGGGGCTCTAGAATGGTCTGGGGGCCTTTATAAGGGTCCTGACGGGCTCTAGAAGGGTCTGGGAACCTTTATAAATGCCCTGAGGGGCATTAGAAGGGTCTGGGGCCCTTTAGAATGGTCCTGATGGGGTCTAGAATGGTCTGGAGGCATTTAAAACTGTCCTGAGAGGCTCTAGAAGGGTCTGGGTGCCTTTATAAGGGTCCTGAGGGGCATTAGAAGGGTCTGGGTGTCCTTATAAAAGCCCTGAGGGGAATTAGCAGGGTCTGGGGGACTTTAGTAGAGTCCAGAGGGGCTCTATAAGGGTCTGGAGGCCTTTAGAAGGGTCTTCAGGGACTCTAGAGGGGTCTGGGGACACTTAGAAAGGCCCTGTGGGGCATTAGAAGGGTCTGGGGGCATTTAGAATGCTCCTGAGGGGCAGTAGAAGGGTCTTGGGACCTTTATAAGGGTCCGGACGGGTTCTAGAAGGGTCTGGGGACCTTTATAAGGGTCCTGACAGGCTGTAGAATGGTCTGAGGGCCTTTAGAAAGGTCCTGAGGGGCATTAGAACGGTCTTGTGGCCTTCATAAGGGTCCTGAAAAGCATTAGAAGGGTCTGCGTGCTTTTAGATGGGTCCTGAGACAATCTAGAAGGGTCTAGGGGCCTTTACATGGGTCTTGAGGGTCATTAGAAGGGTGTGGAGGCCTTTATAAAGGCCCTGAGTGGCTCTAGAAGGGTCTGGGGGCTATTAGAAGCGTCCTGAGGGGGTCCAGAAGGGTCTGGGGGCCTTTTTAAAGGCCCTCAGGGGGATTATAAGGGTCTCGCGGCCTTTAGAAAGGCCCTGAGTGGCATTAGAAGGGTCTGGGTGCCTTTAGAAAAGACCTGAGGGGCATTAGAAGGGTATGGGGGCCTTTAGAAAGGCCTTGAGGGGCATTAGAAGGGTCTGGGGGCCTTTAGAATGGTCCTGAGGGGGTCTAGAAGTGTCTGGAGGCATTTAAAACTGTCCTGAGAGGCTCTAGAAGGGTCTGGGTGCCTTTATAAGGGTCCTGAGGGGCATTAGAAGGGTCTGGGGGCTTTTAGATGGGTCCTGAGGAAATCTAGAAGGGTCTGGGGGCCTTTACATGGGTCTTGAGTGTCATTAGAAGGGTGTGGAGGCCTTTAGAAAGGCCCTGATAGGCTCTAGAAGGGTCTGGGGTATATTAGAAGTGTCCTGAGGGGATCCAGAAGGGTCTGGGGGCCTTTTTAAAGGCCCTCAGGGGGATTATAAGGGTCTCGTGGCTTTTAGAAAGGCCCTGAGTGGCATTACAAGGGTCTGGGGTCATATAGAAAGGCCCTGAGAGGTTCTAGAAGTGTCTGGGTTACTTTAGAAAGGCCCTGAGGGGCATTAGAAGGGTCTGGGGGCCTTTAGAATGGTCCTGAGGGGGTCTAGAAGGGTCTGGAGGCATTTAAAACTGTCCTGAGATGCTCTACAAGGGTCTGGGTGCCTTTATAAGGGTCCTGAGTGGCATTAGAAGGGTCTGGGTGCCCTTATAAAAGCCCTGAGGGGAATTAGCAGGGTCTGGGGGACTATAGAAGGGTCCTTAGGGGCTCTATAAGTGTCTCGGGGCCTTCAGAAGGGTCTTCAGAGGCATTAGAAGGGTCTGGGTGCCCTTATAAAAGCCCTGAGGGGAATTAGCAGGGTGTGGGGGACATTAGAAGGGTCCTGAGGGGCTCTATAAGGGTCTGGGGTCCTTTAGAAGCGTCTTCAGGGGCTCTAGAAGGGTCTGGGGACCTTTAGAAAGGCCCTGTGGAGCATTAGAAGGGTCTGGGGGCCTTTAGAATGCTCCTGAGTGGGTCTACAAGGGTCTGGAGGCATTTAAATCTGTCCTGAGATGCTCTAGAAGGGTCTGGGTGCCTTTATAAGGGTCCTGAGGGGCATTAGAAGGGTCTGGGTGCCCTTATAAAAGCCCTGAGAGGAATTAGCAGGGTCTGGGGGACTTTAGAAGGGTCCTGAGGGGCTCTATAAGGGTCTCGGCGCCTTTAGAAGGGTCTTCAGGGGCTCTAGAATGGTCTGGGGACCTTTAGAAAGGCCCTGTGGGGCATTAGAAGGGTCTGGAGGAATTAGAAGGGTCCTGAGGGGCTCTATAAGGGTCTGGGGTCCTTTAGAAGGGTCTTCAGGGGGTCTAGAAGGGTCTGGGGAACTTTAGAAAGGCCCAGTTGGGCATTAGAAGGGTCTGGGGGCCTTTAGAAAGGCCCCGAGTGGCATTAGAAGGGTCTGGGGTCATATAGAAAGTCCCTGAGAGGTTCTAGAAGTGTCTGGGGTACTTTTGAAAGGCCCTGAGGGGCATTAGAAGGGTCAGGGGGCATTTATAAGGTCCTGAGGGGCATTAGAAGGGTCTGGGGGCCTTTAGAATGGTCATGAGGGGGTCTAGAAGGATCTGGAGGCATTTAAAACTGTCCTGAGAGGCTCTAGAAGGGTCTGGGGGCCTTTAGAATGCTCCTGAGGGGCAGTAGAAGGGTGTGGGGACCTTTATAAAGGCCCTGACAGGCATTAGAAGGGTCTACGGGCCTTTAGAAGTGTCCTGAGGGGCTCTAGAAGGGTCTGGGTGTCTTTATAAGGGTCCTGAGGGGCATTAGAAGGGTCTGGGCGCCCTTATAAAAGCCCTGAGGGGAATTAGCAGGGTCTGGGGGACTTTAGAAGGGTCCTGAGGGGCTCTATAACGGTCTGGGGGCCTTTAGAAGGGTCTTCAGGGGCTCTAGAAGGGCCTGGGGACCTTTAGAAAGGCTCTGTAGGGCATTAGAGGGGTCTGGGGGCCTTTAGAATGCTCCTGAGGTGCAGTAGAAGGGTCTGGGGACCTTTATAAAGGCCCTGACGGGCATTAGAATGGTCTGCGGGATTTAGAAGTGTCCTGATGGGCTCTAGAATGGTCTGGGGGCCTTTATAAGGGTCCTGACGGGCTCTAGAAGGGTCTGGGAACCTTTATAAATGCCCTGAGGGGCATTAGAATGGTCTGAGGCCCTTTAGAAAGGTCCTGAGGGGCATTAGAAGGGTCTTGTGGCCTTCATAAGGGTCCTGAAAGGCATTAGAAGGGTCTGGGGGCTTTAAGATGGGTCCTGAGGCAATCTAGAAGGGTCTAGGGGCCTTTACATGGGTCTTGAGGGTCATTAGAAGGGTGTGGAGTCCTTTAGAAAGGCCCTGAGGGGCTCTAGAAGGGTCTGGGGGCTATTAGAAGCGTTCTGAGGGGGTCCAGAAGGGTCTGGCGACCTTTTTAAAGGCCCTCAGGGGGATGATAAGGGTCTCGCGGCCTTTAGAAAGGCCCTGAGTTGCATTACAAGGGTCTGGGTTCATATAGAAAGGCCCTAAGGGGATCTAGAAGTGTCTGATTTACTTTAGAAACGCCCTGATGGGCATTAGAAGGGTCTGGGTGCCTTTATAAGGGTCCTGTGGGGCATTAGAAGATTCTGGGTGCCCTTATAAAAGCCCTGAGGGGAACTAGCAGGGTCTAGTGGACTTTAGAAGGGTCCTGAGGGGCTCTATAAGGGTCTGGGGGCCTTTAGAAGGGTCTTCAGGGGCTCTAGAAGGGTCTGGGGTCCTTTAGAAAGGCCCTGTGGGGCATTAGAAGGGTCTGGGGGCCTTTAGAATGCTCCTGAGGGGCAGTAGAAGGGTCTGGGGACCTTTAGAAAGGCCCTGACGGGCATTAGAATGGTCTGCGGGCCTTTAGAAGTGTCCTGAGGGGCTCTAGAATGGTCTGGGGGCCTTTATAAGGGTCCTGACAGGCTCTAGAAGGGTCTGGGAACCTTAATAAATGCCCTGAGGGGCATTAGAAGGGTCTGAGGGCCTTTAGAATGGTCCTGAGGTGCATTAGAAGGATCTTGTTGCCTTCATAAGGGTCCTGAAAGGCATTAGAAGGGTCTGGGGGCTTTTAGATGGGTCCTGAGGCAATCTAGAAGGGTCTAGGGGCCTTTACATGGATCTTGAGGGTCATTAGAATGGTGTGGAGGCCTTTAGAAAGGCCCTGAAAGGCATTAGAAGGATCTGGGGGCTATTAGATGGGTCCTGAGGCAATCTAGAAGGGTCTGGGGGCCTTTACATGGGTCTTGAGGGTCATTAGAAGGGTGTGGAGGCCTTTAGAAAGGCGCTGAGGGGCTCTAGAAGGGTCTGGGGGCTATTAGAAGCATCCTGAGGGGGTCCAGAAGGGTCTGGGGGCCTTTTTAAAGGCCCTCAGGGGGATTATAAGGGTCTCGCGTTCTTTTAGAAAGGCCCTGAGTGGCATTACAAGGGCCTGGGGTCATATAGAAAGGCCCTGAGACTTTCTAGAAGTGTCTGGGGTACTTTAGAAAGGCCCTGAGGGGCATTAGAAGGGTCTGGGGGCCTTTGGAATGCTCCTGAGGGGCAGTAGAGGGGTCTGGGGACCTTTATAAAGGCCCTGACGGGCATTAGAATGGTCTGCGGGATTTAGAAGTGTCCTGAGGGCCTTTAGAATGGTCTGGGGGCCTTTATAAGGGTCCTGACGGGCTCTAGAAGGGTTTGGGAACCTTTATAAATGCGCTGAGGGGCATTAGAAGGGTCTGAGGGCCTTTGGAAAGGTCCTGAGGGGCATTAGAAGGGTCTTGTGGCCTTCATAAGGGTCCTGAAAGGCATTAGAAGGGTCTGGGGGCTTTTAGATGGGTCCTGAGGCAATCTAGAAGGGTCTAGGGGTCTTTACATTGGTCTTGGGGATCATTAGAAGGGTGTGGAGGCCTTTAGAAAGGCCCTGAGGGACTCTAGAAGGGTCTGGGGGCTATTAGAAGCATCCTGAGGGGGTCCAGAAGGGTCTGGGGGCCTTTTTAAAGGCCCTCAGGGGGATTATAATGGTCTCGCGGCCTTTAGAAAGGCCCTGAGTGGCATTGCAAGGGCCTGGGGTCATATAGAAAGGCCCTGAGAGTTTCTAGAAGTGTCTGGGGTACTTTAGAAAGGCCCTGAGGGGCATTAGAAGGGCCTGGCGGCCTTTAGAATGGTCCTGAGGGGGTCTAGAAGGGTCTGGATGCATTTAAAACTGTCCGGAGAGGCTCTAGAAGGGTCTGGGTGCCTTTATAAGGGTCCTGAGGGGCATTAGATGATTCTGGGTGCCCTTATAAAAGCCCTGAGGGGAACTAGCAGGGTCTGGGGGACTCTAGAAGAGTCCTGAGGGGCTCTATAAGGGTCTGGGGGCCTTTAGAAGGGTCTTCAGGGGCTCTAGAAGGGTCTGGGGACCTTTAGAAAGGCTCTGTGGGGCATTAGAAGGGTCTGGGGCCTTTAGAATGCTCCTGAGGGGCAGTAGAAGGGTCTGGGAACCTTTATAAATGCCCTGAGGGGCATTAGAAGGGTCTGAGGGCCTTTAGAATGGTCCTGAGGGGCATTAGAAGGGTCTTGTGGCCTTGATAAGGGTCCTGAAAGGCATTAGAAGGGTCTGGGGGCTATTAGAAGCGTCCTGAGGGGGTCCAGAATGGTCTGGGGGCCTTTTTAAAGGCCCTCAGGGGAATTATAAGGGTCTTGCGGCCTTTAGAAAGGCCCTGAGTGGCATTAGAAGGGTCTGCGTGCCTTTAGAAATGTCCTGAGGGCCTCTAGAAGGGTCTGGGGGCCTTCAGAAATGTCCTGAGGGGCATTAGAAGGGTATGGGGGCCTTTAGAAAGGTCCTGAGTGGCATTAGAAGGGTCTTGTGGCCTTGATAAGGGTCCTGAAAGGCATTAGAAGGGTCTGGGGGCTTTTAGATGGGTCCTGAGGCAATCTAGAAAGGTCTAGGCGCCTTTACATGGGTCTTGTGGGTCATTAGAAGGGTGTGGAGGCCTTTAGAAAGGACCTGAAAGGCATTAGAAGGGTCTGGGTGCTTTTAGATGGGTCCTGAGGCAATCTAGAAGGGTCTGCGGGCGTTTACATGGGCCTTGAGGGTCATTAGAAGGGTGTGGAGGCCTTTAGAAAGGCCCTGAGGGGCTCTAGAAGGGTCTGGGGGCTATTAGAAGCGTCCTGAGGGGGTCCAGAAGTGTCTGGGGGCCTTTTTAAAGGCCCCCAATGGAATTATAAGGGTCTTGCGGCCTTTAGAAAGCCCCTGAGTGGCATTAGAAGGGTCTGGGTGCCTTTAGAAATGTCCTGAGGGCCTCTAGAAGGGTCTGGGGGCCTTCAGAAATGTCCTGAGGGGAATTAGAAGGGTATAGGGGCCTTTAGAAAGGCCCTGAGTGGCATTAGAATGGTCTGGGGTCATATAGAATGTCCCTGAGAGGTTCTAGAAGTGTCTGGGGTACTTTAGAAAGGCCCCGAGTGGCATTAGAAGGGTCTGGGGTCATATAGAAAGGCCCTGAGAGGTTCTAGAAGTGTCTGGGGTACTTTAGAAAGGCCCTGAGGGGCATTAGAAGGGTCTGGGGGCCTTTAGAATGGTCCTGAGGGGTTCTAGAAGGGTCTGGAGGCATTTAAAATTGTCCTGAGAGGCTCTAGAAGGGTCTGGGTGCCTTTATAAGGGTCCTGAGGGGCATTAGAAGGGTCTGGGTCACCTTATAAAAGCCCTGAGGGGAATTAGCAGGGTCTGGGGGACTTTAGAAGGGTCCAGAGGGGCTCTATAAGGGTCTGGGGGCCTTTAGAAGGGTCTTCAGGGGCTCTAGAAGGGTCTGGGGACCTTTAGAAAGGCCCTGTGGGGCATTAGAAGGGTCTGGGGGCCTTTAGAATGCTCCAGAGGGGCAGTAGAAGGGTCTGGGGACCTTTATAAGGGTCCTGACGGGCTCTAGAAGGGTCTGGGGACGTTTATAAGGGTCCTGACGGGCTCTAGAAGGGTCTGAGGGCCTTTAGAAAGGTCCTGAGGGGCATTAGAAGGGTCTTGTGGCCTTCATAAGGGTCCTGAAAGGCATTAGAAGGGTCTGGGGGCTTTTAGATGGGTCCTGAGGCAATCTAGAAGGGTCTGGCGGCCTTTACATGGGTCTTGAGGGTCATTAGAAGGGTGTGGAGGCCTTTAGAAAGGCCCTGAGGGGCTCTAGAATGGTCTGGGGGCTATTAGAAGCGTCCTGAGGGGGTCCAGAAGGGTCTGGGGGCCTTTTTAAAGGCCCTCAGGGGGATTATAAGGGTCTCGCGGCCTTTAGAAAGGCCCTGAGTGGCATTAGAAGGGCCTGGGTGCCTATAGAAATGACCTGAGGGGCATTAGAAGGGTATGTGGGCCTTTAGAAAGGCCCTGTGGGGCATTAGAAGGGTCTGGGGGCCTTTAGAATGGTCCTGAGGGGGTCTAGAATGGTCTGGAGGCATTTAAAACTGTCCTGAGAGGCTCTAGAAGGGTCTGGGTGCCTTTATAAGGGTCCTGAGGGGCATTAGAAGGGTCTGGGGGCCCTTATAAAAGCCCAGAGAAGAATTAGCAGGGTCTGGGGGACTTTAGAATGGTCCTGAGGGGCTCTATAAGGGTCTCGGGGCCTTTAGAAGGTTCTTCAGGGGCTCTAGAAGGGTCTGGGGACCTTTAGAAAGGCCCCGTGGGGCATTAGAAGGGTCTGGGGGCCTTTAGAAGGGTCCTGAGGGGCTCTATAAGGGTCTGGGGGCCTTTAGAAGGGTCTTCAGGGGCTCTAGAAGGGTCTGGGGACCTTTAGAAAGGCCCTGTGGGTCATTAGAAGGATCTGGGGGCCTTTAGAATGCTCCTGAGGGGCAGTAGAAGGGTCTGGGGACCTTTATAAGGCCCTGACGGGCATTAGAATGGTCTGCAGGCCTTTAGAAGTGTCCTGAGGGGCTCTAGAATGGTCTGGGGGCCTTTATAAGGGTCCTGACGGGCTCTAGAAGGGTCTGGGAACCTTTATAAATGCCCTGAGGGGCATTAGAAGGGTCTGGGGCCCTTTAGAATGGTCCTGATGGGGTCTAGAAGGGTCTGGAGGCATTTAAAACTGTCCTGAGAGGCTCTAGAAGGGTCTGGGTGCCTTTATAAGGGTCCTGAGGGGCATTAGAAGGGTCTGGGTGTCCTTATAAAAGCCCTGAGGGGAATTAGCAGGGTCTGGGGGACTTTAGTAGAGTCCAGAGGGGCTCTATAAGGGTCTGGAGGCCTTTAGAAGGGTCTTCAGGGACTCTAGAGGGGTCTGGGGACACTTAGAAAGGCCCTGTGGGGCATTAGAAGGGTCTGGGGGCATTTAGAATGCTCCTGAGGGGCAGTAGAAGGGTCTTGGGACCTTTATAAGGGTCCTGACGGGTTCTATAAGGGTCTGGGGACCTTTATAAGGGTCCTGACGGGCTGTAGAAGGGTCTGAGGGCCTTTAGAAAGGTCCTGAGGGGCATTAGAACGGTCTTGTGGCCTTCATAAGGGTCCTGAAAAGCATTAGAAGGGTCTGCGTGCTTTTAGATGGGTCCTGATACAATCTAGAAGGGTCTAGGGGCCTTTACATGGGTCTTGAGGGTAATAAGAAGGGTGTGGAGTCCTTTATAAAGGCCCTGAGTGGCTCTAGAAGTGTCTGGGGGCTATTAGAAGCGTCCTGAGGGGGTCCAGAAGGGTCTGGGGGCCTTTTTAAAGGCCCTCAGGGGGATTATAAGGGTCTCGCGGCCTTTAGAAAGGCCCTGAGTGGCATTAGAAGGGCCTGGGTGCCTATAGAAATGACCTGAGGGGCATTAGAAGGGTATGGGGGCCTTTAGAAAGGCTCTGTGGGGCATTAGAAGGGTCTGGGGGCCTTTAGAATGCTCCAGAGGGGCAGTAGAAGGGTCTGGGGACCTTTATAAGGGTCCTGACGGGCTCTAGAAGGGTCTGGGGACGTTTATAAGGGTCCTGACGGGCTCTAGAAGGGTCTGAGGGCATTTAGAAAGGTCCTGAGGGGCATTAGAAGGGTCTTGTGGCCTTCATAATGGTCCTGAAAGGCATTAGAAGGGTCTGGGGGCCTTTAGATGGGTCCTGAGGCAATCTAGAAGGGTCTGGGGGCCTTTACATGGGTCTTGAGGGTCATTAGAAGGGTGTGGAGGCCTTTAGAAAGGCCCTGAGGGGCTCTAGAATGGTCTGGGGGCTATTAGAAGCGTCCTGTGGGGGTCCAGAAGGGTCTGGGGGCCTTTTTAAAGGCCCTCAGGGGGATTATAAGGGTCTCGCGGCCTTTAGAAAGGCCCTGAGTGGCATTAGAAGGGCCTGGGTGCCTATAGAAATGACCTGAGGGGCATTAGAAGGGTATGGGGGCCTTTAGAAAGGCCCTGTGGGGCATTAGAAGGGTCTGGGGGCCTTTAGAATGGTCCTGAGGGGGTCTAGAATGGTCTGGAGGCATTTAAAACTGTCCTGAGAGGCTCTAGAAGGGTCTGGGTGCCTTTATAAGGGTCCTGAGGGGCATTAGAAGGGTCTGGGGGCCCTTATAAAAGCCCAGAGAAGAATTAGCAGGGTCTGGGGGACTTTAGAATGGTCCTGAGGGGCTCTATAAGGGTCTCGGGGCCTTTAGAAGGTTCTTCAGGGGCTCTAGAAGGGTCTGGGGACCTTTAGAAAGGCCCCGTGGGGCATTAGAAGGGTCTGGGGGCCTTTAGAAGGGTCCTGAGGGGCTCTATAAGGGTCTGGGGGCCTTTAGAAGGGTCTTCAGGGGCTCTAGAAGGGTCTGGGGACCTTTAGAAAGGCCCTGTGGGTCATTAGAAGGATCTGGGGGCCTTTAGAATGCTCCTGAGGGGCAGTAGAAGGGTCTGGGGACCTTTATAAGGCCCTGACGGGCATTAGAATGGTCTGCAGGCCTTTAGAAGTGTCCTGAGGGGCTCTAGAATGGTCTGGGGGCCTTTATAAGGGTCCTGACGGGCTCTAGAAGGGTCTGGGAACCTTTATAAATGCCCTGAGGGGCATTAGAAGGGTCTGGGGCCCTTTAGAATGGTCCTGATGGGGTCTAGAAGGGTCTGGAGGCATTTAAAACTGTCCTGAGAGGCTCTAGAAGGGTCTGGGTGCCTTTATAAGGGTCCTGAGGGGCATTAGAAGGGTCTGGGTGTCCTTATAAAAGCCCTGAGGGGAATTAGCAGGGTCTGGGGGACTTTAGTAGAGTCCAGAGGGGCTCTATAAGGGTCTGGAGGCCTTTAGAAGGGTCTTCAGGGACTCTAGAGGGGTCTGGGGACACTTAGAAAGGCCCTGTGGGGCATTAGAAGGGTCTGGGGGCATTTAGAATGCTCCTGAGGGGCAGTAGAAGGGTCTTGGGACCTTTATAAGGGTCCGGACGGGTTCTAGAAGGGTCTGGGGACCTTTATAAGGGTCCTGACAGGCTGTAGAATGGTCTGAGGGCCTTTAGAAAGGTCCTGAGGGGCATTAGAACGGTCTTGTGGCCTTCATAAGGGTCCTGAAAAGCATTAGAAGGGTCTGCGTGCTTTTAGATGGGTCCTGAGACAATCTAGAAGGGTCTAGGGGCCTTTACATGGGTCTTGAGGGTCATTAGAAGGGTGTGGAGGCCTTTATAAAGGCCCTGAGTGGCTCTAGAAGGGTCTGGGGGCTATTAGAAGCGTCCTGAGGGGGTCCAGAAGGGTCTGGGGGCCTTTTTAAAGGCCCTCAGGGGGATTATAAGGGTCTCGCGGCCTTTAGAAAGGCCCTGAGTGGCATTAGAAGGGTCTGGGTGCCTTTAGAAAAGACCTGAGGGGCATTAGAAGGGTATGGGGGCCTTTAGAAAGGCCTTGAGGGGCATTAGAAGGGTCTGGGGGCCTTTAGAATGGTCCTGAGGGGGTCTAGAAGTGTCTGGAGGCATTTAAAACTGTCCTGAGAGGCTCTAGAAGGGTCTGGGTGCCTTTATAAGGGTCCTGAGGGGCATTAGAAGGGTCTGGGGGCTTTTAGATGGGTCCTGAGGAAATCTAGAAGGGTCTGGGGGCCTTTACATGGGTCTTGAGTGTCATTAGAAGGGTGTGGAGGCCTTTAGAAAGGCCCTGATAGGCTCTAGAAGGGTCTGGGGTATATTAGAAGTGTCCTGAGGGGATCCAGAAGGGTCTGGGGGCCTTTTTAAAGGCCCTCAGGGGGATTATAAGGGTCTCGTGGCTTTTAGAAAGGCCCTGAGTGGCATTACAAGGGTCTGGGGTCATATAGAAAGGCCCTGAGAGGTTCTAGAAGTGTCTGGGTTACTTTAGAAAGGCCCTGAGGGGCATTAGAAGGGTCTGGGGGCCTTTAGAATGGTCCTGAGGGGGTCTAGAATGGTCTGGAGGCATTTAAAACTGTCCTGAGATGCTCTACAAGGGTCTGGGTGCCTTTATAAGGGTCCTGAGTGGCATTAGAAGGGTCTGGGTGCCCTTATAAAAGCCCTGAGGGGAATTAGCAGGGTCTGGGGGACTTTAGAAGGGTCCTGAGGGGCTCTATAAGGGTCTGGGGGCCTTTAGAAGGGTCTTCAGGGGCTCTAGAAGGGTCTGGGGACCTTTAGAAAGGCTCTGTGGGGCATTAGAAGGGTCTGGGGGCCTTTAGAATGCTCCTGAGGGGCAGTAGAAGGGTCTGGGGACCTTTATAAAGGCCCTGACGGGCATTAGAATGGTCTGCGGGCCTTTAGAAGTGTCCTGAGGGGCTCTAGAATGGTCTGGGGGCCTTTATAAGGGTCCTGACGGTCTCTAGAAGGGTCTGGGAACCTTTATAAATGCCCTGAGGGGCATTAGAAGGGTCTGAGGGCCTTTAGAAAGGTCCTGAGGGGCATTAGAAGGGTCTTGTGGCCTTCATAAGGGTCCTGAAAGGCATTAGAAGGGTCTGGGGTCTTTTAGATGGGTCCTGAGGCAATCTAGAAGGGTCTGGGGGCCTTTACATGGGTCTTGAGGGTCATTAGAAGGGTGTGGAGGCCTTTAGAAAGGCCCTGAAAGGCATTAGAAGGGTCTGGGGGCTTTTAGATGGGTCCTGAGGCAATCTAGAAGGGTCTAGGGGCCTTTACATGTGTCTTGAGGGTCATTAGAAGGGTGTGGAGGCCTTTAGAAAGGCCCTGAGAGGCATTAGACTGGTGTGGAGGCCTTTACAAAGGTCCTGAGAGGCATTAGAAGGGTCTGGGGGCTATTAGATGGGTCCTTAGGCAATCTAGAAGGGTCTGGGGGACTTTACATGGGTCTTGATGGTCATTAGAAGGGTGTGGAGTCCTTTAGAAAGGCCCTAAAAGGCATTACAAAGGTCTGGGGGCTTTTAGATGGGTCCTGAGGCAATCTAGAAGGGTCTAGGGGCCTTTACATGGGTCTTGAGGGTCATTAGAAGGGTGTGGAGGCCTTTAGAAAGGCCCTGAAATGCATTAGAAAGGTCTGGGGGCTTTTAGATGGGTCCTGAGGCAGTCTAGAAGGGTCTGGGGGCCTTTACATGGGTCTTGTGGGTCATTAGAAGGGTGTAGATGCCTTTAGAAAGGCCCTGAGGGGCTCTAGAAGGGTCTGGGGGCTATTAGAAGCGTCCTGAAGGGGTCCAGAATGGTCAGGGGGCCATTTTAAAGGCCCTCAGGGTGATTATATGGGTCTCGCATCCTTTAGAAATGCCCTGAGTGGCATTACAAGGGTCTGGGGTCATATAGAAAGGCCCTGAGAGGTTCTAGAAGTGTCTGGGGTACTTTAGAAAGGCCCTGAGGGGCATTAGAAGGGTCTGGGGGCCTTTAGAAGGGTCCTGAGGGGCATTAGAAGTGTCTGGGGGCCTTTAGAATGGTCCTTAGGGGGTCTAGAAGGGTCTGGAGGCATTTAAAACTGTCCTGAGAGCCTCTAGAAGGGTCTGGGTGCCTTTATAAGGGTCCTGAGGGGCATTAGAAGGGTCTGGGTGCCCTTATAAAAGACCTGAGGGGAATTAGCAGGGTCTGGGGGACTTTAGAAGGGTCCTGAGGGGCTCTATAAGGGTCTGGGGGCCTTTAGAAGGGTCTTCAGGGGCTCTAGAAGGGTCTGGGGACCTTTAGAAAGGCTCTGTGGGGCATTAGAAGGGTCTGGGGGCCTTTAGAATGCTCCTGAGGGGCAGTAGAAGGGTCTGGGGACCTTTAGAAAGGCCCTGACGGGCATTAGAATGGTCTGCGGAATTTAGAAGTGTCCTGAGGGGCTCTAGAATGGTCTGGGGGCCTTTATAAGGGTCCTGACGGGCTCTAGAAGGGTCTGGGAACCTTTATAAATGCCCTGAGTGGCATTAGAAACGTCTGAGGTCCTGTAGAAAGGTCCTGAGGGGCATTAGAAGGGTCTTGTGACCTTCATAAGGGTCCTGAAAGGCATTAGAAGGGTCTGGGGGCTTTTAGATGGGTCCTGAGGCAATCTAGAAGGGTCTGGGGGCCTTTACATGGGTCTTGAGGGTCATTAGAAGGGTGTGGAGGCCTTTAGAAAGGCCCTGAGGGGGTCCAGAAGGGTCTGGGGACTTTTTAGAGGACCTCAGGGGGATTATAAAGATCTCGCGGCCTTTAGAAAGGCCCTGAGTGGCATTACAAAGGTCTGGGGTCATATAGAAAGGACCTGAGAGGTTCTAGAAGTGTCTGGGGTACTTTAGAAAGGCTCTGAGGTGGATTAGAAGGGTATAGGGGCCCTTAGAAAGGCCCTGAGTGGCATTTTAGGCGTTTGGGGTCATATAGAAAGGCCCTGAGAGGTTCTAGATGTGTCTGGGGTACTTTAGAAAGGCCCTGAGGGGCATTAGAAGGGTCTGGGGGCCTTTAGAAGGGTCCTGAGGGGCATTAGAAGGGTCTGGGTGGCCTTTAGAATGGTCCTGAGGGGCTCTAGAAGGGTCTGGAGGCATTTAAAACTGTCCTGAGAGGCTCTAGATGGGTCTGGGAGCCTTTATAAGGGTCCTGAGGGGCATTAGAAGGGTCTGGGTGCCCTTATAAAAGCCCTGAAAGGAATTAGCAGGGTCTGGGGGTCTTTAGAAGGGTCCTGAGGGGCTCTGTAAGGGTCTGGGGGCCTTTAGAAGGGTCTTCAGGGGCTCTAGAAGGGTCTGGGGACCTTTAGAAAGGCCCTATGGGGCATTAGAAGGGTCTGGGGGCCTTTAGAATGCTCCTGAGGGGCAGGTGAAGGGTCTGGGAACCTTTATAAAGGCCCTGACGGGCATTAGAATGGTCTGCGGGCCTTTAGAAGTGTCCTGAGGGGCTCTTGAATGGTCTGGGGACCTTTATAAGGGTCCTGACAGGCTCTAGAAGGGTCTGGGAACCTTTATAAATGCCCTGAGGGGCATTAGAAGGGTCTGAGTGCCTTTAGAAAGGTCCTGAGGGGCTTTAGAAGGGTCTTGTGGCCTTCATAAGGGTCCTGAAAGGCATTAGAAGGGTCTGGGGGCTTTTAGATGGGTCCTGAGGCAATCTAGAAGGGTCTAGGGGCCTTTACATGGGTCTTTAGGGTCATTAGAAGGGTGTGGAGGCCTTTAGAAAGGCCCTGAGTGGCTCTAGAAGGGTCTGGGGGCTATTAGAAGCGTCCTGAGGGGGTCCAGAAGGGTCTGGGGGCCTTTTTAAAGGCCCTCAGGGGGATGATAAGGGTCTCGCGACATTTAGAAAGGCCCTGAGTGGCATTTCAAGGGTCTGGGGTCATATAGAAAGGCCCTGAGAGGTTCTAGAAGTGTCTGGGCTACTTTAGAAAGGCCCTGAGGGGCATTAGAAGGGTCTGTGGGCCTTTAGAATGGTCCTGAGGGGGTCTAGAAGGGTCTGGAGGCATTTAAAACTGTCCTGAGAGGCTCTAGAAGGGTCTGGGTGCCTTTATAAAGGTCCTGAGGGGCATTAGAAGGGTTTGGGGGCCCTTATAAAAGCCCTGAGGGGAATTAGCAGGGTCTGGGGGACTTTAGAATTGTCCTGAGGGGCTCTAGAAGGGTCTGGGGGCCTTTAGAAGGGTCTTCAGGGGCTCTAGATGGGTCTGGGGACCTTTAGAAAGGCCCTGTGGGGCATTAGAAGGGTCTGGGGGCCTTTAAAATGCTCCTGAGGGGCAGTAGAAGGGTATGGGGACATTTATAAGTGTCCTGACGGACTCTAGAAGGGTCTGGGAACCTTTATAAATGCCCTGAGGGGCATTAGAAGGGTCTGAGGGCCTTTAGAAAGGTTCTGAGGGGCATTAGAAAGGTCTTGTGGCCTTCATAAGGGTCCTGAAAGGCATTAGAAGGGTCTGGGGGCTTTTAGATGGGTCCTGAGGCAATCTAGAAGGGTCTAGGGGCCTTTACATGGGTCTTGAGGGTCATTAGAAGGGTGTGGAGGCCTTTAGAAAGGCCCTGAGGGGCTCTAGGAGGGTCTGGGGGCTATTAGAAGCTTCCTGAGGGGGTCCAGAAGGGTCTGGGGGCCTTTTTAAAGGCCCTCAGGGGGATTATAAGGGTCTCGCGGCCTTTAGAAAGGCCCTGAGTGGCATTAAAAGGGTCTGGGGTCATATAGAAAGGCCCTGAGAGGTTCTAGAAGTGTCTGGGGTACTTTAGAAAGGCCCTGAGTGGCATTAGAAGGGTCTGGGGTCCTTTAGAATGGTCCTGAGGGGTTCTAGAAGGGTCTGGAGGCATTTAAAACTGTCCTGAGAGGCTCTAGAAGGGTCTGGGTGCCTTTATAAGGGTCCTGAGGGGCATTAGAAGATTCTGGGTGCCCTTATAAAAGCCCTGAGGGGAACTAGCAGGGTCTGGGGGACTTTAGAAGGGTCCTGAAGGGCTCTATAAGGGTCTGGGGGCCTTTAGAAGGGTCTTCAGGGGCTCTAGAAGGGTCTGGGGACCTTTAGAAAGGCCCTGTGGGGCATTAGAAGGGTCTGGGGGCCTTTAGAATGCTCTTCAGGGGCAGTAGAAGGTCTGGGGTCCTTTAGAAAGGCCCTGTGGGGCATTAGAATGGTCTGCGATCCTTTATAAGGGTCCTGACGGGCTCTAGAAGGGTCTGGGAAGCTTTATAAATGCCCTGAGGGGCATTAGAAGGGTCTGAGGGCCTTTAGAATGCTCCTGAGGGGCAGTAGAAGGGTCTGGGGACATTTATAAGTGTCCTGACCGGCTCTAGAAGGGTCTGGGAACCTTTATATATGCCCTGAGGGGCATTAGAAGGGTCTGAGGGCCTTTAGAAAGGTTCTGAGGGGCATCAGAAAGGTCTTGTGGCCTTCATAATGGTCCTGAAAGGCATTAGAAGGGTCTGGGGGCTTTTAGATGGGTCCTGAGGCAATCTAGAAGGGTCTAGGGGCCTTTACATGGGTCTTGAGGGTCATTAGAAGGGTGTGGAGGCCTTTAGAAAGGCCCTGAAAGGCATTAGAAGGGTCTGGGGGCTTTTAGATGGGTCCTGAGGCAATCTAGAAGGGTCTGGCGGCCTTTACATGGGTCTTGAGGGTCATTAGAAGGGTGTGGAGGCCTTTAGAAAGGCCCTGAGGGGCTCTAGAAGGGTCTGGGGGCTATTAGAAGCTTCCTGAGGGGGTCCAGAAGGGTCTGGGGGCCTTTTTAAAGGCCCTCAGGGGGATTATAAGGGTCTCGCGGCCTTTAGAAAGGCCCTGAGTGGCATTATAAGGGTCTGGGGTCATATAGAAAGGCCCTGAGAGGTTCTAGAAGTGTCTGGGGTACTTTAGAAAGGCCCTGAGGGGCATTAGAAGGGTCTGGGGTCCTTTAGAATGGTCCTGAGGGGTTCTAGAAGGGTCTGGAGGCATTTAAAACTGTCCTGAGAGGCTCTAGAAGGGTCTGGGTGCCTTTATAAGGGTCCTGAGGGGCATTAGAAGATTCTGGGTGCCCTTATAAAAGCCCTGAGGGGAACTAGCAGGGTCTGGGGGACTTTAGAAGGGTCCTGAGGGGCTCTATAAGGGTCTGGGGGTCTTTAGAAGGTTCTTCAGGGGCTCTAGAAGGGTCTGGGGACCTTTAGAAAGGCCCTGTGGGGCATTAGAAGGGTCTGGGGGCCTTTAGAATGCTCCTGAGGGGCAGTAGAAGGGTCTGGGAACCTTTATAAAGGCCCTGACGGGCATTAGAATGGTCTGCGGGCCTTTAGAAGTGTCCTGAGGGACTCTAGAATGGTCTGGGGGCCTTTATAAGTGTCCTGAGGGGCATTAGAAGGGTCTGAGTGCCTTTAGAAAGGTCCTGAGGGGCATTAGAAGGGTCTTGTGGCCTTCATAAGGGTCCTGAAAGGCATTAGAAGGGTCTGGGGGCTTTTAGATTGGTCCTGAGGCAATCTAGAAGGGTCTAGGGGCCTTTACATGGGCCTTGAGAGTCATTAGAAGGGTGTGGAGTCCTTTAGAAAGGCCCTGAGGGGCTCTAGAAGGGTCTGCGGGCTAGTAGTATCGTCCTGAGTGGGTCCAGAAGGGTCTGGGGGCCTTTTTAAAGGCCCTCAGGGGGATTTTAAGGGTCTCGCGGCCTTTAGAAAGGCCCTGAGTGGCATTACAAGGGTCTGGGGTCATATAGAAAGGCCCTGAGAGGTTCTAGAAGTGTCTGGGTTACTTTAGAAAGGCCCTGAGGGGCATTAGAAGGGTCTGTGGGCCTTTAGAATGGTCCTGAGGGGGTCTAGAAGTGTCTGGGGTACTTTAGAAAGGCCCTGAGGGGCATTAGAAGGGTCTGGGGTCCTTTAGAATGGTCCTGAGGGGTTCTAGAAGGGTCTGGAGGCATTTAAAACTGTCCTGAGAGGCTCTAGAAGGGTCTGGGTGCCTTTATAAGGGTCCTGAGGGGCATTAGAAGATTCTGGGTGCCCTTATAAAAGCCCTGAGGGGAACTAGTAGGGTCTGGGGGACTTTAGAAGGGTCTTCAGGGGCTCTAGAAGGGTCTGGGGACCTTTAGAAAGGCCCTGTGGGGCATTAGAAGGGTCTGGGGGCCTTTAAAATGCTCCTGAGGGGCAGTAGAAGGGTATGGGGACATTTATAAGTGTCCTGACGGACTCTAGAAGGGTCTGGGAACCTTTATAAATGCCCTGAGGGGCATTAGAAGGGTCTGAAAGCCTTTAGAGAGGTTCTGAGGGGCATTAGAAAGGTCTTGTGGCCTTCATAAGGGTCCTGAAAGGCATTAGAAGGGTCTGGGGGCTTTTAGATGGGTCCTGAGGCAATCTAGAAGGGTCTAGGGGCCTTTACATGGGTCTTGAGGGTCATTAGAAGGGTGTGGAGGCCTTTAGAAAGGCCCTGAAAGGCATTAGAAGGGTCTGGGGGCTTTTAGATGGGTCCTGAGGCAATCTAGAAGGGTCTGGGGGCCTTTACATGGGTCTTGATGGTCATTAGAAGGGTGTGGAGGCCTTTAGAAAGGCCCTGAGGGGCTCTAGAAGGGTCTGGGGGCTATTAGAAGCTTCCTGAGGGGGTCCAGAAGGGTTTGGGGGCCTTTTTAAAGGCCCTCAGGGGGATTATAAGGGTCTCGCGGCCTTTAGAAAGGCCCTGAGTGGCATTAAAAGGGTCTGGGGTCATATAGAAAGGCCCTGAGAGGTTCTAGAAGTGTCTGGGGTACTTTAGAAAGGCCCTGAGGGGCATTAGAAGGGTCTGGGGTCCTTTAGAATGGTCCTGAGGGGTTCTAGAAGGGTCTGGAGGCATTTAAAACTGTCCTGAGAGGCTCTAGAAGGGTCTGGGTGCCTTTATAAGGGTCCTGAGGGGCATTAGAAGATTCTGGGTGCCCTTATAAAAGCCCTGAGGGGAACTAGCAGGGTCTGGGGGACTTTAGAAGGGTCCTGAAGGGCTCTATAAGGGTCTGGGGGCCTTTAGAAGGGTCTTCAGGGGCTCTAGAAGGGTCTGGGGACCTTTAGAAAGGCCCTGTGGGGCATTAGAAGGGTCTGGGGGCCTTTAGAATGCTCTTCAGGGGCAGTAGAAGGGTCTGGGGTCCTTTAGAAAGGCCCTGTGGGGCATTAGAATGGTCTGCGTGCCTTTATAAGGGTCCTGACGGGCTCTAGAAGGGTCTGGGAACCTTTATAAATGCCCTGAGGGGCATTAGAAGGGTCTGGGGGCCTTTAGAATGCTCCTGAGGGGCAGTAGACGGGTCTGGGGACATTTATAAGTGTCCTGACCGGCTCTAGAAGGGTCTGGGAACCTTTATATATGCCCTGAGGGGCATTAGAAGGGTCTGAGGGCCTTTAGAAAGGTTCTGAGGGGCATCAGAAAGGTCTTGTGGCCTTCATAAGGGTCCTGAAAGGCATTAGAAGGGTCTGGGGGCTTTTAGATGGGTCCTGAGGCAATCTAGAAGGGTCTAGGGGCCTTTACATGGGTCTTGAGGGTCATTAGAAGGGTGTGGAGGCCTTTAGAAAGGCCCTGAAAGGCATTAGAAGGGTCTGGGGGCTTTTAGATGGGTCCTGAGGCAATCTAGAAGGGTCTGGCGGCCTTTACATGGGTCTTGAGGGTCATTAGAAGGGTGTGGAGGCCTTTAAAAAGGCCCTGAGGGGCTCTAGAAGGGTCTGGGGGCTATTAGAAGCTTCCTGAGGGGGTCCAGAAGGGTCTGGGGGCCTTTTTAAAGGCCCTCAGG
This sequence comes from Coccyzus lansbergi, assembly GCA_033558105.1. NCBI lineage: Eukaryota > Metazoa > Chordata > Aves > Cuculiformes > Coccyzidae > Coccyzus > Coccyzus lansbergi. The sequence continues at coordinate 516,964 of JAUMJK010000004.1, forward strand.
GGGATTATAAGGGTCTCGCGGCCTTTAGAAAGGCCCTGAGTGGCATTATAAGGGTCTGGGGTCATATAGAAAGGCCCTGAGAGGTTCTAGAAGTGTCTGGGGTACTTTAGAAAGGCCCTGAGGGGCATTAGAAGGGTCTGGGGTCCTTTAGAATGGTCCTGAGGGGTTCTAGAAGGGTCTGGAGGCATTTAAAACTGTCCTGAGAGGCTCTAGAAGGGTCTGGGTGCCTTTATAAGGGTCCTGAGGGGCATTAGAAGATTCTGGGTGCCCTTATAAAAGCCCTGAGGGGAACTAGCAGGGTCTGGGGGACTTTAGAAGGGTCCTGAGGGGCTCTATAAGGGTCTGGGGGTCTTTAGAAGGTTCTTCAGGGGCTCTAGAAGGGTCTGGGGACCTTTAGAAAGGCCCTGTGGGGCATTAGAAGGGTCTGGGGGCCTTTAGAATGCTCCTGAGGGGCAGTAGAAGGGTCTGGGAACCTTTATAAAGGCCCTGACGGGCATTAGAATGGTCTGCGGGCCTTTAGAAGTGTCCTGAGGGACTCTAGAATGGTCTGGGGGCCTTTATAAGTGTCCTGAGGGGCATTAGAAGGGTCTGAGTGCCTTTAGAAAGGTCCTGAGGGGCATTAGAAGGGTCTTGTGGCCTTCATAAGGGTCCTGAAAGGCATTAGAAGGGTCTGGGGGCTTTTAGATTGGTCCTGAGGCAATCTAGAAGGGTCTAGGGGCCTTTACATGGGCCTTGAGAGTCATTAGAAGGGTGTGGAGTCCTTTAGAAAGGCCCTGAGGGGCTCTAGAAGGGTCTGCGGGCTAGTAGTATCGTCCTGAGTGGGTCCAGAAGGGTCTGGGGGCCTTTTTAAAGGCCCTCAGGGGGATTTTAAGGGTCTCGCGGCCTTTAGAAAGGCCCTGAGTGGCATTACAAGGGTCTGGGGTCATATAGAAAGGCCCTGAGAGGTTCTAGAAGTGTCTGGGTTACTTTAGAAAGGCCCTGAGGGGCATTAGAAGGGTCTGTGGGCCTTTAGAATGGTCCTGAGGGGGTCTAGAAGTGTCTGGGGTACTTTAGAAAGGCCCTGAGGGGCATTAGAAGGGTCTGGGGTCCTTTAGAATGGTCCTGAGGGGTTCTAGAAGGGTATGGAGGCATTTAAAACTGTCCTGAGAGGCTCTAGAAGGGTCTGGGTGCCTTTATAAGGGTCCTGAGGGGCATTAGAAGATTCTGGGTGCCCTTATAAAAGCCCTGAGGGGAACTAGTAGGGTCTGGGGGACTTTAGAATGGTCTTCAGGGGCTCTAGAAGGGTCTGGGGACCTTTAGAAAGGCCCTGTGGGGCATTAGAAGGGTCTGGGGGCCTTTAAAATGCTCCTGAGGGGCAGTAGAAGGGTATGGGGACATTTATAAGTGTCCTGACGGACTCTAGAAGGGTCTGGGAACCTTTATAAATGCCCTGAGGGGCATTAGAAGGGTCTGAAAGCCTTTAGAGAGGTTCTGAGGGGCATTAGAAAGGTCTTGTGGCCTTCATAAGGGTCCTGAAAGGCATTAGAAGGGTCTGGGGGCTTTTAGATGGGTCCTGAGGCAATCTAGAAGGGTCTAGGGGCCTTTACATGGGTCTTGAGGGTCATTAGAAGGGTGTGGAGGCCTTTAGAAAGGCCCTGAAAGGCATTAGAAGGGTCTGGGGGCTTTTAGATGGGTCCTGAGGCAATCTAGAAGGGTCTGGGGGCCTTTACATGGGTCTTGAGGGTCATTAGAAGGGTGTGGAGGCCTTTAGAAAGGCCCTGAGGGGCTCTAGAAGGGTCTGGGGGCTATTAGAAGCTTCCTGAGGGGGTCCAGAAGGGTTTGGGGGCCTTTTTAAAGGCCCTCAGGGGGATTATAAGGGTCTCGCGGCCTTTAGAAAGGCCCTGAGTGGCATTAAAAGGGTCTGGGGTCATATAGAAAGGCCCTGAGAGGTTCTAGAAGTGTCTGGGGTACTTTAGAAAGGCCCTGAGGGGCATTAGAAGGGTCTGGGGTCCTTTAGAATGGTCCTGAGGGGTTCTAGAAGGGTCTGGAGGCATTTAAAACTGTCCTGAGAGGCTCTAGAAGGGTCTGGGTGCCTTTATAAGGGTCCTGAGGGGCATTAGAAGATTCTGGGTGCCCTTATAAAAGCCCTGAGGGGAACTAGCAGGGTCTGGGGGACTTTAGAAGGGTCCTGAAGGGCTCTATAAGGGTCTGGGGGCCTTTAGAAGGGTCTTCAGGGGCTCTAGAAGGGTCTGGGGTCCTTTAGAAAGGCCCTGTGGGGCATTAGAAGGGTCTGGGGGCCTTTAGAATGCTCTTCAGGGGCAGTAGAAGGGTCTGGGGTCCTTTAGAAAGGCCCTGTGGGGCATTAGAATGGTCTGCGTGCATTTATAAGGGTCCTGACGGGCTCTAGAAGGGTCTGGGAACCTTTATAAAGGCCCTGAGGGGCTTTAGAAGGGTCTGGGGGCCTTTAGAATGCTCCTGAGGGGCAGTAGACGGGTCTGGGGACATTTATAAGTGTCCTGACCGGCTCTAGAAGGGTCTGGGAACCTTTATATATGCCCTGAGGGGCATTAGAAGGGTCTGAGGGCCTTTAGAAAGGTTCTGAGGGGCATCAGAAAGGTCTTGTGGCCTTCATAAGGGTCCTGAAAGGCATTAGAAGGGTCTGGGGGCTTTTAGATGGGTCCTGAGGCAATCTAGAAGGGTCTAGGGGCCTTTACATGGGTCTTGAGGGTCATTAGAAGGGTGTGGAGGCCTTTAGAAAGGCCCTGAAAGGCATTAGAAGGGTCTGGGGGCTTTTAGATGGGTCCTGAGGCAATCTAGAAGGGTCTGGCGGCCTTTACATGGGTCTTGAGGGTCATTAGAAGGGTGTGGAGGCCTTTAAAAAGGCCCTGAGGGGCTCTAGAAGGGTCTGGGGGCTATTAGAAGCTTCCTGAGGGGGTCCAGAAGGGTCTGGGGGCCTTTTTAAAGGCCCTCAGGGGGATTATAAGGGTCTCGCGGCCTTTAGAAAGGCCCTGAGTGGCATTATAAGGGTCTGGGGTCATATAGAAAGGCCCTGAGAGGTTCTAGAAGTGTCTGGGGTACTTTAGAAAGGCCCTGAGGGGCATTAGAAGGGTCTGGGGTCCTTTAGAATGGTCCTGAGGGGTTCTAGAAGGGTCTGGAGGCATTTAAAACTGTCCTGAGAGGCTCTAGAAGGGTCTGGGTGCGTTTATAAGGGTCCTGAGGGGCATTAGAAGATTCTGGGTGCCCTTATAAAAGCCCTGAGGGGAACTAGCAGGGTCTGGGGGACTTTAGAAGGGTCCTGAGGGGCTCTATAAGGGTCTGGGGGTCTTTAGAAGGTTCTTCAGGGGCTCTAGAAGGGTCTGGGGACCTTTAGAAAGGCCCTGTGGGGCATTAGAAGGGTCTGGGGGCCTTTAGAATGCTCCTGAGGGGCAGTAGAAGGGTCTGGGAACCTTTATAAAGGCCCTGACGGGCATTAGAATGGTCTGCGGGCCTTTAGAAGTGTCCTGAGGGACTCTAGAATGGTCTGGGGGCCTTTATAAGGGTCCTGACAGGCTCTAGAAGGGTCTGGGAACCTTTATAAATTCCCTGAGGGGCATTAGAAGGGTCTGAGTGCCTTTAGAAAGGTCCTGAGGGGCATTAGAAGGGTCTTGTGGCCTTCATAAGGGTCTTGAAAGGCATTAGAAGGGTCTGGGGGCTTTTAGATGGGTCCTGAGGCAATCTAGAAGGGTCTAGGGGCCTTTACATGGGCCTTGAGAGTCATTAGAAGGGTGTGGAGGCCTTTAGAAAGGCCCTGAGAGGCATTAGACTGGTGTGGAGGCCTTTACAAAGGTCCTGAGAGGCATTAGAAGGGTCTGGGGGCTATTAGATGGGTCCTTAGGCAATCTAGAAGGGTCTGGGGGACTTTACATGGGTCTTGATGGTCATTAGAAGGGTGTGGAGTCCTTTAGAAAGGCCCTAAAAGGCATTACAAAGGTCTGGGGGCTTTTAGATGGGTCCTGAGGCAATCTAGAAGGGTCTAGGGGCCTTTACATGGGTCTTGAGGGTCATTAGAAGGGTGTGGAGGCCTTTAGAAAGGCCCTGAAATGCATTAGAAAGGTCTGGGGGCTTTTAAATGGGTCCTGAGGCAGTCTAGAAGGGTCTGGGGGCCTTTACATGGGTCTTGTGGGTCATTAGAAGGGTGTAGATGCCTTTAGAAAGGCCCTGAGGGGCTCTAGAAGGGTCTGGGGGCTATTAGAAGCGTCCTGAAGGGGTCCAGAATGGTCAGGGGGCCATTTTAAAGGCCCTCAGGTTGATTCTATGGGTCTCGCATCCTTTAGAAAGGCCCTGAGTGGCATTACAAGGGTCTGGGGTCATATACAAAGGCCCTGAGAGGTTCTAGAAGTGTCTGGGGTACTTTAGAAAGGCCCTGAGGGGCATTAGAAGGGTCTGGGGGCCTTTAGAAGGGTCCTGAGGGGCATTAGAAGTGTCTGGGGGCCTTTAGAATGGTCCTTAGGGGGTCTAGAAGGGTCTGGAGGCATTTAAAACTGTCCTGAGAGGCTCTAGAAGGGTCTGGGTGCCTTTATAAGGGTCCTGAGGGGCATTAGAAGGGTCTGGGTGCCCTTATAAAAGACCTGAGGGGAATTAGCAGGGTCTGGGGGACTTTAGAAGGGTCCTGAGGGGCTCTATAAGGGTCTGGGGGCCTTTAGAAGGGTCTTCAGGGGCTCTAGAAGGGTCTGGGGACCTTTAGAAAGGCTCTGTGGGGCATTAGAAGGGTCTGGGGGCCTTTAGAATGCTCCTGAGGGGCAGTAGAAGGGTCTGGGGACCTTTAGAAAGGCCCTGACGGGCATTAGAATGGTCTGCGGGCCTTTAGAAGTGTCCTGAGGGGCTCTAGAATGGTCTGGGGGCCTTTATAAGGGTCCTGACGGGCTCTAGAAGGGTCTGGGAACCTTTATAAATGCCCTGAGTGGCATTAGAAACGTCTGAGGTCCTGTAGAAAGGTCCTGAGGGGCATTAGAAGGGTCTTGTGACCTTCATAAGGGTCCTGAAAGGCATTAGAAGGGTCTGGGGGCTTTTAGATGGGTCCTGAGGCAATCTAGAAGGGTCTGGGGGCATTTACATGGGTCTTGAGGGTCATTAGAACGGTGTGGAGGCCTTTAGAAAGGCCCTGAGGGGGTCCAGAAGGGTCTGGGGACTTTTTAGAGGACCTCAGGGGGATTATAAAGATCTCGCGGCCTTTAGAAAGGCCCTGAGTGGCATTACAAAGGTCTGGGGTCATATAGAAAGGACCTGAGAGGTTCTAGAAGTGTCTGGGGTACTTTAGAAAGGCTCTGAGGTGGATTAGAAGGGTATAGGGGCCCTTAGAAAGGCCCTGAGGGGCATTATAGGCGTCTGGGGTCATATAGAAAGGCCCTGAGAGGTTCTAGATGTGTCTGGGGTACTTTAGAAAGGCCCTGAGGGGCATTAGAAGGGTCTGGGGGCCTTTAGAAGGGTCCTGAGGGGCATTAGAAGGGTCTGGGTGGCCTTTAGAATGGTCCTGAGGGGCTCTAGAAGGGTCTGGAGGCATTTAAAACTGTCCTGAGAGGCTCTAGATGGGTCTGGGAGCCTTTATAAGGGTCCTGAGGGGCATTAGAAGGGTCTGGGTGCCCTTATAAAAGCCCTGAAAGGAATTAGCAGGGTCTGGGGGTCTTTGGAAGGGTCCTGAGGGGCTCTGTAAGGGTCTGGAGGCCTTTAGAAGGGTCTTCAGGGGCTCTAGAAGGGTCTGGGGACCTTTAGAAAGGCCCTATGGGGCATTAGAAGGGTCTGGGGGCCTTTAGAATGCTCCTGAGGGGCAGGTGAAGGGTCTGGGAACCTTTATAAAGGCCCTGACGGGCATTAGAATGGTCTGCGGGCCTTTAGAAGTGTCCTGAGGGGCTCTTGAATGGTCTGGGGACCTTTATAAGGGTCCTGACAGGCTCTAGAAGGGTCTGGGAACCTTTATAAATGCCCTGAGGGGCATTAGAAGGGTCTGAGTGCCTTTAGAAAGGTCCTGAGGGGCTTTAGAAGGGTCTTGTGGCCTTCATAAGGGTCCTGAAAGGCATTAGAAGGGTCTGGGGGCTTTTAGATGGGTCCTGAGGCAATCTAGAAGGGTCTAGGGGCCTTTACATGGGTCTTTAGGGTCATTAGAAGGGTGTGGAGGCCTTTAGAAAGGCCCTGAGTGGCTCTAGAAGGGTCTGGGGGCTATTAGAAGCGTCCTGAGGGGGTCCAGAAGGGTCTGGGTGCCTTTTTAAAGGCCCTCAGGGGGATGATAATGGTCTCGCGACATTTAGAAAGGCCCTGAGTGGCATTTCAAGGGTCTGGGGTCATATAGAAAGGCCCTGAGAGGTTCTAGAAGTGTCTGGGCTACTTTAGAAAGGCCCTGAGGGGCATTAGAAGGGTCTGTGGGCCTTTAGAATGGTCCTGAGGGGTTCTAGAAGGGTCTGGAGGCATTTAAAACTGTCCTGAGAGGCTCTAGAAGGGTCTGGGTGCCTTTATAAGGGTCCTGAGGGGCATTAGAAGGGTTTGGGTGCCCTTATAAAAGCCCTGAGGGGAATTAGCAGGGTCTGGGGGACTTTAGAATTGTCCTGAGGGGCTCTAGAAGGGTCTGGGGGCCTTTAGAAGGGTCTTCAGGGGCTCTAGATGGGTCTGGGGACCTTTAGAAAGGCCCTGTGGGGCATTAGAAGGGTCTGGGGGCCTTTAAAATGCTCCTGAGGGGCAGTAGAAGGGTATGGGGACATTTATAAGTGTCCTGACGGACTCTAGAAGGGTCTGGGAACCTTTATAAATGCCCTGAGGGGCATTAGAAGGGTCTGAGGGCCTTTAGAAAGGTTCTGAGGGGCATTAGAAAGGTCTTGTGGCCTTCATAAGGGTCCTGAAAGGCATTAGAAGGGTCTGGGGGCTTTTAGATGGGTCCTGAGGCAATCTAGAAGGGTCTAGGGGCCTTTACATGGGTCTTGAGGGTCATTAGAAGGGTGTGGAGGCCTTTAGAAAGGCCCTGAGGGGCTCTAGGAGGGTCTGGGGGCTATTAGAAGCTTCCTGAGGGGGTCCAGAAGGGTCTGGGGGCCTTTTTAAAGGCCCTCAGGGGGATTATAAGGGTCTCGCGGCCTTTAGAAAGGCCCTGAGTGGCATTAAAAGGGTCTGGGGTCATATAGAAAGGCCCTGAGAGGTTCTAGAAGTGTCTGGGGTACTTTAGAAAGGCCCTGAGTGGCATTAGAAGGGTCTGGGGTCCTTTAGAATGGTCCTGAGGGGTTCTAGAAGGGTCTGGAGGCATTTAAAACTGTCCTGAGAGGCTCTAGAAGGGTCTGGGTGCCTTTATAAGGGTCCTGAGGGGCATTAGAAGATTCTGGGTGCCCTTATAAAAGCCCTGAGGGGAACTAGCAGGGTCTGGGGGACTTTAGAAGGGTCCTGAAGGGCTCTATAAGGGTCTGGGGGCCTTTAGAAGGGTCTTCAGGGGCTCTAGAAGGGTCTGGGGACCTTTAGAAAGGCCCTGTGGGGCATTAGAAGGGTCTGGGGGCCTTTAGAATGCTCTTCAGGGGCAGTAGAAGGGTCTGGGGTCCTTTAGAAAGGCCCTGTGGGGCATTAGAATGGTCTGCGATCCTTTATAAGGGTCCTGACGGGCTCTAGAAGGGTCTGGGAAGCTTTATAAATGCCCTGAGGGGCATTAGAAGGGTCTGAGGGCCTTTAGAATGCTCCTGAGGGGCAGTAGAAGGGTCTGGGGACATTTATAAGTGTCCTGACCGGCTCTAGAAGGGTCTGGGAACCTTTATATATGCCCTGAGGGGCATTAGAAGGGTCTGAGGGCCTTTAGAAAGGTTCTGAGGGGCATCAGAAAGGTCTTGTGGCCTTCATAAGGGTCCTGAAAGGCATTAGAAGGGTCTGGGGGCTTTTAGATGGGTCCTGAGGCAATCTAGAAGGGTCTAGGGGCCTTTACATGGGTCTTGAGGGTCATTAGAAGGGTGTGGAGGCCTTTAGAAAGGCCCTGAAAGGCATTAGAAGGGTCTGGGGGCTTTTAGATGGGTCCTGAGGCAATCTAGAAGGGTCTGGCGGCCTTTACATGGGTCTTGAGGGTCATTAGAAGGGTGTGGAGGCCTTTAGAAAGGCCCTGAGGGGCTCTAGAAGGGTCTGGGGGCTATTAGAAGCTTCCTGAGGGGGTCCAGAAGGGTCTGGGGGCCTTTTTAAAGGCCCTCAGGGGGATTATAAGGGTCTCGCGGCCTTTAGAAAGGCCCTGAGTGGCATTATAAGGGTCTGGGGTCATATAGAAAGGCCCTGAGAGGTTCTAGAAGTGTCTGGGGTACTTTAGAAAGGCCCTGAGGGGCATTAGAAGGGTCTGGGGTCCTTTAGAATGGTCCTGAGGGGTTCTAGAAGGGTCTGGAGGCATTTAAAACTGTCCTGAGAGGCTCTAGAAGGGTCTGGGTGCCTTTATAAGGGTCCTGAGGGGCATTAGAAGATTCTGGGTGCCCTTATAAAAGCCCTGAGGGGAACTAGCAGGGTCTGGGGGACTTTAGAAGGGTCCTGAGGGGCTCTATAAGGGTCTGGGGGTCTTTAGAAGGTTCTTCAGGGGCTCTAGAAGGGTCTGGGGACCTTTAGAAAGGCCCTGTGGGGCATTAGAAGGGTCTGGGGGCCTTTAGAATGCTCCTGAGGGGCAGTAGAAGGGTCTGGGAACCTTTATAAAGGCCCTGACGGGCATTAGAATGGTCTGCGGGCCTTTAGAAGTGTCCTGAGGGACTCTAGAATGGTCTGGGGGCCTTTATAAGTGTCCTGAGGGGCATTAGAAGGGTCTGAGTGCCTTTAGAAAGGTCCTGAGGGGCATTAGAAGGGTCTTGTGGCCTTCATAAGGGTCCTGAAAGGCATTAGAAGGGTCTGGGGGCTTTTAGATTGGTCCTGAGGCAATCTAGAAGGGTCTAGGGGCCTTTACATGGGCCTTGAGAGTCATTAGAAGGGTGTGGAGTCCTTTAGAAAGGCCCTGAGGGGCTCTAGAAGGGTCTGCGGGCTAGTAGTATCGTCCTGAGTGGGTCCAGAAGGGTCTGGGGGCCTTTTTAAAGGCCCTCAGGGGGATTTTAAGGGTCTCGCGGCCTTTAGAAAGGCCCTGAGTGGCATTACAAGGGTCTGGGGTCATATAGAAAGGCCCTGAGAGGTTCTAGAAGTGTCTGGGGTACTTTAGAAAGGCCCTGAGGGGCATTAGAAGGGTCTGTGGGCCTTTAGAATGGTCCTGAGGGGGTCTAGAAGTGTCTGGGGTACTTTAGAAAGGCTCTGAGGGGCATTAGAAGGGTCTGGGGTCCTTTAGAATGGTCCTGAGGGGTTCTAGAAGGGTATGGAGGCATTTAAAACTGTCCTGAGAGGCTCTAGAAGGGTCTGGGTGCCTTTATAAGGGTCCTGAGGGGCATTAGAAGATTCTGGGTGCCCTTATAAAAGCCCTGAGGGGAACTAGTAGGGTCTGGGGGACTTTAGAAGGGTCTTCAGGGGCTCTAGAAGGGTCTGGGAACCTTTAGAAAGGCCCTGTGGGGCCTTAGAAGGGTCTGGGGGCCTTTAAAATGCTCCTGAGGGGCAGTAGAAGGGTATGGGGACATTTATAAGTGTCCTGACGGACTCTAGAAGGGTCTGGGAACCTTTATAAATGCCCTGAGGGGCATTAGAAGGGTCTGAAAGCCTTTAGAGAGGTTCTGAGGGGCATTAGAAAGGTCTTGTGGCCTTCATAAGGGTCCTGAAAGGCATTAGAAGGGTCTGGGGGCTTTTAGATGGGTCCTGAGGCAATCTAGAATGGTCTAGGGGCCTTTACATGGGTCTTGAGGGTCATTAGAAGGGTGTGGAGGCCTTTAGAAAGGCCCTGAAAGGCATTAGAAAGGTCTGGGGGCTTTTAGATGGGTCCTGAGGAAATCTAGAAGGGTCTGGGGGCCTTTACATGGGTCTTGAGGGTCATTAGAAGGGTGTGGAGGCCTTTAGAAAGGCCCTGAGGGGCTCTAGAAGGGTCTGGGGGCTATTAGAAGCTTCCTGAGGGGGTCCAGAAGGGTTTGGGGGCCTTTTTAAAGGCCCTCAGGGGGATTATAAGGGTCTCGCGGCCTTTAGAAAGGCCCTGAGTGGCATTAAAAGGGTCTGGGGTCATATAGAAAGGCCCTGAGAGGTTCTAGAAGTGTCTGGGGTACTTTAGAAAGGCCCTGAGGGGCATTAGAAGGGTCTGGGGTCCTTTAGAATGGTCCTGAGGGGTTCTAGAAGGGTCTGGAGGCATTTAAAACTGTCCTGAGAGGCTCTAGAAGGGTCTGGGTGCCTTTATAAGGGTCCTGAGGGGCATTAGAAGATTCTGGGTGCCCTTATAAAAGCCCTGAGGGGAACTAGCAGGGTCTGGGGGACTTTAGAAGGGTCCTGAAGGGCTCTAGAAGGGTCTGGGGGCCTTTAGAAGGGTCTTCAGGGGCTCTAGATGGGTCTGGGGACCTTTAGAAAGGCCCTGTGGGGCATTAGAAGGGTCTGGGGGCCTTTAAAATGCTCCTGAGGGGCAGTAGAAGGGTATGGGGACATTTATAAGTGTCCTGACGGACTCTAGAAGGGTCTGGGAACCTTTATAAATGCCCTGAGGGGCATTAGAAGGGTCTGAGGGCCTTTAGAAAGGTTCTGAGGGGCATTAGAAAGGTCTTGTGGCCTTCATAAGGGTCCTGAAAGGCATTAGAAGGGTCTGGGGGCTTTTAGATGGGTCCTGAGGCAATCTAGAAGGGTCTAGGGGCCTTTACATGGGTCTTGAGGGTCATTAGAAGGGTGTGGAGGCCTTTAGAAAGGCCCTGAGGGGCTCTAGGAGGGTCTGGGGGCTATTAGAAGCTTCCTGAGGGGGTCCAGAAGGGTCTGGGGGCCTTTTTAAAGGCCCTCAGGGGGATTATAAGGGTCTCGCGGCCTTTAGAAAGGCCCTGAGTGGCATTAGAAGGGTCTGGGGTCATATAGAAAGGCCCTGAGAGGTTCTAGAAGTGTCTGGGGTACTTTAGAAAGGCCCTGAGTGGCATTAGAAGGTTCTGGGGTCCTTTAGAATGGTCCTGAGGGGTTCTAGAAGGGTCTGGAGGCATTTAAAACTGTCCTGAGAGGCTCTAGAAGGGTCTGGGTGCCTTTATAAGGGTCCTGAGGGGCATTAGAAGATTCTGGGTGCCCTTATAAAAGCCCTGAGGGGAACTAGCAGGGTCTGGGGGACTTTAGAAGGGTCCTGAAGGGCTCTATAAGGGTCTGGGGGCCTTTAGAAGGGTCTTCAGGGGCTCTAGAAGGGTCTGGGGACCTTTAGAAAGGCCCTGTGGGGCATTAGAAGGGTCTGGGGGCCTTTAGAATGCTCTTCAGGGGCAGTAGAAGGGTCTGGGGTCCTTTAGAAAGGCCCTGTGGGGCATTAGAATGGTCTGCGATCCTTTATAAGGGTCCTGACGGGCTCTAGAAGGGTCTGGGAAGCTTTATAAATGCCCTGAGGGGCATTAGAAGGGTCTGAGGGCCTTTAGAATGCTCCTGAGGGGCAGTAGAAGGGTCTGGGGACATTTATAAGTGTCCTGACCGGCTCTAGAAGGGTCTGGGAACCTTTATATATGCCCTGAGGGGCATTAGAAGGGTCTGAGGGCCTTTAGAAAGGTTCTGAGGGGCATCAGAAAGGTCTTGTGGCCTTCATAAGGGTCCTGAAAGGCATTAGAAGGGTCTGGGGGCTTTTAGATGGGTCCTGAGGCAATCTAGAAGGGTCTAGGGGCCTTTACATGGGTCTTGAGGGTCATTAGAAGGGTGTGGAGGCCTTTAGAAAGGCCCTGAAAGGCATTAGAAGGGTCTGGGGGCTTTTAGATGGGTCCTGAGGCAATCTAGAAGGGTCTGGCGGCCTTTACATGGGTCTTGAGGGTCATTAGAAGGGTGTGGAGGCCTTTAGAAAGGCCCTGAGGGGCTCTAGAAGGGTCTGGGGGCTATTAGAAGCTTCCTGAGGGGGTCCAGAAGGGTCTGGGGGCCTTTTTAAAGGCCCTCAGGGGGATTATAAGGGTCTCGCGGCCTTTAGAAAGGCCCTGAGTGGCATTATAAGGGTCTGGGGTCATATAGAAAGGCCCTGAGAGGTTCTAGAAGTGTCTGGGGTACTTTAGAAAGGCCCTGAGGGGCATTAGAAGGGTCTGGGGTCCTTTAGAATGGTCCTGAGGGGTTCTAGAAGGGTCTGGAGGCATTTAAAACTGTCCTGAGAGGCTCTAGAAGGGTCTGGGTGCCTTTATAAGGGTCCTGAGGGGCATTAGAAGATTCTGGGTGCCCTTATAAAAGCCCTGAGGGGAACTAGCAGGGTCTGGGGGACTTTAGAAGGGTCCTGAGGGGCTCTATAAGGGTCTGGGGGTCTTTAGAAGGTTCTTCAGGGGCTCTAGAAGGGTCTGGGGACCTTTAGAAAGGCCCTGTGGGGCATTAGAAGGGTCTGGGGGCCTTTAGAATGCTCCTGAGGGGCAGTAGAAGGGTCTGGGAACCTTTATAAAGGCCCTGACGGGCATTAGAATGGTCTGCGGGCCTTTAGAAGTGTCCTGAGGGACTCTAGAATGGTCTGGGGGCCTTTATAAGTGTCCTGAGGGGCATTAGAAGGGTCTGAGTGCCTTTAGAAAGGTCCTGAGGGGCATTAGAAGGGTCTTGTGGCCTTCATAAGGGTCCTGAAAGGCATTAGAAGGGTCTGGGGGCTTTTAGATTGGTCCTGAGGCAATCTAGAAGGGTCTAGGGGCCTTTACATGGGCCTTGAGAGTCATTAGAAGGGTGTGGAGTCCTTTAGAAAGGCCCTGAGGGGCTCTAGAAGGGTCTGCGGGCTAGTAGTATCGTCCTGAGTGGGTCCAGAAGGGTCTGGGGGCCTTTTTAAAGGCCCTCAGGGGGATTTTAAGGGTCTCGCGGCCTTTAGAAAGGCCCTGAGTGGCATTACAAGGGTCTGGGGTCATATAGAAAGGCCCTGAGAGGTTCTAGAAGTGTCTGGGTTACTTTAGAAAGGCCCTGAGGGGCATTAGAAGGGTCTGTGGGCCTTTAGAATGGTCCTGAGGGGGTCTAGAAGTGTCTGGGGTACTTTAGAAAGGCCCTGAGGGGCATTAGAAGGGTCTGGGGTCCTTTAGAATGGTCCTGAGGGGTTCTAGAAGGGTATGGAGGCATTTAAAACTGTCCTGAGAGGCTCTAGAAGGGTCTGGGTGCCTTTATAAGGGTCCTGAGGGGCATTAGAAGATTCTGGGTGCCCTTATAAAAGCCCTGAGGGGAACTAGTAGGGTCTGGGGGACTTTAGAAGGGTCTTCAGGGGCTCTAGAAGGGTCTGGGGACCTTTAGAAAGGCCCTGTGGGGCATTAGAAGGGTCTGGGGGCCTTTAAAATGCTCCTGAGGGGCAGTAGAAGGGTATGGGGACATTTATAAGTGTCCTGACGGACTCTAGAAGGGTCTGGGAACCTTTATAAATGCCCTGAGGGGCATTAGAAGGGTCTGAAAGCCTTTAGAGAGGTTCTGAGGGGCATTAGAAAGGTCTTGTGGCCTTCATAAGGGTCCTGAAAGGCATTAGAAGGGTCTGGGGGCTTTTAGATGGGTCCTGAGGCAATCTAGAAGGGTCTAGGGGCCTTTACATGGGTCTTGAGGGTCATTAGAAGGGTGTGGAGGCCTTTAGAAAGGCCCTGAAAGGCATTAGAAGGGTCTGGGGGCTTTTAGATGGGTCCTGAGGCAATCTAGAAGGGTCTGGGGGCCTTTACATGGGTCTTGAGGGTCATTAGAAGGGTGTGGAGGCCTTTAGAAAGGCCCTGAGGGGCTCTAGAAGGGTCTGGGGGCTATTAGAAGCTTCCTGAGGGGGTCCAGAAGGGTTTGGGGACCTTTTTAAAGGCCCTCAGGGGGATTATAAGGGTCTCGCGGCCTTTAGAAAGGCCCTGAGTGGCATTAAAAGGGTCTGGGGTCATATAGAAAGGCCCTGAGAGGTTCTAGAAGTGTCTGGGGTACTTTAGAAAGGCCCTGAGGGGCATTAGAAGGGTCTGGGGTCCTTTAGAATGGTCCTGAGGGGTTCTAGAAGGGTCTGGAGGCATTTAAAACTGTCCTGAGAGGCTCTAGAAGGGTCTGGGTGCCTTTATAAGGGTCCTGAGGGGCATTAGAAGATTCTGGGTGCCCTTATAAAAGCCCTGAGGGGAACTAGCAGGGTCTGGGGGACTTTAGAAGGGTCCTGAAGGGCTCTATAAGGGTCTGGGGGCCTTTAGAAGGGTCTTCAGGGGCTCTAGAAGGGTCTGGGGACCTTTAGAAAGGCCCTGTGGGGCATTAGAAGGGTCTGGGGGCCTTTAGAATGCTCTTCAGGGGCAGTAGAAGGGTCTGGGGTCCTTTAGAAAGGCCCTGTGGGGCATTAGAATGGTCTGCGTGCCTTTATAAGGGTCCTGACGGGCTCTAGAAGGGTCTGGGAACCTTTATAAATGCCCTGAGGGGCATTAGAAGGGTCTGGGGGCCTTTAGAATGCTCCTGAGGGGCAGTAGACGGGTCTGGGGACATTTATAAGTGTCCTGACCGGCTCTAGAAGGGTCTGGGAACCTTTATATATGCCCTGAGGGGCATTAGAAGGGTCTGAGGGCCTTTAGAAAGGTTCTGAGGGGCATCAGAAAGGTCTTGTGGCCTTCATAAGGGTCCTGAAAGGCATTAGAAGGGTCTGGGGGCTTTTAGATGGGTCCTGAGGCAATCTAGAAGGGTCTAGGGGCCTTTACATGGGTCTTGAGGGTCATTAGAAGGGTGTGGAGGCCTTTAGAAAGGCCCTGAAAGGCATTAGAAGGGTCTGGGGGCTTTTAGATGTGTCCTGAGGCAATCTAGAAGGGTCTGGCGGCCTTTACATGGGTCTTGAGGGTCATTAGAAGGGTGTGGAGGCCTTTAAAAAGGCCCTGAGGGGCTCTAGAAGGGTCTGGGGGCTATTAGAAGCTTCCTGAGGGGGTCCAGAAGGGTCTGGGGGCCTTTTTAAAGGCCCTCAGGGGGATTATAAGGGTCTCGCGGCCTTTAGAAAGGCCCTGAGTGGCATTATAAGGGTCTGGGGTCATATAGAAAGGCCCTGAGAGGTTCTAGAAGTGTCTGGGGTACTTTAGAAAGGCCCTGAGGGGCATTAGAAAGGTCTGGGGTCCTTTAGAATGGTCCTGAGGGGTTCTAGAAGGGTCTGGAGGCATTTAAAACTGTCCTGAGAGGCTCTAGAAGGGTCTGGGTGCGTTTATAAGGGTCCTGAGGGGCATTAGAAGATTCTGGGTGCCCTTATAAAAGCCCTGAGGGGAACTAGCAGGGTCTGGGGGACTTTAGAAGGGTCCTGAGGGGCTCTATAAGGGTCTGGGGGTATTTAGAAGGTTCTTCAGTGGCTCTAGAAGGGTCTGGGGACCTTTAGAAAGGCCCTGTGGGGCATTAGAAGGGTCTGGGGGCCTTTAGAATGCTCCTGAGGGGCAGTAGAAGGGTCTGGGAACCTTTATAAAGGCCCTGACGGGCATTAGAATGGTCTGCGGGCCTTTAGAAGTGTCCTGAGGGACTCTAGAATGGTCTGGGGGCCTTTATAAGGGTCCTGACAGGCTCTAGAAGGGTCTGGGAACCTTTATAAATTCCCTAAGGGGCATTAGAAGGGTCTGAGTGCCTTTAGAAAGGTCCTGAGGGGCATTAGAAGGGTCTTGTGGCCTTCATAAGGGTCTTGAAAGGCATTAGAAGGGTCTGGGGGCTTTTAGATGGGTCCTGAGGCAATCTAGAAGGGTCGAGGGGCCTTTACATGGGCCTTGAGAGTCATTAGAAGGGTGTGGAGTCCTTTAGAAAGGCCCTGAGGGGCTCTAGAAGGGTCTGGGGGCTATTAGCATCGTCCTGAGTGGGTCCAGAAGGGTCTGGGGGCCTTTTTAAAGGCCCTCAGGGGGATTATAAGGGTCTCGCGGCCTTTAGAAAGGCCCTGATTGGCATTACAAGGGTCTGGGGTCATATAGAAAGGCCCTGAGAGGTTCTAGAAGTGTCTGGGGTACTTTAGAAAGGCCCTGAGGGGCATTAGAAGGGTCTGTGGGCCTTTAGAATGGTCCTGAGGGGGTCTAGAAGGGTCTGGAGGCATTTAAAACTGTCCTGAGAGGCTCTAGAAGGGTCTGGGTGCCTTTATAAGGGTCCTGAGGGGCATTAGAAGATTCTGGGTGCCCTTATAAAAGCCCTGAGGGGAACTAGCAGGGTCTGGGGGACTTTAGAATTGTCCTGAGGGGCTCTAGAAGGGTCTGGGGGCCTTTAGAAGGGTCTTCAGGGGCTCTAGATGGGTCTGGGGACCTTTAGAAAGGCCCTGTGGGGCATTAGAAGGGTCTGGGGGCCCTTAAAATGCTCCTGAGGGGCAGTAGAAGGGTATGGGGACATTTATAAGTGTCCTGACGGACTCTAGAAGGGTCTGGGAACCTTTATAAATGCCCTGAGGGGCATTAGAAGGGTCTGAGGGCCTTTAGAAAGGTTCTGAGGGGCATTAGAAAGGTCTTGTGGCCTTCATAAGGGTCCTGAAAGGCATTAGAAGGGTCTTGGGGCTTTTAGATGGGTCCTGAGGCAATCTAGAAGGGTCTAGGTGCCTTTACATGGGTCTTGAGGGTCATTAGAAGGGTGTGGATGCCTTTAGAAAGGCCCTGAGGGGCTCTAGAAGGGTCTGGGGGCTATTAGAAGTGTCCAGAGGGGATCCAGAAGGGTCTGGGGGCCTTTTTAAAGGCCCTCAGGGGGATTATAAGGGTCTCGCGGCCTTTAGAAAGGCCCTGAGTGGCATTACATGGGTCTGGGGTCATATAGAAAGGCCCTGAGAGGTTCTAGAAGTGTCTGGGGTACTTTAGAAAGGCTCTGAGTGGCATTAGAAGGGTCTGGTTCCTTTAGAATGGTCCTGAGGGGTTCTAGAAGGGTCTGGAGGCATTTAAAACTGTCCTGAGAGGCTCTAGAAGGGTCTGGGTGCCTTATAAGGGTCCTGAGGGGCATTAGAAGATTCTGGGTGCCCTTATAAAAGCCCTGAGGGGAACTAGCAGGGTCTGGGGTACTTTAGAAGGGTCCTGAAGGGCTCTATAAGGGTCTGGGGGCCTTTAGAAGGGTCTTCAGGGGCTCTAGAAGGGTCTGGGGACCTTTAGAAAGGCCCTGTGGGGCATTAGAAGGGTCTGGGGGCCTTTAGAATGCTCTTCAGGGGCAGTAGAAGGGTCTGGGGACATTTAGAAAGGCCCTGTGGGGCATTAGAATGGTCTGCGTGCCTTTATAAGGGTCCTGACGGGCTCTAGAAGAGTCTGGGAACATTTATAAATGCCCTGAGGGGCATTAGAAGGGTCTGAGGGCCTTTAGAAAGGTTCTGAGGGGCATCAGAAAGGTCTTGTGGCCTTAATAAGGGTCCTGAAAGGCATTAGAAGGGTCTGGGTGCTTTTAGATGGGTCCTGAGCCAATCTAGAAGGGTCTAGGGGCCTTTACATGGGTCTTGAGGGTCATTAGAAGGGTGTGGAGGCCTTTAGAAAGGCCCTGAAAGGCATTAGAAGGGTCTGGGGGCTTTTAGATGGGTCCTGAGGCAATCTAGAAGGGTCTGGGGGCCTTTACATGGGTCTTGAGGGTCATTAGAAGGGTGTGGAGGCCTTTAGAAAGGCCCTGAGGGGCTCTAGAAGGGTCTGGGGGCTATTAGAAGAGTCCTGAGGGGGTCCAGAAGGGTCTGGGGACTTTTGAGAGGACCTCAGGGGGATTATAAAGATCTCGCGGCCTTTAGAAAGGCCCTGAGTGGCATTACAAAGGTCTGGGGTCATATAGAAAGGCCCTGAGAGGTTCTAGAAGTGTCTGGGGTACTTTAGAAAGGCCCTGAGGGGCATTAGAAGGGTCTGGGGGCCTTTAGAAGGGTCCTGAGGGGCATTAGAAGGGTCTGGGTGGCCTTTAGAATGGTCCTGAGGGGCTCTAGAAGGGTCTGGAGGCATTTAAAACTGTCCTGAGAGGCTCTAGATGGGTCTGGGAGCCTTTATAAGGGTCCTGAGGGGCATTAGAAGGGTCTGGGTGCCCTTATAAAAGCCCTGAAAGGAATTAGCAGGGTCTGGGGGGTCTTTAGAAGGGTCCAGAGGGGCTCTGTAAGGGTCTGGGGGCCTTTAGAAGGGTCTTCAGGGGCTCTAGAAGGGTCTGGGGACCTTTAGAAAGGCCCTATGGGGCATTAGAAGGGTCTGGGGGCCTTTAGAATGCTCCTGAGGGGCAGGTGAAGGGTCTGGGAACCTTTATAAAGGCCCTGACGGGCATTAGAATGGTCTGTGGGCCTTTAGAATTGTCCTGAGGGGCTCTAGAATGGTCTGGGGGCCTTTATAAGGGTCCTGACAGGCTCTAGAAGGGTCTGGGAACCTTTATAAATGCCCTGAGGGGCATTAGAAGGGTCTGAGGGCCTTTAGAAAGGTTCTGAGGGGCATCAGAAAGGTCTTGTGGCCTTCATAAGGGTCTTGAAAGGCATTAGAAGGGTCTGGGGTCTTTTAGATGGGTCCTGAGGCAATCTAGAAGGGTCTAGGGGCCTTTACATGGGTCTTGAGGGTCATTAGAAGGGTGTGGAGGCCTTTAGAAAGGCCCTGAAAGGCATTAGAAGGGTCTGGGGGCTTTTAGATGGGTCCTGAGGCAATCTAGAAGGGTCTGGCGGCCTTTACATGGGTCTTGAGGGTAATTAGAAGGGTGTGGAGGCCTTTAGAAAGGCCCTGTGGGGCATTAGAAGGGTCTGGGGGCCTTTAGAATGCTCCTGAGGGGAAGTAGAAGGGTCTGGGAACATTTATAAAGGCCCTGAGGGGCATTAGAATGGTCTGCGGGCCTTTAGAAGTGTCCTGAGGGGCTCTAGAATGGTCTGGGGGCCTTTATAAGGGTCCTGACAGGCTCTAGAACGGTCTGGGAACCTTTATAAATGCCCTGAGGGGCATTAGAAGGGTCTGAGTGCCTTTAGAAAGGTCCTGAGGGGCTTTAGAAGGGTCTTGTGGCCTTCATAAGGGTCCTGAAAAGCATTAGAAGGGTCTGGGGGCTTTTAGATGGGTCCTGAGGCAATCTAGAAGGGTCTAGGGGCCTTTACATGAGCCTTGAGAGTCATTAGAAGGGTGTGGAGTCCTTTAGAAAGGCCCTGAGGGGCTCTAGAAGGGTCTGGGGGCTATTAGAATCGTCCTGAGGGGGTGCAGAAGGGTCTGGGGGCCTTTTTAAGGGCCCTCAGGGGGATTATAAGGGTCTCGCGGCCTTTAGAAAGGCCCTGAGTGGCATTACAAGGGTCTGGGGTCATATAGAAAGGCCCTAAGAGGTTCTAGAAGTGTCTGGGGTACTTTAGAAAGGCCCTGAGGGGCATTAGAAGGGTCTGGGGGCCTTTAGAATGGTCCTGAGGGGGTCTAGAAGGGTATGGGGGCCTTTAGAAAGGCCTTGTGGGGCATTAGAAGGGTCTGGGGGCCTTTAGAATGGTCCTGAGGGGGTCTAGAAGTGTCTGGAGGCATTTAAAACTGTCCTGAGAGGCTCTAGAAGGGTCTGGGTGCCTTTATAAGGGTCCTGAGGGGCATTAGAAGGGTCTGGGGGCTTTTAGATGGGTCCTGAGAAAATCTAGAAGGGTCTGGGGGCCTTTACATGGGTCTTGAGTGTCATTAGAAGGGTGTGGAGGCCTTTAGAAAGGCCCTGATAGGCTCTAGAAGGGTCTGGGGTATATTAGAAGTGTCCTGAGGGGATCCAGAAGGGTCTGGGGGCCTTTTTAAAGGCCCTCAGGGGGATTATAAGGGTCTCGTGGCTTTTAGAAAGGCCCTGAGTGGCATTACAAGGGTCTGGGGTCATATAGAAAGGCCCTGAGAGGTTCTAGAAGTGTCTGGGTTACTTTAGAAAGGCCCTGAGGGGCATTAGAAGGGTCTGGGGGCCTTTAGAATGGTCCTGAGGGGGTCTAGAAGGGTCTGGAGGCATTTAAAACTGTCCTGAGATGCTCTACAAGGGTCTGGGTGCCTTTATAAGGGTCCTGAGTGGCATTAGAAGGGTCTGGGTGCCCTTATAAAAGCCCTGAGGGGAATTAGCAGGGTCTGGGGGACTTTAGAAGGGTCCTGAGGGGCTCTATAAGGGTCTGGGGGCCTTTAGAAGGGTCTTCAGGGGCTCTAGAAGGGTCTGAGGACCTTTAGAAAGGCCCTGTGGGGCATTAGAAGGGTCTGGGGGCCTTTAGAATGCTCCTGAGGGGCAGCAGAAGGGTCTGGGGACCTTTATAAAGGCCCTGACGGGCATTAGAATGGTCTGCGGGCCTTTAGAAGTGTCCTGAGGGGCTCTAGAATGGTCTGGGGGCCTTTATAAGGGTCCTGACGGTCTCTAGAAGGGTCTGGGAACCTTTATAAATGCCCTGAGGGGCATTAGAAGGGTCTGAGGGCCTTTAGAAAGGTCCTGAGGGGCATTAGAAGGGTCTTGTGGCCTTCATAAGGGTCCTGAAAGGCATTAGAAGGGTCTGGGGTCTTTTAGATGGGTCCTGAGGCAATCTAGAAGGGTCTGGGGGCCTTTACATGGGCCTTGAGGGTCATTAGAAGGGTGTGGAGGCCTTTAGAAAGGCCCTGAAAGGCATTAGAAGGGTCTGGGGGCTTTTAGATGGGTCCTGAGGCAATCTAGAAGGGTCTAGGGGCCTTTACATGGGTCTTGAGGGTCATTAGAAGGGTGTGGAGGCCTTTAGAAAGGCCCTGAAATGCATTAGAAAGGTCTGGGGGCTTTTAGATGGGTCCTGAGGCAGTCTAGAAGGGTCTGGGGGCCTTTACATGGGTCTTGTGGGTCATTAGAAGGGTGTAGATGCCTTTAGAAAGGCCCTGAGGGGCTCTAGAAGGGTCTGGGGGCTATTAGAAGCGTCCTGAAGGGGTCCAGAATGGTCAGGGGGCCATTTTAAAGGCCCTCAGGGTGATTATATGGGTCTCGCATCCTTTAGAAAGGCCCTGAGTGGCATTACAAGGGTCTGGGGTCATATAGAAAGGCCCTGAGAGGTTCTAGAAGTGTCTGGGGTACTTTAGAAAGGCCCTGAGGGGCATTAGAAGGGTCTGGGGGCCTTTAGAAGGGTCCTGAGGGGCATTAGAAGTGTCTGGGGGCCTTTAGAATGGTCCTTAGGGGGTCTAGAAGGGTCTGGAGGCATTTAAAACTGTCCTGAGAGGCTCTAGAAGGGTCTGGGTGCCTTTATAAGGGTCCTGAGGGGCATTAGAAGGGTCTGGGTGCCCTTATAAAAGACCTGAGGGGAATTAGCAGGGTCTGGGGGACTTTAGAAGGGTCCTGAGGGGCTCTATAAGGGTCTGGGGGCCTTTAGAAGGGTCTTCAGGGGCTCTAGAAGGGTCTGGGGACCTTTAGAAAGGCCCTGTGGGGCATTAGAAGGGTCTGGGGGCCTTTAGAATGCTCTTCAGGGGCAGTAGAAGGGTCTGGGGTCCTTTAGAAAGGCCCTGTGGGGCATTAGAATGGTCTGCGATCCTTTATAAGGGTCCTGACGGGCTCTAGAAGGGTCTGGGAAGCTTTATAAATGCCCTCAGGGGCATTAGAAGGGTCTGAGGGCCTTTAGAATGCTCCTGAGGGGCAGTAGAAGGGTCTGGGGACATTTATAAGTGTCCTGACCGGCTCTAGAAGGGTCTGGGAACCTTTATATATGCCCTGAAGGGCATTAGAAGGGTCTGAGGGCCTTTAGAAAGGTTCTGAGGGGCATCAGAAAGGTCTTGTGGCCTTCATAAGGGTCCTGAAAGGCATTAGAAGGGTCTGGGGGCTTTTAGATGGGTCCTGAGGCAATCTAGAAGGGTCTAGGGGCCTTTACATGGGTCTTGAGGGTCATTAGAAGGGTGTGGAGGCCTTTAGAAAGGCCCTGAAAGGCATTAGAAGGGTCTGGGGGCTTTTAGATGGGTCCTGAGGCAATCTAGAAGGGTCTGGCGGCCTTTACATGGGTCTTGAGGGTCATTAGAAGGGTGTGGAGGCCTTTAGAAAGGCCCTGAGGGGCTCTAGAAGGGTCTGGGGGCTATTAGAAGCTTCCTGAGGGGGTCCAGAAGGGTCTGGGGGCCTTTTTAAAGGCCCTCAGGGGGATTATAAGGGTCTCGCGGCCTTTAGAAAGGCCCTGAGTGGCATTATAAGGGTCTGGGGTCATATAGAAAGGCCCTGAGAGGTTCTAGAAGTGTCTGGGGTACTTTAGAAAGGCCCTGAGGGGCATTAGAAGGGTCTGGGGTCCTTTAGAATGGTCCTGAGGGGTTCTAGAAGGGTCTGGAGGCATTTAAAACTGTCCTGAGAGGCTCTAGAAGGGTCTGGGTGCCTTTATAAGGGTCCTGAGGGGCATTAGAAGATTCTGGGTGCCCTTATAAAAGCCCTGAGGGGAACTAGCAGGGTCTGGGGGACTTTAGAAGGGTCCTGAGGGGCTCTATAAGGGTCTGGGGGTCTTTAGAAGGTTCTTCAGGGGCTCTAGAAGGGTCTGGGGACCTTTAGAAAGGCCCTGTGGGGCATTAGAAGGGTCTGGGGGCCTTTAGAATGCTCCTGAGGGGCAGTAGAAGGGTCTGGGAACCTTTATAAAGGCCCTGACGGGCATTAGAATGGTCTGCGGGCCTTTAGAAGTGTCCTGAGGGACTCTAGAATGGTCTGGGGGCCTTTATAAGTGTCCTGAGGGGCATTAGAAGGGTCTGAGTGCCTTTAGAAAGGTCCTGAGGGGCATTAGAAGGGTCTTGTGGCCTTCATAAGGGTCCTGAAAGGCATTAGAAGGGTCTGGGGGCTTTTAGATTGGTCCTGAGGCAATCTAGAAGGGTCTAGGGGCCTTTACATGGGCCTTGAGAGTCATTAGAAGGGTGTGGAGTCCTTTAGAAAGGCCCTGAGGGGCTCTAGAAGGGTCTGCGGGCTAGTAGTATCGTCCTGAGTGGGTCCAGAAGGGTCTGGGGGCCTTTTTAAAGGCCCTCAGGGGGATTTTAAGGGTCTCGCGGCCTTTAGAAAGGCCCTGAGTGGCATTACAAGGGTCTGGGGTCATATAGAAAGGCCCTGAGAGGTTCTAGAAGTGTCTGGGGTACTTTAGAAAGGCCCTGAGGGGCATTAGAAGGGTCTGTGGGCCTTTAGAATGGTCCTGAGGGGGTCTAGAAGTGTCTGGGGTACTTTAGAAAGGCCCTGAGGGGCATTAGAAGGGTCTGGGGTCCTTTAGAATGGTCCTGAGGGGTTCTAGAAGGGTATGGAGGCATTTAAAACTGTCCTGAGAGGCTCTAGAAGGGTCTGGGTGCCTTTATAAGGGTCCTGAGGGGCATTAGAAGATTCTGGGTGCCCTTATAAAAGCCCTGAGGGGAACTAGTAGGGTCTGGGGGACTTTAGAAGGGTCTTCAGGGGCTCTAGAAGGGTCTGGGGACCTTTAGAAAGGCCCTGTGGGGCATTAGAAGGGTCTGGGGGCCTTTAAAATGCTCCTGAGGGGCAGTAGAAGGGTATGGGGACATTTATAAGTGTCCTGACGGACTCTAGAAGGGTCTGGGAACCTTTATAAATGCCCTGAGGGGCATTAGAAGGGTCTGAAAGCCTTTAGAGAGGTTCTGAGGGGCATTAGAAAGGTCTTGTGGCCTTCATAAGGGTCCTGAAAGGCATTAGAAGGGTCTGGGGGCTTTTAGATGGGTCCTGAGGCAATCTAGAAGGGTCTAGGGGCCTTTACATGGGTCTTGAGGGTCATTAGAAGGGTGTGGAGGCCTTTAGAAAGGCCCTGAAAGGCATTAGAAGGGTCTGGGGGCTTTTAGATGGGTCCTGAGGCAATCTAGAAGGGTCTGGGGGCCTTTACATGGGTCTTGAGGGTCATTAGAAGGGTGTGGAGGCCTTTAGAAAGGCCCTGAGGGGCTCTAGAAGGGTCTGGGGGCTATTAGAAGCTTCCTGAGGGGGTCCAGAAGGGTTTGGGGGCCTTTTTAAAGGCCCTCAGGGGGATTATAAGGGTCTCGCGGCCTTTAGAAAGGCCCTGATTGGCATTAAAAGGGTCTGGGGTCATATAGAAAGGCCCTGAGAGGTTCTAGAAGTGTCTGGGGTACTTTAGAAAGGCCCTGAGGGGCATTAGAAGGGTCTGGGGGCCTTTAGAATGGTCCTGAGGGGTTCTAGAAGGGTCTGGAGGCATTTAAAACTGTCCTGAGAGGCTCTAGAAGGGTCTGGGTGCCTTTATAAGGGTCCTGAGGGGCATTAGAAGATTCTGGGTGCCCTTATAAAAGCCCTGAGGGGAACTAGCAGGGTCTGGGGGACTTTAGAAGGGTCCTGAAGGGCTCTATAAGGGTCTGAGGGCCTTTAGAAGGGTCTTCAGGGGCTCTAGAAGGGTCTGGTGATCTTTAGAAAGGCCCTGTGGGGCATTAGAAGGGTCTGGGGGCCTTTAGAATGCTCTTCAGGGGCAGTAGAAGGGTCTGGGGTCCTTTAGAAAGGCCCTGACGGGCATTAGAATGGTCTGCGTGCCTTTATAAGGGTCCTGACGGGCTCTAGAAGGGTCTGGGAACCTTTATAAATGCCCTGAGGGGCATTAGAAGGGTCTGGGGGCCTTTAGAATGCTCCTGAGGGGCAGTAGACGGGTCTGGGGACATTTATAAGTGTCCTGACCGGCTCTAGAAGGGTCTGGGAACCTTTATATATGCCCTGAGGGGCATTAGAAGGGTCTGAGGGCCTTTAGAAAGGTTCTGAGGGGCATCAGAAAGGTCTTGTGGCCTTTATAAGGGTCCTGAAAGGCATTAGAAGGGTCTGGGGGCTTTTAGATGGGTCCTGAGGCAATCTAGAAGGGTCTAGGGGCCTTTACATGGGTCTTGAGGGTCATTAGAAGGGTGTGGAGGCCTTTAGAAAGGCCCTGAAAGGCATTAGAAGGGTCTGGGGGCTTTTAGATGGGTCCTGAGGCAATCTAGAAGGGTCTGGCGGCCTTTACATGGGTCTTGAGGGTCATTAGAAGGGTGTGGAGGCCTTTAAAAAGGCCCTGAGGGGCTCTAGAAGGGTCTGGGGGCTATTAGAAGCTTCCTGAGGGGGTCCAGAAGGGTCTGGGGGCCTTTTTAAAGGCCCTCAGGGGGATTATAAGGGTCTCGCGGCCTTTAGAAAGGCCCTGAGTGGCATTATAAGGGTCTGGGGTCATATAGAAAGGCCCTGAGAGGTTCTAGAAGTGTCTGGGGTACTTTAGAAAGGCCCTGAGGGGCATTAGAAGGGTCTGGGGTCCTTTAGAATGGTCCTGAGGGGTTCTAGAAGGGTCTGGAGGCATTTAAAACTGTCCTGAGAGGCTCTAGAAGGGTCTGGGTGCGTTTATAAGGGTCCTGAGGGGCATTAGAAGATTCTGGGTGCCCTTATAAAAGCCCTGAGGGGAACTAGCAGGGTCTGGGGGACTTTAGAAGGGTCCTGAGGGGCTCTATAAGGGTCTGGGGGTCTTTAGAAGGTTCTTCAGGGGCTCTAGAAGGGTCTGGGGACCTTTAGAAAGGCCCTGTGGGGCATTAGAAGGGTCTGGGGGCCTTTAGAATGCTCCTGAGGGGCAGTAGAAGGGTCTGGGAACCTTTATAAAGGCCCTGACGGGCATTAGAATGGTCTGCGGGCCTTTAGAAGTGTCCTGAGGGACTCTAGAATGGTCTGGGGGCCTTTATAAGGGTCCTGACAGGCTCTAGAAGGGTCTGGGAACCTTTATAAATTCCCTGAGGGGCATTAGAAGGGTCTGAGTGCCTTTAGAAAGGTCCTGAGGGGCATTAGAAGGGTCTTGTGGCCTTCATAAGGGTCTTGAAAGGCATTAGAAGGGTCTGGGGGCTTTTAGATGGGTCCTGAGGCAATCTAGAAGGGTCGAGGGGCCTTTACATGGGCCTTGAGAGTCATTAGAAGGGTGTGGAGTCCTTTAGAAAGGCCCTGAGGGGCTCTAGAAGGGTCTGGGGGCTATTAGCATCGTCCTGAGTGGGTCCAGAAGGGTCTGGGGGCCTTTTTAAAGGCCCTCAGGGGGATTATAAGGGTCTCGCGGCCTTTAGAAAGGCCCTGATTGGCATTACAAGGGTCTGGGGTCATATAGAAAGGCCCTGAGAGGTTCTAGAAGTGTCTGGGGTACTTTAGAAAGGCCCTGAGGGGCATTAGAATGGTCTGTGGGCCTTTAGAATGGTCCTGAGGGGGTCTAGAAGGGTCTGGAGACATTTAAAACTGTCCTGAGAGGCTCTAGAAGGGTCTGGGTGCCTTTATAAGGGTCCTGAGGGGCATTAGAAGGGTTTGGGTGCCCTTATAAAAGCCCTGAGGGGAATTAGCAGGGTCTGGGGGACTTTAGAATTGTCCTGAGGGGCTCTAGAAGGGTCTGGGGGCCTTTAGAAGGGTCTTCAGGGGCTCTAGATGGGTCTGGGGACCTTTGTAAAGGCCCTGTGGGGCATTAGAAGGGTCTGGGGGCCCTTAAAATGCTCCTGAGGGGCAGTAGAAGGGTATGGGGACATTTATAAGTGTCCTGACGGACTCTAGAAGGGTCTGGGAACCTTTATAAATGCCCTGAGGGGCATTAGAAGGGTCTGAGGGCCTTTAGAAAGGTTCTGAGGGGCATTAGAAAGGTCTTGTGGCCATCATAAGGGTCCTGAAAGGCATTAGAAGAGTCTTGGGGCTTTTAGATGGGTCCTGAGGCAATCTAGAAGGGTCTAGGTGCCTTTACATGGGTCTTCAGGGTCATTAGAAGGGTGTGGAGGCCTTTAGAAAGGCCCTGAGGGGCTCTAGAAGGGTCTGGGGGCTATTAGAAGCTTCTAGAGGGGGTCCAGAAGGGTCTGGGGGCCTTTTTAAAGGCCCTCAGGGGGATTATAAGGGTCTCGCGGCCTTTAGAAAGGCCCTGAGTGGCATTACATGGGTCTGGGGTCATATAGAAAGGCCCTGAGAGGTTCTAGAAGTGTCTGGGGTACTTTAGAAAGGCTCTGAGTGGCATTAGAAGGGTCTGGGGGCCTTTAGAAGGGTCCTGAGGGGCATTAGAAGGGTCTGGGTGGCCTTTAGAATGGTCCTGAGGGGCTCTAGAAGGGTCTGGAGGCATTTAAAACTGTCCTGAGAGGCTCTAGATGGGTCTGGGAGCCTTTATAAGGGTCCTGAGGGGCATTAGAAGGGTCTGGGTGCCCTTATAAAAGCCCTGAAAGGAATTAGCAGGGTCTGGGGGGTCTTTAGAAGGGTCCAGAGGGGCTCTGTAAGGGTCTGGGGGCCTTTAGAAGGGTCTTCAGGGGCTCTAGAAGGGTCTGGGGACCTTTAGAAAGGCCCTATGGGGCATTAGAAGGGTCTGGGGGCCTTTAGAATGCTCCTGAGGGGCAGGTGAAGGGTCTGGGAACCTTTATAAAGGCCCTGACGGGCATTAGAATGGTCTGCGGGCCTTTAGAATTGTCCTGAGGGGCTCTAGAATGGTCTGGGGGCCTTTATAAGGGTCCTGACAGGCTCTAGAAGGGTCTGGGAACCTTTATAAATGCCCTGAGGGGCATTAGAAGGGTCTGAGGGCCTTTAGAAAGGTTCTGAGGGGCATCAGAAAGGTCTTGTGGCCTTCATAAGGGTCTTGAAAGGCATTAGAACGGTCTGGGGGCTTTTAGATGGGTCCTGAGGCAATCTAGAAGGGTCTAGGGGCCTTTACATGGGTCTTGAGGGTCATTAGAAGGGTGTGGAGGCCTTTAGAAAGGCCCTGAAAGGCATTAGAAGGGTCTGGGGGCTTTTAGATGGGTCCTGAGGCAATCTAGAAGGGTCTGAGGGCCTTTACATGGGTCTTGAGGGTCATTAGAAGGGTGTGGAGGCCTTTAGAAAGGCCCTGAGGGGCTCTAGAAGGGTCTGGGGTCTATTAGAAGCGTCCTGAGGGGGTCCAGAAGGGTCTGGGGGCCTTTTTAAAGGCCCTCAGGGGGATTATAAGGGTCTCGCGGTCTTTAGTAAGGCCCTGAGTGGCATTAGAAGAGTCTGGGTGCCTTTAGAAATGACCTGAGTGGCATTAGAAGGGTATGGGGCCTTTAGAAAGGCCCTGAGGGGCATTAGAAGGGTCTGGGGGCCTTTAGAATGGTCCTGAGGGGGTCTAGAAGGGTCTGGAGGCATTTGAAACTGTCCTGAGAGGCTCTAGAAGGGTCTGGGTGCCTTTATAAGGGTCCTGAGGGCCATTAGAAGGGTCTGGGGGCTTTTAGATGGGTCCTGAGGCAATCTAGAAGGGTCTGGCGGCCTTTACATGGGTCTTGAGGGTCATTAGAAGGGTGTGGAGGCCTTTAGAAAGGCCCTGAGGGGCTCTAGAAGGGTCTGGGGTCTATTAGAAGCGTCCTGAGGGGGTCCAGAAGGGTCTGGGGGCCTTTATTTAGGCCCTCAGGGGGATTATAAGGGTCTCGCGGCTTTTAGAAAGGCCCTGAGTGGCATTACAAGGGGTCTGGGGTCATATAGAAAGGCCCTGAGAGGTTCTAGAAGTGTCTGGAATACTTTAGAAAGGCCCTGAGGGGCATTAGAAGGGTCTGGGGGCCTTTAGAATGGTCCTGAGGCGGTCTAGAAGGGTCTGGAGGCATTTAAAACTGTCCTGAGAGGCTCTAGAAGGGTCTGGGTGCCTTTATAAGGGTCCTGAGGGGCATTAGAAGATTCTGGGAGCCCTTATAAAAGCCCTGAGAGGAATTAACAGGGTCTGGGGGACTATAGAAGGGTCCTTAGGGGCTCTATAAGTGTCTCGGGGCCTTCAGAAGGGTCTTCAGAGGCATTAGAAGGGTCTGGGTGCCCTTATAAAAGCCCTGAGGGGAATTAGCAGGGTGTGGGGGACATTAGAAGGGTCCTGAGGGGCTCTATAAGGGTCTGGGGTCCTTTAGAAGCGTCTTCAGGGGCTCTAGAAGGGTCTGGGGACCTTTAGAAAGGCCCTGTGGAGCATTAGAAGGGTCTGGGGGCCTTTAGAATGCTCCTGAGGGGCAGTAGAAGGGTCTGGGGACCTTTGTAAAGGCCCTGACGGGCATTAGAATGGTCTGCGGGATTTAGAAGTGTCCTGAGGGTCTCTAGAATGGTCTGGGGGCCTTTATAAGGGTCCTGACGGGCTCTAGAAGGGTCTGGGAACCTTTATATATGCCCTGAGTTGCATTAGAAGGGTCTAAGGGCCTTTAGAAAGGTCCTGAGGGGCAGTAGAAGGGTCTGGGGACCTTTATAAGTGTCCTGACGTGATCTAGAATGGTCTGGGAACCTTTATATATGCCCTGAGTTGCATTAGAAGGGTCTAAGGGCCTTTAGAATGGTCCTGAGGGGCATTAGAAGGGTCTTGTGGCCTTAATAAGGGTCCTGAAAGGCATTAGAAGGGTCTGGGGGCTTTTAGATGGGTCCTGAGGCAATCTAGAAGGGTCTAGGGGCCTTTACATGGGTCTTGATGGTCATTAGAAGGGTGTGGAAGCCTTTAGAAAGACCCTGAGGGGCTCAGGGTCTGAGGGCATTTAGAAAGGTCCTGAGGGGCATTAGAAGGGTCTTGTGGCCTTCATAAGGGTCCTGAAAGGCATTAGAAGGGTCTGGGGGCCTTTACATGGGTCTTGAGGGTCATTAGAAGGGTGTGGAGGCCTTTAGAAAGGCCCTGAAAGGCATTAGAAGGGTCTGGGGGCTTTTAGATGGGTCCTGAGGCAATCTAGAAGGGTCTAGGGGCATTTACATGGGTCTTGAGGGTCATTAGAAGGGTGTGGAGGCCTTTAGAAAGGCCCTGAGGGGCTCTAGAAGGGTCTGGGGGCTATTAGAAGCTTCCTGAGGGGGTCCAAAATGGTCTGGGGGCCTTTTTAAAGGCCCTCAGGGGGATTATAAGGGTCTCGCAGCCTTTAGAAAGGCCCTGAGTGGCATTACAAGGGTCTGGGGTCATATAGAAAGGCCCTGAGAGGTTCTAGAAGTGTCTGGGGTACTTTAGAAAGGCCCTGAGGGGCATTAGAAGGGTCTGGGTGCCTTTAGAATGGTCCTGAGGGGTTCTAGAAGGGTCTGGAGGCATTTAAAACTGTCCTGAGAGGCTCTAGAAGGGTCTGGGTGCCTTTATAAGGGTCCTGAGGGGCATTAGATGATTCTGGGTGCCCTTATAAAAGCCCTGAGGGGAACTAGCAGGGTCTGGGGGACTTTAGAAGGGTCCTGAGGGGCTCTATAAGGGTCTAGGGGCCTTTAGAAGGGTCTTCAGGTGCTCTAGAAGGGTCTGGGGACCTTTAGAAAGGCCCTGAGTGGCATTAGAAGGGTCTGGGTGCCTTAAGAAATGACCTGAGGGGCATTAGAAGGGTATGAGGGCCTTTAGAAAGGTCCTGAAATGCATTAGAAGGGTCTGGGGGCTTTTAGATGGGTCCTTAGGCAATCTAGAAGGGTCTGGGGCCTTTACATGGGTCTTGAGGGTCATTAGAAGGGTGTGGATGCCTTTAGAAAGGCCCTGAGGGGCTCTAGAAGGGTCTGGGGGCTATTAGAAGCGTTCTGAGTGGGTCCAGAAGGGTCTGGGGGCCTTTTAAAAGGCCCTCAGGGGGATGATAAGGGTCTCGCGGCCTTTAGAAAGGCCCTGAGTGGCATTACAAGGGTCTGGGTTCATATAGAAAGGCCCTGAGAGGATCTAGAAGTGTCTGATTTACTTTAGAAAGGCCCTGAGGGGCATTAGAAGGGTCTGGGTGCCTCTATAAGGGTCCTGTGGGGCATTAGAAGATTCTGGGTGCCCTTATAAAAGCCCTGAGGGGAACTAGCAGGGTCTAGTGGCTTTAGAAGGGTCCTGAGGGGCTCTATAAGGGTCTGGGGGCCTTTAGAAGGGTCTTCAGGGGCTCTAGAAGGGTCTGGGGACCTTTAGAAAGGCCCTGTGGGGCATTAGAAGGGTCTGGGGGCCTTTAGAATGCTCCTGAGGGGCAGTAGAACGGTCTGGGGACCTTTAGAAAGGCCCTGACGGGCATTAGAATGGTCTGCGGGCCTTTAGAAGTGTCCTGAGGGGCTCTAGAATGGTCTGGGGGCCTTTATAAGGGTCCTGACTGGCTCTAGAAGGGTCTGGGAACCTTTATAAATGCCCTGAGGGGCATTAGAAGGGTCTGAGTGCCTTTAGAAAGGTCCTGAGGGGCATTAGAAGGGTCTTGTGGCCTTCATAAGGGTCGTGAAAGGCATTAGAAGGGTCTGGGGGCTTTTAGATGGGTCCTGACGCAATCTAGAAGGGTCTAGGGGCCTTTACATGGATCTTGAGGGTCATTAGAATGGTGTGGAGGCCTTTAGAAAGGCCCTGAAAGGCATTAGAAGGATCTGGGGGCTATTAGATGGGTCCTGAGGCAATCTAGAAGGGTCTAGGGGCCTTTACATGGGTCTTGAGGGTCATTAGAAGGGTGTGGAGGCCTTTAGAAAGGCGCTGAGGGGCTCTAGAAGAGTCTGGGGGCTATTAGAAGCATCCTGAGGGGGTCCAGAAGGGTCTGGGGGCCTTTTTAAAGGCCATCAGGGGGATTATAAGGGTCTCGCGGCCTTTAGAAAGGCCCTGAGTGGCATTAGAAGGGTCTGCGTGCCTTTAGAAATGTCCTGAGGTGCTCTAGAAGGGTCTGGGGACCTTTAGAAATGTCCTGAGGGGCATTAGAAGGGTCTGGGGGCCTTCAGAAATGTCCTGAGGGGCATTAGAAGTGTCTGGGGGCCTTTAGAATGGTCCTGAAGGGCTCTAGAAGGGTCTGGGGGCTATTAGAAGCATCCTGAGGGGGTCCAGAAGGGTCTGGGGGCCTTTTTAAAGGCCCTCAGGGGGATTATAAGAGTCTCGCTGCCTTTAGAAAGGCCCTGAGTGGCATTACAAGGGCCTGGGGTCATATAGAAAGGCCCTGAGAGGTTCTAGAAGTGTCTGGGGTACTTTAGAAAGGCCCTGAGGGGCATTAGAAGGGTCTGGGGGCCTTTAGAATGGTCCTGGGGGGTTCTAGAAGGGTCTTTAGGCATTTAAAACTGTCCTGAGAGGCTCTAGAAGGGTCTGGGTGCCTTTATAAGGGTCCTGAGGGGCTCTATAAGGGTCTGGGGGCCTTTAGAAGGGTCTTCAGGGGCTCTAGAAGGGTCTGGGGACCTTTAGAAAGGCACTGTGGGGCATTAGAAGGGTCTGGGTGCCTTTAGAATGCTCCTGAGGGGCAGTAGAAGGGTCTGGGGACCTTTATAAGTGTCCTGACGTGATCTAGAAGGGTCTGGGAACCTTTATAAATGCCCTGAGTGGCATTAGAAGGGTCTGAGGGCCTTTAGAAAGGTCCTGAGGGGCATTAGAAGGGTCTTGTGGCCTTAATAAGGGTCCTGAAAGCATTAGAAGTGTCTGGGGGCTTTTAGATGGGTCCTGAGGCAATCTAGAAGGGTCTAGGGGCCTTTACATGGGTCTTGAGGGTCATTAGAAGGGTGTGGATGCCTTTAGAAAGACCCTGAGGGGCTCTAGAAGGGTCTGGGGGCTATTAGAAGTGTCCAGAGGTGGTCCAGAAGGGTCTGGGGGCCTTTTTAAAGGCCCTCAGGGGGATTATAAGGGTCTCGCGGCCTTTAGAAAGGCCCTGAGTGGCATTACAGGGGTCTGGGTTGATATAGAAAGGCCCTGAGAGGTTCTAGAAGCGTCTGGTTTATTTTAGAAAGGCCCTGAGGGGCATTAGAAGGGTCTGGGTGCCTTTAGAATGGTCCTGAGCGGGTCTAGAAGGGTCTGGAGGCATTTAAAACTGCCCTGAGAGGGTCTAGAAGGGTCTGGGTGCCTTTATAAGGGTCCTGAGGGGCATTAGAAGATTCTGGGTGCCCTTATAAAAGCCCTGAGGGGAACTAGCAGGGTCTGGGGGACTTTAGAAGGGTCCTGAGGGGCTCTATAAGGGTCTGGGGGCCTTTAGAAGGGTCTTCAGGGGCTCTAGAAGGGTCTGGGGACCTTTAGAAAGGCCCTGTGGGGCATTAGAAGGGTCTGGGGGCCTTTAGAATGCTCCTGAGGGGCAGTAGAAGGGTCTGGGGACCTTTAGAAAGGCCCTGACGGGCATTAGAATGGTCTGCGGGCCTTTAGAAGTGTCCTGAGGGGCTCTAGAATGGTCTGGGGGCCTTTATAAGGGTCCTGACGGGCTCTAGAAGGGTCTGCGAACCTTTATAAATACCCTGAGGGGCATTAGAAGGGTCTGAGGGCCTTTAGAAAGGTCCTGAGGGGCATTAGAAGGGTCTTGTGGCCTTCATAAGGGTCCTGAAAGGCATTAGAAGGGTCTGGGGGCTTTTAGATGGGTCCTGAGGCAATCTAGAAGGGTCTAGGGGCCTTTACATGGGTCTTGAGGGTCATTAGAAGGGTGTGGAGGCCTTTAGAAAGGCCCTGAAAGGCATTAGAAGGGTCTAGGGGATTTTAGATGGGTCCTCAGGCATTCTACAAGGGTCTGGGGGCCTTTACATGGGTCTTGAGGGTCATTAGAAGGGTGTGGAGGCCTTTAGAAAGGCGCTGAGGGGCTCTAGAAGGGTCTGGGGGCTATTAGAAGCGTCCTGAGGGGGTCCATAAGGGTCTGTGGGCATTTTAAAGGACCTCAGGTGGATTATAAGGGTCTTGCGGCCTTTAGAAAGGCCCTGAGTGGCATTAGAAGGGTCTGGGTGCCTTTAGAAATGACCTGAGGGGCATTAGAAGGGTATGGGGGCCTTTAGAAAGGCCCTGAGGGGCATTAGAAGGGTCTGGGTGCCTTTATAAGGGTCCTGAGGGGCATTGGAAGATTCTGGGTGCCCTTATAAAAGCCCTGAGGGGAATTAGCAGGGTCTGGGGGACTTTAGAAGGGTCCTGAGGGGCTCTATAAGGGTCTGGGGGCAGTTAGAATGGTCTTCAGGGTCTCTAGAAGGGTCTGGGGACCTTTAGAATGGCCCTGTGGGGCATTAGAAGGGTCTGGGGACCTTTATAAAGGCCCTGACCGGCATTAGAATGGTCTGCGGGATTTAGAAGTGTCCTGAGGGGCTCTAGAATGGTCTGGGGGCCTTTATAAGGGTCCTGACGGGCTCTAGAAGGGTCTGGGAACCTTTATAAATGCCCTGAGGGGCATTAAAAGGGTCTGAGGGCCTTTAGAAAGGTCCTGAGGGGCATTAGAAGGGTCTTGTGGCCTTCATAAGGGTCCTGAAAGGCATTAGAAGGGTCTGAGGGCTTTTAGATGGGTCCTGAGGCAATCTAGAAGGGTCTAGGGGCCTTTACATGGGTCTTGAGAGTCATTAGAAGGGTGTGGAGGCCTTTAGAAAGGCCCTGAAAGGCATTCGAAGGGTCTGGGGGCTTTTGAATGGGTCCTGAGGCAATCTAGAAGGGTCTGGGGGCCTTTACATGGGTCTTGAGGGTCATTAGAAGGGTGTGGAGGCCTTTAGAAAGGCCCTGAGGGGCTCTAGAAGGGTCTGGGGGCTTTTGAATGGGTCCTGAGGCAATCTAGAAGGGTCTGGGGGCCTTTACATGGGTCTTGAGGGTCATTAGAAGGGTGTGGATGCCTTTAGAAAGGCCCTGAGGGGCTCTAGAAGGGTCTGGGGGCTATTAGAAGCGTCCTGAGGGTGTCCAGAAGGGTCTGGGGGCCTTTTTAAAGGCCCTCAGGGGGATTATAAGGGTCTCGCGGCCTTTAGAAAGGCCCTGAGTGGCATTAGAAGGGTCTGGGTGCCTTTAGAAATGTCCTGAGGGGCATTAGAAGGGTCTGGGGGCCTTTATGATGCTCCTGAGGGGCAGTAGAAGGGTCTGAGGACCTTTATAAGTGTCCTGACAGGCTCTAGAATGGTCTGGGAACCTTTATAAATGCCCTGAGGGGCATTAGAAGGGTCTGAGGGCCTCTAGAAAGGTCCTGAGGGGCATTAGAAGGGTCTTGTGGCCTTCATAAGGGTCCTGAAAGGCATTAGAAGGGTCTGGGGGCTTTTAGATGGGTCCTGAGGCAATCTAGAAGGGTCTGGGGGCCTTTACATGGGTCTTGAGGGTCATTAGAAGGGTGTGGATGCCTTTAGAAAGGCCCTGAGGGGCTCTAGAAGGGTCTGGGGGCTATTAGAAGTGTCCAGAGGGGATCCAGAAGGGTCTGGGGGCCTTTTTAAAGGCCCTCAGGGGGATTATAAGGGTCTCGCGGCCTTTAGAAAGGCCCTGAGTTGCATTACAGGGGTCTGGGTTCATATAGAAAGGCCCTAAGAGGTTCTAGAAGCGTCTGGTTTACTTTAGAAAGGTCCTGAGGGGCATTAGAAGGGTCTGGGTGCCTTTAGAATGGTCCTGAGGGGGTCTAGAAGGGTCTGGAGGCATTTAAAACTGTCCTGAGAGGCTCTAGAAGGGTCTGGGTGCCTTTATAAGGGTCCTGAGGGGCATTAGAAGATTCTGGGTGCCCTTATAAAAGCCCTGAGGGGAACTAGCAGGGTCTGGGGGACTTTAGAAGGGTCCTCAGTGGCTCTATAAGGGTCTTGGGGCCTTTAGAAGGGTCTTGAGGGGCTCTAGAAGGGTCTGGGGGCTATTAGAAGTGTCCAGAGGGGATCCAGAAGGGTCTCAGGGCCTTTTGAAAGGTCCTGAGGGGCATTAGAAGGGTCTGGGGGCCTTTTGAAAGGTCCTGAGCGGCATTAGAAGGGTCTGAGGGCCTTTAGAAAGGTCCTGAGGGGCATTAGAAGGGTCTTGTGGCCTTCATAAGGGTCCTGAAAGGCATTAGAAGGTTCTGGGGTCTTTTCGATGGGTCCTGAGGCAATCTAGAAGGGTCTAGGGGCCTTTACATGGGTGTTGAGGGTCATTAGAAGGGTGTGGAGGCCTTTAGAAAGGCCCTGAAAGGCATTAGAAGGGTCTGGGGGCTTTTAGATGGGTCCTTATGCAATCTAGAAGGGTCTGGGGGCCTTTACATGGGTCTTGAGGGTCATTAGAAGGGTGTGGAGGCCTTTAGAAAGGACCTGAGGGGCTCTAGAAGGGTCTGGGGGCTATTAGAAGCGTCCTGAGGGGGTCCAGAAGGGTCTGGTGGCCTTTTTAAAGGCCCTCAGGGGGATTATAAGGGTCTCGCTGCCTTTAGAAAGGCCCTGAGTGGCATTACAAGGGCCTGGGGTCATATAGAAAGGCCCTGAGAGGTTCTAGACGTGTCTGGGGTAATTTAGAAAGGCCCTGAGGGGCATTAGAAGGGTCTGGGTGCCCTTATAAAAGCCCTGAGGGGAATTAGCAGGGTCTGGGGGACTTCAGAAGTGTCCTTAGGGGCTCTATAAGGGTCTGGGGGCCTTTAGAAGGGTCTTCAGGGGCTCTAGAAGGGTCTGGGGTCCTTTAGAAAGGCCCTGTGGGGCATTAGAAGGGTCTGGGGGCCTTTAGAATGCTCCTGAGGGGCAGTAGAAGGGTCTGGGGACCTTTAGAAAGGCCCTGACGGGCATTAGAATGGTCTGGGAATTTAGAAATGTCCTGAGGGGCTCTAGAATGGTCTGGGGGCCTTTATAAGGGTCCTGACGTGCTCTAGAAGGGTCTGGGAACCTTTATAAATGCCCTGAGGGGCATTAGAAGGGTCTGAGGGCCTTTAGAAAAGTCCTGAGGGGCTTCAGAAGGGTCTTGTGGCCTTCATAAGGGTCCTGAAAGGCATTAGAAGGGTCTGGGGTCTTTTAGATGGGTCCTTGGGCAATCTAGAAGGGTCTAGGGGCCTTTACATGGGTCTTGAGGGTCATTAGAAGGGTGTGGAGGCCTTTAGAAAGGCCCTGAAAGGCATTAGAAGGGTCTGGGGGCTTTTAGATGGGTCCTGAGGCAATCTAGAAGGGTCTGGGGGCCTTTACATGGGTCTTGAGGGTCATTAGAAGGGTGTGGATGCCTTTAGAAAGGCCCTGAGGGGCTCTAGAAATGTCTGGGGGCTATTAGAACTGTCCAGAGGGGGTCCAGAAGGGTCTGGGGTCCTTTTTAAAGGCCCTCAGGGGGATTATAAGGGTCTCGCGGCCTTTAGAAAGGCCCTGAGTGGCATTACAAGGGCCTGGGGTCATATAGAAAGGCCCTGAGAGGTTCTAGAAGCGTCTGGTATACTTTAGAAAGGTCCTGAGGGGCATTAGAAGGGTCTGGGTGCCTTTAGAATGGTCCTGAGGGGGTCTAGAAGGGTCTGGAGGCATTTAAAACTGTCCTGAGAGGCTCTAGAAGGGTCTGGGTGCCTTTATAAGGGTCCTGAGGGGCATTAGAAGGGTCTTGTGGCCTTCATAAGGGTCCTGAAAGGCATTAGAAGGGTCTGGAAGCTTTTAGATGGGTCCTGAGGCAATCTAGAAGGGTCTAGGGGCCTTTACATGGGTCTTGAGGGTCATTAGAAGGGTGTGGAGGCCTTTAGAAAGGCCCTGAAAGGCATTAGAAGGGTCTGGGGGCTTTTAGATGGGTCCTCAGGTATTCTACAAGGGTCTGGGGTCCTTTACATGGGTCTTGAGGGTCATTAGAAGGGTGTGGAGGCCTTTAGAAAGGCCCTGAGGGGCTCTAGAAGGGTCTGGGGGCTTTTGAATGGGTCCTGAGGCAATCTAGAAGGGTCTGGGGGCCTTTACATGGGTCTTGAGGGTCATTAGAAGGGTGTGGATGCCTTTAGAAAGGCCCTGAGGGGCTCTAGAAGGGTCTGGGGGCTATTAGAAGCGTCCTGAGGGTGTCCAGAAGGGTCTGGGGGCCTTTTTAAAGGCCCTCAGGGGGATTATAAGGGTCTCGCGGCCTTTAGAAAGGCCCTGAGTGGCATTAGAAGGGTCTGGGTGCCTTTAGAAATGTCCTGAGGGGCATTAGAAGGGTCTGGGGGCCTTTATGATGCTCCTGAGGGGCAGTAGAAGGGTCTGAGGACCATTATAAGTGTCCTGACAGGCTCTAGAATGGTCTGGGAACCTTTATAAATGACCTGAGGGGCATTAGAAGGGTCTGAGGGCCTCTAGAAAGGTCCTGAGGGGCATTAGAAGGGTCTTGTGGCCTTCATAAGGGTCCTGAAAGGCATTAGAAGGGTCTGGGAGCTTTTAGATGGGTCCTGAGGCAATCTAGAAGGGTCTGGGGGCCTTTACATGGGTCTTGAGGGTCATTAGAAGGGTGTGGAGGCCTTTAGAAAGGCCCTGAGGGGCTCTAGAAGGGTCTGGGGGCTATTAGAAGTGTCCAGAGGGGATCCAGAAGGGTCTGGGGGCCTTTTTAAAGGCCCTCAGGGGGATTATAAGGGTCTCGCGGCCTTTAGAAAGGCCCTGAGTGCCATTACAGGGGTCTGGGTTCATATAGAAAGGCCCTAAGAGGTTCTAGAAGCGTCTGGTTTACTTTAGAAAGGCCCTGAGGGGCATTAGAAGGGTATGGGTGCCTTTAGAATGGTCCTGAGGGGGTCTTGAAGGGTCTGGAGGCATTTAAAACTGTCCTGAGAGGCTCTAGAAGGGTCTGGGTGCCTTTATAAGGGTCCTGAGGGGCATTAGAAGATTCTGGGTGCCCTTATAAAAGCCCTGAGGGGAACTAGCAGGGTCTGGGGGACTTTAGAAGGGTCCTCAGTGGCTCTATAAGGGTCTGGGGGCCTTTAGAAGGGTCTTGAGGGGCTCTAGAAGGGTCTGGGGGCTATTAGAAGTGTCCAGAGGGGATCCAGAAGGGTCTGAGGGCCTTTTGAAAGGTCCTGAGGGGCATTAGAAGGGTCTGGGGGCCTTTAGAAAGGTCCTGAGAGGCATTAGAAGGGTCTGAGGGCCTTTAGAAAGGTCCTGAGGGGCATTAGAAGGGTCTTGTGGCCTTCATAAGGGTCCTGAAAGGCATTAGAAGGTTCAGGGGTCTTTTCGATGGGTCCTGAGGCAATCTAGAAGGGTCTAGGGGCCTTTACATGGGTGTTGAGGGTCATTAGAAGGGTGTGGAGGCCTTTAGAAAGGCCCTGAAAGGCATTAGAAGGGTCTGGGGGCTTTTAGATGGGTCTTTATGCAATCTAGAAGGGTCTGGGGGCCTTTACATGGGTCTTAAGGGTCATTAGAAGGGTGTGGAGGCCTTTAGAAAGGCCCTGAGGGGCTCTAGAAGGGTCTGGGGGCTTTTGAATGGGTCCTGAGGCAATCTAGAAGGGTCTGGGGGCCTTTACATGGGTCTTGAGGGTCATTAGAAGGGTGTGGATGCCTTTAGAAAGGCCCTGAGGGGCTCTAGAAGGGTCTGGGGGCTATTAGAAGCGTCCTGAGGGTGTCCAGAAGGGTCTGGGGGCCTTTTTAAAGGCCCTCAGGGGGATTATAAGGGTCTCGCGGCCTTTAGAAAGGCCCTGAGTGGCATTAGAAGGGTCTGGGTGCCTTTAGAAATGTCCTGAGGGGCATTAGAAGGGTCTGGGGGCCTTTATGATGCTCCTGAGGGGCAGTAGAAGGGTCTGAGGACCATTATAAGTGTCCTGACAGGCTCTAGAATGGTCTGGGAACCTTTATAAATGCCCTGAGGGGCATTAGAAGGGTCTGAGGGCCTCTAGAAAGGTCCTGAGGGGCATTAGAAGGGTCTTGTGGCCTTCATAAGGGTCCTGAAAGGCATTAGAAGGGTCTGGGAGCTTTTAGATGGGTCCTGAGGCAATCTAGAAGGGTCTGGGGGCCTTTACATGGGCCTTGAGGGTCATTAGAAGGGTGTGGAGGCCTTTAGAAAGGCCCTGAGGGGCTCTAGAAGGGTCTGGGGGCTATTAGAAGTGTCCAGAGGGGATCCAGAAGGGTCTGGGGGCCTTTTTAAAGGCCCTCAGGGGGATTATAAGTGTCTCGCGGCCTTTAGAAAGGCCCTGAGTGCCATTACAGGGGTCTGGGTTCATATAGAAAGGCCCTAAGAGGTTCTAGAAGCGTCTGGTTTACTTTAGAAAGGCCCTGAGGGGCATTAGAAGGGTATGGGTGCCTTTAGAATGGTCCTGAGGGGGTCTTGAAGGGTCTGGAGGCATTTAAAACTGTCCTGAGAGGCTCTAGAAGGGTCTGGGTGCCTTTATAAGGGTCCTGAGGGGCATTAGAAGATTCTGGGTGCCCTTATAAAAGCCCTGAGGGGAACTAGCAGGGTCTGGGGGACTTTAGAAGGGTCCTCAGTGGCTCTATAAGGGTCTGGGGGCCTTTAGAAGGGTCTTGAGGGGCTCTAGAAGGGTCTGGGGGCTATTAGAAGTGTCCAGAGGGGATCCAGAAGGGTCTCAGGGCCTTTTGAAAGGTCCTGAGGGGCATTAGAAGGGTCTGGGGGCCTTTAGAAAGGTCCTGAGAGGCATTAGAAGGGTCTGAGGGCCTTTAGAAAGGTCCTGAGGGGCATTAGAAGGGTCTTGTGGCCTTCATAATGGTCCTGAAAGGCATTAGAAGGTTCAGGGGTCTTTTCGATGGGTCCTGAGGCAATCTAGAAGGGTCTAGGGGCCTTTACATGGGTGTTGAGGGTCATTAGAAGGGTGTGGAGGCCTTTAGAAAGGCCCTGAAAGGCATTAGAAGGGTCTGGGGGCTTTTAGATGGGTCTTTATGCAATCTAGAAGGGTCTGGGGGCCTTTACATGGGTCTTGAGGGTCATTAGAAGGGTGTGGAGGCCTTTAGAAAGGACCTGAGGGGCTCTAGAAGGGTCTGGGGGCTATTAGAAGCGTCCTGAGGGGGTCCAGAAGGGTCTGGTGGCCTTTTTAAAGGCCCTCAGGGGGATTATAAGGGTCTCGCTGCCTTTAGAAAGGCCCTGAGTGGCATTACAAGGGCCTGGGGTCATATAGAAAGGCCCTGAGAGGTTCTAGACGTGTCTGGGGTAATTTAGAAAGGCCCTGAGGGGCATTAGAAGGGTCTGGCTGCCCTTATAAAAGCCCTGAGGGGAATTAGCAGGGTCTGGGGGACTTCAGAAGTGTCCTTAGGGGCTCTATAAGGGTCTGGGGGCCTTTAGAAGGGTCTTCAGGGGCTCTAGAAGGGTCTGGGGTCCTTTAGAAAGGCCCTGTGGGGCATTAGAAGGGTCTGGGGGCCTTTAGAATGCTCCTGAGGGGCAGTAGAAGGGTCTGGGGACCTTTAGAAAGGCCCTGACGGGCATTAGAATGGTCTGCGGAATTTAGAAGTGTCCTGAGGGGCTCTAGAATGGTCTGGGGGACTTTATAAGGGTCCTGACGTGCTCTAGAAGGGTCTGGGAACCTTTATAAATGCCCTGAGGGGCATTAGAAGGGTCTGAGGGCCTTTAGAAAAGTCCTGAGGGGCTTCAGAAGGGTCTTGTGGCCTTCATAAGGGTCCTGAAAGGCATTAGAAGGGTCTGGGGTCTTTTAGATGGGTCCTTGGGCAATCTAGAAGGGTCTAGGGGCCTTTACATGGGTCTTGAGGGTCATTAGAAGGGTGTGGAGGCCTTTAGAAAGGCCCTGAAAGGCATTAGAAGGGTCTGGGGGCTTTTAGATGGGTCCTGAGGCAATCTAGAAGGGTCTGGGGGCCTTTACATGGGTCTTGATGGTCATTAGAAGGGTGTGGAAGCCTTTAGAAAGGCCCTGAGGGGCATTAGAAGGGTCTTGTGGCCTTCATAAGGGTCCTGAAAGGCATTAGAAGGGTCTGGGGGCTTTTAGATGGGTCCTGAGGCAATCTAGAAGGGTCTGGGGGCCTTTACATGGGTCTTGAGGGTCATTAGAAGGGTGTGGAGGCCTTTAGAAAGGCCCTGAGGGGCTCTAGAAGGGTCTGGGGGCTATTAGAAGCATCCTGAGGGGGTCCAGAATGGTCTGGGGGCCTTTTTAAAGGCCCTCAGTGGGATTATAAGGGTCTCGCTGCCTTTAGAAAGGCCCTGAGTGGCATTACAAGGGCCTGGGGTCATATAGAAAGACCCTGAGAGGTTCTAGAAGTGTCTGGGGTATTTTAGAAAGGCCCTGAGGGGCATTATAAGGGTCTGGGGGCCTTTAGAATGGTCCTGGGGGGTTCTAGAAGGGTCTTTAGGCATTTAAAACTGTCCTGAGAGGCTCTAGAAGGGTCTGGGTGCCTTTATAAGGGTCCTGAGGGGCATTAGAAGGGTCTGGGTGCCCTTATAAAAGCCCTGAGGGGAATAAGCAGGGTCTGGGGGACTTTAGAAGGGTCCTGAGGGGCTCTATAAGGGTCTGGGGGCCTTTAGAATGGACTTCAGGGGCTCTAGAAGGGTCTGGGGACCTTTAGAAAGGCCCTGTGGGGCATTAGAAGGGTCTGGGGGCCTTTAGAATGCTCTTCAGGGGCAGTAGAAGTGTCTGGGGACCTTTATAAGTGTTCTGACGTGATCGAGAATGGTCTGGGAACCTTTATAAATGCCCTGAGTGGCATTAGAAGGGTCTAAGGGCCTTTAGAAAGGTCCTGAGGGGCATTAGAAGGGTCTTGTGGCCTTAATAAGGGTCCTGAAAGGCATTAGAAGGGTCTGGGGGCTTTTAGATGGGTCCTGAGGCAATCTAGAAGGGTCTAGGGGCCTTTACATGGGTCTTGAGGGTCATTAGAAGGGTGTGGATGCCTTAGAAAGACCCTGAGGGGCTCTAGAACGGTCTGGGGGCTATTAGAAGTGTCCAGAGGGGGTCCAGAAGGGTTTGGGGGCCTTTTTAAAGGCCCTCAGGGGGATTATAAGGGTCTCGCGGCCTTTAGAAAGGCCCTGAGTGGCATTACAGGGGTCTGGGTTGATATAGAAAGGCCCTGAGAGGTTCTAGAAGCGTCTGGTTTACTTTAGAAAGGCCCTTAGGGGCATTAGAAGGGTCTGGGTGCCTTTAGAATGGTCCTGAGGGGGTCTAGAAGGGTCTGGAGGCATTTAAAACTGCCCTGAGAGGCTCTAGAAGGGTCTGGGTGCCTTTATAAGGGTCCTGAGGGGCATTAGAAGACTCTGGGTGCCCTTATAAAAGCCCTGAGGGGAACTAGCAGGGTCTGGGGGACTTTAGAAGGGTCCTGAGGGGCTCTATAAGGGTCTGGGGGCCTTTAGAAGGTTCTTCAGGGGCTCTAGAAGGGTCTGGGGACCTTTAGAAAGGCCCTGTGTGGCATTAGAAGGGTCTGGGGGCCTTTAGAATGCTCCTGAGAGGCAGTAGAAGGGTCTGGGGACCTTTATAAAGGCCCTGACGGGCATTAGAATGGTCTGCGGGCCTTTAGAAGTGTCCTGAGGGGCTCTACAATGGTCTGGGGTCCTTTATAAGGGTCCTGACGGGCTCTAGAAGGGTCTGGGAACCTTTATAAATGCCCTGAGGGGCATTAGAAGGGTCTGAGGGCATTTAGAAAGGTCCTGAGGGGTATTAGAAGGGTCTTGTGGCCTTCATAAGGGTCCTGAAAGGCATTAGA
Organism: Coccyzus lansbergi; assembly: GCA_033558105.1. NCBI lineage: Eukaryota > Metazoa > Chordata > Aves > Cuculiformes > Coccyzidae > Coccyzus > Coccyzus lansbergi. The sequence continues at coordinate 559,723 of JAUMJK010000004.1, forward strand.
AGGGTCTGGGGGCCTTTACATGGGTCTTGAGGGTCATTAGAAGGGTGTGGAGGCCTTTAGAAAGGCCCTGAAAGGCATTAGAAGGGTCTGGGGGCTTTTAGATTGGTCCTGAGGCAATCTAGAATGGTCTGGGGGCATTTACATGGGTCTTGAGGGTCATTAGAAGGGTGTGGAGGCCTTTAGAAAGGCCCTGAGGGGCTCTAGAAGGGTCTGGGGGCTATTAGAAGCTTCCTGAGGGGGTCCAGAATGGTCTGGGGTCCTTTTTAAAGGCCCTCAGGGGGATTATAAGGGTCTCGCGGCCTTTAGAAAGGCCCTGAGTGGCATTACAAGGGCCTGGGGTCATATAGAAAGGCCCTGAGAGGTTCTAGAAGCGTCTGGTATACTTTAGAAAGGTCCTGAGGGGCATTAGAAGGGTCTGGGTGCCTTTAGAATGGTCCTGAGGGGGTCTAGAAGGGTCTGGAGGCATTTAAAACTGTCCTGAGAGGCTCTAGAAGGGTCTGGGTGCCTTTATAAGGGTCCTGAGGGGCATTAGAAGGGTCTTGTGGCCTTCATAAGGGTCCTGAAAGGAATTAGAAGGGTCTGGAAGCTTTTAGATGGGTCCTGAGGCAATCTAGAAGGGTCTAGGGGCCTTTACATGGGTCTTGAGGGTCATTAGAAGGGTGTGGAGGCCTTTAGAAAGGCCCTGAAAGGCATTAGAAGGGTCTGGGGGCTTTTAGATGGGTCCTCAGGCATTCTACAAGGGTCTGGGGTCCTTTACATGGGTCTTGAGGGTCATTAGAAGGGTGTGGAGGCCTTTAGAAAGGCCCTGAGGGGCTCTAGAAGGGTCTGGGGTCTATTAGAAGCGTCCTGAGGGGGTCCAGAAGGGTCTGGGGGCCTATTTAAAGGCCCTCAGGGGGATTCTAAGGGTCTCGTGGCCTTTAGAAAGGCCCTGAGTGGCATTAGAAGGGTCTGGGTGCCTTTAGAAATGACCTGAGGGGCATTAGAAGGGTCTGGGGGCCTTTGTAATGCTCCTGAGGGGCAGTAGAAGGGTCTGGGGACCTTTGTAAGTGTCCTGACGGGCTCTAGAAGGGTCTGGGAACCTTTATAAATGCCCTGAGGGGCATTAGAAGGGTCTGAGGTCCTTTAGAAAGGTCCTGAAGGGCATTAGAAGGGTCTTGTGGCCTTCATAAGGGTCCTGAAAGGCATTAGAAGGGTCTGGGGGCTTTTAGATGGGTCCTGAGGCAATCTAGAAGGGTCTGGGGGCCTTTACATGGGTCTTGAGGGTCATTAGAAGGGTGTGGATGCCTTTAGAAAGGCCCTGAAGAGCTATAGAAGGGTCTGGGGTCTATTAGAAGCGTCCTGAGGGGGTCCAGAAGGGTCTGGGGGCCTTTTTAAAGGCCCTCAGGGGGATTATAAGGGTCTCGCGGCCTTTAGAAAGGCCCTGAGTGGCATTACATGGGCCTGGGGACATATAGAAAGGCCCTGAGATGTTCTAGAAGTGTCTGGGGTACTTTAGAAAGGCCCTGAGGGGCATTAGAAGGGTCTGGGGGCCTTTAGAATGGTCCTGAGGGGTTCTAGAAGGGTCTGGAGGCATTTAAAACTGTCCGGAGAGGCTCTAGAAGGGTCTGGGTGCCTTTATAAGGGTCCTGAGGGGCATTACAAGGGTATGGGTGCCCTTATAAAAGCCCTGAGGGGAATTAGCAGGGTCTGGGGAACTTTAGAATGGTCCTGAGGGGCTCTATATGGGTCTGGGGGCCTTTAGATGGGTCTTCAGGGGCTCTAGAAGGGTCTGGGGACCTTTAGAAAGGCCCTGTGGGGCATTAGAAGGGTCTGGGGGCCATTAGAATGATCCTGAGGGGCAGTAGAGGGGTCTGGGGACCTTTATAAGGGTCCTGACGGGCTCTAGAAGGGTCTGGGAACCTTTATAAATGCCCTGAGGGGCATTAGAAGGGTCTGAGGGCCTTTAGAAAGGTCCTGAGGGGCATTACAAGGGTCTTGTGGTCTTAATAAGGGTCCTGAAAGGCATTAGAAGGGTCTGGGGCTTTTAGATGGGTCCTGAGGCAATCTAGAAGGGTCTAGGGGCCTTTACATGGGTCTTGAGGGTCATTAGAAGGGTGTGGAGGCCTTTAGAAGGGTCCTGAGGGGCATTAGAAGGGTCTGGGGGCTTTTAGATGGGTCCTGAGGCAATCTAGAAAGGTCTGGCGGCCTTTACATGGGTCTTGAGGGTCATTAGAAGGGTGTGGATGCCTTTAGAAAGGCCCTGAGGGGCATTAGAAGGGTCTGGGGGCCTTTAGAATGGTCCTGAGCGGGTCTAGAAGGGTCTGGAGGCGTTATAAACTGTCCTGAGAGGCTCTAGAAGGGTCTGGGTGCGTTTATAAGGGTCCTGAGGGGCATTAGAAGATTCTGGGTGCCCTTATAAAAGACCAGAGGGGAACTAGCAGGGTCTGGGGGACTTTAGAAGGGTCCTGAGGGGCTCTATAAGGGTCTGGGGGCCTTTAGAAGGGTCTTGAGGGGCTCTAGAAGGGTCTGGGGTCCTTTAGAAAGGCCCTGTGGGGCATTAGAAGGGTCTGGGGGCCTTTAGAATGCTCCTGAGGGGCAGGAGAAGGGTCTGGGGACCTTTATAAAGGCCCTGACCGGCATTAGAATGGTCTGCGGGCCTTTAGAAGTGTCCTGAGGGGCTCTAGAATGGTCTGGGGGCCTTTATAAGGGTCCTGACGGGCTCTAGAAGGGTCTGGGAACCTTTATAAGTGCCCTGAAAGGCATTAGAAGGGTCTGGGGGCTTTTAGATGGGTCCTGAGGCAATCTAGAAGGGTCTAGGGGCCTTTACATGGGTCTTGAGAGTCATTAGAAGGGTGTGGAGGCCTTTAGAAAGGCCCTGAGGGGCTCAAGAAGGGTCTGGGGGCTATTAGAAGCGTCCTGAGGGGGTCCAGAAGGGTCTGGGGGCCTTTTTAAAGGCCCTCAGGGGGATTATAAGGGTCTCGCGGCCTTTAGAAAGGCCCTGAGTGGCATTAGAAGGTTCTGGGTGCCTTTAGAAATGACCTGAGGGGCATTAGAAGGGTATGGGGGCCTTTAGAAAGGCCCTGAGGGGCATTAGAAGGGTCTGGGGGCCTTTAGAATGGTCCTGAGCGGGTCTAAAAGGGTCTGGAGGCATTTAAAACTGTCCTGAGATGCTCTAGAAGGGTCTGGGTGCCTTTATAAGGGTCCTGAGGGGCATTAGAAGATTCTGGGTGCCCTTATAAAAGACCTGAGGGGAACTAGCAGGGTCTGGGAGACTTTAGAAGGGTCCTGAGGGGCTCTATAAGGGTCTGGGGGCATTTAGAAGGGTCTTCAGGGGCTCTAGAAGGGTCTGGGGACCTTTAGAAAGGCCCTGTGGGGCATTAGAAGGGTCTGGGGGCCTTTAGAATGCTCCTGAGGGGCAGGAGAAGGGTCTGGGGACCTTTATAAAGGCCCTGACGGGCATTAGAATGGTCTGCGGGCCTTTAGAAGTGTCCTGAGGGGCTCTAGAATGGTCTGGGGGCCTTTATAAGGGTCCTGACGGGCTCTAGAAGGGTCTGGGAACCTTTATAAATGCCCTGAGGGGCATTAGAAGGGTCTGAGTGCCTTTAGAAAAGTCCTGAGGGGCATTAGAATGGTCTTGTGACCTTCATAAGGGTCCTGAAAGGCATTAGAACGGTCTGGGGTCTTTTAGATGGGTCCTGAGGCAATCTAGAAGGGTCTGGGGGCCTTTACATGGGTCTTGAGAGTCATTAGAAGGGTGTGGAGGCCTTTAGAAAGGCCCTGAAAGGCATTAGAAGGGTCTGGGGGCTTTTGGATGGGTCCTGAGGCAATCTAGAAGGGTCTGGGGGCCTTTAGAAAGGCCCTGAGGGGCATTAGAAGGGTCTGGGGGCCTTTAGAAGGGTCCTGAGCGGCATTAGAAGGGTCTGGGAGCTTTTAGAATGGTCCTGAGGGGGTCTAGAAGGGTCTGGAGGCATTTAAAACTGTCCTGAGAGGCTCTAGAGGGGTCTGGGTGCATTTATAAGGGTCCTGAGGGGTATTAGAAGGGTCTTGTGGCCCTTATAAAAGCCCTGAGGGGAATTAGCAGGGTCTGGAGGACTTTAGAAGGGTCCTGAGGGGCTCTATAAGGGTCTGGGGAACCTTTAAAAGGCCCTGTGGGGCATTAGAAGGGTCTGGGTGCCTTTAGAAATGACCAGAGGGGCAGTAGAAGGGTCTGGGGACCTTTATAAAGGCCCTGACGGGCATTAGAATGATCTGCGGGCCTTTAGAAGTGTCCTGAGGGGCTCTAGAATGGTCTGGGGGCCTTTATAAATGCCCTGAGGGGCATTAGAAGGGTCTGAGGGCCTTTAGAAAGGTCCTGAGGGGCATTAGAAGGGTCTTGTGGCCTTCATAAGGGTCCTGAAAGGCATTAGAAGGGTCTGGGGGCTTTTAAATGGGTCCTGAGGCAATCTAGAAGGGTCTGGGGGCCTTTACATGGGTCTTGAGGGTCATTAGAAGGGTGTGGAGGCCTTTAGAAAGGCCCTGAAAGGCATTAGAAGGGTCTGGGGGCTTTTAGATGGGTCCTGAGGCATTCTAGAAGGGTCTGGGGGCCTTTACATGGGTCTTGAGGGTCATTAGAAGGGTGTGGAGGCCTTTAGAAAGGCCCTGAGGGGCTCTAGAATGGTCTGGGGGCTATTAGAAGCGTCCTGAGGGGGTCCAGAAGGGTCTGGGGTCATTTTAAAGGCCCTCAGGGGTATTATAAGGGTCTCGCGGCCTTTAGAAAGGCCCTGAGTGGCATTAGAAGGGTCTGGGTGCCTTTAGAAATGACCTGAGGGGCATTAGAAGGGTATGGGGGCCTTTAGAAAGGCCCTGAGGGGCATTAGAAGGGTCTGGGTGCCTTTAGAATGGTCCTGAGGGGGTCTAGAAGGGTCTGGACGCATTTAAAACTGTCCTGGGAGGCTCTAGAACGGTCTGGGTGGCTTTATAAGGGTCCTGAGGGGCATTAGAAGATTCTGGGTGCCCTTATAAAAGCCCTGAGTGGAATTAGCAGGGTCTGGGGGAATTTAGAAGAGTCCTGAGGGGGTCCAGAAGGGTCTGGGGACTTTTTAGAGGATCTCAGGGGGATTATAAAGATCTCGCGGCCTTTAGAAAGGCCCTGAGTGGCATTACAAAGGTCTGGGGTCATATAGAAAGGCCCTGAGAGGTTCTAGAAGTGTCTGGGGTACTTTAGAAAGGCCCTGAGGTGGATTAGAAGGGTATGGGGGCCCTTAGAAAGGCCCTGAGGGGCATTATAGGCGTCTGGGGTCATATAGAAAGGCCCTGAGAGGTTCTAGATGTGTCTGGGGTACTTTAGAAAGGCCCTGAAGGGCATTAGAAGGGTCTGGGGGCCTTTAGAAGGGTCCTGAGGGGTTTAGAAGGGTCTGGGTGGCCTTTAGAATGGTCCTGAGGGGCTCTAGAAGGGTCTGGAGGCATTTAAAACTGTCCTGAGAGGCTCTAGATGGGTCTGGGAGCCTTTATAAGGGTCCTGAGGGGCATTAGAAGGGTCTGGGTGCCCTTATAAAAGCCCTGAAAGGAATTAGCTGGGTCTGGGGGTCTTTAGAAGGGTCCTGAGGTGCTCTGTAAGGGTCTGGGGGCCTTTAGAAGGGTCTTCAGGGGCTCTAGTAGGGTCTGGGGACCTTTAGAAAGGCCCTATGGGGCATTAGAAGGGTCTGGGGGCCTTTAGAATGCTCCTGAGGGGCAGGTGAAGGGTCTGGGAACCTTTAAAAAGGCCCTGACGGGCATTAGAATGGTCTGCGGGCCTTTAGAAGTGTCCTGAGGGGCTCTAGAATGGTCTGGGGGCCTTTATAAGGGTCCTGACAGGCTCTAGAAGGGTCTGGGAACCTTTATAAATGCCCTGAGGGGCATTAGAAGGGTCTGAGTGCCTTTAGAAAGGTCCTGAGGGGCATTAGAAGGGTCTTGTGGCCTTCATAAGGGTCCTGAAAGGCATTAGAAGGGTCTGGGGGCTTTTAGATGGGTCCTGAGGCAATCTAGAAGGGTCTAGGGGCCTTTACATGGGTCTTGAGAGTCATTAGAAGGGTGTGGAGGCCTTTAGAAAGGCCCTGAGGGGCTCTAGAAGGGTCTGGGGGCTATTAGAATCGTCCTGAGGGGGTCCAGAAGGGTCTGGGGGCCTTTTTAAAGGCCCTCAGGGGGATTATAAGGGTCTCGCGGCCTTTAGAAAGGCCCTGAGTGGCATTACAAGGGTCTGGGGTCATATAGAAAGGCCCTGAGAGGTTCTAGAAGTGTCTGGGGTACTTTAGAAAGGCCCTGAGGGGCATTAGAAGGGTCTGTGGGCCTTTAGAATGGTCCTGTGGGGGTCTAGAAGGGTCTGGAGGCATTTAAAACTGTCCTGAGAGGCTCTAGAAGGGTCTGGGTGCCTTTATAAGGGTCCTGAGGGGCATTAGAAGGGTTTGGGTGCCCTTATAAAAGCCCTGAGGGGAATTAGCAGGGTCTGGGGGACTTTAGAATTGTCCTGAGGGGCTCTAGAAGGGTCTGGGGGCTTTAGAAGGGTCTTCAGGGGCTCTAGATGGGTCTGGGGACCTTTAGAAAGGCCCTGTGGGGAATTAGAAGGGTCTGGGGGCCTTTAAAATGCTCCTGAGGGGCAGTAGAAGGGTATGGGGACATTTATAAGTGTCCTGACGGACTCTAGAAGGGTCCGGGAACCTTTATAAATGCCCTGAGGGGCATTAGAAGGGTCTGAGGGCCTTTAGAAAGGTTCTGAGGGGCATTAGAATGGTCTTGTGGCCTTCATAAGGGTCCTGAAAGGCATTAGAAGGGTCTGGGGGCTTTTAGATGGGTCCTGAGGCAATCTAGAAGGGTCTAGGGGCCTTTACATGGGTCTTGAGGGTCATTAGAAGGGTGTGGAGGCCTTTAGAAAGGCCCTGACGGGCTCTAGAAGGGTCTGGGGGCTATTAGAATCTTCCTGAGGGGGTCCAGAAGGGTCTGGGGGCCTTTTTAAAGGCCCTCAGAGGGATTATAAGGGTCTCGCGGCCTTTAGAAAGGCCCTGAGTGGCATTACAAGGGTCTGGGGTCATATAGAAAGGCCCTGAGAGGTTCTAGAAGTGTCTGGGGTACTTTAGAAAGGCCCTGAGTGGCATTAGAAGGGTCTGGGGTCCTTTAGAATGGTCCTGAGGGGTTCTAGAAAGGTCTGGAGGCATTTAAAACTGTCCTGAGAGGCTCTAGAAGGGTCTGGGTGCCTGTATAAGGGTCCTGAGGGGCATTAGAAGATTCTGGGTGCCCTTATAAAAGCCCTGAGGGGAACTAGCAGGGTCTGGGGGACTTTAGAAGGGTCCTGAGGGGCTCTATAAGGGTCTGGGGGCCTTTAGAATGGTCTTCAGGGGCTCTAGAAGGGTCTGGGGACCTTTAGAAAGGCCCTGTGGGGCATTAGAAGGGTCTGGGGGCCTTTAGAATGTTCTTCAGGGGTAGTAGAAGGGTCTGGGGACCTTTAGAAAGGCCCTGTGGGGCATTAGAATTGTCTGGGGGCCTTTATAAGGGTCCTGACGGGCTCTAGAAGGGTCTGGGAACCTTTATAAATCCCCTGAGGGGCATTAGAAGGGTCTGAGGGCCTTTAGAATGCTCCTGAGGGGCAGTAGAAGGGTCTGGGGACATTTATAAGTGTCCTGACCGGCTCTAGAAGGGTCTGGGAACCTTTATATATGCCCTGAGGGGCATTAGAAGGGTCTGAGGGCCTTTAGAAAGGTTCTGAGGGGCATCAGAAAGGTCTTGTGGCCTTCATAAGGGTCCTGAAAGGCATTAGAAGGGTCTGGGTGCTTTTAGATTGGTCCTGAGCCAATCTAGAAGAGTCTAGGGGCCTTTACATGGGTCTTGAGGGTCATTAGATGGGTGTGGAGGCCTTTAGAAAGGCCTTGAAAGGCATTAGAAGGGTCTGGGGGCTTTTAGATGGGTCCTGAGGCAATCTAGAAGGGTCTAGGGGCCTTTACATGGGCCTTGAGAGTCATTAGAAGGGTGTGGAGTCCTTTAGAAAGGCCCTGAGGGGCTCTAGAAGGGTCTGGGGGCTATTAGAATCGTCGTGAGGGGGTCCAGAAGGGTCTGGGGGCCTTTTTAAGGGCCCTCAGGGGGATTATAAGGGTCTCGCGGCCTTTAGAAAGGCCCTGAGTGGCATTAGAAGGGTCTGGGGTCATATAGAAAGGCCCTGAGAGGTTCTAGAAGTGTCTGGGGTACTTTAGAAAGGCCCTGAGGGGCATTAGAAGGGTCTGTGGGCCTTTAGAATGGTCCTGAGGGGGTCTAGAAGGGTCTGGAGGCATTTAAAACTGTCCTGAGATGCTCTAGAAGGCTCTGGGTGCCTTTATAAGGGTCCTGAGGGGCATTAGAAGGGTTTCGGTGCCCTTATAAAAGCCCTGAGGGAATTAGCAGGGTCTGGGTGACTTTAGAAGGGTCCTGAGGGGCTCTATAAGTGTCTGGGGGCCTATAGAAGGGTCTTCAGGGGCTCTAGAAGGGTCTGGGGACCTTTAGAAATGCCCTGAGGGGCATTAGAAGGGTCTGGGGGCCTTTAGAAAGGCCCTGAATGGCATTAGAAGGGTCTGGGTGCTTTTAGATGGGTCCTGAGGCAATCTAGAAGGGTCTGGGGGCCTTTACATGGGTCTTGAGGGTCATTAGAAGGGTGTGGAGGCCTTTAGAAAGGCCCTGAGGGGCTCTAGAAGGGTCTGGGGGCTATTAGAAGTGTCCAGAGGGGATCCAGAAGGGTCTGGGGGCCTTTTTAAAGGCCCTCAGGGGGATTATAAGGGTCTCGCGGCCTTTAGAAAGGCCCTGAGTGCCATTACAGGGGTCTGGGTTCATATAGAAAGGCCCTAAGAGGTTCTAGAAGCGTCTGGTTTACTTTAGAAAGGCCCTGAGGGGCATTAGAAGGGTATGGGTGCCTTTAGAATGGTCCTGAGGGGGTCTTGAAGGGTCTGGAGGCATTTAAAACTGTCCTGAGAGGCTCTAGAAGGGTCTGGGTGCCTTTATAAGGGTCCTGAGGGGCATTAGAAGATTCTGGGTGCCCTTATAAAAGCCCTGAGGGGAACTAGCAGGGTCTGGGGGACTTTAGAAGGGTCCTCAGTGGCTCTATAAGGGTCTGGGGGCCTTTAGAAGGGTCTTGAGGGGCTCTAGAAGGGTCTGGGGGCTATTAGAAGTGTCCAGAGGGGATCCAGAAGGGTCTCAGGGCCTTTTGAAAGGTCCTGAGGGGCATTAGAAGGGTCTGGGGGCCTTTAGAAAGGTCCTGAGAGGCATTAGAAGGGTCTGAGGGCCTTTAGAAAGGTCCTGAGGGGCATTAGAAGGGTCTTGTGGCCTTCATAATGGTCCTGAAAGGCATTAGAAGGTTCAGGGGTCTTTTCGATGGGTCCTGAGGCAATCTAGAAGGGTCTAGGGGCCTTTACATGGGTGTTGAGGGTCATTAGAAGGGTGTGGAGGCCTTTAGAAAGGCCCTGAAAGGCATTAGAAGGGTCTGGGGGCTTTTAGATGGGTCTTTATGCAATCTAGAAGGGTCTGGGGGCCTTTACATGGGTCTTGAGGGTCATTAGAAGGGTGTGGAGGCCATTAGAAAGGACCTGAGGGGCTCTAGAAGGGTCTGGGGGCTATTAGAAGCGTCCTGAGGGGGTCCAGAAGGGTCTGGTGGCCTTTTTAAAGGCCCTCAGGGGGATTATAAGGGTCTCGCTGCCTTTAGAAAGGCCCTGAGTGGCATTACAAGGGCCTGGGGTCATATAGAAAGGCCCTGAGAGGTTCTAGACGTGTCTGGGGTAATTTAGAAAGGCCCTGAGGGGCATTAGAAGGGTCTGGGTGCCCTTATAAAAGCCCTGAGGGGAATTAGCAGGGTCTGGGGGACTTCAGAAGTGTCCTTAGGGGCTCTATAAGGGTCTGGGGGCCTTTAGAAGGGTCTTCAGGGGCTCTAGAAGGGTCTGGGGTCCTTTAGAAAGGCCCTGTGGGGCATTAGAAGGGTCTGGGGGCCTTTAGAATGCTCCTGAGGGGCAGTAGAAGGGTCTGGGGACCTTTAGAAAGGCCCTGACGGGCATTAGAATGGTCTGCGGAATTTAGAAGTGTCCTGAGGGGCTCTAGAATGGTCTGGGGGACTTTATAAGGGTCCTGACGTGCTCTAGAAGGGTCTGGGAACCTTTATAAATGCCCTGAGGGGCATTAGAAGGGTCTGAGGGCCTTTAGAAAAGTCCTGAGGGGCTTCAGAAGGGTCTTGTGGCCTTCATAAGGGTCCTGAAAGGCATTAGAAGGGTCTGGGGTCTTTTAGATGGGTCCTTGGGCAATCTAGAAGGGTCTAGGGGCCTTTACATGGGTCTTGAGGGTCATTAGAAGGGTGTGGAGGCCTTTAGAAAGGCCCTGAAAGGCATTAGAAGGGTCTGGGGGCTTTTAGATGGGTCCTGAGGCAATCTAGAAGGGTCTGGGGGCCTTTACATGGGTCTTGATGGTCATTAGAAGGGTGTGGAAGCCTTTAGAAAGGCCCTGAGGGGCATTAGAAGGGTCTTGTGGCCTTCATAAGGGTCCTGAAAGGCATTAGAAGGGTCTGGGGGCTTTTAGATGGGTCCTGAGGCAATCTAGAAGGGTCTGGGGGCCTTTACATGGGTCTTGAGGGTCATTAGAAGGGTGTGGAGGCCTTTAGAAAGGCCCTGAGGGGCTCTAGAAGGGTCTGGGGGCTATTAGAAGCATCCTGAGGGGGTCCAGAATGGTCTGGGGGCCTTTTTAAAGGCCCTCAGTGGGATTATAAGGGTCTCGCTGCCTTTAGAAAGGCCCTGAGTGGCATTACAAGGGCCTCGGGTCATATAGAAAGACCCTGAGAGGTTCTAGAAGTGTCTGGGGTACTTTAGAAAGGCCCTGAGGTGCATTATAAGGGTCTGGGGGCCTTTAGAATGGTCCTGGGGGGTTCTAGAAGGGTCTTTAGGCATTTAAAACTGTCCTGAGAGGCTCTAGAAGGGTCTGGGTGCCTTTATAAGGGTCCTGAGGGGCATTAGAAGGGTCTGGGTGCCCTTATAAAAGCCCTGAGGGGAATAAGCAGGGTCTGGGGGACTTTAGAAGGGTCCTGAGGGGCTCTATAAGGGTCTGGGGGCCTTTAGAATGGACTTCAGGGGCTCTAGAAGGGTCTGGGGACCTTTAGAAAGGCCCTGTGGGGCATTAGAAGGGTCTGGGGGCCTTTAGAATGCTCTTCAGGGGCAGTAGAAGTGTCTGGGGACCTTTATAAGTGTTCTGACGTGATCGAGAATGGTCTGGGAACCTTTATAAATGCCCTGAGTGGCATTAGAAGGGTCTAAGGGCCTTTAGAAAGGTCCTGAGGGGCATTAGAAGGGTCTTGTGGCCTTAATAAGGGTCCTGAAAGGCATTAGAAGGGTCTGGGGGCTTTTAGATGGGTCCTGAGGCAATCTAGAAGGGTCTAGGGGCCTTTACATGGGTCTTGAGGGTCATTAGAAGGGTGTGGATGCCTTAGAAAGACCCTGAGGGGCTCTAGAACGGTCTGGGGGCTATTAGAAGTGTCCAGAGGGGGTCCAGAAGGGTTTGGGGGCCTTTTTAAAGGCCCTCAGGGGGATTATAAGGGTCTCGCGGCCTTTAGAAAGGCCCTGAGTGGCATTACAGGGGTCTGGGTTGATATAGAAAGGCCCTGAGAGGTTCTAGAAGCGTCTGGTTTACTTTAGAAAGGCCCTTAGGGGCATTAGAAGGGTCTGGGTGCCTTTAGAATGGTCCTGAGGGGGTCTAGAAGGGTCTGGAGGCATTTAAAACTGCCCTGAGAGGCTCTAGAAGGGTCTGGGTGCCTTTATAAGGGTCCTGAGGGGCATTAGAAGACTCTGGGTGCCCTTATAAAAGCCCTGAGGGGAACTAGCAGGGTCTGGGGGCCTTTAGAAGGTTCTTCAGGGGCTCTAGAAGGGTCTGGGGACCTTTAGAAAGGCCCTGTGTGGCATTAGAAGGGTCTGGGGGCCTTTAGAATGCTCCTGAGAGGCAGTAGAAGGGTCTGGGGACCTTTATAAAGGCCCTGACGGGCATTAGAATGGTCTGCGGGCCTTTAGAAGTGTCCTGAGGGGCTCTACAATGGTCTGGGGTCCTTTATAAGGGTCCTGACGGGCTCTAGAAGGGTCTGGGAACCTTTATAAATGCCCTGAGGGGCATTAGAAGGGTCTGAGGGCATTTAGAAAGGTCCTGAGGGGTATTAGAAGGGTCTTGTGGCCTTCATAAGGGTCCTGAAAGGCATTAGAAGGGTCTGGGGGCCTTTACATGGGTCTTGAGGGTCATTAGAAGGGTGTGGAGGCCTTTAGAAAGGCCCTGAAAGGCATTAGAAGGGTCTGGGGGCTTTTAGATTGGTCCTGAGGCAATCTAGAATGGTCTGGGGGCATTTACATGGGTCTTGAGGGTCATTAGAAGGGTGTGGAGGCCTTTAGAAAGGCCCTGAGGGGCTCTAGAAGGGTCTGGGGGCTATTAGAAGCTTCCTGAGGGGGTCCAGAATGGTCTGGGGTCCTTTTTAAAGGCCCTCAGGGGGATTATAAGGGTCTCGCGGCCTTTAGAAAGGCCCTGAGTGGCATTACAAGGGCCTGGGGTCATATAGAAAGGCCCTGAGAGGTTCTAGAAGCGTCTGGTATACTTTAGAAAGGTCCTGAGGGGCATTAGAAGGGTCTGGGTGCCTTTAGAATGGTCCTGAGGGGGTCTAGAAGGGTCTGGAGGCATTTAAAACTGTCCTGAGAGGCTCTAGAAGGGTCTGGGTGCCTTTATAAGGGTCCTGAGGGGCATTAGAAGGGTCTTGTGGCCTTCATAAGGGTCCTGAAAGGAATTAGAAGGGTCTGGAAGCTTTTAGATGGGTCCTGAGGCAATCTAGAAGGGTCTAGGGGCCTTTACATGGGTCTTGAGGGTCATTAGAAGGGTGTGGAGGCCTTTAGAAAGGCCCTGAAAGGCATTAGAAGGGTCTGGGGGCTTTTAGATGGGTCCTCAGGCATTCTACAAGGGTCTGGGGTCCTTTACATGGGTCTTGAGGGTCATTAGAAGGGTGTGGAGGCCTTTAGAAAGGCCCTGAGGGGCTCTAGAAGGGTCTGGGGTCTATTAGAAGCGTCCTGAGGGGGTCCAGAAGGGTCTGGGGGCCTATTTAAAGGCCCTCAGGGGGATTCTAAGGGTCTCGTGGCCTTTAGAAAGGCCCTGAGTGGCATTAGAAGGGTCTGGGTGCCTTTAGAAATGACCTGAGGGGCATTAGAAGGGTCTGGGGGCCTTTGTAATGCTCCTGAGGGGCAGTAGAAGGGTCTGGGGACCTTTGTAAGTGTCCTGACGGGCTCTAGAAGGGTCTGGGAACCTTTATAAATGCCCTGAGGGGCATTAGAAGGGTCTGAGGTCCTTTAGAAAGGTCCTGAAGGGCATTAGAAGGGTCTTGTGGCCTTCATAAGGGTCCTGAAAGGCATTAGAAGGGTCTGGGGGCTTTTAGATGGGTCCTGAGGCAATCTAGAAGGGTCTGGGGGCCTTTACATGGGTCTTGAGGGTCATTAGAAGGGTGTGGATGCCTTTAGAAAGGCCCTGAAGAGCTATAGAAGGGTCTGGGGTCTATTAGAAGCGTCCTGAGGGGGTCCAGAAGGGTCTGGGGGCCTTTTTAAAGGCCCTCAGGGGGATTATAAGGGTCTCGCGGCCTTTAGAAAGGCCCTGAGTGGCATTACATGGGCCTGGGGACATATAGAAAGGCCCTGAGATGTTCTAGAAGTGTCTGGGGTACTTTAGAAAGGCCCTGAGGGGCATTAGAAGGGTCTGGGGGCCTTTAGAATGGTCCTGAGGGGTTCTAGAAGGGTCTGGAGGCATTTAAAACTGTCCGGAGAGGCTCTAGAAGGGTCTGGGTGCCTTTATAAGGGTCCTGAGGGGCATTACAAGGGTATGGGTGCCCTTATAAAAGCCCTGAGGGGAATTAGCAGGGTCTGGGGAACTTTAGAATGGTCCTGAGGGGCTCTATATGGGTCTGGGGGCCTTTAGATGGGTCTTCAGGGGCTCTAGAAGGGTCTGGGGACCTTTAGAAAGGCCCTGTGGGGCATTAGAAGGGTCTGGGGGCCATTAGAATGATCCTGAGGGGCAGTAGAGGGGTCTGGGGACCTTTATAAGGGTCCTGACGGGCTCTAGAAGGGTCTGGGAACCTTTATAAATGCCCTGAGGGGCATTAGAAGGGTCTGAGGGCCTTTAGAAAGGTCCTGAGGGGCATTACAAGGGTCTTGTGGTCTTAATAAGGGTCCTGAAAGGCATTAGAAGGGTCTGGGGCTCTTAGATGGGTCCTGAGGCAATCTAGAAGGGTCTAGGGGCCTTTACATGGGTCTTGAGGGTCATTAGAAGGGTGTGGAGGCCTTTAGAAGGGTCCTGAGGGGCATTAGAAGGGTCTGGGGGCTTTTAGATGGGTCCTGAGGCAATCTAGAAAGGTCTGGCGGCCTTTACATGGGTCTTGAGGGTCATTAGAAGGGTGTGGATGCCTTTAGAAAGGCCCTGAGGGGCATTAGAAGGGTCTGAGGGCCTTTAGAATGGTCCTGAGCGGGTCTAGAAGGGTCTGGAGGCGTTATAAACTGTCCTGAGAGGCTCTAGAAGGGTCTGGGTGCGTTTATAAGGGTCCTGAGGGGCATTAGAAGATTCTGGGTGCCCTTATAAAAGACCAGAGGGGAACTAGCAGGGTCTGGGGGACTTTAGAAGGGTCCTGAGGGGCTCTATAAGGGTCTGGGGGCCTTTAGAAGGGTCTTGAGGGGCTCTAGAAGGGTCTGGGGTCCTTTAGAAAGGCCCTGTGGGGCATTAGAAGGGTCTGGGGGCCTTTAGAATGCTCCTGAGGGGCAGGAGAAGGGTCTGGGGACCTTTATAAAGGCCCTGACCGGCATTAGAATGGTCTGCGGGCCTTTAGAAGTGTCCTGAGGGGCTCTAGAATGGTCTGGGGGCCTTTATAAGGGTCCTGACGGGCTCTAGAAGGGTCTGGGAACCTTTATAAGTGCCCTGAAAGGCATTAGAAGGGTCTGGGGGCTTTTAGATGGGTCCTGAGGCAATCTAGAAGGGTCTAGGGGCCTTTACATGGGTCTTGAGAGTCATTAGAAGGGTGTGGAGGCCTTTAGAAAGGCCCTGAGGGGCTCAAGAAGGGTCTGGGGGCTATTAGAAGCTTCCTGAGGGGGTTCAGAAGGGTCTGGGGGCCTTTTTAAAGGCCCTCAGGGGGATTATAAGGGTCTCGCGGCCTTTAGAAAGGCCCTGAGTGGCATTAGAAGGTTCTGGGTGCCTTTAGAAATGACCTGAGGGGCATTAGAAGGGTATGGGGGCCTTTAGAAAGGCCCTGAGGGGCATTAGAAGGGTCTGGGGGCCTTTAGAATGGTCCTGAGCGGGTCTAAAAGGGTCTGGAGGCATTTAAAACTGTCCTGAGATGCTCTAGAAGGGTCTGGGTGCCTTTATAAGGGTCCTGAGGGGCATTAGAAGATTCTGGGTGCCCTTATAAAAGACCTGAGGGGAACTAGCAGGGTCTGGGAGACTTTAGAAGGGTCCTGAGGGGCTCTATAAGGGTCTGGGGGCATTTAGAAGGGTCTTCAGGGGCTCTAGAAGGGTCTGGGGACCTTTAGAAAGGCCCTGTGGGGCATTAGAAGGGTCTGGGGGCCTTTAGAATGCTCCTGAGGGGCAGGAGAAGGGTCTGGGGACCTTTATAAAGGCCCTGACGGGCATTAGAATGGTCTGCGGGCCTTTAGAAGTGTCCTGAGGGGCTCTAGAATGGTCTGGGGGCCTTTATAAGGGTCCTGACGGGCTCTAGAAGGGTCTGGGAACCTTTATAAATGCCCTGAGGGGCATTAGAAGGGTCTGAGTGCCTTTAGAAAGGTCCTGAGGGGCATTAGAATGGTCTTGTGACCTTCATAAGGGTCCTGAAAGGCATTAGAACGGTCTGGGGTCTTTTAGATGGGTCCTGAGGCAATCTAGAAGGGTCTGGGGGCCTTTACATGGGTCTTGAGAGTCATTAGAAGGGTGTGGAGGCCTTTAGAAAGGCCCTGAAAGGCATTAGAAGGGTCTGGGGGCTTTTGGATGGGTCCTGAGGCAATCTAGAAGGGTCTGGGGGCCTTTAGAAAGGCCCTGAGGGGCATTAGAAGGGTCTGGGGGCCTTTAGAAGGGTCCTGAGCGGCATTAGAAGGGTCTGGGAGCTTTTAGAATGGTCCTGAGGGGGTCTAGAAGGGTCTGGAGGCATTTAAAACTGTCCTGAGAGGCTCTAGAGGGGTCTGGGTGCATTTATAAGGGTCCTGAGGGGTATTAGAAGGGTCTTGTGGCCCTTATAAAAGCCCTGAGGGGAATTAGCAGGGTCTGGAGGACTTTAGAAGGGTCCTGAGGGGCTCTATAAGGGTCTGGGGAACCTTTAAAAGGCCCTGTGGGGCATTAGAAGGGTCTGGGTGCCTTTAGAAATGACCAGAGGGGCAGTAGAAGAGTCTGGGGACCTTTATAAAGGCCCTGACGGGCATTAGAATGATCTGCGGGCCTTTAGAAGTGTCCTGAGGGGCTCTAGAATGGTCTGGGGGCCTTTATAAATGCCCTGAGGGGCATTAGAAGGGTCTGAGGGCCTTTAGAAAGGTCCTGAGGGGCATTAGAAGGGTCTTGTGGCCTTCATAAGGGTCCTGAAAGGCATTAGAAGGGTCTGGGGGCTTTTAGATGGGTCCTGAGGCAATCTAGAAGGGTCTAGGGGCCTTTACATGGGTCTTGAGGGTCATTAGAAGGGTGTGGAGGCCTTTAGAAAGGCCCTGACGGGCTCTAGAAGGGTCTGGGGGCTATTAGAATCTTCCTGAAGGGGTCCAGAAGGGTCTGGGGGCCTTTTTAAAGGCCCTCAGGGGGATTATAAGGGTCTCGCGGCCTTTAGAAAGGCCCTGAGTGGCATTACAAGGGTCTGGGGTCATATAGAAAGGCCCTGAGAGGTTCTAGAAGTGTCTGGGGTACTTTAGAAAGGCCCTGAGTGGCATTAGAAGGGTCTGGGGTCCTTTAGAATGGTCCTGAGGGGTTCTAGAAAGGTCTGGAGGCATTTAAAACTGTCCTGAGAGGCTCTAGAAGGGTCTGGGTGCCTGTATAAGGGTCCTGAGGGGCATTAGAAGATTCTGGGTGCCCTTATAAAAGCCCTGAGGGGAACTAGCAGGGTCTGGGGGACTTTAGAAGGGTCCTGAGGGGCTCTATAAGGGTCTGGGGGCCTTTAGAATGGTCTTCAGGGGCTCTAGAAGGGTCTGGGGACCTTTAGAAAGGCCCTGTGGGGCATTAGAAGGGTCTGGGGGCCTTTAGAATGTTCTTCAGGGGTAGTAGAAGGGTCTGGGGACCTTTAGAAAGGCCCTGTGGGGCATTAGAATTGTCTGGGGGCCTTTATAAGGGTCCTGACGGGCTCTAGAAGGGTCTGGGAACCTTTATAAATCCCCTGAGGGGCATTAGAAGGGTCTGAGGGCCTTTAGAATGCTCCTGAGGGGCAGTAGAAGGGTCTGGGGACATTTATAAGTGTCCTGACCGGCTCTAGAAGGGTCTGGGAACCTTTATATATGCCCTGAGGGGCATTAGAAGGGTCTGAGGGCCTTTAGAAAGGTTCTGAGGGGCATCAGAAAGGTCTTGTGGCCTTCATAAGGGTCCTGAAAGGCATTAGAAGGGTCTGGGTGCTTTTAGATTGGTCCTGAGCCAATCTAGAAGAGTCTAGGGGCCTTTACATGGGTCTTGAGGGTCATTAGATGGGTGTGGAGGCCTTTAGAAAGGCCCTGAAAGGCATTAGAAGGGTCTGGGTGCTTTTAGATGGGTCCTGAGGCAATCTAGAAGGGTCTAGGGGCCTTTACATGGGCCTTGAGAGTCATTAGAAGGGTGTGGAGTCCTTTAGAAAGGCCCTGAGGGGCTCTAGAAGGGTCTGGGGGCTATTAGAATCGTCGTGAGGGGGTCCAGAAGGGTCTGGGGGCCTTTTTAAGGGCCCTCAGGGGGATTATAAGGGTCTCGCGGCCTTTAGAAAGGCCCTGAGTGGCATTAGAAGGGTCTGGGGTCATATAGAAAGGCCCTGAGAGGTTCTAGAAGTGTCTGGGGTACTTTAGAAAGGCCCTGAGGGGCATTAGAAGGGTCTGTGGGCCTTTAGAATGGTCCTGAGGGGGTCTAGAAGGGTCTGGAGGCATTTAAAACTGTCCTGAGATGCTCTAGAAGGGTCTGGGTGCCTTTATAAGGGTCCTGAGGGGCATTAGAAGGGTTTCGGTGCCCTTATAAAAGCCCTGAGGGAATTAGCAGGGTCTGGGTGACTTTAGAAGGGTCCTGAGGGGCTCTATAAGGGTCTGGGGGCCTATAGAAGGGTCTTCAGGGGCTCTAGAAGGGTCTGGGGACCTTTAGAAATGCCCTGAGGGGCATTAGAAGGGTCTGGGGGCCTTTAGAAAGGCCCTGAATGGCATTAGAAGGGTCTGGGTGCTTTTAGATGGGTCCTGAGGCAATCTAGAAGGGTCTGGGGGCCTTTACATGGGTCTTGAGGGTCATTAGAAGGGTGTGGAGGCCTTTAGAAAGGCCCTGAGGGGCTCTAGAAGGGTCTGGGGGCTATTAGAAGCGTCCTGAGGGGGTCCAGAAGGGTCTGGGGGCCTTTTTAAAGGCCCTCAGGGGGATTATAAGGGTCTTGCGGCATTTAGAAAGGCTCTGAGTGGCATTACAAGGGTCTGGGTTCTTATAGAAAGGCCCTGAGAGGTTCTAGAAGTGTCTGGTTTACTTTAGAAAGCCCCTGAGGGGCATTAGAAGGGTCTGGGGGCCTTTAGAATGGTCCTGAGGGGGTCTAGAAGGGTCTGGACGCATTTAAAACTGTCCTGAGAGGCTCTAGAAGGGTCTGGGTGCCTTTATAATGGTCCTGAGGGGCATTAGAAGATTCTGGGTGCCCTTATAAAAGCCCTGAGGGGAACTAGCAGGGTCTGGGGGACTTTAGAAGGGTCCTGATGGGCTCTATAAGGGTCTGGGGGCCTTTAGAAGGGTCTTCAGGGGCTCTAGAAGGGTCTGGGGACCTTTAGAAAGGCCCTGTGGGGCATTAGAAGGGTCTGGGGGCCTTTAGAATGCTCCTGAGGGGTAGGAGAATGGTCTGGGGACCTTTAGAAAAGCCCTGACGGGCATTAGAATGGTCTGCGGGCCTTTAGAAGTGTCCTGAGGGGCTCTAGAATGGTCTGGGGTCCTTTATAAGGGTCCTGACGGGCTCTAGAAGGGTCTGGGATCCTTTATAAATGCCCTGAGGGGCATTAGAAGGGTCTGAGGGCCTTTAGAAAGGTCCTGAGGGGCATTAGAAGGGTCTTGTGGCCTTCATAAGGGTCCTGAAAGGCATTAGAAGGGTCTGGGGGCCTTTACATGGGTCTTGAGGGTCATTAGAAGGGTGTGGAGGCCTTTAGAAAGGCCCTGAGGGGCTCTAGAAGGATCTGGGGGCTATTAGAAGCTTCCTGAGGGGGTCCAGAAGGGTCTGGGGGCCTTTTTAAAGGCCCTCAGGGGGATTATAAGGGTCTCGCGGCCTTTAGAAAGGCCCTGAGTGGCATTACAAGGGTCTGGGGTCATATAGAAAGGCCCTGAGATGTTCTAGAAGTGTCTGGGGTACTTTAGAAAGGCCCTGAGGGGCATTAGAAGGGTCTGGGTGCCTTTAGAATGGTCCTGAGGGGTTCTAGAAGGTTCTGGAGGCATTTAAAACTGTCCTGAGAGGCTCTAGAAGGGTCTGGGTGCCTTTATAAGGGTCCTGAGGGGCATTAGAAGATTCTGGGTGCCCTTATAAAAGCCCTGAGGGGAACTAGCAGGGTCTGGGGGACTTTAGAAGGGTCCTGAGGGGCTCTATAAGGGTCTGGGGGCCTTTAGAAGGGTCTTCAGGTGCTCTAGAAGGGTCTGGGGACGTTTAGAAAGGCCCTGTGGGGCATTAGAAGGGTCTGGGGGCCTTTAGAATGCTCCTGAGGGGCAGTAGAAGGGTCTGGGGACCTTTATAAAGACCCTGACGGTCATTAGAATGGTCTGCGGGCCTTTAGAAGTGTCATGAGGGGCTCTAGAATGGTCTGGGGGCCTTTATAAGGGTCCTGACGGGCTCTAGAAGGGTCTGGGAACCTTTATAAATGCCCTGAGGGGCATTAGAAGGGTCTGAGGGCCTTTAGAAAGGCCCTGAGGGGCTCTAGAAGGGTCTGGGGGCTATTAGAAGTGTCCTGAGGGGGTCCAGAAGGGTCTGGGGGCCTTTTAAAGGCCCACAGGGGGATTATAAGGGTCTTGCGGCCTTTAGAAAGGCTCTGAGTGGCATTACAAGGGTCTGGGTTCTTATAGAAAGGCCTTGAGAGGTTCTAGAAGTGTCTGGTTTATTTTAGAAAGCCCCTGAGGGGCATTAGAAGGGTCTGGGGGCCTTTAGAATGGTCCTGAGGGGGTCTAGAAGGGTCTGGACGCATTTAAAACTGTCCTGAGAGGCTCTAGAAGGGTCTGGGTGCCTTTATAATGGTCCTGAGGGGCATTAGAAGATTCTGGGTGCCCTTATAAAAGCCCTGAGGGGAACTAGCAGGGTCTGGGGGACTTTAGAAGGGTCCTGAGGGGCTCTATAAGGGTCTGGGGGCCTTTAGAAGGGTCTTCAGGGGCTCTAGAAGGGTCTGGGGACCTTTAGAAAGGCCCTGACGGGCATTAGAATGGTCTGCGGTCCTTTAGAAGTGTCATGAGGGGCTCTAGAATGGTCTGGGGGCCTTTATAAGGGTCCTGACGGGCTCTAGAAGGGTCTGGGAACCTTTATAAATGCCCTGAGGGGCATTAGAAGGGTCTGAGGGCCTTTAGAAAGGTCCTGAGGGGCATTAGAAGGGTCTTGTGGCCTTAATAAGGGTCCTGAAAGGCATTGGAAGGGTCTTGGGGCTTTTAGATGGGTCCTGAGGCAATCTAGAAGGGTCTGGGGGCCTTTACATGGGTCTTGAGGGTCATTAGAAGGGTGTGGAGGCCTTTAGAAAGGCCCTGAATGGCATTAGAAGGGTCTGGGTTCTTTTAGATGGGTCCTGAGGCAATCTAGAAGGGTCTGGGGGCCTTTACATGGGTCTTGAGGGTCATTAGAAGGGTGTGGAGGCCTTTAGAAAGGCCCTGAGGGGCTCTAGAAGGGTCTGGGGGCTATTAGAAGCGTCCTGAGGGGGTCCAGAAGGGTCTGGGGGCCTTTTTAAAGGCCCTCAGGGGGATTATAAGGGTCTCGCGGCCTTTAGAAAGGCCCTGAGTGGCATTAGAAGGGTCTGGGTGCCTTTAGAAATGACCTGAGGGGCATTAGAAGGGTATGGGGGCCTTTAGAAAAGCCCTGATGGGCATTAGAAAGGTCTGGGGGCCTTTAGAATGGTCCTGAGGGTGTCTAGAAGGGTTTTGACGCATTTAAAACTGTCCTGAGAGGCTCTAGAATGGTCTGGGTGCCTTTATAAGTGTCCTGAGGGGCATTAGAAGGGTCTGGTTGCCCTTATAAAAGCCCTGAGGGGAATTAGCAGGGTCTGGGGGCCTTTAGAAGGGTCCTGAGGGGCTCTATAAGGGTCTGGGGGCCTTTAGAAGGGTCTTGAGGGGATCTAGAAGGGTCTGGGGACCTTTAGAAAGGCCCTGTGTGGCATTAGAAGGGTCTGGGGGCCTTTAGAATGCTCCTGAGGGGCAGTAGAAGGGTCTGGGGACCTTTGTAAAGGCCCTGACGGGCATTAGAATGGTCTGTGGGATTTAGAAGTGTCATGAGGGGCTCTAGAATGGTCTGGGGGCCTTTATAAGGGTCCTGACGGGCTCTAGAAGGGTCTGGGAACCTTTATAAATGCCCTGAGGGGCATTAGAAGGGTCTGAGGGCCTTTAGAAAGGTCCTGAGGGGCATTAGAAGGGTCTTGTGGCCTTCATAAGGGTCCTGAAAGGCATTAGAAGGGTCTGGGGGCTTTTAGATGGGTCCTGAGGCAATCTAGAAGGGTCTGGGGGCCTTTACATGGGTCTTGAGTGTCATTAGAAGGGTGTGGAGGCCTTTAGAAAGGCCCTGAGGGGCTCTAGAAGGGTCTGGGGGCTATTAGAAGAGTCCTGAGGGGGTCCAGAAGGGTCTGGGGGCCTTTTTAAAGGCCCTCAGTGGGATTATAAGGGTCTCGCTGCCTTTAGAAAGGCCCTGAGTGGCATTACAAGGGCCTGGGGTCATATAGAAAGGCCCTGAGAGGCTCTAGAAGTGTCTGGGTGCCTTTATAAGGGTCCTGAGGGGCATTAGAAGGGTCTGGGGGCATTTAGAATGCTCCTGAGGGGCAGTAGAAGGGTCTGGGAACCTTTATTAGTGTCCTGACGTGATCTAGAATGGTCTGGGAACCTTTATAAATGCCCTGAGTGGCATTAGAAGGGTCTAAGGGCCTTTAGAAAGGTCCTGAGGGGCATTAGAAGGGTCTTGTGGACTTAATAATGGTCCTGAAAGGCATTAGAAGGGTCTGGGGGCTTTTAGATGGGTCCTGAGGCAATCTAGAAGGGTCTAGGGGCCTTTACATGGGTCTTGAGGGTCATTAGAAGGGTGTGGATGCCTTAGAAAGACCCTGAGGGGCTCTAGAAGGGTCTGGGGGCTATTAGAAGTGTCCAGAGGGGGTCCAGAAGGGTCTGGGGGCCTTTTTAAAGGCCCTCAGGGGGATTATAAGGGTCTCGCGGCCTTTAGAAAGGACCTGAGTGGCATTACAGGGGTCTGGGTTGATATAGAAAGGCCCTGAGAGGTTCTAGAAGCGTCTGGTTTACTTTAGAAATGCCCTTAGGGGCATTAGAAGGGTCTGGGGGCCTTTAGAATGGTCCTGAGGGGGTCTAGAAGGGTCTGGAGGCATTTAAAACTGCCCTGAGAGGCTCTAGAAGGGTCTGGGTGCCTTTATAAGGGTCCTGAGGGGCATTAGAAGATTCTGGGTGCCCTTATAAAAGCCCTGAGGGGAACTAGCAGGGTCTGGGGGACTTTAGAAGGGTCCTGAGGGGCTATATAAGGGTCTGGGGGCCTTTAGAAGGGTCTTCAGGGGCTCTAGAAGGGTCTGGGGACCTTTAGAAAGGCCCTGTGGGGCATTAGAAGGGTCTGGGGGCCTTTAGAATGCTCCTGAGGGGCAGGAGAAGGGTCTGGGGACCTTTAGAAAAGCCCTGACGGGCATTAGAATGGTCTGCGGGCCTTTAGAAGTGTCCTGAGGGGCTCTAGAATGGTCTGGGGTCCTTTATAAGGGTCCTGACGGGCTCTAGAAGGGTCTGGGATCCTTTATAAATGCCCTGAGGGGCATTAGAAGGGTCTGAGGGCATTTAGAAAGGTCCTGAGGGGCATTAGAAGGGTCTTGTGGCCTTCATAAGGGTCCTGAAAGGCATTAGAAGGGTCTGGGGGCCTTTACATGGGTCTTGAGGGTCATTAGAAGGGTGTGGAGGCCTTTAGAAAGGCCCTGAAAGGCATTAGAAGGGTCTGGGTGCCCTTATAAAAGCCCTGAGGGGAATTAGCAGGGTCTGGGGGCCTTTAGAAGGGTCCTGAGGGGCTCTATAAGGGTCTGGGGGCCTTTAGAAGGGTCTTGAGGGGATCTAGAAGGGTCTGGGGACCTTTAGAAAGGCCCTGTGTGGCATTAGAAGGGTCTGGGGGCCTTTAGAATGCTCCTGAGGGGCAGTAGAAGGGTCTGGGGACCTTTGTAAAGGCCCTGACGGGCATTAGAATGGTCTGTGGGATTTAGAAGTGTCATGAGGGGCTCTAGAATGGTCTGGGGGCCTTTATAAGGGTCCTGACGGGCTCTAGAAGGGTCTGGGAACCTTTATAAATGCCCTGAGGGGCATTAGAAGGGTCTGAGGGCCTTTAGAAAGGTCCTGAGGGGCATTAGAAGGGTCTTGTGGCCTTCATAAGGGTCCTGAAAGGCATTAGAAGGGTCTGGGTGCTTTTAGATGGGTCCTGAGGCAATCTAGAAGGGTCTGGGGGCCTTTACATGGGTCTTGAGGGTCATTAGAAGGGTGTGGAGGCCTTTAGAAAGGCCCTGAGGGGCTCTAGAAGGGTCTGGGGGCTATTAGAAGAGTCCTGAGGGGGTCCAGAAGGGTCTGGGGGCCTTTTTAAAGGCCCTCAGGGGGATTATAAGGGTCTCGCGGCCTTTAGAAAGGCCCTGAGTGGCATTACAAGGGTCTGGGGTCATATAGAAAGGCCCTGAGATGTTCTAGAAGTGTCTGGGGTACTTTAGAAAGGCCCTGAGGGGCATTAGAAGGGTCTGGGTGCCTTTAGAATGGTCCTGAGGGGTTCTAGAAGGGTCTGGAGGCATTTAAAACTGTCCTGAGAGGCTCTAGAAGGGTCTGGGTGCCTTTATAAGGGTCCTGAGGGGCATTAGAAGATTCTGGGTGCCCTTATAAAAGCCCTGAGGGGAACTAGCAGGGTCTGGGGGACTTTAGAAGGGTCCTGAGGGGCTCTATAAGGGTCTGGGGGCCTTTAGAAGGGTCTTCAGGTGCTCTAGAAGGGTCTGGGGACCTTTAGAAAGGCCCTGTGGGGCATTAGAAGGGTCTGGGGGCCTTTAGAATGCTCCTGAGGGGCAGTAGAAGGGTCTGGGGACCTTTATAAAGACCCTGACGGTCATTAGAATGGTCCGCGGGCCTTTAGAAGTGTCCTGAGGGGCTCTAGAATGGTCTGGGGGCCTTTATAAGGGTCCTGACGGGCTCTAGAAGGGTCTGGGAACCTTTATAAATGCCCTGAGGGGCATTAGAAGGGTCTGAGGGCCTTTAGAAAGGCCCTGAGGGGCTCTAGAAGGGTCTGGGGGCTATTAGAAGTGTCCTGAGGGGGTCCAGAAGGGTCTGGGGGCCTTTTAAAGGCCCACAGGGGGATTATAAGGGTCTTGCGGCCTTTAGAAAGGCTCTGAGTGGCATTACAAGGGTCTGGGTTCTTATAGAAAGGCCTTGAGAGGTTCTAGACGAGTCTGGTTTATTTTAGAAAGCCCCTGAGGGGCATTAGAAGGGTCTGGGGGCCTTTAGAATGGTCCTGAGGGGGTCTAGAAGGGTCTGGACGCATTTAAAACTGTCCTGAGAGGCTCTAGAAGGGTCTGGGTGCCTTTATAATGGTCCTGAGGGGCATTAGAAGATTCTGGGTGCCCTTATAAAAGCCCTGAGGGGAACTAGCAGGGTCTGGGGGACTTTAGAAGGGTCCTGAGGGGCTCTATAAGGGTCTCGGGGCCTTTAGAAGGGTCTTCAGGGGCTCTAGAAGGGTCTGGGGACCTTTAGAAAGGCCCTGACGGGCATTAGAATGGTCTGTGGTCCTTTAGAAGTGTCATGAGGGGCTCTAGAATGGTCTGGGGGCCTTTATAAGGGTCCTGACGGGCTCTAGAGGGGTCTGGGAACCTTTATAAATGCCCTGAGGGGCATTAGAAGGGTCTGAGGGCCTTTAGAAAGGTCCTGAGGGGCATTAGAAGGGTCTTGTGGCCTTAATAAGGGTCCTGAAAGGCATTGGAAGGGTCTTGGGGCTTTTAGATGGGTCCTGAGGCAATCTAGAAGGGTCTGGGGGCCTTTACATGGGTCTTGAGGGTCATTAGAAGGGTGTGGAGGCCTTTAGAAAGGCCCTGAATGGCATTAGAAGGGTCTGGGTTCTTTTAGATGGGTCCTGAGGCAATCTAGAAGGGTCTGGGGGCCTTTACATGGGTCTTGAGGGTCATTAGAAGGGTGTGGAGGCCTTTAGAAAGGCCCTGAGGGGCTCTAGAAGGGTCTGGGGGCTATTAGAAGAGTCCTGAGGGGGTCCAGAAGGGTCTGGGGGCCTTTTTAAAGGCCCTCAGTGGGATTATAAGGGTCTCGCTGCCTTTAGAAAGGCCCTGAGTGGCATTACAAGGGCCTGGGGTCATATAGAAAGGCCCTGAGAGGCTCTAGAAGTGTCTGGGTGCCTTTATAAGGGTCCTGAGGGGCATTAGAAGGGTCTGGGGGCATTTAGAATGCTCCTGAGGGGCAGTAGAAGGGTCTGGGGACCTTTATTAGTGTCCTGACGTGATCTAGAATGGTCTGGGAACCTTTATAAATGCCCTGAGTGGCATTAGAAGGGTCTAAGGGCCTTTAGAAAGGTCCTGAGGGGCATTAGAAGGGTCTTGTGGACTTAATAATGGTCCTGAAAGGCATTAGAAGGGTCTGGGGGCTTTTAGATGGGTCCTGAGGCAATCTAGAAGGGTCTGGGGGCCTTTACATGGGTCTTGAGGGTCATTAGAAGGGTGTGGAGGCCTTTAGAAAGGCCCTGAGGGGCTCTAGAAGGGTCTGGGGGCTATTAGAAGTGTCCAGAGGGGGTCCAGAAGGGTCTGGGGGCCTTTTTAAAGGCCCTCAGGGGGATTATAAGGGTCTCGCGGCCTTTAGAAAGGACCTGAGTGGCATTACAGGGGTCTGGGTTGATATAGAAAGGCCCTGAGAGGTTCTAGAAGCATCTGGTTTACTTTAGAAAGGCCCTTAGGGGCATTAGAAGGGTCTGGGGGCCTTTAGAATGGTCCTGAGGGGTTCTAGAAGGGTCTGGAGGCATTTAAAACTGTCCTGAGAGGCTCTAGAAGGGTCTGGGTGCCTTTATTAGGGTCCTGAGGGGCATTAGAAGATTCTGGGTGCCCTTATAAAAGCCCTGAGGGGAACTAGCAGGGTCTGGGGGACTTTAGAAGGGTCCTGAGGGGTTCTATAAGGGTTTGGGGGCCTTTAGAAGGGTCTTCAGGTGCTCTAGAAGGGTCTGGGGACCTTTAGAAAGGCCCTGTGGGGCATTAGAAGGGTCTGGGGGCCTTTAGAATGCTCCTGAGGGGCAGTAGAAGGGTCTGGGGACCTTTATAAAGGCCCTGACGGTCATTAGAATGGTCTGCGGGCCTTTAGAAGTGTCCTGAGGGGCTCTAGAATGGTCTGGAATCCTTTATAAGGGTCCTGACGGGCTCTAGAAGGGTCTGGGAACCTTTATAAATGCCCTGAGGGGCATTAGAAGGGTCTGAGGGCCTTTAGAAAGGTCCTGAGGGGCATTAGAAGGGTCTTGTGGCCTTAATAAGGGTCCTGAAAGGCATTGGAAGGGTCTGGGGGATTTTAGATGGGTCCTGAGGCATTCTAGAAGGGTCTGGGGCCTTTACATGGGTCTTGAGGGTCATTAGAAGGGTGTGGAGGCCTTTAGAAAGGCCCTAAATGGCATTAGAAGGGTCTGGGGGCTTTTAGATGGGTCCTGAGGCAATCTGGAAGGGTCTGGGGGCCTTTACATGGGTCTTGAGGGTCATTAGAAGGGTGTGGAGGCCTTTAGAAAGGCCCTGAGGGGCTCAAGAATGGTCTGGGGGCTATTAGAAGCTTCCTGAGGGGGTCCAGAAGGGTCTGGGGGCCTTTTTAAAGGCCCTCAGGGGGATTATAAGGGTCTCGCGGCCTTTAGAAAGGCCCTGAGTGGCATTAGAAGGGTCTGGGTGCCTTTAGAAATGACCTGAGGGGCATTAGAAGGGTATGAGGGCCTTTAGAAAGGCCCTGAGGGGCATTAGAAGGGTCTGGGGGCCTTTAGAATGCTCCTGAGGGGCAGTAGAAGGGTCTGGGGACCTTTAGAAAGGCCCTGACGGGCATTAGAATGGTCTGCGGGCCTTGAGAAGTGTCATGAGGGGCTCTAGAATGGTCTGGGGGCCTTTATAAGGGTCCTGACGGGCTCTAGAAGGGTCTGGGAACCTTTATAAATGCCCTGAGGGGCATTAGAAGGGTCTGAGGTCCTTTAGAAAGGTCCTGAAATGCATTAGAAGGGTCTGGGGGCTTTTAGATGGGTCCTTAGGCAATCTAGAAGGGTCTGGGGGCCTTTACATGGGTCTTGAGGGTCATTAGAAGGGTGTGGATGCCTTTAGAAAGGCCCTGAGGGGCTCTAGAAGGGTCTGGAGGCTATTAGAAGCGTTCTGAGGGGGTCCAGAAGGGTCTGGGGGCCTTTTAAAAGGCCTCAGGGGGATGATAAGGGTCTCGCGGCCTTTAGAAAGGCCCTGAGTGGCATTACAAGGGTCTGGGTTCATATAGAAAGGCCCTGAGAGGATCTAGAAGTGTCTGATTTACTTTAGAAAGGCCCTGAGGGGCATTAGAAGGGTCTGGGTGCCTTTATAAGGGTCCTGTGGGGCATTAGAAGATTCTGGGTGCCCTTATAAAAGCCCTGAGGGGAACTAGCAGGGTCTAGTGGACTTTAGAAGGGTCCTGAGGGGCTCTATAAGGGTCTGGGGGCCTTTAGAAGGGTCTTCAGGGGCTCTAGAAGGGTCTGGGGACCTTTAGAAAGGCCCTGTGGGGCATTAGAAGGGTCTGGGGGCCTTTAGAATGCTCCTGAGGGGCAGTAGAAGGGTCTGGGGACCTTTAGAAAGGCCCTGACGGGCATTAGAATGGTCTGCGGGCCTTTAGAAGTGTCATGAGGGGCTCTAGAATGGTCTGGGGGCATTTATAAGGGTCCTGACGGGCTCTAGAAGGGTCTGGGAACCTTTATAAATGCCCTGAGGGGCATTAGAAGGGTCTGAGGGCCTTTAGAAAGGTCCTGAGGGGCATTAGAAGGGTCTTGTGGCCTTCATAAGGGTCCTGAAAGGCATTAGAAGGGTCTGGGGGCTTTTAGATGGGTCCTGAGGCAATCTAGAAGGGTCTGGGGGCCTTTACATGGGTCTTGAGGGTCATTAGAAGGGTGTGGAGGCCTTTAGAAAGGCCCTGAGGGGCTCTAGAAGGGTCTGGGGGCTATTAGAAGCATCCTGAGGGGGTCCAGAAGGGTCTGGGGGCCTTTTTAAAGGCCCTCAGGGGGATTATAAGGGTCTCGCTGCCTTTAGAAAGGCCCTGAGTGGCATTACAAGGGCCTGGGGTCATATAGAAAGGCCCTGAGAGGTTCTAGAAGTGTCTGGGGTATTTTAGAAAGGCCCTGAGGGGCATTAGAAGGGTCTGGGGGCCTTTAGAATGGTCCTGGGGGGTTCTAGAAGGGTCTTTAGGCATTTAAAACTGTCCTGAGAGGCTCTAGAAGGGTCTGGGTGCCTTTATAAGGGTCCTGAGGGGCATTAGAAGGGTCTGGGGGCATTTAGAATGCTCCTGAGGGGCAGTAGAAGGGTCTGGGGACCTTTATTAGTGTCCTGACGTGATCTAGAATGGTCTGGGAACCTTTATAAATGCCCTGAGTGGCATTAGAAGGGTCTAAGGGCCTTTAGAAAGGTCCTGAGGGGCATTAGAAGGGTCTTGTGGCCTTAATAAGGGTCCTGAAAGGCATTAGAAGGGTCTGGGGGCTTTTAGATGGGTCCTGAGGCAATCTAGAAGGGTCTAGGGGCCTTTACATGGGTCTTGAGGGTCATTAGAAGGGTGTGGATGCCTTAGAAGACCCTGAGGGGCTCTAGAAGGGTCTGGGGGCTATTAGAAGTGTCCAGAGGGGGTCCAGAAGGGTCTGGGGGCCTTTTTAAAGGCCCTCAGGGGGATTATAAGGGTCTCGCGGCCTTTAGAAAGGCCCTGAGTGGCATTACAGGGGTCTGGGTTGATATAGAAACGCCCTGAGAGGTTCTAGAAGCGTCTGGTTTACTTTAGAAAGGCCCTTAGGGGCATTAGAAGGGTATGGGGGCCTTTAGAATGGTCCTGAGGGGGTCTAGAAGGGTCTGGAGGCATTTAAAACTGCCCTGAGAGGCTCTAGAAGGGTCTGGGTGCCTTTATAAGGGTCCTGAGGGGCATTAGAAGATTCTGGGTGCCCTTATAAAAGCCCTGAGGGGAACTAGCAGGGTCTGGGGGACTTTAGAAGGGTCCTGAGGGGCTCTATAAGGGTCTGGGGGCCTTTAGAAGGGTCTTCAGGGGCTCTAGAAGGGTCTGGGGACCTTTAGAAAGGCCCTGTGGGGCATTAGAAGGGTCTGGGGGCCTTTAGAATGCTCCTGAGGGGCAGTAGAAGGGTCTGGGGACCTTTAGAAAGGCCCTGACGGGCATTAGAATGGTCTGCGGGCCTTTAGAAGTGTCCTGAGGGGCTCTAGAATGGTCTGGGGGCCTTTATAAGGGTCCTGACGGGCTCTAGAAGGGTCTGGGAACCTTTATAAATGCCCTGAGGGGCATTAGAAGGGTCTGAGGGCCTTTAGAAAGGTCCTGAGGGGCATTAGAAGGGTCTTGTGGCCTTCATAAGGGTCCTGAAAGGCATTGGAAGGGTCTGGGGGATTTTAGATGGGTCCTGAGGCAATCTAGAAGGGTCTGGGGCCTTTACATGGGTCTTGAGGGTCATTAGAAGGGTGTGGAGGCCTTTAGAAAGGCCCTAAATGGCATTAGAAGGGTCTGGGGGCTTTTAGATGGGTCCTGAGGCAATCTAGAAGGGTCTGGGGGCCTTTACATGGGTCTTGAGGGTCATTAGAAGGGTGTGGAGGCCTTTAGAAAGGCCCTGAGGGGCTCTAGAAGGGTCTGGGGGCTATTAGAAACTTCCTGAGGGGGTCCAGAAGGGTCTGGGGGCCTTTTTAAAGGCCCTCAGGGGGATTATAAGGGTCTCGCGGCCTTTAGAAAGGCCCTGAGTGGCATTAGAAGGGTCTGGGTGCCTTTAGAAATGACCTGAGGGGCATTAGAAGGGTATGAGGGCCTTTAGAAAGGCCCTGAGGGGCATTAGAAGGGTCTGGGGGCCTTTAGAATGCTCCTGAGGGGCAGTAGAAGGGTCTGGGGACCTTTAGAAAGGCCCTGACGGGCATTAGAATGGTCTGCGGGCCTTTAGAAGTGTCATGAGGGGCTCTAGAATGGTCTGGGGGCCTTTATAAGGGTCCTGACGGGCTCTAGAAGGGTCTGGGAACCTTTATAAATGCCCTGAGGGGCATTAGAAGGGTCTGAGGTCCTTTAGAAAGGTCCTGAAATGCATTAGAAGGGTCTGGGGGCTTTTAGATGGGTCCTTAGGCAATCTAGAAGGGTCTGGGGGCCTTTACATGGGTCTTGAGGGTCATTAGAAGGGTGTGGATGCCTTTAGAAAGGCCCTGAGGGGCTCTAGAAGGGTCTGGGGGCTATTAGAAGCGTTCTGAGGGGGTCCAGAAGGGTCTGGGGGCCTTTTAAAAGGCCCTCAGGGGGATGATAAGGGTCTCGCGGCCTTTAGAAAGGCCCTGAGTGGCATTACAAGGGTCTGGGGTCATATAGAAAGGCCCTGAGAGGTTCTAGACGTGTCTGGGGTACTTTAGAAAGGCCCTGAGGGGCATTAGAAGGGTCTGGGTGCCTTTATAAGGGTCCTGTGGGGCATTAGAAGATTCTGGGTGCCCTTATAAAAGACCTGAGGGGAACTAGCAGGGTCTAGTGGACTTTAGAAGGGTCCTGATGGGCTCTATAAGGGTCTGGGGGCCTTTAGAAGGGTCTTCAGGGGCTCTAGAAGGGTCTGGGGACCTTTAGAAAGGCCCTGTGGGGCATTAGAAGGGTCTGGGGGCCTTTAGAATGCTCCTGAGGGGCAGTAGAAGGGTCTGGGGACCTTTGTAAAGGCCCTGACGGGCATTAGAATGGTCTGCGGGATTTAGAAGTGTCCTGAGGGGCTCTAGAATGGTCTGGGGGCCTTTATAAGGGTCCTGACGGGCTCTAGAAGGGTCTGGGAAGCTTTATAAATGCCCTGAGGAGCATTAGAAGGGTCTGAGGGCCTTTAGAAAGGTCCTGAGGGGCATTAGAAGGGTCTTGTGGCCTTCATAAGGGTCCTGAAAGGTATTAGAAGGGTCTGGGGGCTTTTAGATGGGTCCTGAGGCAATCTAGAAGGGTCTGGGGGCCTTTACATGGGTCTTGATGGTCATTAGAAGGGTGTGGAAGCCTTTAGAAAGGCCCTGAGGGGCTCTAGAAGGGTCTGGGGGCTATTAGAAGTGTCCTGAGGGGGTCCAGAAGGGTCTGGGGGCCTTTTAAATGCCCTCAGGGGGATTATAAGGGTCTTGCGGCCTTTAGAAAGGCTCTGAGTGGCATTGCAAGGGTCTGGGTTCTTATAGAAATTCCTTGAGAGGTTCTAGAAGTGTCTGGTTTACTTTAGAAAGCCCCTGAGGGGCATTAGAAGGGTCTGGGGGCCTTTAGAATGGTCCTGAGGGGGTCTAGAAGGGTCTGGACGCATTTAAAACTGTCCTGAGAGGCTCTAGAAGGGTCTGGGTGCCTTTATAATGGTCCTGAGGGGCATTAGAAGATTCTGGGTGCCCTTATAAAAGCCCTGAGGGTAACTAGCAGGGTCTGCGGGACTTTAGAAGGGTCCTGAGGGGCTCTATAAGGGTCTGGGGGCCTTTAGAATGGTCTTCAGGGGCTCTAGAAGGGTCTGGGGACCTTTATAAAGGCCCTGACGGGCATTAGAATGGTCTGCGGGCCTTTAGAAGTGTCATGAGGGGCTCTAGAATGGTCTGGGGGCCTTTATAAGGGTCCTGACGGGCTCTAGAAGGGTCTGGGAACCTTTATAAATGCCCTGAGGGGCATTAGAAGGGTCTGAGGGCCTTTAGAAAGGTCCTGAGGTGCATTAGAAGGGTCTTGTGGCCTTCATAAGGGTCCTGAAAGGCATTGGAAGGGTCTGGGGGCTTTTAGATGGGTCCTGAGGCAATCTAGAAGGGTCTGGGGGCCTTTACATGGGTCTTGAGGGTCATTAGAAGGGTGTGGAGGCCTTTAGAAAGGCCCTGAGGGGCTCTAGAAGGGTCTGGGGGCTATTAGAAGCATCCTGAGGGGGTCCAGAAGGGTCTGGGGGCCTTTTTAAAGGCCCTCAGTGGGATTATAAGGGTCTCGCTGCCTTTAGAAAGGCCCTGAGTGGCATTACAAGGGCCTGGGGTCATATAGAAAGGCCCTGAGAGGTTCTAGAAGTGTCTGGGGTATTTTAGAAAGGCCCTGAGGGCCATTAGAAGGGTCTG
This sequence comes from Coccyzus lansbergi, assembly GCA_033558105.1. NCBI lineage: Eukaryota > Metazoa > Chordata > Aves > Cuculiformes > Coccyzidae > Coccyzus > Coccyzus lansbergi. The sequence continues at coordinate 592,305 of JAUMJK010000004.1, forward strand.
GGGGCCTTTAGAATGGTCCAGGGGGGTTCTAGAAGGGTCTTTAGGCATTTAAAACTGTCCTGAGAGGCCCTAGAAGGGTCTGGGTGCCTTTATAAGGGTCTTGAGGGGCATTAGAAGGGTCTGGGGGCATTTAGAATGCTCCTGAAGGGCAGTAGAAGGGTCTGGGGACCTTTATTAGTGTCCTGACGTGATCTAGAATGGTCTGGGAACCTTTATAAATGCCCTGAGTGGCATTAGAAGGGTCTAAGGGCCTTTAGAAAGGTCCTGAGGGGCATTAGAAGGGTCTTGTGGCCTTCATAAGGGTCCTGAAAGGCATTAGAAGGGTCTGGGGGCTTTTAGATGGGTCCTGAGGCAATCTAGAAGGGTCTAGGGGCCTTTACATGGGTCTTGAGGGTCATTAGAAGGGTGTGGATGCCTTAGAAAGACCCTGAGGGACTCTAGAAGGGTCTGGGGGCTATTAGAAGTGTCCAGAGGGGGTCCAGAAGGGTCTGGGGGCCTTTTTAAAGGCCCTCAGGGGGATTATAAGGGTCTCGCGGCCTTTAGAAAGGCCCTGAGTGGCATTACAGGGGTCTGGGTTGATATAGAAAGGCCCTGAGAGGTTCTAGAAGCGTCTGGTTTACTTTAGAAAGGCCCTTAGGGGCATTAGAAGGGTCTGGGGGCCTTTAGAATGGTCCTGAGGGGGTCTAGAAGGGTCAGGAGGCATTTAAAACTGCCCTGAGAGGCTCTAGAAGGGTCTGGGTGCCTTTATAAGGGTCCTGAGGGCCATTAGAAGATTCTCGGTGCCCTTATAAAAGCCCTGAGGGGAACTAGCAGGGTCTGGGGGACTTTAGAAGGGTCCTGAGGGGCTCTATAAGGGTCTGGGGGCCTTTAGAAGGGTCTTCAGGGGCTCTAGAAGGGTCTGGGGACCTTTAGAAAGGCCCTGTGGGGCATTAGAAGGGTCTGGGGGCCTTTAGAATGCTCCTGAGGGGCAGTAGAAGGGTCTGGGGACCTTTAGAAAGGCCCTGACGGGCATTAGAATGGTCTGCGGGCCTTTAGAAGTGTCCTGAGGGGCTCTAGAATGGTCTGGGATCCTTTATAAGGGTCCTGACGGGCTCTAGAAGGGTCTGGGAACCTTTATAAATGCCCTGAGGGGCATTAGAAGGGTCTGAGGGCATTTAGAAAGGTCCTGAGGGGCATTAGAAGGGTCTTGTGGCCTTCAAAAGGGTCCTGAAAGGCATTAGAAGGGTCTGGGGGCATTTACATGGGTCTTGAGGGTCATTAGAAGGGTGTGGAGGCCTTTAGAAAGGCCCTGAAAGGCATTAGAAGGGTCTGGGGGCTTTTAGATGGGTCCTGAGGCAATCTAGAAGGGTCTGGCGGCCTTTACATGGGTCTTGAGGGTCATTAGAAGGGTGTGGAGGCCTTTAGAAAGGCCCTGAGGGGCTCTAGAAGGGTCTGGGGGCTATTAGAAGCTTCCTGAGGGGGTCCAGAAGGGTCTGGGGGCCTTTTTAAAGGCCCTCAGGGGGATTATAAGGGTCTCGCGGCCTTTAGAAAGGCCCTGAGTGGCATTACAAGGGTCTGGGGTCATATAGAAAGGCCCTGAGAGGTTCTAGAAGTGTCTGGGGTACTTTAGAAAGGCCCTGAGGGGCATTAGAAGGGTCTGGGTGCCTTTAGAATGGTCCTGAGGGGTTCTAGAAGGGTCTGGAGGCATTTAAAACTGTCCTGAGAAGCTCTAGAAGGGTCTGGGTGCCTTTATAAGGGTCCTGAGGGGCATTAGAAGATTCTGGGTGCCCTTATAAAAGCCCTGAGGGGAACTAGCAGGGTCTGGGGGACTTTAGAAGGGTCCTGAGGGGCTCTATAAGGGTCTGGGGGCCTTTAGAAGGGTCTTCAGGTGCTCTAGAAGGGTCTGGGGACCTTTAGAAAGGCCCTGACGGTCATTAGAATGGTCTGCGGGCCTTTAGAAGTGTCCTGAGGGGCTCTAGAATGGTCTGGGGGCCTTTATAAGGGTCCTGACGGGCTCTAGAAGGGTCTGGGAACCTTTATAAATGCCCTGAGGGGCATTAGAAGGGTCTGAGGGCCTTTAGAAAGGTCCTGAGGTGCATTAGAAGGGTCTTGTGTCCTTCATAAGGGTCCTGAAAGGCATTGGAAGGGTCTGGGGGCTTTTAGATGGGTCCTGAGGCAATCTAGAAGGGTCTGGGGGCCTTTACATGGGTCTTGAGGGTCATTAGAAGGGTGTGGAGGCCTTTAGAAATGCCCTAAATGGCATTAGAAGGGTCTGGGGGCTTTTAGATGGGTCCTGAGGCAATCTAGAAGGGTCTGGGGGCCTTTACATGGGTCTTGAGGGTCTTTAGAAGGGTGTGGAGGCCTTTAGAAAGGCCCTGAGGGGCTCTAGAAGGGTCTGGGGGCTATTAGAAGCTTCCTGAGGTGGTCTAGAAGGGTCTGGGGGCCTTTTTAAAGGCCCTCAGGTGGATGATAAGGGTCTCGCGGCCTTTAGAAAGGCCCTGAGTGGCATTAGAAGGGTCTGGGTGCCTTTAGAAATGACCTGAGGGGCATTAGAATGGTATGAGGGCGTTTAGAAAGGCCCTGAGGGGCATTAGAAAGGTCTGGGGGCCTTTAGAATGCTCCTGAGGGGCAGTAGAAGGGTCTGGGGACCTTTAGAAAGGCCCTGACGGGCATTAGAATGGTCTGCGGGCCTTTAGAAGTGTCATGAGGGGCTCTAGAATGGTCTGGGGGCCTTTATAAGGGTCCTGAGGGGCTCTAGAAGGGTCTGGGAACCTTTATAAATGCCCTGAGGGGCATTAGAAGGGTCTGAGGTCCTTTAGAAAGGTCCTGAAATGCATTAGAAGGGTCTGGGGGCTTTTAGATGGGTCCTGAGGCAATCTAGAAGGGTCTGGGGGCCTTTACATGGGTCTTGAGGGTCATTAGAAGGGTGTGGATGCCTTTAGAAAGGCCCTGAGGGGCTCTAGAAGGGTCTGGGGGCTATTAGAAGCGTTCTGAGGGGGTCCAGAAGGGTCTGGGGGCCTTTTAAAAGGCCCTCAGGGGGATGATAAGGGTCTCGCGGCCTTTAGAAAGGCCCTGAGTGGTATTACAAGGGTCTGGGTTCATATAGAAAGGCCCTGAGAGGATCTAGAAGTGTCTGATTTACTTTAGAAAGGCCCTGAGGGGCATTAGAAGGGTCTGGGTGCCTTTATAAGGGTCCTGTGGAGCATTAGAAGATTCTGGGTGCCCTTATAAAAGCCCTGAGGTGAACTAGCAGGGTCTGGGGGACTTTAGAAGGGTCCTGAGGGGCTCTATAAGGGTCTGGGGGCCTTTAGAATGGTCTTCAGGGGCTCTAGAAGGGTCTGGGGACCTTTAGAAAGGCCCTGTGGGGCATTAGAAGGGTCTGGGGGCCTTTAGAATGCTCCTGAGGGGCAGTAGAAGGGTCTGGGGACATTTATAAAGGCCCTGACGGGCATTAGAATGGTCTGCGGGCCTTTAGAAGTGTCCTGAGGGTCTCTGGAATGGTCTGGGGGCCTTTATAAGGGTCCTGACGGGCTCTAGAAGGGTCTGGGAACCTTTATAAATGCCCTGAGGGGCATTAGAAGGGTCTGAGGGCCTTTAGAAAGGTCCTGAGGGGCATTAGAAGGGTCTTGTGGCCTTCATAAGGGTCCTGAAAGGCATTAGAAGAGTCTGGGGGCTTTTAGATGGGTCCTGAGGCAATCTAGAAGGGTCTAGGGGCCTTTACATGGATCTTGAGGGTCATTAGAAGGGTGTGGAGGCCTTTAGAAAGGCCCTGAAAGGCATTAGAAGGATCTGGGGGCTATTAGATGGGTCCTGAGGCAATCTAGAAGGGTCTAGGGGCCTTTACATGGGTCTTGAGGGTCATTAGAAGGGTGTGGAGGCCTTTAGAAAGGCGCTGAGGGGCTCTAGAAGAGTCTGGGGGCTATTAGAAGCATCCTGAGGGGGTCCAGAAGGGTCTGGGGGCCTTTTTAAAGGCCATCAGGGGGATTATAAGGGTCTCGCAGCCTTTAGAAAGGCCCTGAGTGGCATTAGAAGGGTCTGCGTGCCTTTAGAAATGTCCTGAGGGGCTCTAGAAGGGTCTGGGGACCTTTAGAAATGTCCTGAGGGGCATTAGAAGGGTATGGGGGCCTTTAGAAAGGCCCTGAGGGGCATTAGAAGGGTCTGGGGTCATATAGAAAGGCCCTGAGAGGTTCTAGAAGTGTCTGGGGTACGTTAGAAAGGCCCTGAGGGGCATTAGAAGGGTCTGGGGGCCTTCAGAAATGTCCTGAGGGGCATTAGAAGTGTCTGGGGGCCTTTAGAATGGTCCTGAGGGGCTCTAGAAGGGTCTGGGGTCTATTAGAAGCATCCTGAGGGGGTCCAGAAGGGTCTGGGGGCCTTTTAAAAGGCCCTCAGTGGGATTATAAGGGTCTCTCTGCCTTTAGAAAGGCCCTGAGTGGCATTACAAGGGCCTGGGGTCATATAGAAAGGCCCTGAGAGGTTCTAGAATTGTCTGGGGTACTTTAGAAAGGCCCTGAGGGGCATTAGAAGGGTCTGGGGGCCTTTAGAATGGTCCTGGGGGGTTCTAGAAGGGTCTTTAGGCATTTAAAACTGTCCTGAGAGGCTCTAGAAGGGTCTGGGTGCCTTTATAAGGGTCCTGAGGGGCATTAGAAGGGTCTGGGTGCCCTTATAAAAGCCCTGAGGGGAATTAGCAGGGTCTGGGGGACATTAGAAGGGTCCTGAGGGGCTCTATAAGGGTCTGGGGGCCTTTAGATGGGTCTTCAGGGGCTCTAGAAGGGTCTGGGGACCTTTATAAAGGCCCTGACGGGCATTAGAATGGTCTGCGGGCATTTAGAAGTGTCCTGAGGGGCTCTGGAATGGTCTGGGGGCCTTTATAAGGGTCCTGACGGGCTCTAGAAGGGTCTGGGAACCTTTATAAATGCCCTGAGGGGCATTAGAAGGGTCTGAGGGCCTTTAGAAAGGTCCTGAGGGGCATTAGAAGGGTCTTGTGGCCTTCATAAGGGTCCTGAAAGGCATTAGAAGGGTCTGGGGGCTTTTAGATGGGTCCTGAGGCATTCTACAAGGGTCTGGGGGCCTTTACATGGGTCTTGAGGGTCTTTAGATGGGTGTGGAGTCCTTTAGAAAGGCCCTGAGGGGCTCTAGAAGGGTCTGGGGCTATTTGAAGCGTCCTGAGGGGGTCCAGAAGGGTCTGGGGGCCTTTTTAAAGGCCCTCAGGAGGATTATAAGGGTCTCGCGTATTTTAGAAAGGCCCTGAGTGGCATTAGAAGGGTCTGGGTACCTTTAGATATGACCTTAGAAAAATTAGAAGAGTCTGGGGGCCTTTAGAATGCTCCTGAGGGGCAGTAGAAGGGTCTGGGGACCTTTATAAGGGTCCTGACGGGCTCTAGAAGGGTCTGGGAAGCTTTATAAATGCCCTGAGGGGCATTAGAAGGGTCTGAGGGCCTTTAGAAAGGTCCTGAGGGGCATTAGAAGGGTCTTGTGGCCTTCATAAGGGTCCTGAAAGGCATTAGAAGGGTCTGGGGGCTTTTAGATGGGTCCTGAGGCAATCTAGAAGGGTCTAGGGGCCTTTACATTGGTCTTGAGGGTCATTAGAAGGGTGTGGAGGCCTTTAGAAAGGCCCTGAGGGGCTCTAGAAGGGTCTGGGGGCTATTAGAAGCGTCCTGAGGGGGTCCAGAAGGGTCTGGGGGCCTTTTTAAAGGCCCTCAGGGGGATTATAAGGGTCTCGCGGCCTTTAGAAAGGCCCTGAGTGGCATTAGAAGGGTCTGGGTGCCTTTAGAAATGACCTGAGGGGCATTAGAAGGGTATGGGGGCCTTTAGAAAGGCCCTCAGGGGCATTAGAAGGGTCTGGGGGCCTTTAGAATGGTCCTGAGTGTGTCTAGAAGGGTCTGGAGGCATTTATAACTGTCCTGAGAGGCTCTAGAAGGGTCTGGGTGCCTTTATAAGGGTCCTGAGGGGCATTAGAAGGGTCTGGGTGCCCTTATAAAAGCCCTGAGGGGAATTAGCAGGGTCTGGGGGCCTTTAGAAGGGTCCTGAGGGGCTCTATAAGGGTCTGGGGGCCTTTAGAATGGTCTTCAGGGGCTCTAGAAGGGTCTGGGGACCTTTCGAAAGGCCCTGTGGGGCATTAGAACGGTCTGGGGGCCTTTAGAATGCTCCTGAGGGGCAGGAGAAGGGTCTGGGGACCTTTGTAAAGTCCCTGACGGGCATTAGAATGGTTTGCGGGCCTTTAGAAGTGTAGTGAGGGGCTCTAGAATGGTCTGGGGGCCTTTATAAGGGTCCTGACGGGCTCTAGAAGGGTCTGGGAACCTTTATAAATTCCCTGAGGGGCATTTGAAGGGTCTGAGGGCCTTTAGAATGGTCCTGAGGGGCATTAGATGGGTCTTGTGGCCTTCATAAGGGTCCTGAAAGGCATTAGAAGGGTCTGGGGGCTTTTAGATGGGTCCTGAGGCAATCTAGAAGGGTCTAGGGGCCTTTACATGGGTCTTGAGGGTCATTAGAAGGGTGTGGAGGCCTTTAGAAAGGCCCTGAAAGGCATTAGAATGGTCTGGGTGCTTTTAGATGGGTCCTGAGGCAATCTAGAAGGGTCTGGGGGCCTTTACATGGGTCTTGAGGGTCATTAGAAGGGTGTGGAGGCCTTTAGAAAGGCCCTGAGGGGCTCTAGAAGGGTCTGGGGGCTATTAGAAGCGTCCTGAGGGGGTCCAGAAGGGTCTGGGGGCCTTTTTAAAGGCCCTCAGGGGGATTATAAGGGTCTCGCTGCCTTTAAAAGGGCCCTGAGTGGCATTACAAGGGCCTGGGGTCATATAGAAAGGCCCTGAGAGGTTCTAGAAGTGTCTGAGGTAATTTAGAAAAGCCCTGAGGGGCATTAGAAGGGTCTGGGTGCCCTTATAAAAGCCCTGAGGGGAATTAGCAGGGTCTGGGGTACTTTAGAAGTGTCCTGAGGGGCTCTATAAGGGTCTGAGGGCCTTTAGAAGGGTCTTCAGGGGCTCTAGAAGGGTCTGGGGTCCTTTAGAAAGGCCCTGTGGGGCATTAGAAGGGTCTGGGGGCCTTTAGAATGCTCCTGAGGGGCAGTAGAAGGGTCTGGGGACCTTTAGAAAGGCCCTGACGGGCATTAGAATGGTCTGCGGAATTTAGAAGTGTCCTGAGGGGCTCTAGAATGGTCTGGGGGCCTTTATAAGGGTCCTGACGTGCTCTAGAAGGGTCTGGGAACCTTTATAAATGCCCTTAGGGGCATTAGAAGGGTCTGAAGGCCTTTAGAAAGGTCCTGAGGGGCTTTAGAAGGGTCTTGTGGCCTTCATAAGGGTCCTGAAATGCATTAGAAGGGTCTGGGGGCTTTTAGATGGGTCCTGAGGCAATCTAGAAGGGTCTAGGGGCCTTTACATGGGTCTTGAGGGTCATTAGAAGGGTGTGGAGGCCTTTAGAAAGGCCCTGAAAGGCATTAGAAGGGTCTGGGTGCTTTTAGATGGGTCCTGAGGCAATCTAGAAGGGTCTGGGGGCCTTTACATGGGTCTTGAGGGTCATTAGAAGGGTGTGGAGGCCTTTAGAAAGGCCCTGAGGGGCTCTAGAAGGGTCTGGGGGATATTAGAAGCGTCCTGAGGGGGTCCAGAAGGGTCTGGGGGCCTTTTTAAAGGCCCTCAGGGGGATTATAAGGGTCTCGCGGCCTTTAGAAAGGCCCTGAGTGGCATTACAAGGGCCTGGGGTCATATAGAAAGGCCCTGAGAGGTTCTAG